>CAWUFW010007622.1:0-600000 GCA_963921515.1 Calotriton arnoldi | reverse complement strand
ATACATACATTGCACTCCCACTAATGCTCCAAATCAGAACTTAAATTAAATATGTCAACTCAAGCATCCAGGCCAATAAAGAAAAAACTGCCACCACTAAAAATGTCACACACAATGAGCGCTAATGCCCATGATGAGAGACCACAAACAAGTGGTGTGCAGAGGGGGAAGACCTACCTCTAAAGCACCACTCATACTATGGCATCCAACTAACCAAAGAGGACAAGAGAAATCATAAAATTAGCAACAATGCTCACCCAAACACCATCAAACTAAATGACGCCAAACTAAGTAACAAAGTGGCAGAGAACCAACTCTCATCTACATCACCCAATCTGACTGACCACATATGAAGTGCACATTGGCGGGGCCTCACTTCTGACATACAGCTACGGCCACTAACACTCTAAGGACACAACAAGAACACCCAACTTTTACCAGAGTCTGAGATTGTGCACAAATTACCAAATTACACCCTCATGAAATCGAAAAAAAAACACCACCCAAACTTAGATAAAAATGGACCACTCAGCAAAGTTTAATACTAATCCATCATCTTCCGAACAATTCACCCACGCCTATTCAACTAAAGGTCAACACACTGCAAAGCCTCATAGACAGGCCCGTTTTCTAAAACTAACCCAATAGTCCATCCTCCGTCTCAAAAGGTGCAACCAACATCCCACACACTGGCTTTATAAGAACCTAGGGACAGTGATCTACACTACATAGTGTAAAACGAGGTCCAACATTTTAAATTTAAGAAACAAACCACTGAAATTCACCAGTTATAGTTAACTGAGGTAGCTCTAATTTGCTCCCTCGCCATGCACAGTGTTGTCATAAATAAGGTCCTTTCAAATGTCATCAGTCCTGTTATCACTGAACAGGTCATGAGTGATGTAATATGTGATGGTATAAGCAGTGCAGTCCTACCCCCGTGGGCAGTCAACCCAGTGTTGTGCACAGCCTTTGGCTACTGTGTACAGCATAGGATAGGGTGTGAGATCTGGGCCAAGCCCTGCGGCCAACCCTGCATGGACAGCCATACATGGCTTGGGAGTGGTTGCAACCCCCTGTGGGAAGGCAACCCCACTTGGTGTTGGGTGCAGGGCATGGCCTGCGCCCAGGCCCTGCACCCAAACCCCCATGGGCAGCCAACCCAAATGGTTTAGCAATGCCCCAGTTTGCCTCTTTTTTCTGCGATGCCATGGATTAGCGGTTCCCCCACTTTGCCTGCTTCCTCTTGCTTCTTTTGTACAAAGTCCAGAAGGGAGTTACCTTCAGATGATAGAACTGAGTTGTTGGTGCTTGCCGTTATCCGTAAGGTTAAATGAGAAGCAGAAAATAATTTGGAAGAATATTCTTTATTCAAGACAACATTTTCTTAAACAGTGAAGTATCATTGGGGCATTCCAGTTTATCTTGAGAACTGCCCAACTGCCTCTCTACCAAATCTCTTGTAGACACACACTGAAGAGTGCTCATAAGGGTACATGTGAGGAGACACTAGAGCGAAACTGTCGGAGCAAGTTAGATATCCCCTTGTTTAGAAGTCATAATGAGACAGATTCCCTGCAGGCCAGAGGTGACAGCATGACACAGGGAAGTTCCCTATGGGTGCTAGGATGGCAGAAAGAAGCAGACATGTTTCTTTTAGGTCACAGATCATAATGCTAGACTTATTGCAGTTTCTTACGGGTCAGGCAGGCACCCAGCTACATGTACAGAAGCTTCCTTTATGATTGAAGACACACAGATGACAAAACGTTTTAGGGACAAAGCTATAAATAATGTTGTTAAACAGTACACTGATAGTCCAAAGTCCCTCTGTTAATGCAGGTTTTCGGTTGTTCTGAGTGCAGGGCAGCACACCAGAAATGTCTTTGTACAGCAATGTTTTAGAAGGTGGAGCCTGGTGCGCAAGTAGAGCCACAGACCCTGTCCCTATATGCACTAACTCTATGCACTTCAGCCATTTACTTGTTCTCGAAGTCAAGGGACATACAGGTTCACAGGAATATATGAAAACATGAGAAAACTCTTCACTTTGATTGGGGAAGCCTACTTGTAATATCCATTTCAGCCAAAAATATTCTTCATGATGCTTTTGCCAAACTTAGCAACTTACTTGGAGTTGAAGAAAAAAATCTTTAAGTAAAAGGATTAAAAATGTCCTACAGATGACACCTAAAGGGACATAGGACTGGAAGGCTACTAATGAGCCTGAATACTCCCAAGAGGAGAACTCCCTACCTTAGCCTAGCATCCTAACAATGCTTGGATAGCCTTCATGCAACCCAGGCAGAGCTTAAGAGCACTGTGTAATTCTTGGGTAAGAAAGATTCTCTTTGCCTCAGAGAACGAACTAGAAAAGAAGGCAGAAAAAAGGGTGCAGCAAAAATGCAGTTCTTGCAAAAAAACATGTAAGGCTCATGGTAGTAGGTGAATTCATACAAAAACGAAAACATAGAAACCACATTGAAGGAAACCAATTCATGGAAAACCAATTTTAAGGAAAGATGATTTTAAGTAAATAAAAAAAAACGAAAATTAATGGAAAAATGTAGCATTTTAAAAAGAAAGATCATTTTTAAGAAAATCCAAAATTACAATAAACTTGTGCGGAGTCTAGGACTACTGTGGGGTTTTTGGACTCAAGGATAGATCATGTTTAGATTGATGAGGGGGTTCTTAGAGGTCAGAAATAATTGGTGTTAGGGCATAGAATGGGGTTTTTAGGGTTCAGAGATGGGTGAAGAACAGGAGTGATGAGGGCTTTTTATGGTTTACGGATGAGTGGTGTTTAGGTGTGTGTGAGGTGTTTTTAGGTTTCAGGGATGGGTGGAGTGTAAAAGTGTCTAGAGGTTTTAGGGTTCATATATGGGTGGAATTTAGTGCTGGTGAGTTTTTAAGGTTCAATTATAGGTAGCGGCTGGGGTGGTGAAGAGAGTTAGGGTTCAGGATGGGGTGGAGTTTAGGGTAGTGAGGGATTTTAAGGATTCAGGGATGGGTGGAGTTTAGATGTAGAAAGGGGTTTTTAGGGTTCAGGGATGAGTAGTGTAGGGTGATGAGTTCTTATGGGTCATGGATGGCTCGTGTTTAAAGGGCGGTGAGTTTTTTTTAGAGTTCAAGGAAGGGTGGAGTTTGGGTGTGCTGAGGTGTTTTATGGGGTAAGGCATGGGTGAGGTTTAGGTGTAGAAAGGGGTTCAAGGGTTCAGGAATGGGTGGGGTTATGGGTAGGGAGTGATTTTAGGATTGAGGGAAGGTGGATTTTTTGGGGTAGAAAGGTCTTTTGGGCTCAAGGGATGAATGTTGTATTGGTGCAGTGAGAGGTTTTAGGGGGCAGGGATTGATGGTGTTTAGGGGTTGTGAGGGATCAGCGATGGATGTTGTTTACGGGTGGTGATGGGTAAGAGAATTAAAAACATCCGAAGTAATTGACTGACAATGTAGACAATATAAATATGAAATAATGTACCCTGAAGTAAAACACTAAAATCAATATTGCCAACAAAAATATTTCTGAAATTAGACCTGCAACCATTGCATTTACAGATGATGAATAAGCATTCAAAAGGCAATTTCGACCAAAAAGACTTTATATGAATTGGTTTCTACGAAAAGGTAAATGCTATTCCTTCTGAACATTTCCATTAAACAGTTTAGATTAAATGGTTTCTCAGTAATGCCGTTCCATGAAATCGTTTTTCTATGAAGTCACATACAACCAGGCTCATAGGGTTAAAGAGCAGGCAATTCATTAATGCTCTGCCCGCTGACACCAAAAACCCAGAACTACACTCCAGTTCAGTCGTTTATAGTCACTGGTGGCCACAAGTTCAAAACACTTATTAGGACAAAGCACAATATTATGAGCCCAAACTAGATGTGGCTTTGTGACACGTGGAGATAACTGTATGAATCCTTAATGAAGAGGATGAAAGTGTTACTGGAGAGAACTTTCGCTTGCAGCTCCAGTGTGTTAATACTTAGAAGCCTGTTCTGAACACAGACTGACAATGGTGGTGCTGCTGCAATATTTCAGAGTTTAGGTGTATGGTTATTGCAAGATCTGATGGGAGGAAATGAGTTTGTGCAAGTTGATCAGACTCTGGACCATCGTAGTGTTTCCCATGTTAGAAAGATTGTACAATAGGTACTTCTATTTAACTCATTCAAATCCCTGGATATCTTAAAGATCCCAACTTCTTTCGTAAATAAAAGAGAGCATCATCCCTCCCTTGCTCTAACTCTGGACCCTATTATCGCTAGCCTCATTAATGCCTCACTCAAAGTCAGGAAGTTCCCAAAGAACTAAAAAATGCAAAACTAACATCACTCCTGGGGTAAAATGTAGACTCCAAAAATCTTATCCAGCTACACGCCAATATCGGGGTTCTCCTGCACTGCAAAGATGGTAGAAACTGTGAAATCCCGCAGGTGTCCATACACATGGAAACAAACATGACAGGCGATTTCCACTCACGGATACATCCATGATGAGGGGAAGAAACTGCATTCCTGTACACAGAAAAAAACTCCCCTTCAATTGTGCACTGACACTGTTGGATCTTTTTGCTGCATCTAATGTCATTGACCCCATGCTGTTGATCACTAGGTAATGGAAGCAGGAGTGGGAAGGCCTGCACTATCCTAGCTTACTGCCTTTCTAACTTCTTGCACACAGCACATCTCACTGAACCCATTTGTCTCCAATAACCACTAATAAAGCATGGTAGGTTTGGCACTAGTGCCAAAGCATGATAGTGTTGGCCCTATTGCCAAGCAATCGCATGCATACGCACAGTAGTGGCTACTTAGGAGGCCTACAACATCTGCTACCACCTGTATGATGACAACAGCCAGATCAACCGCAAGGTGGATGACGCATCTAGAGATCAACATCAAAAAAGCAAACTTGTAGCCAGATGTCCAGGAGGGGTTGAAGTGTAATAACCATTTTTTAAGATCTGTTTTATTTTGCATTGTGTACAACCGATACATAACTTTAACAGTAAACAATACCCACCCCCTCCCCGATGGCAATCGTGTGCAACCCTGGAAACAGGAGTGCGTCATTTCCGCTATCCAACAGACTGTATCTTCCAGGAGTCTGCAACCTCCCCCCTTCTGCCCAGTTACAATGCTGTCTCCATTCTACCCTCAGTGTCTCTTCTCCCATTTGCTGGTACCCCATTTATTCACCTGGTATAGGATCCTAAACCTAACCTTTTAGGTCATCTCAGCAGTCCGGTTTCTCCATGGACCCCATACTTTAGTGATTTCTTAGGGGCATGCCAATGCTTTATATTTTTGCTCCTCAGCTCGCATGCACCAGTTCATGTTGATTTTCCATCTGGATAATGAAAAGTCTATCCACCATTATTGTTACTGAAGTGTAAAAATCGTTGTTATAGTCCAAAGACAGATCTTACCCGTAGACTTTCTGTAGCCAATAACTTTCCCTTGCCAAATCACTGGCAACTCCTACAACACCTGTACAAGATGCACAATCTAGGCATGCTGTTTGATAGTTATCTTTCACCCCTTGAATAACCCAACCACCATGAGTGCATTCTATCAGCTGCAACTATTCGGAGCAGTCCTCGCCCATTAAATCGCCTAAGTGCTTGTTGTAGATAGACCACTGTAATGCTTCCTAAAACGGGCTTATAAAGGTTCTCTCAAGCTGCAGAGAATTCAGAACCATATCATAGGGTTGATACTTGTTCTCAGGGGATAGGGCCCCCTCAAGGCTGCTCCGAATGCTTTACAATAGCTCCAGGGAACACTGGAAGTTCCCACTAGCCTTAGACTCACTTATTGGTACCTTGGGCTTGTAAGGATTTCGGTATGGGCCCAACAGATTTAAACCAAGCGGGTATTTCTTTGTACATTCTTGTACTGTTAAGATTAGACACCATCGTGTATAAAGATTCAAGAAAGGAACGCTTTGATGACACCAGAGGGTGTACTCTGATGTCTGGGTGTGCAGTACACCTTGTTGTTCTGCCTTGTACACGCACAGGATCTGGTAGCAACTGGATTGAGCCATTGAGAAACCTTCTTTCGCGGACAGGAGAAATTGTCCCAAAATGGTATAGGGAGCAACATCTAGGGAAAAGAAAGTTTCGTTCAACTGAGGTTTTAAGTGCCTTTAGCACATCTAAGCCACAAAGTCATTTGGATCCCAAGAAGTGGCAAACTAGGAGATAAAAACCTACGATTGAGAAGACTGCTTAGATGGCAAGGTAAAAAACGATTAAAACCGAGAAAAAAACAGTGGGGCCGTGTCCGCTATACAAATAACTTCCAACTACGGTAAGCAAAATCACATGACTGGAGTGAGGAGAGCAGGCAGGCATATCAGGGGCGAGAGCTCTGCACTGGCACACCAGGCGCACAATGGTCTGGTATGTGGTGCTACAGCAAAGATATCCCACAGGTATAAAGCGGGGGTGGGAAGGGCTGACAGTACAAGTAACTTCATTACTCATTAATCAGGAACTTGATTGTTCTACAGTACATTCATGGCACCCACACAATTCCTCCTCCGAGTCATTAATGAACCTGGCAGGAGCTTGAAAAAGCATGCATACTTGCACCCAAACACATACGTGTGTACACCCACACACACATACCCAAACACATACGCGTGTGTATACTCACACACGCATACGCGAAATGATGTGTCCAAATTACCATAATAGTTCAGAGGAAGTCCAAGATTAAACGAGCAGTGTGAGTATGCCTCAGCTGCATTATATGCCAGTAGGCAGCCCCTCGTGCATCTGTGACTCCACCACCATGGTCAACTTGGGCACACAGACCTTCATTCCTCTGTAATCCTTCTCATCACGAGCAGAGTATGCAGGGCTAGCTTCTCATACCTCGGTGAACGTGTGGACATCTTGTGCAGGAAACCAGGCCCTCCTAAATCGCTTAGTGATGCTGCTAGGTTCAGCTGGCAGGTATTGACTTCATCCCTGACCCTGTGACCTTGAGCATGTCCAAAAGGCAAGCTTTCATCTCTTGGAGTTCCTGCAGTAGTTCATGCTCGGAGCCATAATGCACTGTTAGAATCTGTTCAGCTCTAAGAATGGTATCCATGGCTTCTGACACAGCACGCCTGAAAAGAGGAACAGATATGGAGGGTGTGAGATGAGAAGGATGTGGAAATCACTCTATGTAACAGGAGGCTTGGTACACTCACTCGTCTGGAACACCAGTGAGACAAACACACTCTCAGGCCCACACTCAGACCATGAGTTACCACCTGGCATTGATAATCTGTTCTGGCGGCTGTGGGTTCTGTTCCTGGGGTCTTCTGGGTATATCCGCGGTGGGTCACAGTCTAAGAACTAAACTCTAAATGTGAATTAACATTGTACTACAGTGCGATTCTTACCTTGGTGAAGTGACTCGCTCTTGGAACCTACTGTTTTTTTTAACCCTGGATTGAGTTGTAAGACAGTTAAAGCGCGTTGGTGCGTCTGATGCGAGTGGTATTGGAAGCGACACTACATTACTCACAGTACTTGGGACGGTGCCTAAGTGCATCACCTGCCAGTCTCGTAATTCTAAATGCTGAGGTGAAGCTTGTTTGAGCTCGGTGAGGCTGGATAGGCCAGGAGAGCCTCCCAAGCGCCGCTGGGTCCCTAGATAAAAGATGGAATTTAAAAAGATGATATGAAGATCCCAGAGCGTGAAAGCAGAGCCACAAGACCTCTGCACGTGAACTCATGGCAGGAGCTCCTGCAGGGCTAGGAGCAGAGAGGAGTGGGAGCAGACTGTGCCTGGGTGCAGCTGAGATTGCCCATGCGCTCTGGGGTCCTTGGTGCATTGCATAGGGGCAGCCTCTGGTGCCACGTGGGAAGGAGGGCAACGCTGCTGGGGACAAACCCTAGTGCTGCTGGGAGCTGATGTACAACTCATGACGCCATTGGGTGCAGCCAGCATCATCCAGTGCAGCCAGAAGCCATGGGGCAACTATTGTGCCATAGGTAGCAGGACGAGATCCCCAACAGTGCCTGCGAGCAGGAGGAACACCACCTCACGCTGCCTAGGATAATGGGTGACGCTCTAGTACTTTTGGCTGCAGGCAGTGCTTTAAATGGGCCGGTACTGGCCAGTACTGAGTACCGGCACTTTTTTATTTTGAGAGGGAAAGTACCTGCACTTTTCAGGAGTGACCTAATACATTTAATTGGAGAGTACCAGCACTTCTCAGAAACAAGCAGGTACTCTGGTTCAGAGTACCTGCACTTCCATGTTTCCATTTCAAGCACTGGCTGCAGGAAGACTGTCCCTCGTTGGGTGCAGCCCCATCACTGAAGGACACAAGGGGACGAGCAGTATCACTAGATGGCAACTCTCACCCATTAAAGAAGATCTGCGCTAGCTTGAAGAGTTCATGTCCCAGTTCGATGCTGGATGCCCCGTGTCGTAGCTCCACATTCCTGATACTGCTACGCAGATGCGCAGCTGCCGATTGCCAATTGCCTGCCAAGACAAGGAACAGAGACAGAAATCAGACCTCCATGTTCAATCCTTCCTGTCAGTCACCAGCCACGAAAGGCGTCAGACACTCTGGCTTCCACGGTGACTGCTGCTCAAGAAGCACACAGCAGCTCTGCTGTCACTGCGCATGGCCAGTGACTGCTGTTAACAGATGCGAGTAAAACATCCAAACTCTCAGACATGGATATCAACAAATTAGCTACCATTCCAAGGAGGCGGATAAGACACCAGCAGCCCTGCTACAGGGGGCTGGCAGACAAAGGTCAACACATGGTAGACACACAGCCAGGCTCCCTGTCAATGTGGACCTGCTATTAACCAGTCAAGACTAGAATTAGCCAATGAGCTATTTTCTGTCACTACCAACTTCCGGCTAGAAGCCAATGGCAGAAGAGACAGAATACTCAGGCTCTTAATCTCACTGTAGCCTGGTAGTTGTCTCTCACTACTAGGACGTGAGTAAGAGAACAACATCATCCGATCACACCTCTGTGACAGCAACTTCTACCAAGGTACTAAGTCAGACACCATCTAAATGTTAAAGTTTGATACAGGACATATGTTTAACCCACAACCCTGCAGAGCTCCTGATCTCACCATCCGCCCCCTCCATACTCTCAACCACTTCCCGAAGGTGAGGTGCCTTCCACTATAAAATCTGTGAAGCAAAATAGAAGAATACCGCTTGCCGCGTGCGCTCGCGCCAAATGATCTTCGATCCGTGCCGCCAGCACGTGCTCCGAACACAGGAAGCCTTGTGCCCGGGACCGACAGTCCGCCAAAACCTGGAGCGCCAGACCTGGGGAAGAGAAAGACAAGAGTGAGCGGCTTGGGCTGGTGAGTGAGGGAGGCAGTGTGGGGACTGAGTGTATTAGTGAGTACTCAGTATATTTATAAAGTACACTTTGAGAAATTATTCACCTGTGTGCTCAATGACTAATACACCTTGGTACAAACACAACTCCATCCTCATCCCTGTCAGAGTTCTTCTGAACACACATATTGCAACAATGCATCTCCTCAAGGGCACACAGACCTCCCTGCATTCTCAGGAGTCAGTGGAATTAAACTCTTCTTCTGAGGACAGCAAAAGGAAGGGGTCAAATAAGGGGGCACACTCACTGCCTGGACAGCAGCTCAGAGAAGTCCAAGGAAGGAGAGCCCTGATTCCAATGCCAGCAGTAGAGAGGAGCACACAGTAACCCTACAGCACAGAGGGGTTCGATGTGTGACTCTGTGTGGGGGTGCCCTGCCCGCTCAAAACTCAGTAGCAGAGAGTGTCCCAAAGGAGTTGTTCACTTTACTCACATCCAGTTGGATAGTAATGATGGTGGTTGGGGAGAGGTGAGCGGCAGAAGAAAGCTGTGGAGGCACAGAGTGGGGCCGACAACATCACTTTTAGGTCTGACCTGATTGAACAACAGAACTGAAAAAGAGCTTTAAGAAGCACTAGTAAGGAAGGGGCTTTATCTCCGTCTATATGTTGGTTAAATCAAGTACATCTTTTATTGGGCAGAAGTTGAGTGCTGCCGCTTTTTGCACTGCACTGCACTGCACTACAATATGCTCCAGTGGGGTGTTCCCTCACCTAACATGGCCGCTACATTTGCAAGGACGTGGAAATGTGCAAGAGGAAACCCCTCCATCATGATGTATTTTCACTGAGTTTTCCCCTCGCCAAGTTCCATGAGCCAGCATCAGTGTGACTGGCAGAAGCGTCATGACATGCTCACTGCAGTAATTAATAGGACAACTGACCATGTTCTGTTTGTTAGGCTAATCCTACTGGAGTACAGAGCTTCCTGATAAGGGTGCTTTCCTCATTCTAAATGGCCACCGGGCACATCATGATGAGGAGGCAAAGTCTGACTCCATCTTTTTTTCTACTTCTCTGTGTCTCTGCCGTGCAGAAAAGCTAGTTCATTCTGCCCACATGCACATTATGGCCAGCAGCAGAGCAACATTCCCTCACTGAAGCTTCTCCTTGCAGCCACACACTGCTATGTGCACAATCTCCTATCTTTCCTGTTTACAGGCCCTCAACCCCATCAGGAGCACACTGAGACAAACTGCTTATGACAATACCAGATGGCAGGCAGAATGTAGTTTTTGAACATTCTCCAGCCTACAAGTAGACAAAAACACTGCAAATATTATATAAACGTCCAAAGGGTGGGTTTGCAGCAAAGGTAGGTTTCTAGTTGCTTATTAACTTGCACTGGAACATACAATATTTAAGGAGAGAAAGTAGTTGAGAAATATCAACATTTTGTTTCCAAAAAATTGATTCACCATCGCTCCTGTAGTTCACATTGGCACATTCGTTCACGTGCAATGCAACGCAGCCAGAGTGTGAGTCATGAGCGCAACACAACAGGCCAAATGAAAGAAAGACATATAAACAAGTTCCAGCCAGGTCAGACCATCGGCTAGGCTGGGAAAGATGAACGCAACTTTCAACTGACCCTCATTGGACAGCCTGAGGGACTCAAATGAGACACTCATGTCTGACTGAGACCTTTTTATATGATAGACCTTTAACAGTACCCTGACTTTCTGAGGGGAAATACCCTTTGCACCAATGGCTTTACCATGCATGGGGGTGGTGGTGGAAGGGCAGGGGTGTGTGTGTGTGTGTATATATATATATATATATATATATATCTATATATCTGCTGGAAAAAAAAGGAAAAAAAGTTGAAAGCCCCGTGAGAACCCTGTACTGTTCTTTTGTGTGTGTCGATGTATATGTGTGTATATATATGTATATGTGTGTATATATATATATATATATATGTCACCCAAAATTGCACCAGCAAGATGAGGCCGCACTCCACTGCAGGTAAGGTATACAACCTTTGTTTTCTCGATAACAGGCAGCTTTTCATTCCGTTAGTGTGTCTTCTAGGCTTGACGCGTTTCAAGGATTTTGTTCCTCTCTTCAGAAGCCATGCTTTCAAACCGGCATATTACGTGCACTTCCCACATTACCCTGCGTGCTTCCGTTTATAGTCCTGGCCTCAGGTGTGCCTCATTAAACAATTTTCACTGTTGCACGCCGGTATCTGTAGTTCAAGTTTCTGCACCATTTACACCCTCCAGTGGGTCCGATTTTACTCACATTGATATGAAGACCATTGAAAGCCCCCATTGAGCTCACGAATGAAACTCTGCCTGTTTTGTTGAAGGGTAACCTGCAGCGCCACATCCACGAAGAGACCATTCTCCCGAGTGGCCCCCTGGGTTGTTTGAATGGGTGGTGCGTCGCCTCCACGGCCTGGAGCGCGCCGTGTGAAATATCACCCAAAATTGCACCAGCAAGATGAGGCCGCACTCCACTGCAGGTAAGGTATACAACCTTTGTTTTCTCGATAACAGGCAGCTTTTCATTCCGTTAGTGTGTCTTCTAGGCTTGACGCGTTTCAAGGATTTTGTTCCTCTCTTCAGAAGCCATGCTTTCAAACCGGCATATTACGTGCACTTCCCACATTACCCTGCGTGCTTCCGTTTATAGTCCTGGCCTCAGGTGTGCCTCATTAACCAATTTTCACTGTTGCACGCCGGTATCTGTAGTTCAAGTTTCCGCACCATTTACACCCTCCAGTGGGTCCGATTTTACTCACATTGATATGAAGACCATTGAAAGCCCCCATTGAGCTCACGAATGAAACTCTGCCTGTTTTGTTGAAGGGTAACCTGCAGCGCCACATTCACGAAGAGACCATTCTCCCCGAGTGGCCCCCTGGGTTGTTTGAATGGGTGGTGCGTCGCCTCCACGGCCTGGAGCGCGCCGTGTGAAATATCACCCAAAATTGCACCAGCAAGATGAGGCCGCACTCCACTGCAGGTAAGGTATACAACCTTTGTTTTCTCGATAACAGGCAGCTTTTCATTCCGTTAGTGTGTCTTCTAGGCTTGACGCGTTTCAAGGATTTTGTTCCTCTCTTCAGAAGCCATGCTTTCAAACCGGCATATTACGTGCACTTCCCACATTACCCTGCGTGCTTCCGTTTATAGTCCTGGCCTCAGGTGTGCCTGTTATCGAGAAAACAAAGGTTGTATACCTTACCTGCAGTGGAGTGCGGCCTCATCTTGCTGGTGCAATTTTGGGTGATATATATATATGTGTGTGTATATATATATATATATATATATATATATATATATATATATATATAGATAGATAGATATACACACACACATCGACACACAAAAGAACAGCACTGGGCACTCACAGGGCTTTAAACTTTCTTTTCTTTATTCTCAGCAGACGCGTTTCAGCAACAATGCCTTTTTCAATGCTTTCATAGTCAGAGTACAGCTTAATACTATTATGCAGATTAGTTCTCTTTCCAATCCCATTCATCATTCTCATTTGAGGACTGCATCGTGGCAAATGAGAAAGGACTAATGCCATTTTAGTACAGATACATTTGATTTGGCCGCCATATCTGCATTGTTTATCTCGAATTCAATCTCAATAGAAATGCCTTCGTTTCTGTGAATGTTTTCAGATATAAACAGCATATGCCACAGTGTTCATTTTATGCCCTGAATAGGCCAGAAAACGTGAGGCACCCAATTCATTTCTTGCATGCAGATGGCAAAATATGAATAGTCCTCCACATAATGTCCGCCCTGAATGGGCTGCCACAAAGCCTCCAGTGCGCTGTATTACTACAGTCAAAGTTGTTATCAAAGTAAAAAAGCGACCCTCGCCACAACCAGCACTGGAACCATGAATTAGTTCATTTCTGACCTTTCACATCCCAAATGTATCCCTAGGTCCTAACTATACCTATCAACTGGCAGTAGGATAACAATTTATCCCCAGTTCAAAGACGCACTCTAGAAAAGACCAATTCCATGAATTCAAGTGCAGGCAACCAGCATTCTTTAATCAGAAAAAAATTGCAAGCTTTTTCTTTTTTTTCACCATTTCTGTGCAGTATCATGAAGCCTGTGATCAAGAAGCTGAGTGCTTTGAAACGCGCAAGGCAAATAAATGCATCTGAATGAAAATGCCAGTTTCCTTTTAAATACATCTGCTTTTCGAGTGCGTTTTCAAACTGGGGATGTTTTGATGGATGATTTTATATATATATATATATATATATATATATATATATATATACACACATATACACACACTTTACGTTTCACCTACATAAAACCATAGAAATTAAGCACTTATAGATATACTTATACTTATGTTAAGAAACTATAACTTGTGGCCTAAAGTTACTTATCGGCACAAGTTATAGTTTCTACAAATAGGTGTAACTATAACTGCTAAATTTCTATGGTTTTATGTAATCTTTATTTTTTTCAGTGAATTTGTATTTTGTTTTTAACATAAATAAATAATTACTGTACGTTAATACAACCACAGCCGTGCCTGGCCTGTGGCCAAACCCCCCAGCATGCACCCAACCCTACACTGCACATGGCCTTTGGCGGTGTGCGGCAAGGGTATGGTGTGTGAGTGGGTGAGGCTTTTTTCCCCCCCAGTTTGGCTTTGGATATCCGCGGAGGATCCATGTCCCTAGATATCTATTCATTTCTTTCTTTAATAACTCCCAAACTACTGAAAAGATCTATCCCAAATCACAAAAAGCACAATCTGCGGACCAAGACCTGGATTTCTGCTCAATGTGGTGTGATTCTGTTCAGTGGTTCAGGTTGTAGCCGTGTCTAAAAACTGCGAAATCCCCATAGATATTGCATGGGGGAAAAAGCGCTTTGGGACTTCCTTTTTTCTCAGCCCCTGCTTCAAGAATTACCCCGAACATTTCTGCACAGCAGCTCAAGTAAGTTGTACACTAGTTTTGACAATTTCGTAAACATTTGTCAAACAGCATAAAAGTTTTTAGCCACACAAAATACGCTTTGTCTAGGAGAAAAGTTGGTCCTAACTATAACTACCTACTGGCTATCGGCAGTAGATAATAATATTAGCATTTTACAATTTTACAATTATAGCAATGCAACATGAGGTAGCAGATTTAAAACGCAATCCAAACTTATTCTCAATGGATAACATTCTAGGTCATTCGTGTCCAAATAGTACCATTAGGCCTCACAGGTGTTAATTACAGGAGATCTCTCCTTGCTTTTACGAAGGGGAGTGCAGAAGCAATACCATGGAAAAGATAATATGAAATTCTAGGGGAAATGACGAGCCAATTCTCTAATAAACAGTGGGAAAGCGCAAAAAACTAATAATACAAGAAAACTGAGAAACATGAATAAAAGGAAAAAAATAAAAAAGGGGACCTGGTCAACCTTGCGCCACCCATCTCCAATACCCATAGGTGGCGACCGTCTATGATCTGGAATATATGTGGGGGGAGGGGAGGTGGAGCGGGAGGGCGCAGATGCCCATGTCCGGGTGGTTTCCTCCCAGCTTCAGGATATGTGCCGACTCCGGTCAGGACCCATGTTGGGCGGAGGGAGGGCCTGCAGTCCTCCATCCGATATGTCTGGGCAGAACCCCGGGGCCAAGGTTCCATGTCTACCCCTTTACTCATCTCTCAGTTGAATGGTTACCCTGGCCCTCTGGTGCCTCAGCTTCTTCCTCCCCAGGTGTGTCAACCCTCATCTCTGGATCTTCCCAGGGGCCATTCTCTGGATGTTCCCATGCCACTAACACTTCAGTCCATAGATCCGCTATAGGGCGGATCCTTACCCCTCTAGCCTCCTCCCGGACCAGCGCCTTTTCCTCAGCTATTGCCAACTGGGTTACGTCTGCCTTCCAGGCCTGGGCTTTCGGCCCCACTGCCAATTTTCAGGTCATAGCTATTTGCTGTCTGGCTAACATGGGGCTAAGTCCATAAACCCTGTGCCAACCATATGAACAAAGTCAGCATCTAAATGTCCGCATCTACATCTAGGGCAGGGGTGGGGGTCACCTCCATAAACCACTTGGATTCTATGTGGTGTCAGTTATGTCGTATGTCCATAATTGAATTGGAGGTATTTTAACCTCGCATTCCTAGAGATTTTTTGGGGAGGGAGGCTAATATCCTCTGCCAATCAGGGTCCATTAGCTCCTGTTGTAGGATTCGCTCCAATCTATTCCGCAAAGTAGTTAAGGGGTCGCGGACCATACCCGAGAGGGATCGGTAAAACCAAGTCACCAGGTGTCTAGTTGTGCCCATTGAGACCAATAACTGAAGGACAGCATGCGTTATAGGCTCCTCCCGGGCTTCGTCCCACAGGTCCCGAAAAGCTTGTGTCAATGCCTCATATGTAAGGAACAGACCTGACGGCAAATTATAACATTCCATCAAGTCCTCCAGTGGAAGCAAGGCACCCTGTTGACAGCAGTCCCCAACCGTAACCAACCCAGCTTCTGTCCAGGCTGATAATTGCCCAGCAGTAAAATAGGGAAGGGGTTTGCGATGAGGGGGGCCCTACCAAGGACAGGGCCGGCACATATAGTGGTGTTCCTGCGTTTTTTTAGGACACGCCTGTGCCAGCATTTCAGAGCCATCGACAACAGTACCCCTGGGCGTTGGACAGCTGTTGATGGGCAAATTAATTTAGCCAGTAGAGTTTCCATGAGTGCCGACTGCCCAGTTATCCCCAGCTCCTCTTGGTTTGCCCCATCCAACCACAATGTAATCCACTGAAGCTGGGACGCCAGGAAATAAAGTTTGAAGTCCAATGCACCTAAGCCCCCTTCTTCGGGAGGTCGTCGAAGGATAGCCAGGACACCCTATGCCGGCTTCCATCCCATATCAGGTCTCGTAACAAGGTGTCCAGTTGTTTGAACCATGAGGTTGGCACTCCCACCGGCAAGTTTAAGAAATATAGGAGCCTCCGGACCATAACCATTTTAGAAACTGATACCCGGGCAATGAGGGGCAACTTTAGCGAGCGCCAGAAGGGAACACAAGACCTCAGGGAACGAAGAGCCCTCCCCAAATTACCGTATTAGAGGTCTTCCAATGTGTGAAATATCTGGATCCCCAGGTATCTAAAAGAGGTGGGTGACCACATCAGGTCCGGAGGAAGACCCGGCGGTCTCCTCGCCCCAAGGGAAACAGGGAATATGCGAGTCTTAGTCTTATTGACCCGGAGGCTGGACACCACTTCAAAATCCCGCAGTAGCTCTAAGGCTTTGGGAACACCAGAGGTTCCATCCCTCAGGTAAAGGAGTATGTCATCTGCGTAGAGGGAAATGGTATGTTCCTGTCCCTCGGCCATCACGCCTCTGCCTCAACTCTCCTGTCTAAAAAGTTCCACAAGAGGCTCAATCGCCAGGGCAAACAACAGTAGGGACAGTGGACATCACTGCCTCGTACCCCTGCCACCCGGTACTGTGGGGAGAGCGTGGCGCCAGTCTTGACTCTGGCCATTAGGGCAGTATATAGCAATTGAACCCACTTGACCCAATTTTCTCCCAGGCCATCTGTGTCATCACAGCGAATACAAAATCCCATTGCACTGTGTCGAACGCTTTTTCAAGGTTCACTGACATCAATACCGCATCCTGGTTTGCAAGGACTTCGGGGTGATACATCACAAGATAAATCCACCTAATATTGTGGGAAGTGTTACAGGTGGGGATAAATCTGCTCTGGTCAGTATGTATTAATGTTGTCAGGTATGGGAGTAATCGGAGGGCCAACACCTTACTTAGGATCTTGAAGTCTAGGTTCAACATAGAGAGGGGGCCGAACTCGGTGACCTGGGCTACCTGTGTCTTAGTCTTGGGCGTGGGAATAACCACAGCATCGTTAGTGGAGTCTGGGAAGGTATCAAGCTGCCAAGAGTCTGCACATAACTTTTCAAGGCGCGGGGCCATGGTCTTAACTTAGGTGGCATAGAACCGTCAGGGCTCGGTGTTTTGCCTTTCGCCATCCCTTTGATGTCCGTTCGGATCACCTGGATAGTTATGGGGCATCCCAAGCCTTTACTGTGCTCTTCAGGCAATCTGTTCAGTGTTATGGTTTCCAAGAAGGCAGACCGAGCCTATGCCGAGAGAGGGACAGGGGCAGTATACAAACTTTTATAATAAGTGCAGAACTCCCTATTAATGGAGGCGCGAGAGTACAAAAGCTGACCATCTCCTCGACGGATGTGTGTGATGGGGGTCCCCAAGATTCCGGCCTAATGAGCCATGCCAATAATCGACCAGACTTCCCTTCCTTGTCATGGGCCCTAGTGATATATTGCTTATAATCGTGGTTGTGCAGCCTCTCTAATGTAGCACTGTATTGTTCACTTGTCTCTCGAACCTCATCTTGTGATTCTGGTCGAGTACTAAGGGCAGTATCTAGGGTATGTCATCTGTCTTCCAGGAACCCGGAGTTCCTTATGCAACTCCTTCTGAGTGCCGGCTGTTTGGCCAATACAGTGGCCCCAGATCATGACCTTAAAGGCCTTCCATTCTATTATACTTGAGGATGCGGAACTCTGGTTATTAGTGAAGTACTCTGAGATCGCCTCCGCCAAGAAATTACGATAGCATTAGTCCTCCAGAGAGGCCGGGTTGAGCCGCCATGTAGGGGCAGGCGGGCGCTTCCCCATCGGTGTAAACCTCAATAAACCATTGTCCACAGCAAAGGGGCCCCCTGAATGTGCCCTCTGCTGTATGTTATGTCGGTCCCGTTAGTGCAGCAACCTGGCCACCACCGGTCTGGGGGGCCTGCCCGGGCCAGCGGTCGTGAAGGGACCCAGTGGGCCCGCTCCGGTGCGAAAATGGAAGTCAGCAAGCCTGGGGCTACCTCTGTCTGTCGCCAGTCCTCCAGATAAGCCACCATGTCGCCCTTTTCAACTCTCTCCGGGAGGCCAACCACTATAATATTGTTGTGCCTGTTGCGTCCTTCTGCATCTTCGGCACGTCGTTCAAGAAGCTGAACCCCATCTCTCAATTCGGACATTTGGCTTGCAAGTGTCGTGCATTCAGGTTTGAGTTCTGTGATAGCGGTCTCAACACCTTTGACTCGATTCGCCAATTTATGGTGTTCCGTCTGCAATAGGCCAAAGCCCACTGACACTGTGCCTATGTCCTGTTGTAGGGTGGCCTTAGTATCAGTTATGACCGCCAGGATCTTGTCCAGTTGGAGCTGTATGGGAGCCACAGGAGGTACAGCATCACCATTTTCAGTTACAGCATCATGAGAGAGGCCCTGGGTCTTGGGTGTGGCCCCCACATGTTTGGTTCTGGTTTTCCCCATCTGCATGGTCAGGACAGGCCTGGCACCCGGAAAGTTCAGTGCAACTCTGCTAGTGGGGCGCAGGCGAGTCTTCACAGCAACACCAGGGGTAGAATGGTTGTCCCCGCCACGCCTTCCAATCTCGCCAGTAACACAGAGGGGCAACAGAGTGGTCTCACAGGACCCAGACTTAGTATGGGGTATCACATAGCAGGGAGGTCCACAGGGTATCCACCAGCTCAGGGTGAAACAACACCTCCCAGGTGCAGGTACGGCATGGCATGCAGGGTTCAGTCCCTCAAGAAGTGTTCCTGTGATGTAGGTGAGGGCGCTGCGAGTGTCTACTATCCAGCGGGGGCCCCTACTCATTGTATGCACATGGGCCCCAAGCCCCCTAGGAGGGGGCAGCAGAGATGAAAATATCTCTTGCCAACTCCTCCTGTGTCTATGCAGCGTGGTTGCCCTGGGCCTCATGCAGCAGATGCCACTCCCTCACTGCGGCTCGTAGAGCGGCTAGCTCCCTCCAGGGCCTCAGGCCACAGCGCTATGCGGAGGGCACAGTGTTCACCCTCTCCTCCTGTGATTGTCCTGGCGGTATCAGAAGGGTGTGTCACGGTCCCCCCAAAGCATGTTCGGCAAGGTCTTGGGCCTCCCACCCCAGGCTTTCCCGTGAATACTGCAAGTCTGTCCTCCAGGGCGCATCCCCACCGCCAGTGGGTAGAAGGCGTAGTGAGTATGCCACTGCTTGAATAAGCCAGGCAGCTCCGGGAGCAACCCACACTCACCGGGGCTGCACCACCATCATGCGCCCTATCGGACATATCCCCTCAACCTGGGGCAAACAGTGTGGCTCTCTTGGTAGGGGCGGGCCTGTCAGGCCACTGCACAGCTTCCGGCCCCACAATCACTGGCCCCGGGCTTCTTCCAAACGCAGTGCCCCTGACCGAAGGGCACCACGTCGTCCCGGCTGAATCCCGGCCCTGCTCCTTACCGAGCACAGTGCACCATCACACTGGGCTTCACGGGGGTCCCTTCACCCTACAAGGCCGCACTCACTGTAGGTTTGTCCGGGTGGGTAAAAGTCAGCAACCGGCGGGTCTCGGGAAGACAGCCAGTCCAAGGGCTCAGTGCCGCTCCACTTTCCAGCCTCACCGCAGGTCCCCAGCAGTCTACGTCCGCAGAAATCGAGGCCGGCACGAGTCCACCAAGGCCTCACTTCGCCGCAAACCCCCTTCAGCGTTAGGAGGACGGAGCCCCTCAGCAGTCAGTCAGAATAGGCTCCAGGGGTGTTCATCGAGGTCCAGGCACGCCAGGGGGGCCCACCGACAGGTCAATGTCACCAGGATTTTGGTTGAGTGTCCGATGCTGCCGCCATTATATATATATATATATATATATATATATATATATATATATATATATATATATATATATATATATATATATATATATATATTTGAAACAAAGTCCCAATCCCTCCTATTGCCAGAGGGAACAGCAGCAGGTACGGACCTCTCATTACTCTTGTAAGAATTCGCAACCACACGGGGTTTCTGCTGGCAACGTCTTTATTAACAGCAAGTATAGACAGACAAGTGTCCGCCCCAGACGCGTTTCGATCGCAAAGCGATCTTGATCACTGGACGCGCTGCTGACGGACCACCATATTTAAATACCGTGCAACCAATGAAAATAAACTCATGTGACATTTTTAGAAAACAGACTCAACTATAGCAATATACGTTTGAAATTGAATAAAAATATATATAATATGTCTAATGTTAGCTCCCTTTTAAATCTATCTTTATCCTGAGTCGCATCTCATTTATGTGAATGCTGCTCTTGATTATATTGTATTATACACTAAATCTGTGCTGCAATTCCCGGGCCAGTGCCCCTTCGTGACTTGCAGCTCAGAATAGATGTATCATATTCATACAACGACAGAGTTAAAAACCTACAGAGCGACATATGTGATATTGCATAAAAATTATTCATTTCATTTCTAATGACTGTTGAGTAAAAAAAGAGAAAGAAATTTATTTGTGTCTAATGTGATAAAAACCTTTTCTATATTGCCTATGTTGCACCTATTAAAAACTTATAAATGGTAAGGGTGTGCAAAAGAGCGCTATTTACAATATAACCATCCGGTTATATTATTTAAAGTGCAAGTGCTATACTAATTATAAAGTGCTTGGACTGGATGTTTTCTCTAAAGTGCTAGTTCTACAACAATTTCATACATTAAATAATTCATTTTCGACTACATTTACCTATTCGAGCCTCGAGAGGTGTGGGACGATAAAAAAATCTCTAAACTTCATATTTCTATATTTCAGACAAAGGAAACAAAATGACAGCAATATCTTAGGCAAATGCATGCAGTATATAGGATTACTCACAATCATAGGTCCATGGTTAAAATGATGTTGTTACAAATATGATAAATACATTAAATATATTAAAATATTTTTTCTCTCTAAGAACCAGCCTATAAAAAGTTGTGCAAATCCTCACTGTTGTTCAGCCCATTTGGCATCCTGATATCTAATGTTAATATGAATGAAGACTCTAACTGACGTAATGTTTTTTCCCTATTACCTCCGCGAATCTTTAAGGGCACTGCTCCTATTACATAATATCGGAGATCCTCAATTTTATTACCATGGACTGCCTTGAAGTGTCGAGCGACGGGATAATTTGGATCCAAATTGATAATTGCCCTTAAATGTTGCAATATCCTATTGAACACTGGCAGTTTGGTGCTGCCAACATATTTGAAGTGGCATGTGCATTCTAACACGTATACTGCATAATCAGTACGACATGTGTAGTGTTCCCTAATAGGTATAGGAATATTATTAAAAGCTGATACATATTCTGACTTGTTGGATCCAAATTTGCAGGCTCTACAAGATGAGCATTTGTAAAAACCTGGTTTAAAAAGCCATGTGATATATATATATCCCAACAGAGTTCCGATACCATGCGCTCGCAATATTCACAGACTCATGGGTGTTTATTTTGACAACGCGTTTCGGCTTACTGCAAGCCTTGCTCACGTGAAAAAAGTGCTCAAAACACAGCGACTAATAAAGTATTGCAACATAAACATAGAAAGGGGACATATGGTTACACATCCTCCGATCACAAAGTCAAAACGGCAGACATGTTGGAAAAGTAAAATACATGAATGCAAAGTACCAACACGCTCCAAGAACTCATATTTCCATACATATGTCGTATGAATCAAATGTCAAAGAGGAGATGTAAGAAAAGTACATGCAATGCTCCTACTAAGCAGAAAAGTGACAATGGGTATCTCTCCAAAATTGCTATGCAATTGCGTGCAGCGGACACGATCTGTCAAACCAATGCTGCGCGAGCAAGTGCATGTACGAGAAAAATTCTTAGGCACTCCTTGCAGTAAATATAAAAATAAATATGAAAAATAAAATTAAAATAAAAGTGCACATCTACTCATGCTATTACTCTAGGGGGAAATCCCAAAGACAGTAAGAGTAATGCAATTGAATGTGTGCAAGCTTATCAACTGTGTTGTGAGAGTGTCCGTGTTGGTATCTATCACACAGTCCAGTAGCAAACACCATACATGCGCACGCAGGCAACAAAGTGCACGGAAAGCAGCTGTCGGGCAAGTGCCCAAGGTTGCAGGGCATCAAATGCGGGGCAAAGGAGACAAATACTCAGTGAATAACACTGACCACCTCAAGTGTCACTAGGAGAGCAAGTGCCCAAACCTGCTAGTGTCGTCAGATAGAGACATGGTACATTCCAGCATAGTCCAATTCCAAATGGAGTCCCAAAGTACATTCATACAATACCCTTTCGTCGACGTGATCACTGGTGAAAAAAGTGGGGAAAAGGGTAGGTTGCCAGTGCAAAGTCAGTGTCTGATTACCATGCTACAATTGGAACAGGATGTTTCCAATGATGGGTCAATGCCCACTACTGATCACAACAGTGAATTTAACACCACGCAAGCTCTAGATAGTTTGGGTATTATTACTGATGGTTGTGCTCTTTCGGGTTTCAAACCTAGATCCACCTTCCTGCCCACCCTCCCACATGATAACATAGACACCTTTCATGAGACTGTCAGTAAAGCATTCTGCACATACAGACATAAGAAAAGGACCTCCAACCTGACCTATAACAACCTCTCATTTAATCAGAGACAGGCATTGAAATCGCTAACTGAGGATACTAACATTGTCATCCGCCCAGCAGACAAGGGTGGCAATGTAGTTATACTTGACAGAGAGAAGTACATTGCTGAAGCAATGAGGCAGCTCACAGACACCAGGTTTTACATACCCATTTCCAGTGAGATATATAACAACAGCATTACCAACATCTGGGAACTACAAACGAACTGGAGGTGGTCAGTGTTATTCACGGAGTATTTGTCTCCTTTGCCCCGCATTTGATGCCCTGGGAGGGGAGGGAAGACTAGGGCATGATAAGCTGCGGTGATTATCTTGTTTTTTGCTTGCAAGGAGCATACATGCCCTAAACTGCAGAGGTGGTCGGGGGTGTACTGTTTGCTAGGGGTGGGGCTTAGTGTATTACTTTTTGAAGGGAGGGAAAGAGCATGAATGTTCAAGACAATGTTGGTAGTGAGAGCCAGGACTGCCTGGAGGGACTGGGGAGGCCTGGAGCTGAGGGGGTTAGTCCTGTTGAGTGGAGGCACAGAGCTTTGGGGTTATTTTGTGAAAGGAAGAATCAGAGTTGCCTGGGTTACTTTTTGACGATTAAGAGATAGAGCTGCAGGGGGAGATATCATGGCAAGCGTTATCTGTACCACGGTGGTGCACGGAGGGCATTCAAAGGCGTTGTGCATGTTCGGACAGCTGTTTTTGACTCGCACTAAACAGTACAGCCAGAGATCTACTAGTTGTTGGAGCACCCAAAATTTATCACCAACGTTTTTTTAATGATGGTTGCTGCTTACTCGTATCAGGCTATGGGGTGACTAGCAGCAGAATAGCAGTTCAGGCTACAAGCCTTTTACTTATATTCCTGGTGGCGAGGCAGTCTACTCGTCCCTGTGAGTGTAAACTTTAGATCCTTCCTCATAGATGGGCTTCTTTCCTTTCCCAGAATATGTATGGTATACAGTTTGTCCATGGAGGTAATGGTGGCACACCATCAACAACATGGCAGCACGCCATCAATAAATGGAGATTTTCCTGCTACCTAACTTTGGCCTTTGACCGTCTCACCTTTGGTCTGCGGGACTCTACCATTAAACTGGAGCTGTTGGTTGGGTTAAAAAAGTCTACAAATGCTCCTCTGCCAAACCAGTGCCTCCCCTTTGAATATTCAGCTCCCTTTCCCATGTTGTACTGGGCTCCGCTAGCAACCTAGAAAATGTGGCCAAGGATGTCTGGAGACAATTCACAAACCACCTGTCGGGTTCAAACACGCCTGCACTTTGCCTGCCAACCCAAAGCTGAGGATAGACTTGCAAAACATGGGGAAAGACACTCCGTCCTGATTGGATGAATTGGAATGAGGGTGAGGGGTCAACTAAGCCCTGCGTATCCCTCTGTAATGCTAAATAACATTTTAGAGGGGAGTATTGTAGGCGTCTCTATGCATTTTAAGGACCATGGGCAGGACCTTCTATCCCAGAAACATGCATTACATCACAAAGTATAATGCCGACACCTCCCGATCAATAGTATTGAATTCTCTCAGATACATTTTAGTTATACATAAATCAACTCGTCTTTTGAGCTGTTTCTTCTGAATGGCTTTATTGTTGGTTCTTTGGCATGAATTATGTTCATTCAGCAAAGGAAAGGAACCAACCAATATAAGTTCATGTTAGTTGATGTTCTGCGTGGGCGGTTGCAGAGCTATAACATCCTGGTTATTAATATCTCTGCAGTTATTGGTTGTGCATTCTGTGTCAATTAGTGGTTTGTGCAATCAGGGTCAACTTGGGAACCAAGAGTAGGCCTGGCAAAAAGGCTCAAATCAGCCCAGCTCCCTTACTCTCCTTGTGATATCTCTCTTTCCATCCAATCCTTCCCTCTCTCTCTTCTGTATCTCTTCTCCCTCTATGATCGCGCTCTCTCTCTGACTTCCTCTTCCCTCCTCCACGCGGCTGCTGCAATTAATCTTAGTAGTTGTGAAAAGTGACCCTGGGCTTTCAAAAGCAGACTCTAGTGGCCCCAGCCCACCAGGGAAATGCCCAGTGGAATTAAAGGCCTGTGTGCAATACAAGAAACAGCTTAAAAGACGAGTAGAATTGTGTGTTACTGTAATTTATATAATAATATTCAATCTTATTGATCGTGTGTTTTCTGCATTTATTTGTGACTGATTGGAGGAGTGTTTAGATGAAGCTTGATTCTGGTTGGCCATGGCTTTCTACAGTAAGGTCAATTAATGCTATGTAATACTGTGACAAAACAAATACGAGACAGTGATTGGATTTGAAACAACCTTGAACACAATCTGACAGAACCAACTGTTTTGTCATTTGTTGCTGGCAAAGGCAATCAATTTCTGGAGCTAATTTCTGCATGACCGCACCAAAGCATTTTTGTGATTACATTTGTGGTCAGGTAGGCTCCAACACAGCAACACCGCTGTACAGAGGTACAACAGGGCAGTGAACTTCTGCAGCTACTCACTACAGCGCTTGGAGTATGGGTTTGTGGTCACAAGGTAATTCGGATTACCTGGCTTCTCAGCCTCAAGTAGATCCACCGCTTTAGAGACGTGCAGTTCAAGGTCGCGAAGTTGGTGAACCAGGCGCTCACTGGGGATGGTGAGGCCGCAGACTTCACTCGAACAGCTCAGTAAAGCTTCACCCTGAAAAGGCAAGATTCATATTAACGACTTGACTAAAGCGGGGACATGACATGTAGACACATACTGTGATGTACAATATTGTGGCCGAGATATCAACCTGGAGATATATTACATTAACACTGACTCCCAAAATATAGTCACAGGTAGTTAATAGTAGCAAATTTACAGTTGATGGTACTACAGACCACTATTTCAACTGCGATATTGTGATGTACAACCGGCAAATACACAAATTTGACAAAGTAAACTTTGGGCAGGGTCCACATGCAATGTAAACAGGGGTCTGCGCAAATCCACATAATGCGACAAGGAAGCTGCCCACATGGGCACATTTACACCCTAGACAAGGAGTGTAGGGTACCCGTGCAAATGTCCACCAGAAACAGGAAATGCAGCCTGATCATGCAATGACACACCACAGACAGGGAAATCAGACTGTATTTGAAAATGTATAGCACAGGCATGGAGTACAGCTTTCAAAGCACACACAACCACAACCAACAAACTGCAACCTGAATGTGGAAATACAGTGAGACTGTGGGTTGGCCACCTGTGCTAATAAACACTAGAGGTATGAAGTAAAGGATGCACCACCACATACACAACAGAAACATGGACTATATATTTGCCCATGCAGTTGACATGTGCACATATATAAACCACAGACAGGAAGTGTAGGCTGCACTTGTACTTGTTTGAACACAGAGAGACTGGCAGTGTGGTATTTCCAAATCTATCTTCAAAGGTGAAATGTAAAGCACATGCTACCAGACGTTTATCAGTTTGTAAAGTTTTATGGTTGTGAAGATGACCATCATCGAACGGTACATCTAATTATCACAGGTTAAGGTGAAGCTTTGGCTGTTCCCTACAGTCCTGCCTCAAATTTAGTACCATAACAAGTTACCTGCATTGGGGCCTTGCACTTTGGGCAACTGAAGGAATCCAATGAGCTTTGCACATTTGACGCCAACTCTTCCAGGCAAGCATGGCACTGACACTCAAAGAAATATTGATGCCTCAACATCTGCAGTCGCCTCGAAAGCATCAGTCTGCTCCGGTGTGGCCCTGCCGGATACAGTAACAACAATTATTCACAGTGAAACAGAGAGAACATGGGGTCACATGGTCCCTCGACAACTTCTACTTCCATCACAGCATGGATCATGGGGTGGGATGAAATAAACATAATGAAGCAGTAGTCTTTATACAAGGACATTCCCTGACGTGCAAGTAGAATGAAGAGGCCAACTTGCATGTGTTCCATCTACAAAATGCACCTATGTGTGCCTTACTATACAGTCAGGGAAGGCTTGAGTGGTGCAACTAGGGGTGGGGTCAAGGCTGTGGCCATAACCTCTGACAGCACATCCTTCCTTCACAAAGCCCAGAAATGCCAGCAACATCTGTGGCCGCTCCTCAGCAGTGGACAACCTCTGTTGCCATTGGGCATTTCACCTGTGGGCAGGATCCTTTGGAGGCAGGTTTTTGAAGGCAAAGGGCCACGGCTGGCGCCTCTGCTACTTTCTCCTGTTTCTTCAGGTTAGTTGCAGCTGGCACAGCGTGCGCTTTAGGAGAGATGGAGGAAAGAGAGGGAAGAAAGACATAAAGAGAGATGAAAGGGAGAGGGACTGGCTTGAACATTATTGCTAGAGCTGCTTTGGTACCCAGACCGGCCCTGCCCTTCTTTCCTCCACCACAGAGGAAAGCAGAATGTACAGAGGGGTTCAACAGTGACAAGTTTTCTTTCAACACCCCAGGAGAAAAACGCTTACAGGCACTGAATGATCAGCGCAGTCCATATTTCATTTAGTTCCATCTAACGCCTTCATGGTAGTATTAAAGATAATGATCACTAATCGCAGAGCAGTACCTTTACAAAAAGTGATGAATCAAAGAAAAGAAGCCAGCCACAAACTTTGTTCTCCCAGTTGGCTTGTCAGTTAACGGACGCACCAGCAGAAATGGTGAGTGACCCCTCTCCAGCTGAGCCAGACAATGATTCCCACCAAAGTCGCCTCCATCCCTCTATCTTCGCTCCTTCAACAAGGGAAGTTGTTTTAATCCTGAATAAGAATGCAACTTTCCAGAGCTTGATGGAGGAAACTTCAACTTCTTCCAGGGAGATGAACCAGCAGTGTGGTATAAAGGGAGAGACCGAGAATATGACTCCATGTCGTCAGGGACATGATTTTCCAGCCCTGAGGCTAGCATTTCTCTGGAGGAAGCAAAGCCACAGACACACTAGACCTGAAAAGAGGCAGGTCCTTACACTTTAAGGAAGCAGAATGCCTTTCACTCGGCGCAACGAGCACCAGCATTAAGTGGGACGAACAAGCATCTTCCTTACACTGAAAGGAAGCAGCGGTCCTTATGCTGGGAGGAACTGGCAGCGGCATAAACTTTGAGAAACTAGCAGCTCCTTTATCAGGGAAACAAATCCATGCACAATGAAGCCGGCACCCCATGCTTCAGATACTTCAGCTATAAAATACACTGGAGTACATTCTTCTGAATAACCAGAGTTAAAAGTCAGACTCCATTCTTAGATGACAATGTCAAACGCTCATGTACTCTCCATGTGATGCTTCTGGCTTACCGTAGCAAAGAGTCACCTCCTCCCCACTCCTGATTGGCTGCGCTGCTCGGATTATGGCAGACCTCCCTCTGAAGGAAATGCTGGTGTTGGGGTCACAGGAGTGGTTCAACAGACTGATGACAGGGAACAGCGCAGTGGCAAGGCGCACCTGCTCCTGACTCTCCACTATGGAGGCGCTGTCACCTGGAGACGGAGGAGAGAATCAATATAAAGAAGGACAAAAACAGCGAGATAAAGAAAGAGCCCACAAAACAAACAAATACTAGACTGGACACACAGCAGACAATGCCAGACAATGGTTGTACTTTGAATGCGACAGGGCAGAACGACGACGAAAGGGCTGTACCGCAGGGATTTACTACACACATATATATGGCATGTGCCATATGTAGGAGAAGAGCAGTCAAATAAGGGGTGTATCACTGTCCATGGTTAGAACTTGGTGTGTTGAAGTCTGTTTGGTGGTGGTATCTGAAACTGATGACAGTCCTGTAAGGAATATAATATATGTGCTTTGAGTAGGCTGTCCATTTTGGTGCTCTGGCATTCCAGGCACCCACAGGACTGGGCTTATGAGCATTTGTTAGACATTGCTTGTAGCCACCGAGAGGAAAATGCTTGCTATGGGCGTATACCAATTTCAAATGCAAGTGCTACAAAACTGCTTTATTTTGCCTGGAAGATCCTTGCTGTAGAATAGCGGTTCGTAAACTTTCGACTTCTGTGGACCCCACTGAATCACAACTGGAAGCCAAGGAGCCTCAAGCTATTTCAAAAAATTGTACTTCAACAATAATACACAAAAATACACAAACAAGTACACATTGTATGAACTGGGTACATCTACTTCCCCTTCAACTGTATATTTAAATACGAAAGTGACTACACACCATGATAATACCGAGGCTGTGTTTACAAATCAAAACATAATCATGTGAAATCAGAGCTCTCAGCAGAAGTGGTGGGACAGAAGTTGTAACTGGTTTGACAATGGCCTCTGACAGATACAGGGAAGTCCTCAGGCTTGGTACAGACAAAGATGGGGACCACGGAGGGTCTTTGTGTCAAAGTGTGACAAAGACAGTGATTGCATAAAAACAAAAAAAAAACAGGTGCTCATTATGGCAGAGAACATGCTGCCTACTGTAAGCTATTTCAACTGAAAGGAGAAAGTATGCCACTTTCCCAATAAAAGAAGAGTAGGCCCATGTAAAGATTTGGATGAGGGGCTTTTTGCAGAGTCCACCGGTGTATAAAGCGGAAATCAATGAGCGCCTTCAACACAGGCTCTCTCAGTGTACAGATATGTGTGATTTTCTGGACAATTGTAAGCAACTCAAAATAGTTTTTAGCCAGAAGTGGATGCTAGTTCTGGTTGGGGCTTGTATGAATGCCAAAAATGACTGTGCGCATTCACACATGCTCCACCCTGAACTAACAATCAGCTTCTGGCTACAAACGTTTTAAAAATGCTTGTGATTATTGTTTTAAATATATTGATTTTGTTACAATATATATCAAATAAGTTGAGAAGGCAATAGAGTCAACTTTAAATAAATATTAATGATACTTGAGGAAGCTATTACCTTCGTAGGAGGACCCAGTAATACAGTTTAGTTCAGAATGCTTATAATTATTGGCAGAAAATAATGGTCGGAGGTCCGCGGACCTCGTGGATAGGCAGCAAGACCACCGGTTAAGAACCGCTGCTGTAAAACACAGCCATCTAGCAAATGTTGTCAGGCTGGCACCAGAACGTAGAGACATGCTCAGCGCCCCTACCTTGAAAGCAAGTTTCTATGAAAATTAGAGACAAGGAAACTGGGGTCCTAGGCTCAGTGCCAGGAGAGACAGAACAGGGGCTGTGTATGGACAGACCCACAGGACTGGAGGTGAATGGCACTCAACTGACTCTTTCAGATTACCCTGCTCTTTAAGATAACAAAAGCTTAAAATGGAACTCAAGGAAAAAGGGTGGCACTTTGGAATTCATATTTGATTTCTTGAAGTCCATTGTATGTTAACTGGTCTACAGACCCACCTAAGGATGAGCCGATCTGATCTGATTTTCCTTTTCAATTCCTATTGCGAAATAACAGTAAATCCACTGTCGGTCACTAACCATCTCTTAACACCCACCAATTTGTGGAAACATACACTGAAGCTTTTCCGGTTTTCTGTTTTTTTGTTGATTTGCTCTCTGGTACCTGTAACCTTGTTTTATCAGTAAAATACAGGACAACGTGCCCTGAACGTAAAGGAAAGCGGACTGAATGAGTTGCACCCCTGTGATGTCAGACACCTTGGGAGCTCCTTTCTTTCACTGGTCAGTCTTAACATTTTGAAATGGAACAAAGTGCAGAACCCCTGAAACGCGGGTCTGTTTTGGTCTTTGATATTTGTGGGTCTTTTTTTATATATACCTATGGGATTTGGCAGTCTGGACCCATGCTGGTGGGCGCGCTATTGTAACACTTCTGCGTCCATGATCAGTGCCGACATTTAGTTCTGCTTCCAGGTCCTTGGCTGTCCCGGTTTTTGGTTTGGAAAATATGGTCATCCTACCCTAGAAGCATCAAATATGGCCCCACTGTTGTGAGTGGAAGGAAGAAGCAAAATGCCACAGCACCTAGGGTGCTGAAATTCTTCTTGGCCCTGGCCCTGAAGAAAAAACAATGTCATGCCCAAGAAGCAAAGAGGAAGCTGTAGGCACAAAATGCAGCAAGTTCACCAACTCGGTTTTAGACTTCTCACTCATGGGGTCAGCTGCTACCTCCAGGGATTCTGTGTTATCATCTCCCCGGCACATCTTCGACCTTTGTGCAATCTTTCTCAGATTTGCTTCCTCCTTTAGCCCTATCGTATTCAGCATTTTTCATATAGGGCGATTTTAATGTATGGGTGCAGAGCGAGGTTGCATCGAACAATTTGGACCTATTGCGTTCATTAGAAGCCCAAGGCCAGCAGCAAGTTGTGGTGGGCCTGACACAGACGCGTGGACATACTTTGGATCTCAGTTTCATGCCAGAGGGAAGCATTTATAGTATTTGGTTATGTTTAGGAGTTGGTTAGAATGTATAATTAAGGAATGTTTTGATTTTCTTTACAGGATAACAAAACAGGCGCACTCCTGACGAAAGGACAATATCAAGGAATGGATTGTGCATATATTGCTTTATGGTGATATTGATGAATAACAATCAAGGTCTAGCAATTCACTCAGGGATGTATGAAGGTTTGTCAATGCCATTCACTGGAAAGAGATGGTTGCCTGGTGTGGGGATTAAGGACATGTCTGAACGTTACTGTGAAGCTTAATGTTATTCCAATATCTTGCTAGAGGAAATAAATGGCGCAGCGGAGTCAAGTGGGTTTCAATGAGGCTGTGGCACTAGTTATAATATTTTCAAAGGGTGAGAATACATTAACAACAAAAGCTCTGATCAAAGGAATATTCAATTGCACTTCTGCATCATTTGGTATCTTCTGTGTTCGCCTGCTGTTTGGAGAGGCTGTTATCACACAAATGCGTACTGAACACGGAAATTATAAATACAGAATATGTAAACTAGTAAAGGATTGTAATTTTTTTTTTCCCAGCACTGTGGCCTCACTCTGATGATACAATTGAATAATCTAGGAACTGATTCAGTAGTTCTGAAACAGATAAACTACCTCCACTCTCTCATTCATCCCAAACCCCATACCACTACTATGATCCCCAAAATAACCCTTTCTAGACTATTGTCTCCTCTACCCCTCCCTGCATCATCTCATACCTTTTTACTATTCAGATCTCCCAAACAAGCCTTTCTAAACCCTTCCCTCCGACTCTTCCCTCTCCACCTCCCATTTACTCATCCCAAACCCCCTCCTACTACTATGAACCCCCCAAAAAAATTCTAGACCCTTTCCTCTTCTATCCCCCCTTCCCTCTTCTATCCCTCCACTATTCCTTTTCAATGTACATAACAGACTAACATCTCCACCACTCACATTAATTTCATATTTCCCTATACTAACTCCCCTCCACCTCCCCTTTACTCTTCCCAAACCCCTCCTATAGCTATAAAATCCCCCCCAAAATAAATAAAATTCTATACCCTTCCCTCTTCTATCCCTCCACTATTCCTTTTCAATCCAAATAACAGACTAACATGTCCACCACTCAAATTAATTGCATATTTCCCTATACTAATTCCCACTAATCCTGTTTGGGTTCCGGAGTAGCGTGCTACTTACCAAAAAGCGTTTCAACACCTCATCATGGGTAACAAGCACTATATAAATGCAAACCTTTTTCCCTCTTCTATCCCTCCACTATCCTTCACAATCCAAATAACAGACTAACATATCCACCGCTCAACTTACTTCATATTTCTCTATACTAATTCACCACTAACCCTTTATGGGTTTCGGAGTAGCGTGCTACTCGCCGAAAAAGCACTTTGAAGCCTCGTCAGGGATAGTAAGTGCTATATAAATGCAATTTCAATACAATACAATAAACCCTATGTTTAGAGGCTGCTAAATAAAGACCGCACTTGAAATGAAAAAAAGCTGAGAAACAACAGGCTTTGCCTTAAATCATGAGAGGTGTTAAAATGGAAGTGCTGAGATTATAATAAGAAGCATAAAGTTTGGAACCTTGCATAAGGGATATATGCCAGATATTTGCATAAGTGCATGCTTTCCTAGTTGCTGCATTGACAAAAACTACTTTGCACAAATCTCTGGCCTTCCCCAATACTGACCTCCTCTCTGCTCCTGTATGCTGGTGACTGCCAGGGCGTTACACTGCAACTGCAACATGTGGTGGAGCATCACAACTCCCAAAATATTCCTATCCAGCATCCGCTCTCTAGTGACTTCTGTTTTCATCTTTGATCGGTCCTCCAAGACCCTCGGGCCTGATACAAGAGACTGTACATCAGCTGCACTCAGCATCCTGCAGATACCGGCTGCAGTGAATGCACACAGGAACCTGTGCTCTGGGCTCTGGTGCACCAAGTGAGTCAGAAGGCTGAAAACCGCTGGATAGGAGCTCTGGTAACGCCCATCGTTGTCAAAGCCTTCAATCAAGGCTAGCTCCTCCCTCGTCTTACCTGTTTCAGCTCCTGAACAAACATGAGGTGGTGGTAGATGCAGCTTATTTTTAGTCCGTTCCTCTGGGACTAGGTGATGTTGTTTCACTAGTTGACTTACATTGCCAAATCCAGCCACTAGTACTGTCCTCAGGGCTAGATGGCAGAACGCCCCCAGCGTGAGGAGACAACTTCCTATGGAGCACTCCAACCAGTGGTACCTGCCCCAGGCATGCTCCATACACTGCTGACTGCAGTACCTCGCGTAGCTGCAACCCAGACAGGGCACTGTCGCTTGAGCGCGGTCCAAGCACAGGTGACAATGAAGGTCTGCATTTGTGACCACAGACTTAAGCCGGTCTCCATCTCCACCCTTGTGGTTCCGGAGCCCTTCTGGAACCAGAACACTAACAAAAGCCTCTTCCTTCACCAGCGTCTCTCCTGGGTCAATGTTCCGCACGGCTACCAGGTGACGTCCTCTATCGGGGCTAAAGCGAGCACTTAATGCTGCAGATGCCTTGGAAATGTTGGCATTCTCATCCCAAATGCAAAGGTCTTCGAGGTCATTTCTTAATATCTCCCCAGGGAGAACTGTCTCATTTTGTTTTTTTAGGCATGTTGAACTATTGGACTCAGATATGTTCTGATTTTCACTCACTCTGGATTTCAGATTCACAATGTTGCTCAGCAGTGATTGTTTAGTGTCGCTTACGAGACTGCTGCTAGCAACTAGTTCTTCCATACTACGGATCATTTCAGTGGCCTCTTGACATCTACCAAGGTGCAGCAAGCAGTCAGCTTTCCTCATCAGCACCTTATGCTGCAGCCTCCTGGGATAGCCGTTCTCCAGTGCTCTCTCAATATCCTCCAGACAAACCTAAGGTATGGAAACATCAACAATCAAAGTGGGCTGGAAGCTATGTTTTCAGTGGTGTAAAGAGTTATGGGCTGATTCACTTGTTAATCTACTCATTTTTTTTCTCCAATAATAAAAGACAATGATCCAAAATGCAACAGAACTACTCAAGGACAATTTACTGCAACAACAATTAGAGATAGCAAGACAGAATGGACCTGGAAGTTTATGCTGCAGAGACCCTTAATCCATAATGGATGAGAAACTGGTAGGCAATGGGCAAAATGGATGGCATTGATGGCCCTTATTTACTATCAAAGAATAGGTTTCTGTAGTTGACGTCACAGATGAAGGGAAGAGACAGTTGTCTTTTGTCCCCCACTCCTCAGCCTTAGAACCCTAGAATGCAACATTAGTCAATAATGGCACCACACCCCCTCTAAATAACATGTTAAATCACATGGTATATCACATGACAAAAGGATAATGTTACTTACCCAGTAAGGATCTGTTCTTGGCATGTAGAGCTGTAGATTCACATGCTTTGCATACTCCTGCCATCTAGTGTTGGGTCCAGATGTTTGCAAGTTGTTTTTCTTCGAAGAAGTCTTTCCTAGACATGAGGTAAGGTGACTCCTCCTTTCGGTGATAGTGCGCATGGCCATCAACTCCATTGTTGGATTGTTTTCCCGCAAGAGGGTGAGAATGGAGTAAGTAAGTGTAGTATAGAGATGTCCATGTGTATAAATGTATAATGAAGAACTACAACAACTACAGGTACCCAGGGAGGTGGGTGGGTGCATGTGAATCCACAGCTCTACATGCCAAGAACAGATGTTTACTGGGTAAGTAACATTATCCGTTCGAGGCATGTGTGCTGTAGATACACATGCTTTGCATAGTCTATAAAGCAGTATTCTCCCGAAGCGGTGGCTAACCTATAGATGTTGCAGTTGTTTGGAATAGTGTTTTAAGTACTGCATGGCCTACATTAGCCTGTTGTCGTGCTAACACATCTACACAATAGTGTCTGGTAAATGTGTGTGGTGTAGACCATGTAGCTGCTTTACATATGTCAGCTAGAGGGAGGTTACCTAAAAAGTCTACAGAAGCCGCTATTTTGCCAGTGGAATGTGCTCTAGGGGGTATAGTCAAAGTACTTTTGGCTTTAGCATAGCATGTTTGAATGCATTTAATAATCCACCTCGCAATACCAGATTTAGAGATAGGATTGCCTTTATGAGGTGGAGCAAATGCTACAAATAGTTGTTTTGTTTTGCGAAAGTCCCTTGTTCTATCTATGTAGCACAATAAAGCTCTTTTAACATCAAGCGTGTTAAGAGCGCGTTCTGCTACAGAATCAGGTTGAGGAAATAAAACTGGTAACTCAACCGATTGATTTATATGAAAAGCAGAAACTACTTTGGGAAGGAATTTGGGATTGGTCCACAGAACTATCCTGTCTTTGTGTAGCTGTAAGAAAGGTTCTTCTAGCGTTAATGCCTGTAGCTCACCAACTCTCCTCAGTGATGTGATAGCAATGAGGAAAGCAACTTTCCATGAGAGGAACTGTACAGGGCATTTGTGTAATGGTTCAAAAGGTGGGCCCTTGAGCCTTGTGAGGAAAATGTTGAGATTCCAGACTAGGGCAGGAGGAATCCTTGGAGGTATTACTCTTTTTAAACCTTCCATAAAGGCCTTGATTACTGGAACTCTTAATAGTGACAGATGTTGCCTATTTTGTAAGTACGCAGCTACAGCTGCAAGGTGCAAACGAATAGACGTGTAAGCCAGTTCTGTTCGTTGTAAATGTAACAAATAACAGATAATGTTTTGTATAGAAGCGTCTAAAGGACTGATTTGGTTGTTGTTGCAATATACCGCAAATCTTTTCCATTTTGCAGCATAGCAAGCTCTGGTAGTAGGCTTTCTTGCTTCTTTTAGAATATTCATACAGTCTGGTGGTAAATTTAAGTACCCAAACTCTATGATTTCAGGAGCCAGAATGCTAAATTCATTTTTTTGGGATCTGGATGTCTGATTTCTCCATGGTTCTGTGTGAGAAGACTGGAGTTCAGGTGTAATTTTTGATGTGGAACTAGTGACAGCTCCAACAGGGTGGTGTACCATGGTTGACGAGCCCATGTGGGAGCTACTACAATTAGAGTGAGGGATGTTTGCCTGAGCTTCCGAACCACCCATGGAATTAGCGGTAGAGGCGGAAAAGCGTAGGCAAATATCCCTGACCAGTTCATACATAGGGCATTGCCTTTTGATTGCGGGTGTGGGTACCTGGAGCCGAAGTTTGGGCATTTCGCGTTTTCGTCTGTGGCGAATAGGTCTATTTGTAGAAATCCCCACTGTTGGAAGTACGGAAGGAGAACCTGGGGGTGAAGTTCCCACACGTGAATTTGTTGCCTTCTTCTGCTGAGGAGATCGGCAATTTGATTGTTTACTCCTGGGAGATGTTCTGCCAGGAGATAAATGTTGTGATGGATCGCCAAATTCCAAATGGCTTGAGCGAGTGTTGACAGTTGGAGATAGTGTGTCCCCCCTTGCTTCTGCACATAATACATTGCTGTCATGTTGTCCGTCCGGACTAGGACAGTTTTGGCTACGAGATGAGTCTGAAAAGCTTTTAGTGCTAGGAAGACAGCTAATAGCTCCAGATAGTTGATGTGGAGAGTCTTGTGCTTGTTGCTCCACAAGCCGTGTATTGTGTAATCTTTGAGATAAGCTCCCCAACCTGTTAGAGATGTGTCTGCTGTGAGTACGATCTGTGGAAAAGGGTCTATGAAAGGCCGGCCTGCTGATAAGTTTTGTGGGTTCCACCATTGCAGAGAGAAATGTGTACGGCTGTCTACCAACACTAGATCGGTTAATAGACCCTGTGATTGATTCCACTGACATGCTAAGCACTCTTGTAGGGGGCGCATGTGAAGCCTTGCATGGGGTACAATCACTATGCAAGACGCCATCATTCCCAGTAGTTGCATGAACACTCTGGCTGGTAATGCTTGGTTGGGCTGAAACTGTTGAATGGTAGCTTGAATATTGTATATTCTGGCTACATTGGGAGAGGCTAGAGCTTTGACTGTGTCTAGAGTGGTTCCTAGGTGAGACTGCATCTGTGAGGGATGCAGGTGAGATTTTTGTGCATTGATGGTAAAGCCCAGTAGATGAAGTAGATCTATTGTGATCTGTGTGTGCTGCAGACAGTTTTGGTGGGTGCTGGCTTTGATGAGCCACTCGTCTAGGTAGGGGAAGACGTGAATTTGTTGTCTTCTGAGATGAGCAGCGACTACTGCCAGGCATTTGGTAAAAACTCTGGGCGCTGTAGTCACTCCGAAGGGAAGCACCTTGAACTGGTAATGCTTGCCTGCTATCACAAATCTGAGGTATTTGCGATGAGCTGGATGAATTGGAACATGAAAATATGCGTCCTTTAAATCTAGAGTAGACAAAGTCTGCTGTTTGTAAAAGTGGGAGTACTTGTTGAAGTGTCAGCATGTGAAAATGCTCTGACAGTATGTAACGGTTTAGCTCTCTCAGATCTAAAATAGGTCTTAGGGAACCGTCCTTTTTGGGGATGAGAAAGTCGAGAGAGTAAACCCCTGAGCCCTGGTACTGTATTGGAATTGGCTCTATTGCTCCTCTTAGTAAAAGAGACTGGACCTCTTGTTTTAGCAAGTGTATGTGTTCTGTAGATAACTTGTGAGATCGAGGTGGAATGTTTGGGGGATTGCTGGTAAGCTCCAGGCAATAACCATGTTGGATAATTCCAAGCACCCATTTGTCTGATGTTATAGACTGCCAAATGGGGAGGAATTGTTGAAGTCTTCCCCCGACAGGTGTGGTATAATCGGGGGGAAGCGTGGGCAAGTCACTGTTTGTTGGGGGAAGGAGAGTTACGGGGTGTGTTACCCTTAATCCTACCTTTGAAGCTGTTGCCTCTATCACCTCCTCAGAAAAAACCTCTGGAGGGAGAGGACTGGTTGTTACCTTTGTAAGCTGAGGTATTTTGATCTGGGGGTGTGTTTTTTGACCCACCTCTGTACGAGGAGCGACGAAAGGAACCTCTGTTGGATGCCGTCTGAAGTGCTCCCATAGATTTAGCGAATTCAGTGTCCTTTTTCATTTTTTCTAACACCTGGTCAACGCTAGGGCCAAATAAGTGTTCCTTATCAAATGGTGTGGTAAGGATGGATTGTTGGATCTCAGGTTTAAAACCTGAAATCCTTAACCAAGCGTGTCTCCTGAGTAGGATGCTGGTGTTAACCTCTCTAGCTGCGGTGTCTGCGGCATCTAGAGCACAACTAATAGAGGAATTTGAAATGAGCTTACCCTCATTCACTAAGTCTTGTGCTTTAGCCTTATGCTCGTCTAGGAGATATTGGAGCAATTGCTCCATTTCGTCCCAGTGTGCTCTGTCATATCTAGCTAAAAGGCCATTGATTTGCTGCCTGAGTGGCTATGCACTTGCCAGAAGCATCAATTAGTTTGGACTCTTTATCTGGCGGAGGAGCATCCCCTGATGTTTGAGAATTTGCTCTCTTACGAGCATTGGATACGACTAGGGAATCTAATGGCACTTGTCCCTTGATAAAAATGGGGTCTGTAGCAGAGGCCTTATATTTTTTGTCCACTCTAGGTCTTAGGATGCGTGCTCTGACTGGATCTTTAAAAATCTCATCAGCATGTTGCATCATGCCTTTAAGCATTGGAAGTGATTGTGATGACCTTTGTGTGGATGCTAAGGTCTCAAACAAAAAATCTTCCTCGAGTGATTCTTTGTGGAGCTCTACCCCAGGGTAATGTGCAGCCCTGGCAATGAGTTCTTGGTGTGATGCATTGTCGTCTGGAGGAGATGGTTTGGCTGGGTAAAGGTCTGGATCAGATTCACCTGGGGGATCCACTGTGTAATCGGTCCATGGATCTGTTGGAATATCCATTCCCCCATCATCTACATTGTCATCGTCATGAAGAGATTGAAGAGAACCCTGAGGTGTAATTTGCAAAGGATTCTCAGGTGGTGACGGAGGTGCTGGTATATGAAAAGGACTTGTAGCCACAGACTCTCTCTTTAAGGGGATATTGTAAGTGTCCTATTCTTGAATCTTGCGTTTCTGAGGTGGCTTTACGTGAATATGGCCAGTGTCAGGGTGAATATGGAGCCTCTTTTGCTTCAGATCGGGTGGTAATGGAGTAATGTCCAATTTCGGATCCGAAGGGGTGCCTTTGTGTTTCGGCGCCGAAGTTTTCGGTGTCGACGGAGGCTGACCTTTCGGCGCGGAAGGTTTTGGCTCCGAAGGCTGCTTGGCTTTCGGCACGGAGGATTTCGGCTCTGAGCTGGACTTGTGCTTGGAACCGGAGGCTTTCGGCTCCGGGGAGGCTTTTCGTGGACTCGGTACCGAGCTGGAAGGCTTGACTGGTAGTTTCGGTGCCGGGCCCAAAGGCGGGGCGGCAGAAACGTCGTCTCGGTGGCGACCTTGGCCAGAAGGCAGAGGTGGTGCTGAAGCCTTGTGCTTTTTCTGAATTTGTGGGGGCAAGGGGTTTTCGGTACTCATGTCACCTTGTCCCTGCGGCAGTTCTTCGGCGTCGAGGTCTATCTCGAGCTCCGAGTCTGAGTCTTGTTCGGAGAAGGCTTCCTCCTCCTCTGCCGCTGATGCCTCGATGTCTTCTTGGCCGAAGTCTTCACTGAAGATGTCCGGCGTGTCTTCGATGCTTTGACGCTGCATCTCCCGACGTCAAGCCCGACGATCGCGAAGAGTCTTCTTTGATCGGAACGATCTGCAAGCATCGCAGTCTTCTCCCTTGTGCTCCGGAGACAAGCACAAGTTGCACACTTCGTGTGAGTTGGTGCGCGGATACTTTGCGTGGAACCAAGTACAGAATTTAAATGGAGAAGATCCATCGACTGAGAGCTGACCGGGCTCGGTTAGGCCTCAAAGGCCATCCACGAGGCTTTCCGATCGAAAGTCGATTCCGATGTCGAAACAATACGCGGAGAAGTGGGAAACGCGGAAGTAAACAATACCATCGAGGGTAGAGAGGATTGCGCGTCGAAAGAAACCCGAAGAAGGGTTTCGAACCGGAGCGTAGCAATACACGTCCGAACCCGATGGCGGAAAAAAACTATCTAACAATGGAGTCAATGACCATGCGTACTATCACCGAAAGGAGGAGTCACCTTACCTCGTGACTAGGAAAGAATTCTTTGAAGAAAAACAACTTGCAAACATCCGGACCCAACACTAGATAGCAGGAGTATACAAAGCAGCCTAACCAGCCCGGACCAACCTGCGCCGTGGCTGACCTCCGGCTGTGCCAAGTGACTGGCTGATTTTGAAACAATTTACACACTACCCGAGGAGCGGAACTCCCTTTTTACTGCCTTCTGGCTACATCAAAACCCTGTTCCTATGTTGGCTGACTGCCGTTGTGAAGGCAACCAATAAATTGGCGGCCGGTGCCATCATATGCCGATCGACACACACACTCACCGTTCGCTATGGGCTATCAGCCCCTAGGTATACGGGCCCGCAACATTGGCGACACCAGGAGCCATTCATATGAGAACTGTCCACCCATGGATAGTGCCCTCAAACCCCCCCCCCCCGGCCTTCTCTTTAACCAACACCAAACATGGTGGGGTTGGCTTAGAGTAACCACGTGGAACCCGTGTCCAAAAACCATTCAGTGTGTTGCAGCCGTTTTTATAGCTCGACATGCGTAGCATTCTAATTCCCTTCCCCATGCTCTTTCTTAAGCACCCCGAAATGCTTTACAGGGGATGACTTTAACGAATCCACGGCATGCCGTGTGTTTACCGTGTTCATTGTTTCCTACAGCCACTTGTATTTTTCAGTTCATGATCTTGACACCCGCACTGATATCAGTAAAAAAACAATTGACCCTGGGGTGAACAAAGACAGAGGCGAGCATTTCCTAGACATAATGGGAGATAGCTCCCCTGCTTCTACATGAGGGGTCTAGTAATGTTTGGTTTTGAGCTCATACAACATATCATGGCCCCAATTTACCTAAACTGTTAAATGGACTATTCATGACTTGCATTGGTTATCATTGCGGGCAAGCGAAACCTACCCAGCATGTACATCTCAATTTCTTTGGGGAAAGAACCAAACAATGTTGAGGCGTTGCACTGTCCCAACAAGTGAGAGAAGAATAGGTACAAAATACCCCAGCCGCCTTTGTAAGTGACTTTAATATGATGGATCCTAAGACAGGGGAAGGTCACCACGCTGGTGACTCCTTAAAATACCTTATACATAGATCTCATTGCACCCCCTATACACACCCTTTCCCGCAAGCTCTCCCCAAAATTACTGCACGCTTCCCATCTGTTAATGTGGGACGATGCCCGCTAAAGTTTGTGAAGAGCTATACCTCTGACAATACCATCATCTCCAGATGGGCACAGTATTTTTTCGGCAGAGTGTGAAATTCGAGCGTGTCTTGTGACTCAAAGACCGGCTGCTACATGCATGGTAGGCAAAGGAAACAAGCATTGGCATAGCCAATAGGTCTCGCCTTTGGGACCTTTTAAGTGTTTAGCCATGCACCACTTGATGTTGTTGCACCAAGGATATTGTGCTGGATAACTAAACACTTATAAGGTCCCAAAGGCGAGACCTATTGGCTATGCCAATGCTTGTTTATTTTCCAATTGGTACTTCCAAAGCACGTAATATGCAGACAGCGTCCTCAGGAGGCTAAACCATGAAGGCAGCCATTTATTTCTTTAGAACAGCGTGGAAGACAAAATAATGTGTGAGGATGAAAAATGACGACCCCCAGTACAAAAACGAATTTGTGCAGCAATCGGAATTACAAGTTTTGTGGTTAACACCGAACCTCAGGGCGAGACTTAAAAACTGGGGTGACAATTATTTGTTCAATTCCACGCCCACCACTCTCTCCCGCTGACGAAGATCCCCTGCGGCCCTTCCATTCTAACAAAGGTCATACAAACATGACGTGAGAAGACGGAAAAACCGATCCTTAGATCCGGGTCCCAAAAGAAACCCGACGAGATACTCTTCCCTGTTTTTCCTGGTCTTCCGATGTGTTCGTGGGCGATCAACACCTCTTGACTTCCTTCATTATGGATCTGGTATCTGCCCCCATTCAACTCTGCTCGTGGGGTAGGTTTTCCTTTCTGGAATTTTTTCACCCGATTTGTGTTTGCCCGCAATGCCGCCATTTTTGTTGGCGAGGTACCTGGGGTCCTCGAATTGGAAACCGCCATCTTACGGTCTCGTCATTCCTCCTGACTGACTCATTCATCTGATCAGCGCCTTGTTCCCCCTTACTTACTATTGACTGTGATCTGATCTGCATTTGCTTCCCTTCTTTCTCCTCACCATCTACGCTCCCTTATTCTCGTTTTTTTTTTTTCTATTCTATGTAACGTCCTAGTAACTAATGTATTTTGTATCTGATGTAACTTTGTAACAGTTTGTAACTCTCATGTAAAGCGCTCTGATACCTCCGGGTCTAGCCAGCGCTATATAAAACTCATCAAATAAATAAATAAAGCATGAGTATCTACAGCACACATGCCTCGAACATATTATATTTTCTACACCAAGCTAACTATTACATCTCAAGATACTTACAGTGTGAGTAGATGTGGTGTTAATAATAGTAAGTATATACTTATCTTTACGATGTAGTGAATGTGATTTTTTTTGGTCAATATTATTGACCTCAACATAGTGTCATACAACCAGCAACAATCAGAGGCGGTCAGGATTAAATTAAAAGGTAAGTCAGAATACAAAACTTTATCATTTGCTGACAGAAAGTTGATTTTCTTTCTACTGCTACTAAAACTTCCAAATGTACATCTTATAATTAAACATTTGGCATCCTGTTTCTATAATCCTAGATTTTCTTGCGGATTATAGTAAAAACGAGGATTCTTCCTTAAAGGTGAAATTTAGACTTTCCTTGTCAGATGACTTCTCTATAGATATTTCGGTTTAATTATGATAATTATTTTTTTTGATTACATAAAATGAACCTGGAGCTCGTTTACCACTAATCCTGCAGAAATTAATTTCTAGATCGTATCGGACTCACATATGAATGAAGAAACTCAATTTATTGGGTTCAGATGAATGCTGCGCTTCACATTCATTTAGTGGTACGTACATTTGGTCATTTCAGCTTGAACTGCTACAAGGCTTGAGCAGGTCGGGCAGATGTTTTGACAGATTAGAGCTGGTGTGTGGTCAACCCTTTATTAGATACCCATTGTGGACACGATTGCTAGTATCACTTAACAAGTTCAATCTAGCTCCTACCGACAAACAACAAATCTTGTGCTTTTGATGTTGCTAATAAATTGTATTTTAAAAAAGTGGAGAAGCTCAATAGCTTCTACTACAAAGGTCCCTGTTGTTTAGATATGATAAAGTTATATACTTACATCAGGGGTAGAATAATCTTATGATCAGATATGGGGAACATTTAATACATTCTATCAATATATTGTTTATCTGTATTACTCATCCTTTATTTTATGTTCTTTCTTTCTCACTTATTTGTGGTTTTCCTTTTTTTATTATTTTGACCACTCTTATTTGAATCAACATTTTGTTTTATACTTCAAATATTCCAATTCTAATACTCGCAAATAAGTCACTATTTATATTTGTGCTGGTATTACTGTGCTATAAAATGAGTACACTTATATTGTGAAATGGGTCCACAGCTGGAGGGAATGTCACAAGCAACAATATCCTGTCCTACGTCTGGTTGTGGAGCCTACTTACTGCAGCAGGACACAGTGCGCAGAAGCGGTAATGTGCTAATCATCACTGATGGACCAAAGCATGCAAGCAGCCTTGTTCTGCATCAGCAGAGCAGAACACCAGGGCAGGATCTTTCTCACCAGTATGAAAAAGATCATGAAAGTCATACTCACTTCAAAGCGTCCCATGTAGAAGAGAGCTGCTGATCGATTGGCATAACACACTGCAAGTTCTTCACCACCGTACGTTGCATGGGATGCAGCCTGTAAAAATCACAAGTGTAAAAATCACATGACACAAAAGTCTCACATAATCCAACTCCAGTTTTTTTTATTCTGGGATCGACTACACAACATCTGCACATTTTGCCCATGTCCGGTGGTCCTGATAACCGGGAGAGGCGGTGAGGGTACTGCTCTGGCACTGCTTCCATTGTGGTGTCTAGGGGTGAATGAGAACTAGTGCAGGGGTGTTGCCTTGAAAATGTATACATTTATTTAAACGTGTATATATACATATAAGGGCAAGACCGTCGGAGCCTTGGTCGCCTTGTGGAACATTGCTCCGTCTCACTATCACTCAGGACACAGAGGTCAGCAGCTTATGGGGAGGTAGAAAGTTGGTGTATCCTTACGTGCTGGGGATAGCGAGGGGGATTGTGTGTTTCAAGCCTGGTTTTCAGATGGTTTACTTATGAATGGACTGGGGGAATCGGAACGGATGGACGCTCTTGGTAGGTGTCCAGGTTTTTTAGGCAATAGTACAGTGCCGAGTGGCTTCCCAGCCACAGTAGTATTGCATTCACTAGGATGTGCTTCTCTTCCTTCTCATGCCTGTCTCTTGAAAAGGTGTAGAGGGTGTCTAACATGGCCCAGTTCCCCATCTGTGCCCTGTTTTGTCACCTGTTTGCCCCATTCGACACCGCTTCTCACTCACATAGAGAGGTGGGTGGTTGATATTTGAGATCCTTGGGCCAAGCATTTCCTTTGACCAGTGATAGCGGCCAGCACTGGTAGTGCCTAGGGTCAGGGGTGCATCAACTATGTTGCCCATTCTGAGCAAGGTGGGCTTTGGGAGTTTCAGGAGCAACTGTGAAAAACCAGAAGGTTTCTTGGTAATACCAAACACCTCAATGTAAACTCTGCATATATATCTGGCAGTTAATGGCTGCCAGAGTGAGTATGAACAAGTAACTGACTGCAACACAACTTTACTGCTGGTTATTCCCAAACGTGAACAGGAATCCTCTAGAACAACAACAGTAATAGCCTTTCAAAAGCCATTTTCTTACAGCCATTATTGCTGAATTTACCCGTACGTCCTTAACTAGGATCTTTAAAAAGAATGAGTAAGAAGACAGAAGAATCTGACGCACAACCTACAGAAGCTGGAAATGGTGAAGAAAGAAGCCAGGTCAAAAAGAAATTTTGGAGAGTGCACATTTTTTACTTGTTATTACCTTGGAGTACAGGACTGCAGCACAGGCATACTCCTTTCTCTGAAATTTCTTGTTTCCCTCTTCTTTGTAGCAGGCTGCTGCACGCGGATCCTTCGCTACAGAATAATCCGCACTCACCCTGTGTAGGACATTCTCATCTTCTGTGCTGCAGAACATAAACCAAAGGAAAAACATCAGTCTAAGTAAATACAGAGGACCCTGTTCATGTAACAGGACAAACGCGTTCAGGGCACCTCATAAAGACATACATGTGTGAACAATCACCTTTTCCTGCAGCCACACATCACTGCCTGAACATGTGGCATGAAGGCACGTCATACTGCAGGGTATACGATATGTGGCTTCAGAAAGTACTTGACTCCCATCACTTGCCCTGTTACCTTCCATCTACAGCATCTGCCCAAGCAAGGCTACCCTGGTTTTCATTTGGTATCTGCCATGTATGACCCACTCAATTAAGGCACCCTGACACTTTACAGAGATTGTGGTATCCTTATTTTTGTTGAATGACCTAACTTCTTAGAGGAGGTGGCAAAAGCGCTAGCGTAAAAGTTACGTTAGGGTTAATTTGACAATCTCATCAGAAGCGCTGTGATTGCCTGAGTCTCAATATTTGTATATGATGATAATCACTTTGCTGCTATGCTGAATGGGTGTGTGACTTCCAAGTACCAGAGTGAAACCATAACCAGGGCCAGGGATACTCCCAGGAAGGGAAGGCCAACCCATACTTCCAGGAAAAATGCAGCCCAGCCAGCCAGCTGCACTGCGGCAGTAAATGGGAACTTTCCGCATTATTCCTGCCAATCTCTCATTCATTTCTGACGACAAAGGGTCTGACTCTAGACTATAAGGAGCCTTAAGCCATATGTTGCTGTTTGCAACGGAGAGACTCTCACCCCCATTAACAATATGAGCAACCAAATCTCAGTGGCCAAAGGTAAGAGAATGCCCCCGAAGTCTCCCTCAGAAAATAGCCAATGTCCTGTGGACACTAGCAAGTATTTCGAATACTTAACCCTGAATGAGTCCAAGGCAACACTGCTGCAGATACCTGGGCAAGAAGTATTAATAGATTTGCTACACTAGTTCACCCAGACCATCTGGGTTTGCTCTGGTAAAGGGATTTATGTGGTCCTGAGAAGAGGTTCCCTTTAGCTGCGCTCAATCCTATGCACATACAAACATTGTTGTACTTTTAACCATTTACATTCCAGGTAATAGCTCTATTATTTGCTTCAAATTTTCGGACTTAATAAACAAAACGTTTACACTGCTCCATATTACTGCAGCCTGTCTCTTTGTCAGATTGGTCCCATATTTGCAGCTATCAAGCCGTTAATCTTTGATAACCTTATTTGGACCACTGGCAACATTGCCCTCTCAAATGATCATTTAAACAAACATATGGGGAGAGGATGTGGCCTAACGGCTAGGAGGTCGATCTCAAATCTGGGGAACCGTGTTCGAATCTCGGCAATGATGCTCAACATCCTGTGATTCTGGGCAAATCACTTAATCTCCCCGTGCCTAACAAAAATGAATGTGTCCTTGTGTAACGCAATTGGTGCTCATGTAAAGAGCTCTGATACCCGATACCTTCGGGTCAAGTTCGCGCTATATAAAACTCCGAGAAAAAAAAAAGATGTGTCTCTAGATGCCAGTCTCAAAACAAAAGTAGCAAGTCATACACATAGTAGTGCTAAATCTGACTAGGCTTGCAGAGGAATGCTTTTAGGTCTTTTTTGTGGTCCATGGGAGCATTTTTGCCCTTTCTGTGCGGCAAATCGTCCACGTTTTTGTTTTAGTTCCCAACATTCATACATGAAAAAACCCTAAACCCTGGTGGGGGACGCGATTTGGGGGGGACTGTTCCTCAATCCATGTTGATGTGACAGACATTTATAGTCCCTCCATCGCTGGTGGAAATACCCCTTAACCTCTCCCCGGATCTTTGTATCTAGAGGACTCGTTAAATATTATCCTGGTGTTAAGTATTCTCAGGCGTTAAGATCACAATCAATAAACCTGATTTAAAACATTAGTTCTTGTAGGCTCATATGAATCTTCCTTTGCACTAGTTGCCACACACTTCAAACTTCACACCTTTTGTTGTTTCTTACTAAATATATTTACAAATAAAGAGTGTTCAGCTAAGGTAATTCACCTTGTCAAGGACTAAAGGAAATTCTCTTCCCCAAATAAACGTTTGTTAGATTATGTTAGAAACATTCATCACTTCGGGTTATCAGATTGCCTCTTAAATGCCCAATCTGTTCTCTGGATGGCCTGCACTAAATTCCAGTTTTTATTATCTGGACAAGTTTGCATAAAGAGATGAACACTGAACCCGCGTGATATTCTCCTTCAGAACCATCCTTTGCACCAAATAAGCTAGGCTATTGCACTGTACATGCAATTACAATCGATTAAGGCTTTAACAAAAATATAATATTTGCCAACTCTTTCTTACCAGTCTCTCTTCCGAATCTACAGGAAGTCTGTCCGTTTTGTTGAACTTTTCTGTGATTATGTGCAATGTATCCTGAGTTTTCTTTCCAGGTTGTGCTTCCTCTAGTAGATTGACTGCCATTCGAAACCCAAGAAAAGATCTATCACAAAACTTTGATCTAATCCAAGCCCCTCCTTAGCATCAGTTACCATCTCTTTTTTTATTATATGGTTCCCTACTGGGGTGGCATGGTGAGCAAAAAAACAATGGATTTAACCCAGATCTGTGACTGGGGGTGAATGTTTGACAATGTTCAGCATTCTGTCAATCACCTTTTTGTGTTGCTATAAGTGGGAAAGGTATGCCCAGACGTGGGTCCCATGTTTGCTATACTACTGGATTGAAGCTAGCCTGGCTGATGAAGGGTGATACCCCGAAACCGGCCCCAGGATGCTTGTTTTCCGGTCCAAAGAGAACCTGGCCTGGCAGTCGGGGCCGGACTGTTCCCATGGGAAGCAGGGTCAAGACTAATTTGCATATGGCTGGGTCCAAACTGGGGTGGCATGGTGAGCAAACAAAAGATGGATTTAACCCAGATCTGTGACTGGGGGTGAATGTTTGACAATGTTCAGAATTCCGTCCATCATCTTTTTGTGTTGCTTTATTCTATGGTTAGCATGACTGGCTTATGAGTGACTTCAGAACAGGGATCCTAAATGGAGAGCTCGAGAGCTACTAGCTCGCCAGACCCCTGAAGTAGCTCCCATCAAAGTCCTGCACAGTATGTAATTCAAAGGGTCTAGCCAGATCAACTGAGGCAGCACTACACATCTCTGGTCTTTTGTAGTGACTCACAATATCACAAAGAAGAGAGACTAGGGAAAAAAGCCTTCTCTGACTCCCCTATCATCAATGAAAACTCACTAAACAGAGAAGAACTAAAACCATTACCACTCCTTGTGCTAGACCGACGGGAGCGACGGTATAAAAAAGTCCTTTACTTACAACATTACAAAGTAAAATGCAGAGGATGGGATAAACAAAGAGAAAACAGGAAAAAGAAAGACAACACTTGTCTTAATACTGCCCTCACACACTTTGCAGTGTCATGCTTCATCATAGGGCCGCATCTGACGTCTAGGTGCAGACCAACACCATGGACGGAGCGCAATTATTTTAGATATCTATGTGAAGAAAGAGTGGTGAGGGTACAGAAAAGGTGGCAGAAACAACACACCTACATAAACCCACCATAAAAGGATATAAAGGAAAAAATATTCCCTTAAGAAGGGACCAAAGAGTGCAGACACACACAATTAAAACAACCTAAGGGGAAACTGCCATCACTCTTTATTCAAGTGACCCCTTGGTAGGATTAAAAATCAATGAACGGGATAATCAGGGGAGGTAAAGACCCCTATATCCCTGCTGCGTTTACCAACATGTTTCAGCCATTATTTCACGCCCAGCAGGGTCGCTCTGGCATTCGTCAGGGTGTAGGTCCCACGTAACCTGGTCTTCACCCCTAATTGGAGTTGTTACCTTATTTCAACAGGCTAGACAGTCCTGTAAGAAAGTATACTCTGGGAAATTTCCGAGAGGAAACAATTTCCTGTAAAGAGAGGTAGAACATGTAATTATTGTTCTACTACCTTATTCCTAAATCTTCACATATTGCCATAATACCTCATCCTCTACAACACCACACCAAATGGCATAATATTTTTCAAAATAAAAATGGACTAACCTCTAACTTATAATTCTATCATCCTCGCCAAGTTCTCACACTAAGGAACCACCACACAGTACGTGAGCACACATTAGGACTCCCTTATGTGCTTTATTCATAGATATGTACCCATTACCAGAATCACGCACAAAGGGCCACTCTATTCCCCTGATGGTTATTAGACACTTTCACTCAAGTTTGTCCATAAACTTACACAGGTTTATTAGAAATTCTCCAAACCCGGGACCTTTGTGGGACCGTGGTCTTGTAGTCACACTCTGAAATTCATGGAATAAGGAGGAAACAAAACAAAACAAAACTTCATTACCATCCGATTATGTTTTAAAGTCTATCAATGGTACTACTCCACAACACCCTTCTCACTATATCTAAGACGTATTACTTGAACACGCCAGAGCCCCGATTGCATCTCTGCCCATCGGAAACATAGTATAACAAAGCTCTGTATAGTGGTAAAAACAAAAGGGGAAACCTCACGGTCGATCAACTTTCCCCGATCATATTCTAGGCAAAACTGTTCTCTTCAGTGTCCAAGTATCAAGTGATGTCAAAATACACTTTCCCACTTTCCATTAGCCTCCTTAGTTAAATCACGCCGTTAAATCAGAAACTTAATGGAAAACAATTTTGATAGCGTGCATAACCCCATCTGTGGTGCACTTACTACTCCAAAGAACCACACTGCTTCAGTTCCTCACTCAGGTCCACCGTCGATATCCTACGGGCGCCATTGCCTAGTTTATAAAGGGGATGTTGATTGGCGCTCAAACACAAGCCTCTCCCCTTCCTAGGGCGCGTCACGGGCTAGTCAGTATAATCTAACGATATCGAGAAAGGACAATATCTTCCTCTAGCCATTGCAAGTTGCTGCCATCTTGTAGCGGCCCACAACATATCTTAGTTTCATCATACTCATGTGAGAAGCCATCAGCCGCTTAAAAATCACGGAATTGTCCTATATCAAAAACTATGTTAGTGGTGTTCATGTTTCACCCCTATGTTTTACATCAGTCCTTTATCGCAACCATGTTGCACTTAAACTCAACCCGTATTATCATTTGTCACAATGACGGTTGTCGTGACCACAATTAATTCATTGGCCATGTGTCAACTCAATAAAAAGAGCACGAAACCACCCCTCATTCATTTTTATTTGTTTTGCTGCAAAAACTATTTCATTTAGTAAATTCGTATCAAACGAAACCGCAAGTTGGATCCCTGTGTTACCAAGCATCAAGATTACTGGCAAAACAATCCCTCTTCCATTTATTGATGTCAGGGGAAACTCCACTGACGTCTTCCCTCAGAGTCTTCATATCCTTTCATCATATAGTGAATTGTACAGATCAAAACGCTATGCAGACATTATACACAATGTATCTGGGCATGTCAAAAACAAACGTGTTTTTCTTTTTTACATGCTCAACCCATAACAAAGGTACCAGGGGACAAACTAACCAAAATAATTTTCCATTTTTTACTTAGTGCTCAGTCCATAGAGTTGGAACCAAGGTATGGAATCGTTCAAACCCTGAGTGCTGCTTTTTAACCTGTCCACCCACCGTTGTTCACGAACCAACAAAAAACTGGCAATATCCACAGTGTTGGGTGGAATAAAAGGTTTGTCTAATACTGTCCACTTAAGATCTGATTCACTATGTCTATTCTCATGGAAATGTGCCGTTAGTTTCGTATTTGTTTTGCCACACCTTATTGTACTCATATGTTCCAAAATCCGGGTTTTCACCCGACGGGTAGTCATCCCTACATAAAACTTATAGCAAGGACACCTTATAAGGTAGATGACATTCTCTGTATTGCATGTTGTATGTTTCCTCTGCTCCCAGCGGCGGTTCGTCCCTATGTCCACTGCTTTCCCATTCAGTGAGAGAGGACAAGCCCTACAATAACCGCACGCGTAGTGTCCCATCACAGGAGTTACAAAATGTTCTTGATTCTGTTCGTTAGAGTGGTTTATCAGCAGTCTCGGACGTGTGTTAACAACCATATCTTTAATACTGGCACTCTTTTTAAAAGAAAAAAGCGGAAGAGGTTGATCTAACCCATTTGAATTAAGAATTCGCCAGTTTTTTTGTATTATCTTTTTGAGATGATTTGATGCCGTGTTAAATGTTGTGACACAAATACTGCTCTCAACTGTTTCTTTTACATTCGTTTCCAGCAAGGCCTCCCTATTGCAATTTCGTGCTCTTTTCTGGGCCTTTTTAATGACATATTCCGGATAGTCTCTATGTATAGGGAAGATTTTCCCTAAGCAAACGGGGATGGAAACTATGAAAGGATAATAGATTGTTCCTATCAGTGGGTTTATGATAGACACTACTCCCTAGCACTCCGTTCTCTGCTCTTATATTCAGATCCAAAAAGGGAAGTGAAGCATTTGTCATAGTGTTCGTAAAAAACAAAAAAGGATTTCTCTGATTCAGCCAGCCCAGAAAATTTTCTGCCGAACTTCTACTTCCTCTCTAGATGATAAAAACGTCATCAATATATCTCCGCCAAACCCTAATCTGATTGTAAAATGGGTTGGCCGATGAAAACACACTCTCCTCTTCAAATTTAGAGACATATAGGCAGGCCAGACTTGGGGCACAAGAACTCCCCATGGAAGTTCCATGGGTTTGAAGAAAAAACTGATCTTCAAATTTTAATTTTTTTTTTGTTAGCGCCAGCTTTAGGAGACTCAAAATAAAGGCACGGGGAGCTTTATGATCCCATTCTTCAGAAAAAAGAATATTCTCAATCACCCTTAGGGTTTCTTGCTGTGGAATATTCGTATAGAGTGACTCTATATCAAGCCCGATCATCAAGTCACTATCGGGATCAAACTCCAAATCTTTAATCAGGTTTAGAACCTCCCTTGTATCTTTTAGATACGCTGGCATCTTCTGAACTAGTGGGCGCAGAAAGACATCACAAAATTTTGATAAAGGCTCTAAGATGGAATTGGTACCCGAAACTATAGGGCGCCCAGGTGGTGGGCGTGTGGATTTATGCACTTTAGGCAAAATGTAAAAATACGGGATAGTTGGTTGTTGTTTACAGAGAAACAAGGCTTCCTTCTGACTAATCCAATCATTCCCAACTGCCTCTTCCACATAAGAACCAATCAAAACTCTCAATTCTTCTGTAGGATCTCCAAGAAGGATTTTATAATTCCTTCTGTCATTCAAAAGACGGAGGCATTCGGTATTATAAGCCTCTCTGTCTTGAATCACAATAGCACCGCCTTTGTCAGCGGGTTTTATAATTAACATAGGATCGTCTCTCAGTTCATTCAAAGCCTGCCTTTCTATTCTTGATAAATTACAGAACGGCTTCTCACTCTCTGATGTTTCCATCATTTCTACATCCCTCATCACAGCCTGCTCAAAAACTCCCACCTCTGGGGGTAACTGGCCCACACTGGGAACAAAGGTCGATTTATTCCTCAATCCTGTATCATCCTCTCTCTCAATCGTCTCCTTGCCTTCGAAGAACACTTTTAAACGAACACTACGAAAAACTCCAGCCAATTCACACTTCAATTTAAATGAATCTAGCTGATTCGTTGGGACAAAACCCAAACCCTTGGACAGAACCCTCTCCTGTGTTTCCGTCAGTGTTCTGACACTTAAATTCATAACTAGGTGTGTTCCCTGCTGGTGCTGGGTTCCCCATCTCGTGCCATGCTGCGTGTTGTTCTCTGATTCATGTCCTCCCACTGTACTCTCTGCGGTTTCTGTGTCTTCTGCCTTCCTCTCCCCCTCCCCCTGCCTCTCTCTCTGAAAAAGGTGGGTATTCATTTGGGAAGAATTGAGGCGGTCCCATAGGTGGATACATCGGCGGCCATCCAAACCCCATCTGCGGTCCTTGCTGGTACGTGCGTGAGTAACCCCTAGGCCAGCCTCTACCTCTGTATCTAGGTCTGTAATCCGCATCACTGCTGTCACTTCCTGAACTGGATGTATCTGTGTGGGTTCTCATTGGTTTCCTTTGGGTGTTCTGAATTTCCTTCATTTTAACATAATCATCATTAACATAAGGGTACACCTTTTCCCTCGCAATTTTTTTTAGATCCTTTTGTAGTTTATTCACTTTGGAATTCATTAGGTACTCCTTATATTCGTTAACTGTCTTATTTGTCTCCTCAAGTTTCTTTTTAAACACAGAGATTTGTATCTGTGTTCTCAAGTTGTCCTCACTGATCTGAATTTTTATCAATAGATCATCAGAAATTTTCTTAGCAGTGTCTATGATTAAAATGAGCCAATCTCTAGAGCATCTCCAGGCGATCAATGACCAATTCTTTCGAAAGGAGGCATCCTCTAAAAAAATAAGAGGTTCATTGACCACCAGGAGTCCCCTTGGGGCAACATTGGCTCTTAAATATTCGGTGAGAATGGCTCCATGCAAAATCGTTTTCACTTGTGTCCTTTTCAATTCTTGGCGAGGATGATAGAATTATAAGTTAGAGGTTAGTCCATTTTTATTTTGAAAAATATTATGCCATTTGGTGTGGTGTTGTAGAGGATGAGGTATTATGGCAATATGTGAAGATTTAGGAATAAGGTAGTAGAACAATAATTACATGTTCTACCTCTCTTTACAGGAAATTGTTTCCTCTCGGAAATTTCCCAGAGTATACTTCCTTACAGGACTGTCTAGCCTGTTGAAATAAGGTAACAACTCCAATTAGGGATGAAGACCAGGTTACGTGGGACCTACACCCTGACGAATGCCAGAGCGACCCTGCTGGGCGTGAAATAATGGCTGAAACATGTTGGTAAACGCAGCAGGGATATAGGGGTCTTTACCTCCCCTGATTATCCCGTTCATTGATTTTTAATCCTACCAAGGGGTCACTTGAATAAAGAGTGATGGCAGTTTCCCCTTAGGTTGTTTTAATTGTGTGTGTCTGCACTCTTTGGTCCCTTCTTAAGGGAATATTTTTTCCTTTATATCCTTTTATGGTGGGTTTATGTAGGTGTGTTGTTTCTGCCACCTTTTCTGTACCCTCACCACTCTTTCTTCACATAGATATCTAAAATAATTGCGCTCCGTCCATGGTGTTGGTCTGCACCTAGACGTCAGATGCGGCCCTATGATGAAGCATGACACTGCAAAGTGTGTGAGGGCAGTATTAAGACAAGTGTTGTCTTTCTTTTTCCTGTTTTCTCTTTGTTTATCCCATCCTCTGCATTTTACTTTGTAATGTTGTAAGTAAAGGACTTTTTTATACCGTCGCTCCTGTCGGTCTAGCACAAGGAGTGGTAATGGTTTTAGTTCTTCTCGGTTTAGTGAGTTTTCTTTTGTAGTGACTGCCAACAAAACCAATGGCAGGGCCAGAAATGTACAGTCCAACACATATTGTGATAGCCGAGGGGTCTTGCAACATGTCAAATGGAGATTTGTCACTTTTGAATTCCCACTCCAAGGCACACATTATGTGTAAAAAAGACAAGATTTTCTTGAGGTGATTTTATCCATAATTAATTAAAAGGGTGTATTTGATATAAAAATGTGTATTTTGAGAAAGGGATATGCTGATGCTTGAAAACAAATTGTTCAAAAAACATTTAGAGCTGCTCTTTGATAATTCATGGTGTGTTCGGGAGATTTATAGCTATTAGTATTTCCTTTGTACCAGTTGGCATTTGGTGCTGTGGCTGTTATTTCATTGGTCACTTGGAGAAGTTTTAATTTGATAAAGGTTTTAGTAACATTGCTGTTCCTAAGTATAGTTTTATTTACATTCTTGATTCCACATCTATTCACTTAAATATACATATATATGTGTGTGTATATATCTTCAAGATATGTAGAAACTGAGCTGAGAATAGTATCTCTATACTTATTAACTTATGAGTACCTTCATGATATTATGTAATCACTATTCTGGACACAAACTTTTGACTGACAATATTTTGTCACTTGATATTATGACATACATCTGGGTGATCACTACTATAAACATGCAAAGTTTGCCCGCTATTGTTGTCGTATCGGATGCAATTGTTATTATAACAGAGGTCAAATTTATTAGTAGCTCGGGGCTATTTTCACTGATCTGAAGTAGCTCTCATTATAGAAAAGATTTGAGACCCCTGCTTGAGAAGAAATGATACCAGTATTAAATACTAAGACGACATGTGACATCCTTCCTCCCAGTTCAAGGACTTTTTTGGAATGCAACCTCCTATTAGAAAATGTACTTCCTTGGCCAGAAATGCTGTTGTTAACATTGATTAACACTAGGTGCCATAACTGTACCAATTTATTTTCTGAGTGGTCATCTAATGCCTCTCAGACTGCTTTGTCTTAGCTTTAGACACATTCATCTCAGTCTATCAGTTACCTTCTCAGTTACTGATGATATGATTGAAGGAAGGTGCATTAGTGTCCCTCTTGATTTTTTCCAAGAATCTCTCTCTCCAGTAATGTTTAAAGATGTCTTGGGTTCAAAATTCCTGTCCTGTCTTACCAGACTCCACCATCAGATCGTAAGCCGCATCTGGCTTATAAGACCCATGGAGAGCCTACCTTACAGGTAGATTTGAGGGTATAGTGGTAGCCACAGCTCCAAAGCCACTGAAAACCTCCAACCCACAGCTTTATCGCCCCTTCCTCTCCTCGGCTAGGTAAGCCGCTTTGCATGGGATGGCTGAATTAGAATAGACTGGTTTGTCACCAATCTCCTCAGTCTTTATGAGTTTTTCTCACTATCTACTCTGTCCCATCTCAGACCTTTTCGCTCACCTTCTTGGTTAGACAAACAATTATTTACTGAGGCATTATCATAGAAGCAGAGCTTAAGACTGTAAAATATGTTGTCACTGAGACATCAGATGCAGCCTTGTCTCCTCAGACCATGTTTACAACTCTCAGAGAAATGCTGGGATATGCATCGATGCTCATGGTTTGGGCTTTCTGGACACTTTTGTAGCCACCGTCTGAGGGGACCAATGCTACCCCCTCTCCACCAGGGCTACCCTGGTTAATCTTCTGAATTCACGTGGCCTTAGATTCAAATGTAGTTTCTTTGCCTGCTTTCACTTCTTCTCTCTAAACTTTGCCTACTTCCCTACAACTAGCTTGCAATCTGATCCAGTCCTGCGTGTAGCAGGAACCCAAAGCTAAGCTCTGAAGATCCTCCAACAGCTTCAAGAGCCAGTGCTCTTACGGCCAGCATTGTCACAATGATTGTGGAAACATTGCACATGTATGCAACAGACTTCAAAAGGGAAACAAACCACAACATTCTGCTGATTCTTACAATCATGTGAAAAAGTACCTCAGCAGCAGGTCACTAAACCCTAAATTACCTGACATTCCAAAAAGAATAAATGTTCGCTGTCAAGAAGCCACCTAATTTGTTGTTGCAGAATTAACAATGCTAAGTTTCTACATACTGTTTTCATAATTTTAAAGTGTCTGCTCAAGCGTCTCTAACCTTACTGCAGTAAAACCATTTGCAAACATACATTACATTGATAAACACACGTCAATGGAGATGAGATGGCTTTGGTTACCAACCATTCCAGATTTATACTCTAATTAATCATGCAAATACATTCACTGCCAGATGTACACACAGGTCTCGTGGTAGCCATCTGCCAACCCTGTACAGCGTGCTGTGGTGCTGGCTTACCGCAGAACCAGTCATTTGTCCTGCGCCCAATCTACTAATCATGTGACATGAAGCTGACGCATCTCGCCTAATACATTTTAATGAGGAAGGATTTTCACAAAGTACTGGCATAGCGACCCCTCTTCTTTAAAGCAAGAGGAGTCATAATGCCATGAAAAGTGACATAGTGGGAAAGCTAAATTGGGGTGATTACCATCCCTGAATCCCCAAAGACCAACATCCTTTTTACTGGTGCTAATCTTCATGGCAGCAGTTCAATAAAAATTATTAGCACCAGTTGTAATCATCTGTGCCTAAGTCAGCAACCTCACTTTCTGGAAAACACATCTTTCCCGATTCCCTATATGAACTCAATTCTTCACCTGGGATCGGTCTGTCCTAATCGAGGAACTCCTGTCACATCCTCCTTACTCCCCACCACAAGTCTCCCACCACAACTCTTGCATGAGCAGTCAAAAAGCAGTAATGGTCTCTTTGCCTTGCAACTCGAGCCAACTGCAAATTGTGATGCTTTCTATTGCAAATGATACCTATATGCAAATAAAGCTCCATTTCGTGCAAGTGGCTTACAAATGCAATTTAAGTTCATGGTTCACCTTGCAGTCACATTTGAAGACCGTCATGTTGGGTTGGTATGCCAGGAGGCCTAAATAGACGTCATTGGTGTAGTCTAGTCTGTATTTGCCCTGTGAGCCAAATGCAGCTGGGCAGAGTCTCTATGAACAATCTTAACTGGAAATAGGTACTTTTGGTCACTACCAACACAAAGTCTGGGGTCAAAAGAACTAAGTCGCCCGGTGCCTCAACCTCCAGCACCAAACCCCACAGGTGCTGTCTCCTACATAAATGTTCTCTTCTTAGATATTTTGTTAAAATGTTTCTTCAATTTTAATTTTCTGATAAATCTAAGTACATCTGCCTTCACCTGTAAAATATCTGCATGTCTTGGATGAGGTAGTTGATGCGAGGGAATTGTTGGTGGCTGTAACTATGTGGATAGTTTTGTTGTTGTCATGGTAGGTATGCAAGGCTCTGTTCAGGTTCCTGAGAAGGAGTGGCAAGCCCCACTGGACCTTGCAGGAAACCAGAAATTGGTGCAATGCTTAATTTGAGCTGGTGGTTGCCAGTAGGAGCCACTGGCACTCATTTTTGGGGACCTGTATTTACTTTTACCGCATCAAACATATATGACAGCGGGAGGGGGAAAAACACACAAAGCAGAAAGATTGAGGAAGACAAAGACGGAAAAACAGGAACGTCAAGAGTGAGATAAAGGGAAATGGGTGTCTGGCACTGGATTAAAGGGGCATGGGGTGGATTTAAGACTATTGAACTTTGGTGTTCAGCACGTCGAACTTTCATTGCACCAGGTGCTGGTTTCTGAGCAGGGCTGCGGCTCTGGAACAAATTTTTCTTTTGGTACAAATCAACCACTGAATTGAAGGCAGTAAATGGATGCGGTTCGACTTCCTGTAAGCAGTTGCCGAGGATGATTATGGACCAATTAGTAGTGTTTTCTGTGAAGTTGGCTGCTGAGCAGGTCCTGTCTTTATGAGTGTTGTGGGGGACAGTGTCAAACATGACAAAAGGGCCTTCGAGAATCAACATCGCAAGTAAAAAGTAAGCTATGATGAGCATCTTGTTCCAGATAGGGATGAGGTTGGTGCCTGCGAAGAATCTAGATTAGGAGGGGTAGACAATGGAGTAGTCATCATTGAAGTGTTGAAACAGACAGACCTGCTTGAAGAGACACTCAATGAGGTCCAAAGTGGTGCACTCATGGCGAAATTCGATAGTGGGTGGGGTTGATGAAGAGTTTGGCAGAGGGTTGGCCTTGTTGCTGCCTTAGATGCCGGACAGATTGGTGATGGGGAATTTGTTGGGGTTGTGCAGAGGTTCTTGGGATGGTTGTATGTGATTTCATAGAAAAACAATGTAATAGAATACCATTACTGAGAAACCATTTCATCTAAACCGTTTAATGGAAATTTTCAGGAAGAATGGCATTTTCCATTTCATAGATACCAGTTTATAGAAAGTCATATTTTCGAAATTGGCTTCTGCATAGTTATATTTTAAGATGTAAATGAAATGGTTACAGTTCTTCCTTTCAGAAACATTTTTGTCTAAGGTATTTATTTCAATCCTTTATGCCAGGAGACATTATTTTGGATTTATGTGTTTTACATTGTCAAGCAATTACTTTGGATGCTTTTAATTCGCTGATCCCTTACCACCCCTAAACACCATCCATCTCTGCCCCCTATAAATGCCTCCCCACACATATACAACACCCATCTCTGACCCCTAAACTCCACCCTTCCCTGAACCCTTAATGCCTTTTCTACTCCTAAACTTTATCCATCTCTCAACCTACCCCCGCACTAAACTCCACCCATTCCCGAATCCTAAAAACCCTTTTCTACTACTACACCCCTCCCATCCCTAAACCCTTAAAACCCTGCACCACCCGTAAACTCCACTCCTCCCAGAACCCTAAAAAACCCTCCCCACCTCAGAAAAACACTTATTCATGACCCCTAAATGCCCTCTCCACCCCTAAACTTCTGCATCCCTGAACCCTAAAAACCCTTTCTACATATAAGCTCCAAATATCTCTGAACCCTTAAAACCCCACACCATCCTAAACCCCATCCATTCCCAAACACTAAAAACCCTTCACCACTCCAAAACTCTACCCATCAATGAACCTGTGGTGGTGGTTTATTAAAGTGACAGGAGGGGGAACCTGGCAGGGAAGAGTGACGGGACAGGCTGATTAAAAGCAGCAGGTTTGAAGGTAATGAGTGGGAGGTTGAAATGGTATTAAGTAACTGTACATATAATATTTAAATGTTAACTGTCAAATATATCGTGGGTTCCAGTATGGTGGCTGGAACTTGAAATTGGTCAATACAGTTAAACAGCTAGCTGGGGTAACCAATGAAGGGCACCTGGTGAAATACACGTTGGTCTTTCTGTAAGCATCAGTGATGAAGTATGTGGCCACCCTTTCAAATGAAGGCCCTGAATCAAGAATGCCTGAATCTACACATAACATGAATTGCCAAAGTCCTACAAGGATTATAGCTGATGGAGAGAAGAAAGAAAACATCTGCCTTAGAATTCTGAGATAAAAGAACCAGACAGCACATTATTGATTTGTAGCCTTCAGGTCTGAGTACATAGCCTGTTCCTATACCATAGTTACAGGGTAGGGCCAGAAAAAGAGGTCCAGAGACAGCCTATTATTTAAAGCCAGCCTTTCCAGCGTTCCTATGAAAACAGATCAGATTCATCCACTGATAAACCTTGGTGGGCACAGAAATCACAGTGTACTGGAGGTAGCCACAACAGACGTTACTTAAAGGCAAGGGTCTTTGTGTTCATTACTTACAGGCGTGGGCACAGCAGTCACTGCATGAAGGAGGTAGGTACAGCCATCATTACATAAAAGAGGTGATTAAAGTAGTCATTGTGTACAAGAGGCGGGTTCAGCGGGTGTAAAATAAAGGATGGTGGGCACAATAGTAATTATATATGGGAGGGGACAAAAAGAGTAATTATGTAAAGGTGGGTAAAAAAAGGCGTTACATACAGGACGTGGACACATCAGACTTTACCTTAAGTGGATATAAACAGCAACTACCATGTACAGAATGGTGATGCAACTGCCACTACAAATACAAGGCGTGCAAAGCAGCCAAATGGCTGATACATAGGTGAGTACCTACACCTCCGGCATTACGTACTGGAGTTGGCAGGCAAGGATGCTCTCCATCAGGTCAGCACTCGGGCTGAACCTTTCTTTGAAAGATGGTGTTGATGAAGCCCACTTGCGACGGGCATGGGCCTGCCACCCTTCTACAGGAAGCTCCATAGGCAAAGGGCACATAAAATACTGTAAACAATAAAAAAGGTGGTTACAGATGAGAAACCACAAATCTACAAGACACAGATTATATTTGATTGAGCTGACCATATAAGGCACACTCTCTCAGGTCACTTCCAAGAGCTTCGGCTCCCTGCATTTGATTACCCCTCTCAATGCACATATACGGTGTACTGCAATTCCATTCCTTGGTGACTCCTTTCAAGTTAACCTTAAAAGACTCCACGCAACACTATCCCCAAGCACCAACCCAACAATCACTCAGGATCCCTCTCAGCACCAATTCCGCCCGTCTCTCCTGAAATTACACACTACAACACCGCAACTCCCGGAATGCCCACAGCCTTTCTACTCAGAACTACAATGCAGGATTGGGTACTGGGTACTTCAACAGTACAGCAACCACCACAGAAACATCTTCAAATTATTAGTGACACAAGACACATTCAAGCAGTCAATCCTTCGACAGCGCCCATGGTTTACGAACATCAACAGGGGCAATTACCGCTGACACAGATAATGTTGCTCTTCCTCGGTTTATGTGCACACTGAGACATCATTTAGCACTTAATTTACCTCTCTTAGCCATGCCCTTAGGTAATATCTTTTAAGAACCGCTCCTAATCTTGGTGAACTTACATTCAGTCATGCACCAAGCACACAATGTCGACAATCCCAGACCTCGAATGTGAACAAATGCTGCTCAGTACAGCAAAAAACACCAGGCATAACGGGAAAAAGCCACATCTGACTAAACAAACTGAACCTGCTAATTTTAAAACGATGCAATGGTTATGGCGATTCCTCTTAGCGTAGTGTTAAACATTACAAAGTTTCCCAACATCCTCCATCTTGATTTCTTCCATGTGACAGGAAGTGACGAACTGGCATACGAGTCCATTTAACAAATAAGCAGAAGTCACTGATTTATATGTTTCCACTCACATTCAATAAAGTGAAATCAGTTTTTTTCTGCTAAGCGAAATCAGGAGCTTAGTTTTATTTTTGAGTCAAGGCTATAAATTCAGATGTTACGTTATCATTATGAAGTAGAATGAAGAGGGGAATGTGAAATATCTATATATATATATATATACATATACATATAACAGAAAAATCATTCATGTTTCACATATATTTCATGCACTTCAAACATTTTCAGATCTCATACTGTTTGATATTAAATGCAAATCAGTTCCGTTTTCTGTCTTCCAATTCATGGAAGACACTTTTGCTTTCCTCAAGCTTAGGTAGTTTCCAAAATGGTGGGAAAAGTGAAAGGCACAGTTTTCTTCTGTGAAACACTGGCAGGACAGACCAAGCCGGGAGACCAGTGTTGTAAAGAGACAAGCTTCAGGAGTTTAAGACTTTATTAGGCACATTAAGAAAGCTACATCTGAATACATGTTGAGTCCAAGGGCCACTGCACCTCGAACCCCGGGCACTGTATTCCCAGGTCTAGAACAGTGCTGGTCAAGATTCCAAGCTGCACAATGAACATCATGACAGCATAGAAAAATACACATATTAATATACAAAACAAAAAGGATTAACAAATAACATGCATATATACCTCGGCTGTATTCTAGGTAAGTCTTTGAAAATAGCTCTTACTTCAAATCCAAAACAGTTCAGTAAAATATTTTTTCCCTTTCTGCTCTGTATCTAGAACCACCGACTGCACCTAAATACGTACTGAATGCAGAGAATCTGGGTCTACATATAATTGGTAGTTCTTCTAGCGCATCCAAAATGACGCAGAGGATTAATATTCCCCGAATGGAAAATAAAAACAAGCATTGGCATAGCCAATAGGTCTCGCCTTTGGGACCTTATAAGTGGACTACTGTTAACAAGTAGGCAGTAGCGCTTGTATATGCTATGCCTGCTTTGTCTCTTAACTACAGGTCAAACATTCTTCATCGATGACATCTGACATCTGCCGTCTGTGTACCCCAGAAAAAACAACTGAATAAGAGGGGAGCACACGGATTGAGATTGAAACAACTTCTGTAGCATCAGTGCAATGCATGACTAGTTTTATTGACCTATTCGCTCAATTAATTTGATTTAACTGGACGTCGAGCAGCAGACTGCACTGGCTTACAAAAGTGCAGCCCAGGGCTGGGACATAGTGCTCCTCGTGACCCCGTGCCCTCCGGTAACCCTACTCTTTAATATAGTGTAAACACACTAGATGGCGGAGTCTGCTCAACGAGGGCAAAGCCAAGGTGGAAACTACACAGAGGACCAGTGGAGAGGTCACTGCAAGCACATTCAACTAGTGTCCTTATTTCGAATTGAAATTAAATCATTTCACAAAACCGCTGCCTGCTGTTAATGTTTTAATGTCTCCTGGACTTGGAAATTGAAATGTATTTACAGAATCATTAACTGAAACTTTTCAGAAACCATATTCAAACTGTATTTAGTCCCTTAACAGGAAATGGCATAGAGAACAGGACGTGCAGTGTGTAGATACATTACAGTGCCAATGCCTTCTCGTTGGATAGGCAAAAAAGACACATTTTTTAGACCGGCCCTTTGATCTCTAAGAGATGTGTACAGTGCACTTCCTGTCCATTCCCAAGTCATTTCCTGTTTCAGAAGGTTGAAGACAGTTCAAGATACAGAAGTCAGACTATGTAAGAAAATACTTAAAACAATTTGAAATAACCAAGATGGAGACACATTTTACTGGTAAATCTGGCAGAATTTAAAACATCAGTACCAGTGCTCTTAAAAACACGTTTCCAAGCACAGAAGCATAGATGCGGCGCCTACCTGCACAGTCCTCTTGGCACTAGCAGGCAGGGCATCAGTTTCCAAGATTAGGGGTGTGAAGGACAGGCCGCAGGGACAGATCTGTACAATTTGGGAGCAAGCCCTGGGTCAGGAAATGGAAAGCTTGGTCAAATGGAGGTTATTTTAGGAATCCCAGTCCTTTCACCCTATTTAACTTAACAATTGTAAAACAAAATGATAGGACTTTGGGTCCTGCTGCTTCCGCTGGCTCGGTTTTATTATTCCAGGAACACGTTGCCTTTCCAAGCAGTGAAACAGGTACAGCTTTGTCATCAGCACCCGGAGGGCCATTTACCAATGCCAAGACGACATTCAGAGGAAAACAAGAACCACCTTAATCTTCAAGCCTGGCAGAGACGGACTGCAGCCTGAACAATCGAGCTGGAGGGCATTGAAAAGGACTACTCTGAAGGTTGCTCTGAACTGCCCGTTTGATCTCGGCGCACGTGCAATGACTTTCAAAACATAACTCGTTGTGAAGTGGGGTGGAGAAGCCTGAGCAAGATGGAAGCTACTTCTGAGCAGCAAAGGACGACGTCGCCCACTTTAAGTTCCAACTCGTCCTCGTTCTGCGGAGCATAGTCGAAGAGAACTTTACACTGCCGAACCTTGGCTTCTGGGGAAAACGACACGGCAAAGATATTGTTTGCAAATTTGAATCCATAAGACATGTTAAAACACTTGCTAAACGTCCTCCCACGAAGACCGGCAAAACATAAAACTGTGCATAAATTAAATGTATCCCCGTCAACCCTGGAACTTAACAAGCTGTTTCTGATTTCTCGCTCCTTCAGCCTGCTCGTCACTGCCGCTGTCACATAAGACACACCTTTGAGAGCAAATAATTAGAAGAAACTGTGGGTTTAAGATTGAAGTTATGTGTGCACCCGCAGGTCACAGATTCTCGAGAGCCTATCTCCCTTTCTCATCATGAGCACGATTGTTTGCAGATTTCAGATTAAGTTGCCCTACACGCCGCGAATGAAAGTGAAAGCGCGAAAGTGAAAGTGAAAGCGCAAGGATGTCGAGCCAGCAAGCTAGTGCTGGCATCCACCTTGCGGGAGCGAGCAGCGGCGCGCGGGCCATCTGTTTTCAATTAGCGTTGCCGCGCACGCCGCTGCTCGCTCCCGCAAGGTGGATGCCAGCACAAGCACGAGTGCTTGAAAAGAGCTGACCAATTTCTAAAGGTCATCGCCTAGAGCAACGCATGCGCGCTGCCTAGGCGAGACCAAAAAATGATCTCAATTTACACTATGCTATGCAACGAAAAACAATATCCATACAGTGTGCGTATCTCGGTTGTTAATTAGGTTGTTGATCCCTTACGAATATATGGTGTGTGTTTCACCGCAACATGTTAAAATGGCATGTTACTCAGAGATACACACTGCACACCTTAACTGCTGAAGACATGTCAATCTTTGAAAGTAGGCCAGTTTCGGTGTTGACCACAAATTCCAGGTGCACACATCACTATAACATATGCTTGCAGTGCAAATTTGTTCTTCTGTGCGCAAACCATCCATGGAACATAATATTCTGGCCCGTGTGTGTGGCAAGAGTTTGCTGAATAAATCAGGCAATTCGGGGCACAGCGTAATTTTGCAACTAGAAAAAAGGAAGGGAAATCTAATTAAAAGGCTATCTGAGGAGCGCAAGGCGTTCCTAGGTGATAGTCGGTGGTGAAAGAGAATTACCTGGAGACGATCTGATCGACGTCCTTACTCCATCGCGGTAGCAGCCAACAGCGCAGCAACCTGCGCGAGCATTTATACGGAGGAAAAAAGGGGCGGTGGCCTTAAAAAGGGGGCGGTGTCAACCACACGCTAGTAAAAAGCGTTGAAATACTCAATAGGCTCACAGTTTCTACAGCATTGAAGAGGGCCTCAAAGTGCTATGTCACAGTTCTAATATTTGTTGATACATACAAGCATTCAATGTATATTAAGACATGCCAATGTACAATTAGGCAAAAGGCCCGCTACTCTTTTTGTGGCTTCTTCAATGTAATTACAACACGCCTCGAGGTGCGATGTCACCATTCTAATATTTAAGATAGACTCAATCGTTCAATAAGTATTAAAAACAGACAGTGTACAACTAAACAAAAGGTGTAATCTCACAGTTCAGGTTTAGGAATCAGTGTGTATAGACATATAGCGACCAGTGTTAAAGCTTGGATATATTCACAGTTGAAGTACCAACCTAGTGGTACGCAATTATTCACATATGACATCACAATTACACTTCACATTAAACATAAATACACACACTTAAAAAGGGAAAAAGAAACAATAAATGATCACATCTAAAGGCATAGGACGCCAATTTCCAGTAGGAGCAAACAGGATTGGGTTAAAAAACAACAACATTTACATATGTGTTACACAGGAGATTGCCATGAGATTATGCATTTAAGACCTATTGTCAACAAACATTGCTGAGTGTGGACACATGTCTAGTTATCTCCTCGTATTCATTTAATCCTCTCGCTACAGTATCAAAGCGATGTATCCATCTACACTCGCGTAGGCTCAGAACTCTACCAAAATCCCCTCCCCGGGGGTTTCGGTGTAACTTCTCTATTACACACCAGCGTAGGCTCTCAGGTGTGTGTCCAAATTATGTAAAGTGTTCCACGAGGGGTGCTCCCTGTGTCTGGCACCGTATACGACTGCAATGTTGCAGGATACGGGACTTAACTTTTTGTATAGTTTGTCCTATATATACAAAAGCACATGGACAGGAAATGGCGTTGATTACCCCGCTGGAGTTGCAGTTAGTGTGATCTTGAAGTGTGTGTTTGTAGTTGTTGTGTGTGAAAGTTTTCAATTCATTGGCCATGTGACACGCCCTACATTGCCCACATTTAAAATGTCCCTTCACAGGCGGGATGTTCCATAGTGTCATCTGTGAAGTTCTCAATTCAATGGGCAATAAGGATTTAACAACATGTTCCCTAACATTAACATGGGTGGTGGTAGTCCACCAAGTTCATCTGTCACCAAATGCCAGTGGCTGTTTATCATTTTCTTGATGGTATTGCTCTTTGTGCAGAATGTAGTCACACAAACTAACCTGTCTTGATCAGTAGTCCCTCACTCTTTGGGTTCCAGAAGGGAATCTCTATTGTTGAACCATGCACGTTTGCGCGCCTTTTTCAATAATCTAAGCGGGTAGCCTCTGTCAGTCAGACGTGACATAAGTTCAGCTGACTCCAAGAAATAATCATCTTTTCTAGAGGAGTTCCTCCGCAACCTTAGGAATTGCCCAAAGGGCAAATTGTCCCTAAGGTTGCGTGGGTGGTGACTCGAGTAACGCAGGAGAGTGTTGCGTTCACTCGCCTTTCTGTAAAGGCTGGTGTAAAGTTTGCCTTCTTCTGCTTTTATAGCTAGATCCAAAAAATTGACTGTGGAATTGCTATAGTCTAAAGAGAATTGTATATCCTTGGAGCAGTTGTTCAACCAAGAGTGAAATTCCTTAAGTAGGTTTTCACTCCCTTGCCAGATCAGTAGTACGTCGTCAATGTACCGACGCCATTGTTCAATACACTGACTGTAGGGGTTTTGTTCGCTCAGGATGTAGTTGTGTTCGTATACATCCATGAAGATAATTGCTAGGTTAGGCGCGAAGCTTGCCCCCATAGCAACTCCCTTCGTTTGTATGTAGAAGTCACCCTGAAAGCTAAAGAAGTTTTTAGTCATAGCTATATCAAGGAGTTTGATGATAAATTCAGTTGCGACTCTATGTGGCCTGGGACATTTGTTCAGAACTTCTCTCATCACTCTCAATGCCTCACCCTGGGGAATGTTTGAATATAGGGATGTAATATCCATGGTGACCAGGAGATTGCGATTCATATCAAATGGGCGATCGTCCACAAGTTGAATTGTTTGCATAGTATCCATTAGGTAAGTGACGGTATTCTCAGAGATAGGTTTAAGGAATACATCAATATACTTACATAAAGGCTCTAAGATGGAGCCGCAATCCGAGATTATGGGTCTCCCCGGTGGATCATGCATCCTTTTATGTATTTTAGGGAGAGTATATATGGTCGGGATCCTCGGATACTTATTATTCAGGTAGTCAAACTCATGTGTATTTAGAAAACCAGACTCAAGCCCCTCAAGTGTGATATGTTTGATGGCCTCCATAATCTCTTTAGTGGGATCTGATCTTAATTTTTCATAATTACCTTCTACCCCTAATTGGGATAGGATCTCTTTTTTGTATTCTTCAGTATTTTGAATCACAATAGCCCCCCCTTTGTCGGCGGGCTTGATTACTATTTCAGCGTTATTGCTGAGAGCTGTAAGTGCCATACGTTCCGAACGTGTGTGTCATTGTACTTGACATACTGCCTACGGGAAAGGGTTTTTGTGATATCACGCATTACCACCTGTTCATATGCCGAGATCTTGGGTGACATAAGATGGGTCGGTGGGATAAATTTGGATGGAGGACGAAGGCCGGTACAGGAAAAAGTGGGTTGGTAGGGGACTTTGTGGAAATAATGTTTTAACCGTATTTTACGAAAAAACTGATGTAATTCCATTTTAAGATTGAAATTACTGGGTAGTGTAGTAGGTACAAATGATAACCCTTTCTCCAGGATTTTTTATCTGGCTTCAAATCGTATGAGGATAAATTCACAATAGGGTTTTTAGGAGTAGTTAGTGTATTTCCTACCACCTGTAATGTTGGCGGCGAGCCTGGATGTCCCCGTGTGTCTCCTGTTGGTAGTGTACCTGTTTCTTCGCCCTCCCTCTGCCCGTGTTCCACGTGGGTTCTCTCATTGCCCTGGGTCTCCCCCAGGGCTGGCCTCTCCCTCTGTACTCCCACCATGGTGCTTCCAACAAAAAAGGTGGTTGTTGTTCTAAGTATCTCTGGCCAGTATTGTTTGTGCCTGTACTGGTGCTTGGCCACTCTGCTTCAGTATCTGAACCACTAGCAGCAGATGAATCGGAAAAGGTAGTATACTTTCTGAACCCACCTCTCCCTCTGGTTGAAAACCTCCCTTGTGAATCCTTTACGTAGTGTCCTTCTTGTAGGTAAGGATAGGTGGTGTTCTTATCATAGAATTTCAGATCCTTCGCTAGTTTGTCTAGTTTTGTAGTTTGTGTGTACAAATCAAAATCTTTGAGAGTTCTCTCTAGTCGTTCTAGTGCCTCTTTTGCGTTTGTGAGTGCCTTGTCATCAGATATTTCTTTTTTTAGATCAGCAATTTCCTTTATGAGACGTTCTACCTCCTCTAGTGCTGTCTCAATCCCCAGCACCATCCAGTGCCTGGAGCAATTATTAGAGACAAAGCTGAAATTCAGTTTGAATTTCGGGGTATCGATGAAGATGGCAGGTTCATTTCTCACTCTTAATCCCACTGGTATTACATTGGACTGTAGATATTTGGTTAATACATGTCCATGTAACCTTGTGCGGATTAGTTTCTTCTCTAATCTCTCGAGTCTATTTAGCTTTTCATTCAAAGAGAGATTGTAAGAAATAGACTTCAGCCGGTGAGTAAAAATGAAGATTTATGGTAACAAGAGGCACAGCACATCTGTATAGAATAACGCTAAGCAGTAACTGCCTGCACGAGCTCTGGAACATGGAACGTAAGTTGTACAACGCAGGTACAGCGTTCCATGTTCCAGGCAGGGAAAAGCAGGAGACGGGATACAGAGCAGAAATACATAAGGGAATGTAACACATCTCACCCTTATCAAAAATGACAAGGGGAAAAGAAAAAAAGTACAATTTATTTAAGACAGAAACCTGGCAGGTAAAACTCTAGGACGGTCATTGCTCTTAACTCTGGATGCTACAGATTGAGTGACATGATAAGAGTTATCATCCGGGTTAGAAACCTCATGTTGAGTGGAACTATGAGAGTTATAATCCGAATTAGGAATATCATATAATGACGCATCATCATTATTGACAGAGGACCCCAAGGACTTGCATTTAGCCACCCTCCTTACATTCCATACTCTACCATCCTGAGTGATAACTGTGTTCTTACAAACCTTAACAACTTTAATGGGATGACTGAACTTGGAAAACCCTTCACCAAAAATCCAGGTTTTTTTATTCTTACCCAGTCACCAACAGCAAAATCCGGAATTTTAACATTCATTTTGGAGTCAAACAAAATTTTCATCTTGTCCTGCCTATTCTCCACCCGTTTGGCAACTTGGTTAAGATCAATACTCTCATCCACCTTACTGATTTTTTTGATCCACCATGGACAAATTTCCGAAATGGGTTCTCTGCCCTTCAAAAGTCTGAAAGGACTTACCCCAGTCACCGAATGGGGAGTGATACGATACATCCATAACCTTTTCCTTACAATCTCCCTCCAATCAACTGAGCTGCCAGCTGATTGTATACCTTCTTTAAGAACACGATTAAACCGTTCCACCTGGCCATTTTCCCTTGGCTCATACAGGGAAGTGGTCACATGTTTGGTATTACACACGTGGAGGAAACTTTCCATTTCTTGAGATGTGAGTTGCACCCCATTGTCTGTCACAAGGACTTCAGGGGACCCCTCACGTGCAAAAACTTCTTTGAAAAAGGTTATGATAACTTGACTAGTAGCATTTGCTACAAATTTGACTTCTGGCCACTTAGAATGGTAGTCTACCATAACTAGGGCAAAACGGGCATTAGACGGTAAATGTTTGAAAGGACCTGCTATGTCAAAAGCTACTTTTTGCCATGGGCACTCAGGCCAAGAAACTGGTTTAAGGGGGCAGAAGATACCTTAAGCATCTTATCACTGCTGATACACTCAGGACATTCCCTAACCACCCTATCTACCATTTTGTCAAGCCCAGGCCACCAAAAATTAGCTCGGATGAGTCTTTTCATAGAGGACATACCCAAATGTCCTTGGTGGGCAAGTAATAAGATCTTATTCTGCATAGACGCTGGAGGAATGATCTTACCAGCTTTAAAAGGCAAACCACCAAGGTCTTCTATCTCACTAGAAACCCGACAAAAAGGGGCAATATCAGCAGAAGCAGACTTTTCCTTTGGCCATCCATTTTTTACATAATTAATGATATGTTGGGATACAATATCATTATTGACCTCAGTAAACCACTCAGTCTCAGATAAACACAAAAACTCTTGAGAAACAAAGTCTTTGACAGTGGTAACTATGTCCATTTCTTGTTCAACTAGGGATTCATCAGAACACGGCAATCTAGAAAGGAAATCAGCCGTAACATTGCTCCTACCGGGAACATACACCACCTGAAAATCATATTCCTGTAGTTTAGATGTGAGACGGGCTATACGTGCAGTGGAGTTCCATCCTCCCCTGGAGATAATATGCCAACTAGGGGTTTATGATCAGTTCTGAGCGTAAATCTATTCCCCCACACATAGTTACGAAAGTGTTCAATGGCCCAGATACAAGCTAATAATTCTCTCTCAATGACGGAATACCTCCTCTCCGTCATAGAAAGAGTCCTAGAGGCAAAAGCTACACACCACTCTTCCTTCCCCGCACACTGGCTAAGCACACCACCAAGACCATACAAACTGGCATCTACGGTGATAAGACATCTCTTATTGAGGGAGAAAGATTTAAGGGTGGGAGCATTAACAATGTCACTCTTAATCTGTTTGAAGGCTGTCTCTTGTTTATCCGACCAGAAAAACTCAGTAGATTTCCTGGTTAACTCTCTAAGAGGTTCCATTTTGGTTGCAAAATTCTGTATGAATTTGCTATAGTACTCACACAGGCCCGCAAAAGAAAGTAGTTTCTCTCTATTGTCAGGAGCAGGTGCATTGATAATGGCATCGACCAACGATTTCTTGGGTACCACACCATCGCCAGAAAGTGTATGACCTAGATACTCCACCGATTTACAAAAGAAATTGCATTTGCCAGCTTTAAGTGTCAAACCATATTTACCTAATCTAAGACAAACCTCCTTTACATGATGACAGTGGTCTTCCTCATTCTTAGAGAAAATTAGGATATCATCCTGGAAGCATTTGACGAACTTGCTGACATCCTTAAAAATGTGGTACATAGCCCTCTGAAACACAGAAGCGGCCGAAGCCAGCCCAAATGGCATTCTCTTGAATTGGAAAAGACCATGGGGTGTGATAAAAGCAGTGTAATGTTTGGAGTCCTCAGTGAGTTCAATTTGGTGGTAGGCCGACCGGAGATCAAAGGTGGAAAAATGCGAGCACCATCCAACATACATACCATCTCATTTATATTGGGAAGAGGGTGGCAATCAGCAACTAGATTGGAATTCAAAGCCCTCAAATCAATACATAATCTAATACTTTTATCCGGTTTACGAGCTAAAACGATGGGAGAAACCCACTCAGAAGATTCTATTTCTTCAATAATGCCACTCTCAACCATCTCGTCCAACAAGTTTTTTAACTCCGACCTAACACTGATAGGAACACCTCTTAATTTTTGTTTCACAGGAACAGAACCTTGTTTGACTTTGATCCTATGGCTAAAACCTATAAGTTTGCCGAGATCCTCAGAAAATACTTTGGGAAACATGTTAACAAGGTCAGTACTAGTAGAAGACAAAGCTAGAACAGAAACAGGTTCTTTGTTCCTGGGGTTCAAGACAATTCCCAATTTGGCTTGATCACGCCAGCCTAACACATTGACACCCTTGAAAGCTACATATAACTTGATGTTGGCAGAATTACCCTTAAACTCAATGGATACATCTTTGAAACCCATAAAGTCAATGTAGGATCCATCAAAATTCTGCGCCACAATATCAGGTTCAGATAACAATTCTAGGTCAATTAGTTCTCCAAAAGATTTCAGACAATACTCCTTTGTGATTATAGTCCAAGGCGATCCCGAGTCAGCCATTAACTCTAAGTCTCTTCCCAAGATGCATACAATGCATTTGGGAGAACAAATCTTTTCAACTTCAGAAATATCAAAGGAATCTTGTATCGAAACCACAATACCAGACTCTACATCGCCTTGAGAATGATCACAAGAATGAGCATCACCTCGGGAATGATCACACGAAAGAGAATGGTAAGACACAGAGGAAACTTTCCCTTTGGAGAATTTAGAGGAAGCAGGTGCAAACATCTTGGAATTGGAGTTCGGAGCACCGCCCCTCATAGTATTTTTGCACATTTTAGAGAAATGTCCCAAACGTCCACATTTACTGCATTCTTTACTAATGGCAGGACAGCGTGGGAAAGACGCTATATGATCAGGATTCCCGCATCTATAGCAATAAAATTGTCTGCTACTAGAAACATTTGCGTCATTGGAGTAAGTCTTAGAAGTGCCAGGATTGATTACATTGATCTCACTGGAAACTGAAGATCTCGTTTCTTTATTAAGTGACTTGATCCATTTATCAGACTGCTCCAATGCTTTGGCTGTGCTAATAGCAGTTTCCAAATTGGGATCGCCTAGTATCCACAATTGCTCCTGTACCTTCTTATTTCTTACATGAACGATAATTTGGTCCCTGATCATCTCGTCAGTAATTAAGCCAAAATTGCAGTGTAAAGACAATGCACGTAAAGCAGTGAGAAATTCATCGAAACTCTCGCCCTCTTCTTGAGCTCTAGTGTAGAATTTAAACCTATTCAGGGCAACACTAGTCGTAGGTTTGAATCTGCTTTCTATGCGTGAAATGGCTTCATCATAGACATTGTAATCACCTCCCGACCTGACAGGAGGCAGAGTCCTATAAACAAGCTGTCCTTCAGAACCTAAGCAGTGAAGAAAAATATTTTTTTTCTTTCCACTGACATGCGTTCTCCATCAATAGCCTTTAAATAGGTAATAAATTCCTCTTTCCACCTTGTCCAAGGAATGGGTGGTTCTCCCTTAACTTGCAAAAATTTCGAAGGAGGATCAAATTGCATTTTGTTGAGATGGTGGTAAAAATGAAGTAAAATGAGGCCAGTAACAGGTAAGTACTAGTCACAGCTGTGAAATAAATAATGAATACATAGGAAAATGTACTATGATAACTATAAGTACTCTATGAACAAAAGTAATGTGATGAAAGTGGAAAAAAAAACATCACTAAAATACTGCCTAGATGGAAAACATAGGAATAGTAGAGAAAATAAAAATATGAGGTGTGCTTGTCACCGAAAACAAGCAGGAAGTAGCATAAGTAATATGAAGAAGTGTCACGCACTGTAGCACAAGCAGTATAAGAAGGTGTGCCTGTCACCGATGATGAGCAGGCTATCTTACCATAATGAATGCAGAAACAGTGAGGTAATTGCGATAAAGTGAATTACAATAGCGCACATGTAGAAGGATCCTCACTGTATTACCAGGGATGTTTCCGGCGTTTAAATAATTTGATCCCAAACCAAGATGGCCGCCAGAGTGATGAAATGCACTGCAGCCAATCAGGAAATGCGGTCGCGTTGAGGAACTGCACCAAGATGGCCGCCAGCGTGATGACGCGTTACGTAGCCAATCAGGAGGTGCAGTCGCGTTGGGACGAAGAAGTTTGCCGTTGGTGATTGAAAAATCACGAAAAGCCCCAAAATGAAGATGAAGGTGCAGCCAAGAAACCAGCGAACTGCGGTTTTCAGGGCCGAAAGCAGGAATTTCAGGTGCTGGACACAGGAAGGCAGCGATACACGGAGAAATGAAGAACGAGGAAAATGGGTCCGGGAGACGTCGCAGCACCTGTGCCTCAGGGAATCTGCAGCAAACGAAGTCTCCAGCCAGTCGTCGCCAAATTTGTAAGAAATAGACTTCAGCCGGTGAGTAAAAATGAAGATTTATGGTAACAAGAGGCACAGCACATCTGTATAGAATAACGCTAAGCAGTAACTGCCTGCACGAGCTCTGGAACATGGAACGTAAGTTGTACAACGCAGGTACAGCGTTCCATGTTCCAGGCAGGGAAAAGCAGGAGACGGGATACAGAGCAGAAATACATAAGGGAATGTAACAGAGATCAATACTGGGTGTGGCTCTCCCCAGAAAACCAATACCACCTTGTGCTTGTAGTAGGCGATCTATGTACTCCTCACTATAAGTCAATGTTTCTTTTTCAGACATGTCTTGAAACAAAACAGATACAAAATAATACACACTACAGCCAAATGAGACAATTTTAACAAACACAAAACCCTCGCAGGGATCCCCTGCACAAGGTAGCCATTATAAACAATGGGGTATTCCCAAGTAGTCCCTGGACCTGGGTATCAGTTATTATAAAGAAACAGTGGTCCTGGACCAATTGTACAAGGAAGAGATAGATTGACAGAATTATCAACTTATTTGAGCTTACATTAATCAGCTCCCAAACGTCTGTAAATCGTAAAAATAAATGTGCAGAAAAACCACTAAGTATTATTACAATATATTTATTTAATTGAAAAACAACTAAGACGGCCACATCAATTGGTTATCTGACACGGTAATGTCTGGCACCTCATTGGATTTTTAAGAAAACCCTCACACACCAACCTAGTTGGTGTCATGCTTCATCATCGGGTCCCAGCTGAGTAGCCGAATGCTACTCAGCTGTGCTACAACACCTGTTTACAGTGGAGCAGGTATGAGGTGTAGGTGAAATGTGATGAAGTGAAAGTGAATGTAAAAATACCTCCGGATTCTACCTGTTAGTTTATTCTTGGTGATCCGGGGAATATTTAAAAACAGGAGAGTGGATAAAGGATACTATGTGTAGCCAATTACTATCCAATATTGGTCAACATGTTTCAGCCCACTGAAAAAAATAGATGGGGCTTTCTTCAGGACCTCTCAAATAGCGTAAGTGAAAGTGAAAGTGTGTGGTAAAAAATAATAGCCACGTGTTAGGGCATTTTGAGTGTTCGCGCTAAGGAACACTACGTATGCCAAAAAGCCTTAAGAAAATTCTCCTTACAAATTCAAATGAATAATTTGCATGTGGCCAGGTTGCATCTAACTGTTTATTGGATATCAGTTTTGTACAGTTTTTAAAATATATGCCCTTTACTTTTCTACACACTTTGAGCTCTTTTGACTCCTGTATTTACATTTGAGCACTTTTTCCTACACGTTCCCTAGAACATTCTCCTTTTTTTCTTGACCCTCTAATGATTATTCCTTTCAATGACTAAATAAATATATTGTAATAATACTTAGTGGTTTTTCTGCACATTTATTTTTACGGTTTACAGACGTTTGGGAGCTGATTAATGTAAGCTCAAATAAGTTGATAATTCTGTCAATCTATCTCTTCCTTGAACAATTGGTCCAGGACCACTGTTTCTTTATAGTAATTGAACATGTCATCAGTGATGTAATATGTGAGGTCATAAGCAATGCACAGTGGGGCGCAAAATTCAGTTAGATCAGTAAATTATAGCTGGTGTATTCCAGTGTTTGTTTTTGTTTTAAAAGTATAGTTTTTATATTATTACAAGTCCTAGCTATAACATCAGTTAAAGTTTGTTTTTTTGAGTGAATTTCGATTTTTTTTATAATGTAAGCTAAAACCTTAGTACTTTACTCAACTATAAAGTCACTTTAACCGTTGGTTTTTCCACACCAACATATAGGTAGTTATAGTTAGGTCTGCATTTCCATTTCAAAGCTCCCACCGGCTGGGAGCAGACTATATGTTTGCTCCAGCTTGGAGGGAGATTCAAAAATGCTCCCACCAAGCGGGAGCAAACACAGGTTTCTCTGTCGGTGTTAGCAGAGAAACCGCTATGTCGCAGCGGTGGACACTCCCCTCGAATCCAGGTGATGCTCCTCAAAGCTAAGAAAAGCAGAGAGAAAGAAGAGGTAGTGATAGGAAAAATAAAGTATTTGGGGCTGACCAAACTGTGTTCCAGGTCTTTGATCAGACCAAGTGTTCAACTTATAGGCTTCCCATCAGTGTGTGATCAGATATACTATTCTGTAAGCAAATGGAAATGTTGCAAGATAGCCTCCTCAAACTATTTCTCTTCAAAAAACCTGGGGTAGGTGAGGTCAGGTGTAAATGACTGAATGGGGGTAGGGAACGCGTGTAAACTTGATGCTCCTCTTACGAAGGAAAAAGGTCTTCATGAAATATACGTTTGCAACATCATATGAGGTGCTGTCACAAAGCCTACTTGTCTGACTTCTAAGTAAAAGAGTTTAATTTCAGCTTTAAAGTATGTTTAGTAATCTAGAGAGCATACCTACTGACTATCCTAACGTCTTATAAGATTGCATCTATTTAATGTTGGAGAACTACGTACAGATTTTAATGTAGGTCAGTGGGTTAAACACCCATTACTATGATCTGAGTGTTGCCAACAGGATAAAGGTTTAAATCCCGGTGTAGTTTATTCACTGTTCATCTTTTGATCATCGGACAATCGAATGAGTAATAATAGTTGTATACAAACCTTTCTATATAAAGAGCTGTACATAAAGGCAGTGCCTGTGTATGTATATATAGACGTATGCAGTAATTTGTATCTCATGGACACCAATTAGGAATAGCCAGAATTAGCAGAAGCTACTCCAGGCTTGCTGTTTGGCACCCCTGGCGCTTCTTTTTGTACATTTATTCTCCCGAATCATTAAGGAACAGCAATAAGAGAAAGTGAACAGGTCTCTCAGAGTCATGTTTACGTTCTCTAGTTTCCCTCTTTTCACTTCACTTCTCCACTCTTTGCACTTCACCTAGCCACTCTGGAACATCCAAACGCGCAAAAAGGACTAATTTGAAACCTACTACTAAGTTACAACATTCAAGCGCATGAGTATACCCTTTTTGCTTAGGTTAATCACACAAAATTAATCTTGGACCTCAAAAAACTGAACAAGCACTGTGGTTTTCACCCGATCATATCAGGAATTAGCAAATAGTTCAACTGATGAAAGTGAAAATACGGTTCAGCTCAACTCAGTTTGCAGTTTTGCTTCATATGAGCCCTCCTGCATTACACCTGCATGGAGACTAAGAAAACAAAAAGCAATACTTTCGAATTTAGGCTTGATCCCCTCAAAACTACTGGAGGTTGTGCCATTGAGTCCATTAAAGCTTTCGTACAAAGCCCCAAAAGACCCACAGGGGGCTCCTCTGAACACCTTCAGGCAATCACAGTGAAGAGCAAATCTACAGCCTCATCCACACTGACCAGCTCACATCCCAGCGTGGGTGATAAAAATAAGATGCAGTCACAGAAAGTATAAAGAGCCACATGGAAAGAGAGAGAGTACTAAGTGAGCTGTGAAGACAACAGCTCAGCCAAAGCTCACTGTTGGGAAGGGAAAACCCCCTGCATGGCGATGAACTTTCACCCCTGCCCTGAGTGCCCCCGGTGCAGCGATATCTGGATCATTAGTACCAATTTTTCGTCATGTGAGAACATGGATTGTGCGGGTGCGCCATGACTTAGGTCTGTCTCACGAATTGCGTTCTTGTTAGACCGGGAGGGGCACACAAAGCGTTACCCTGGTAGTGGTAAAGGGCTATTACCCTTACTCAGAGCTAAGTAGCACAAACCGGCAGCATTCCGTTTTAAGGCTGAAGCCTACCAGGCAGCACACCTGTCTGGTTGCAAAGACATATTAGGAACATGCTGAAAACTTCCCTAGGAATGCATTCCACCCATTGCTTACCATTGGCTTTGTGTTTTGTACTCACATTTGCTTTCTTTCTATTTGCTGGTTTTATTTGTTTTAGGCTGTCTAGCATGTCTTTGCCCCTCCTATTGTTTACCACCCATCTAACTGGCTCCTTGTATTCTTCCACGAGTGCCTGCTTTTTGAGAACTCTTTATTTCTTTTTCCTGAGGTACTGTACAAGAAGAATACATGTGTTTTCAGTTATCTCCCTTGTATGCTAGTTCAGGAACAGTAAACGTGCTGCATTTCTTTGATAAGGTTTCCTAACTCCTATCTTTCTGCTTGACTGATTCGATTTATCTCTGCCACTACCAGTTCATCAATCTCACCTGCTAGTGAGGAACAATGTTCTGTCTAAGAGCGTGTTTATTTTAGTCAGTGCTCTTTACTAACAGCATAACTTAAACAATCCTCTTTCTCAATTTCATGCCCATGCCAAAGGCACTGGAAGCAGGAGAGTGGCTGGAGCTGAAACACCCCCAAAATAACCATGCTTGAGTTCAGAAGTGAATGAGCAATAGACAGGCCTTTAAATTATGTTTTTATCTTGTCACATTTCCTGTGCATTTAAATACAGAAGTCAAATGTTAGGATCTGTGTTCCGAGAGAATGGGTGTTTTCTTTTTCTAGGTTATTTTTTCTTGCACAGAACAAAATTTAAATGCCAGTAAATTAAATGTACAAATATTTAAAAATATATCATAAATTGGAAAGCACAATGAAGCATATTTTTTTGTATTTCTGAAGTGTGGTGGAAGCACATATTTTAATACGCTCAAAGCAAATCAACACACTAGGTGATGCCGATTTCCACACATTATCATTTGTGAGCTGTACAGTTTTTTCAGTAAAACTGTATGTCTGTGCAAATGTAATGGTAATTTCAATTGAAAATGTGTCTGCAATGGCAGTGCGCTACCACACCATGCATACTCCACTATATGCCACTCTACCCCATCCACTCTACATTCTACTCCACCCTACGTCACTTCAATCTACATCACTCTATGCAACTGCACTCTACGTAACCTTACATCACTTCATGACACTACACAACACTCCATTCCAGTCTACGACACTCTGCAGTACTCTATTCTGTGACAAATTACTCCTCTCTATGCCACTCTGCTCTACTGTACAGCACTATCATACTCCACAACACTCCACCTTACGACACTCCATGACACTCTACTTCACCCCCTTCTATGCCACTCCACTTTGCAACACTATTCAACACTCCACTCTACACCCCTCCACGACACTCCACAACACTATACAACACTCTACTCTACGCCACTCCACTCTATGACTCTCCACTCGTCTACTCTACGACATTCAGCTCCATTCCAGCCTATGACAGCCCACTCCACTCTATGACACTACATTCTATGACACTTCAAGCCACTCCACTCTACGATTCTCTCCACTCCACTCTAAAAGACACTCCACTTTCCTCTATGCCACTAATCTAGCCATGCTGAACAGCACCCACGCTTGTGTACAACATGTCTAAAACACATTGGCAAAGCCAAAAGCTCTCGCACAACCGAGACCCATTGGCTTTTTGCCAATGCCCGTTGTTATAGTGATCAGTAGAGTGAACAGGCCTTTTTAGGTCTCGCCTGAGCCAGCGCGCATGCGCTGCTCTACGAGGCATTTAGTAAGGGCTTTTAAACTCAGAACACAAGCTCGTGCGTGTGCCTTTTTTTTATTAACTCGCAATTGGCCTGTGCATGCGTCTTTCTTAAAAAGACAGCACACAATTGGTCCAAGGCGGGTGATTGTCCCGCCTTCTTTGTTCCCTGGCCAAGGGTGCTCGGGAGCGAGCATCAATGCCATCTGTTTCCAATTATCGCGTACGCGTTAATTGGAAACAGATGGCGCTGACAGATGGCCTGACTTCCGGCCTACGGCTTGCGGTTACGAGCAGCGCTGCTCGCTCCCGAGCTCCCTAGGACTGCACTCCTCCCCTCCCACTCCATCAGGCCATGCCGTGTCACATGACACTTACTTCTTTCGCACCCTCTACCGTTGTTCTCCTCCCGTGGTACCATTATATCGTCGCTTCTGTCCCTCTTTCTCCTCCTCCAACATCCATCCCTCCGCTGCCTCTCGCTTTCTTTCCCCCCACCTCCACTTCCTTCTTATACATACCTAGTCTCCTTGCATCAATTTGTTCATTCTCTGCCCCGTAGCTTCCCAATTTCCCTCAGCCTCCCTTCCAAGTTTCTTCGCTCTCACTAGATGTTGTGTCCTGTGACACAAGTAGACGCCGGTAGCCATATTTAGTTCATAAGTACCTTTATTCTGTAGCTGGTCCAAGTACATCCAGATGGTATATAAGTACATCTGACAGGTAGTCCAGGTAAACAGGTGATGTAGATGAAGGTTAGACAGTGGTCAAGCCCTTAGTTCCATGTAATAGCAAACCCCACCAGGAGCAGCCTGCCTGCTGCTCAGCCCATCTCTAACTGTCATTCCTCACTCACACAGACACCCAAAATTCCGTGCATCACTGTATTCCCAACATTCTACTCTAAACACACACACTGGCTCAGCAGCAGGAAGATTGATAAACTACAAGATATAAGTAAACTATGCAGGGCATAACACTAGACTTCGCAACTTTCTCTCCCCTGTGCGAACAACCCGGATGTCTTCCAGAATTTGAAACCGCATAAAGCTCTGTTGTGTATTTGGAACACCCGCCTTCTCTGCTGCTGAACTGGCACCAGCCATTGACCGATACAAGATATATCGCTCTATTCAAATAGAATTGCCTCTGGGCGCTTTTCTCCTTGAGGCGTCCGATTCAACAGCCTGCTCCTCACAAGGAGGCTTAGAAAAGATGTGTACCAGCGGCGGCTGCCCAAACATTCGTTTTCCAGAGGCAATGACTGTCAGGGCTCGCTTGAAGTTTCCCTTTGTATGTGTGATGCTCTTAAGTGCTTGCTTCCCCTTACTCAGACCCCCCCACACACCCACCCCTTCTCCCCTCAGGCCAGTTCTCCACTTCCTCAGCCCCAGCGCCGTCGGGTAGCGTGGCTCTGCCTGTCCTGTGCTGAAGATGTCTGTCCTGGCAGTAAGCCTGTGCCTCCTCGCCTTATGGCCTCTCTCGCTAGCGGAGCCCCTGAAATTTCATGCCTGTGGTAAGTTGTTTCCGAGTTTCTCTTGCCTGCCCCCGCCTGCCGCCTGTGTGCGCACTCTGTCCGGCGCGGTGCTTGTTCATGGCGCCCACCTGCCCTCCCCTAGAGTGCTTGTGTACCGCGAGCGTCCTGTGTACAGTCCCGAGTTGCTCCAGAGTGCTGCTGCCGCCCTGCAGTGAGCCTCATATTTTTTATTTGTTCCCGTTTGCGCCTTTTATAAATGAATGCTTCTTTTGATCAATATGTCCACCACCTCCCGCCAGTCAACTTCACTTAATCTGCCCTAAAAAACATAATTTAATGTGACCGTGTTCAGCTTCGGCGCCTGGCTATGCCGGCACTACCCATCACTGCTTGTAAGGAGGCTGTTCTGTGTTAAAAAAAAAAAATTTAAAGGCGCAGCTCTTCACCCGCTTCGGCATACTTCAAGCTAACACCCTGAAAGTGGTAGCAGCTGTGTGCGAATAGCACTTAATCATTTTCGGGCCCATGCTAATGGATGCTTTAAAAGATGCAAGCCTTGTCAGAGGAATTAGCAAGCTCCTTCAGTTGCCAGTGCAACCAGAAGCCTAGTTGTTCACTGCCATCCAGTGTTAGCAAGGCGCGGTACGATTGCTTTATGCAAATCTGCACATTCCATTCAGTGGCCGTGGAGAAAGCGCCTAGAGAGAAAATCACAAGGTGCACAGACACTACAGCGTCCGTGTGACCATACATATGACCACTCTCAGGATACTGGAAGCACATGGCATGCAAAATCCATGATTGGGACGCACAAAAATATATAAGCCACATTGTAAAGCAGAAATTGAATCTTCAAAATGTGGGACTTGGACTTTTCTCTTACTTTTCTCATTTATTGTGCATACTAAGGTGCCAGTGGCAAGAACAAAATATGATCAAAATATTTCTTGAGTGCCTGTTACAGTTGAAATCCACTTAGCCAACCCATGTTTTTTGAGGTACAAGAACTTACTTGTTCTTGGTGCCATTGACTTACCACAAACTTTGATGTCTTTAATAGCCAATGTAATATATTCAATAATTTGCTGAATGGCTAAACACTTATATAAGGTCCCAAAGGCGAGACCTATTGGCTATGCCAATGCTTGTTACTAATGTCACTGGAGTCAGGCCTACCAGCCCACTCATGTAAAGTACCGCTGCTGTCAACCTAACTCGCCCTTGGTCCTCATCATGTTAGTATTATGTAGCACTTTGCAGTGTGTGTGCGGTTGCATGCGCATGCTGTAATCGTATTGTATTCCACTGCAGCATTAATATAGCGCTTACTACCCCTATGTGGGGCTCTGAAGCTTACCTTGCCTACATGAGTAGCATGCTACACGCTATGTAGGACGAAGGATGTCGTTTTTGTTTTGATCCTAAGTGGGAAGTATTCCATGTCATCCGTGATGGCCCCGGAGGTGCGGTTATCTTGTAATGGGACGCAGCATGTTGGATGATGAAGTGTAAGAGACAGACGTGCAGTTTTATGAGTTTCAGCATGCTGGTAGCTCTGAAACAGCTCTGCAGATCTCTTTATAGTATTCCATATAATACAGTGTGCTTATCTGGTTATTGCACTGGGTTGGCTAACCTGAGATTTTGTGTACAGTTGTGGTTCAGAGCTGGCATGAATGGAGGGAGTGAGAAGTGGAGAAATCTGTTGGAATGGACATGTTTTATTATCATCCCATATCTCAGTGTATATGTGAGATGTATAGAAGCGGCCAGCTAGTGTAGATATTTGTGACATGCAGTGAATGGACTATATCGAAGTCCTCCAAAACTGTCCAATAATGTGTGACAGATCTCTTTAGTTATTCCATGCCTGTTCATTTGGTGATGTTTGGCTGTACAGTGCTGGACAACTCTCATACCAGATATGTCATATGTGAATTTAATAGGCATAAGTTACAATTTGTTGCTGACCACGATATATTATGGTTTTAGTATTAATTGCCACGGTGAACCATAGGTCAGTGTGTGTTTTGCTTACCTGCATAATGAAAGCAGTTTGCTGGTTGAGTTGTTTGCAATTCGTGGGTTGTAAGCGGAGGACTAAGCTTGACGAGGCAACTGTTTTCTGGGCTATGTTGCCAGAATGCGTGTGGTGCGATTATCTACGAAATAGTCGGGTTTTCAATGGTAGTGCATATTATCGGTGTGATGATAAGTGGTTCAAGCCTGGAGTGCAGTTTTCTGTTTGGTTTGTATTGATTGAATTTAACTTGTAGGTGTAGCGGTCCTTTACCTTGGGAGGCTCTGTGGAAAACGCAGAGTGCCTTAAACATTGCCCTTCTGGCTATAGGTAGCCAGTGGACCAATTGCGGACTGGAGTCATACGTTCTCTTGGGTGAAGGCGGAGAAGAAGCCTGCAGATGGATTTTGAGGGAGTTTTATTTTGCATATAAAGGATGCACTTGCATCACAGTTGGCATAGTCAAGCTTGGAGATTTACGAGTGTGAGGATGGCTTACAGTTTATGTTGATATGAAAGTTATGGGAAGATGCAACACAGTGTTTTCATTGTGTAGAATGCACTCTTTGTGACATTGTTAGCATGTGGTATCAAGGATAGGTCTGAATCCATGGTTACTCCTGGGTTTCTAACTTCTTTTGATGTTGTTAGAGGGGCTTCAAGTTCCTTAGGCCATATGGTGGTAGGCTGGTAGTTTTACCACTGTCCATGTCATCTCTGTCTTTGCTGTATAGAGCTTTAAATGGTTAATCACCGTCCATGTGTTTATAGCACAACAACAGTCATCGAATTGTAGAATTCTTTTGGGCTAACAGTTTTTAAAATGATTTGGGTGTCATCTGTATAGTTGTAAGAGGTGAGGTTGTGAGATTTAATCAGATTTAGTAAGGGGGTTAGGTAGATGATGAATAATAGAGGGGATATTATGGATCCCTGAAGAACATCACAGTGTTGTGCGTGAGGATGTGATGTGTAAGGGGGTAGGTAGAACACACTTTGTCTGTGAGATAAGAAGCAATACATTGTAAAGTATTTTCATGGATACCAATATTGTCAAGTCTTTGCAGTAGTGTGTGGTGGTGGACAGTTTCAAACGCAGCTGATAAATCCAGACATAATAAGGCAGCTATAACATTTTTGTCCACTGTGAGTTTTAGATCATCCCAGATGGACAAGACGGCTGACTCTGTGCCGTTGCCTGGTCTGGAACCAGACTGTTGGACTGAAGGTAAACCATAATGTTCGGTAAAATTAGAAAGTTGAGTAAACACTGCTTTCTCAAAAACTGTTCCTAGAAATGGTCCATTTGATATGGGCCTGTAGTTTGGTGATCCCGATAGTCTAGATGCAAAGATAATTTCGAGGATGTTTTTTGTGACAGGTCATTGAAGGTATGCATCGAAGGATGGTTATTGAGGTTTCTTTCTGTGGTGCTTAGGTCATGCATTGTTGTGGTGTTGTCTGAGTCCTCTTTCAGGTAATTTTCAAATCTTTGCAATATTTGAGATTAATTAATTGGAGATTTTGCAACAGAAGTCTTCTGAATGTGGTGTTTCTGTCTTTAGGCACTCTGGATTGCAGAATTCTGTTAGAATTTTATAGAGTTTTTTTGGAAGCGCAGTCTGCTTCAGTAATGCGCATAAAATAGTGGTGTATTTTTTTGGTTCCATGTGTGATCCTCTAGTCACTCTCATGGCCTTTGTTGTGAGGCCTTCAAGGGTGGAGTTGCTCCTGCTGTGAAAGACTGCTTCCGGGATAAAGGGCAGGACAGATGAGTGGTCACTTCAAATGGGGCAACCCCCACAACAGGAACTTCGAAGGCTAAGACACTAACGGCCAGATGTATCAAAGAGTTTTACCCATTTTGGATCTAAGGAAAAGTGCATTAGTGCATATGGCCCTAAATCACATCTGTGTCTGTAAACAGATTATAAAGAGGGGAGTTTGAGCCTCCCAAAATTCTCAGCTGGAGCTGTACATCAGAGTGGAGTAGCTCAGCACGAACTTCTGCCAGTTGTGACCAAGACTGGGGACTAAGCTCAACCATTCTCCCTATTGGGTGCGGGGACATCACTGAAGAGGATCAAAACCACTCGCCCTGGAACACCAGCATCTACATGCCTGCAAAAACAAGAGGCTCTGTGAAGAGGAGGTAAGCGTCTGGAAGAAGCGAGGTCCAGTGGGGATCATGTCGAGTGGATCCCTGAAGAAAAATGTGAGATTCAGGTTCATGTTGAAAACCATTGCACTGATCAGGCCATTCATCAGCGTGCTGCTGTTTGTGACTCCCCCTATACGTTAGGTGGTGGCGGCGGTGAAGATTGAGGAACGTTGCAATGATTGGGCCATCCGCCTGAGTGCAGCTGTTCGTGACCCCTGTACGCCAAGTGAGAGCTGGGGTGAAGATTGTGGACCTTTGCACCGATTGGGATGCCCGCCCAAGTACTTTTGTTTTACGTCCCCGCATGGCAAGTTGGGGCCACAGTGAAGATTGGAGACTGTTGCACTGATTGGGCCGTCTACCCAAGTGCTGCTGTTCTTCATCCCCATAAGCTAGGTGGGAGCCACGGTGAAGATTTATGTGTGTGCTGTTCGTGACTTCCTGTATGCCAGGTGGGGGCCATGGTGAAGAGAGAGGGCAATCGCCCTGGAGTAGCGTGCGACTGTGAAGTGTAGAAGGTTGTGACCTGTGTAAGCAGAGCATTGATTCAATCACCCACACCCAGAAGCACTCAAGACCTGCCGCTGGTTTCAAGAAGACTTACCACACGATTGGAGGAGCATTGTGGATGCCTGACACCTCGCCCACAACATACAGACTTCTGCTCAACGCTGGGCCGCTGATGCTCATCTGTGTCTGCTGAACCGCAGCTCCAGCAAGAGTAGGCAAGACTGATTGCCAGACCACCGAGCCCAGGGGGAATGTGCTCTGACTAAAAGCGCTACCCCATTGACACACTTTGATTTTTAAGAAGCCATTGTGAAACTTCCAAGACTTGTACTTGCTGGCTCTGCCTAATTTGAATTGTGCCTCACATAAATGGGGACTAACCACCATCCTTAAACAAGTAAGTGAGAATCGGGCTTACTGGACAACGATAGAGCGCCAGCCTTACGAAGACTGTGTATATTATTTTTCTGTGGCATATTTTACTTTGTGTTTGTATTTAAATACCACTTTTTTTCATAAAAGTAAGCATCTGGCTGGACATTCATTTATTGACGTTGCTGAGCGTGTTATGGATTTGTGAATCTGTGAATACTTACAACTACCTTCCATCCCCAGAAGCCTTGGACTGCTCAACCAGCACTACCACTGAGAATCAATTGCCTAAGGGGTAGTACTTGATCCAGTTACTCAGAGTCCATAGTAGGTCGGAAAAGGCCATAATGACCACTGTTGGGCCCAGTAGCTCCAGCTCACCCCATGGCCCTCTGAAAGGGGTTTTGACAGTGCACTAAGGAAAAGCAGAAGACAAGCTCACCATTTCCCAATCTCACTAACTGTTTATTGATGATTTGGGCAGTTGGGGGGGAGGGGGAACTCACTTATGCTGATGTTTTAAAGATACCATTTAAAAGGACATGGTGGGTAGAGCTGATAAAGCATACCTAAGGGGTTCAATTCACTTGGACCCCCCACCAACCATTACCCAGAAACGCAAACATCTGCAACTTAGCCCCATAAAACAATTTATCAGAAAAAGAACCTACTGAAATGCACAAGACAAGCGGGGGAGGGGGAGGAAAAAGGCTAGGGGGAAATGAGGACACACACACACAAAAAGAGTGCTCATTGAAATTTGGTCTCCTGCACTAGGAATGGCGCATTAACTCTGTTCTAGAGGAAGACGGAGGAAGAGGGTTACAGATGCATGTGCGGTGTATTGGCAGAGGGGCTGTGGGAGGGGAGAATTACACCACACCCTCCGCAAAATGTTGCTCTTGGACGAGAGGACAAAAGTGGACACATTACTCAGGGGTAGAGGTAGGAGTTGCATAAAAAGGTACACAGGGAAAGGGTGGTTGCTCAAGGAGGATGACAAGATAATCGCCATGGGTAGACATCAGCTTGAAAGACAGAAGGTAGTTATTTGTCTGTTGGAAGGATGCATGGTGGTGGGGAGCAGGGGGGCGATGGAAAGGAGGTGGCAAGGGAGGGTGGGGGAGCAAGGACCAGCATTGTACTCCTTCACAGAATGTTCCACTGACAATCACTCACCTGAGTCTGCAGAGACCGCAAGGCGGGTGATTGGGGTGTGCAGGCACCGGGGGTGTCTGGGTGCCCTGGTGCTGGGCAGGGCCTCCAACTACCGGCTGCCTCTGCTGCCTGGAGGTTGGGGGTGTGCCCCCTGCCTGCGAGGAGAGCCATAAATTCCGTCTGGTGGTACAAACTGCAAAATTATAATATAACTGCTGAAGAAGGGCTCTATCTTTATATGCAGTGTGTATTTGAATGAGACACAGGACATGCGGTTTACACTTCATTACCCCTGCTATGACTAGTCAGCATTTTAGATGGCTATTGAAACCATGCTCATTCCAACACATTATAGAGTATAGCTAATACTCTGTATTCCAGTGTGCAGTGGGTCAGGTGAAACCTCTAACTTTTGGGAATTGTTCAAATACCAAAACAACCAGTAGACCGGAGTCCACAATGGAGATATATGGCCATGAGCCATAAATCATGTCAGCCCTACAGATGGAGGACGGCAACTGTAAGAAAACAGGGTCTTTTGCAGATGTACCCTACTTTTTGCCCTCATTTGGGCTACTAGATGCTGGTTTTCGATTCTGACAGTGCACTGAAGCCTGCTACCCAGGCTCCAGTGCCAGTGCTCTCTCCCTACAACTGATGTGTGTAATTGGCATCCCCAGTTGACAAGACCTTTATCCCCCTCATAGATCCCTAGTATATGGTACCAGGGGTAACCAGAGAATGGGTAGCAAAGGGGTCACTAGGGCCTGTAGCACTGTTTTTGTCACCCCGAACGACCCAAGAAAACTACTGACAGAAGGCCTGCCATTGCAGACTGCAGGAGCAGTGCAAACTGCTCGAATTCGACTCTGCCCTCACCATGTGTGGCAGACTCAAGGCACTGCCTTTAATATACATCAAATGCAAAAAGAACAGTTGATGGACAGAATGCAGAACAATGTCATACATTCACCCCAGTACAGAGATCTGGGCCTAAATCCATCGTTTTTTTGCTCACCATGCCATTCCAGTTTGAACCCAGCCATATGCAAATCAGTCTTGACCCTGTGCCTTATGGGAACAGTCCAGCCCGAACTGCCAAGTCAGGTCTCCCTGGACTGGAAACAAGCATCCTAGGACTGGTTTCGGGGTTTCACTCCTCATCAGCCAGGATAGCTTGACTCCAGTGGCATAGAGAGCACAGGACCCACGTCTGGGCATACCCGTCCCACTCGGGGTGACAAATGCAAAAAGAACAGTTGATGGACAGAATGCAGAACAATGTCATACATTCACCCCAGTACAGAGATCTGGGCCTAAATCCATCGTTTTTTTGCTCACCGTGCCATTCCAGTTTGAACCCAGCCATATGCAAATCGGTCTTGACCCTGTGCCTCATGGGAACAGTCCAGCCCGAACTGCCAAGCCAGGTCCTCCCTGGACTGGAAACAAGCATCCTAGGACCGGTTTCGGGGTTTCACCCCTCATCAGCCAGGATAGCTTAACTCCAGTGGCATGGAGAGCACGGGACCCACGTCTGGGCATACCCGTCCCACTCGGGGTGACAAATGCAAAAAGAACAGTTGATGGACAGAATGCAGAACAATGTCATACATTCACCCCCGTACAGAGATCTGGGCCTAAATCCATCGTTATTTTGCTCACCATGCCATTCCAGTTTGAACCCAGCCATATGCAAATCAGTCAGTTCGGGCTGGACTGTTCCCATGAGGCACAGGGTCAAGACTGATTTGCATATAGCTGTGTCTGAACTGGGGTGGCGAAGTGAGCTAAAGAACGATGATTGATTCATCCCAGATCTGTGACTGGGGGTGAGTGTCTGAAAAGTTTCAGCGCTCCGTCCATCATCTCCTCGTGTTTGCTTTGTTCGCCCTAAGTTGGCAGGGTATGCCCAGACGTGGGTCCCTTGCTCACTTTGCCACTGGATTCAAGCTAGCCTGGCTGATGAGGGCTGTTAGCCCGAAACCGGTCCCAGGATGCTTGTTTCTGGTCCAGGGAAGACATGGCTTGGCAGTTCGGGCTGGACTGTTCCCATGAGGCACAGGGTCAAGACTGATTTGCATATAGCTGTGTCTGAATTGGGGTGGCGAAGTGAGCTAAAGAACGATGATGGATTCAACCCAGATCTGTGACTGGGGGTGAGTGTCTGAAAAGTTCAGCGCTCCGTCCATCATCTCCTTGTGTTTGCTTTAATATATATCGGTCACCCCCAAGAAGGTCTCCTAAAGCCCAGGAGGCAGGGTGCAGTATATTAGAGGTGCGGACACGTAAGTGCAAGCTTTTATGTCCCTATAGGGCCCTTTACCATTAAAGGATACTATAAGTGATAGACGGTCCATAGGATAACTTGGGCTGGCACACGGGCAAACCTGAGACTGGCAGCTCTGTTATGGTACTGCCTAAACATGCCTTCTCACTACTGACACAAATCTCGTGTCAAGGGCCATGTGGAATGCACCCAGGTGGCTACCTTAGAGGTTGCCCACCTGGTTGCCCCGGCTTCTCTGTGCCCTGGCTGGTAGCCCGAGCTTGCTGCCGCCAAGACTGGAATGTCTGCAGGCAGTGTGAACACTCCCAGGAGTCAGGAACAAAGTCCTGGGCAGGAAGGAGGTCACACCTTCACCCTCTCAGGAAGGCTAGTGAAGTGGCACATCAAGGCGGTGAGCTTCAAAGGCTGCACAGCATCAGGGCTGACTCCCAGAGAAGGAATCAGCCCTTCCCTTGCCCCAGGGACATTTGCACCCGGGCAGGCTGGAAATTAGATATTCAAGGAGGCGTACACCCCCAGAAGGCTAGCCACTCTTGCAGGATGGGAAGCTTAGTCTGTACACTGAAAAAAGGGTTCTGACATTTTTAAAAGTGGTAGAAATAGTAGGTTCTCGGTAGAAAAGGTGACCTACAACCCCAGATGTGGTCACCTCTGAGGCGGATTAGCTGTAGGGACTAGCAGCCCATTGGCTACTTGCTCCCACACCCCTAACTCTCCTAAATCTAGGATTTAAGGGACACCCCTGAAACCAGACCTCGGTTCTGAACAACCTGCATTGAAAAGGACAAAAGAAGAGACCCGTGTCTGAGACATCAGGACTTGCACAAAGCAAAAGAGGGATACTCAGCAACTGTGGCAACGCTCTTGGAACTGCCTAATCGAGACTCGTACTAGGCTAACTCTCGGTTCCCCCACACTGAGGGACCCCTGTGGAAGCCTGAAGCACCTTCAGACTCCCCTGGACTAGTGATATTAGTCCCCTGCAAACTGCAGGTAAAACAATGCTCCGGATCTGAAGAATATCTGGCCATCGGGCCCTCCGTGGGATAGCCCCAATCCAGATGGTCTAGTGCATTGAGAGAACTGTAGTCCTGTCTTCCACGAAGTTACAGGCAGCTACCATGTTCCCCCGGTCCGCCGAACTTCAAAGTACTTTTTTCAAGGATTACCGCTGCCAAAGCTTGTTGGTCGCGAGTACGGCAACCGACCCCTTCACTCGATGCTGCAACTAGAGGGAACCCCATCCGACCTTCGATAGACATCAGCAACCACCCAGTTATGTGTTTTACATCTTTTCCCCATAGCACTGTGTAAGCGGTAAAAGCAGCTTGCCCGCAGCTCCCGTTCAGCACCAGGGACAGCCAGGACAACTCAGCTCCCGGGCTCCATGAGCCAGGTAAAACTGAACTGACTGTTGTGGGCTGGTCCTGGGACCCACATCAACTTTACCCTGCAAGGGTACCACGTAATTCGACCTGCAAGAGACAGAATGTCACTAGTGGTTGCTCCCGTTGACTGCTATGTTAAATTTTCACTGTATTATTTTGCTCTGAATTTTTTATTGCTTCTAAAATCTATAACTCCGGTTATATGTATGCAACTCCGTTTGCTTTAGTGTCTAAATTAAGATAAAGATACACTCTATTTTTATAAATTGGTGTCGGATTTCTCGAGTCATGTCAATAACTTCTCATCCATGTTGGTACTCTGAAATGCTTAACTAATGTTCCTCTAGTAAAGCCCGATTGCTCTTTGCCACACTACCAGGACTGAGATAAGGATTTATTTGTGTGAATACAAGGACTATCTTTGGAGTTTGTGACAGTATTGCATGGTAAAGCCTAACCAGCATCACCACATAATACTCCACCTTCCTACAGCAGACATCTCCAGAATGAGCCGCCCACCTGTATCACATAGACGAGCCGTACTGGGCAAATATCATCAAAGACTCAACCAACTGTGCTGCAAAGAATCACCTGCCTTGAGTTAGCTTCTAAACATTCATAAGATTTTTTCTATATATCTGGGATTAAGTGACCTGCTGCACAGATCCCTCTTTATATGTAACAAAACAAAACTGTTTACATGTACATAACCATTTTTACATAACAAGCTGAAATGAAGCTGTTCTTCAGAACAAACTGTCTTCCCTTTGCTATATAAATCTGCTCATGAGCATGGAGATTGAAGTGGACCCGTGCCACAAACTGCTGCAGCAGTTTACCTTGCCTGAGACATGGTACAGCCACGGCAAGGCTGGCATTCGAGACCCGACCACCTGATGCAGCGGCATGGGAAGGCAGGGAGTGAATGGCGACCGAAGCGGCCAGTGGAGAAGGAGTATTAACTGTGCCTCCCGCAATCAGGCCTTTTTCACTCTACCGGCAAGGGGAACTCTGAACCAGGCTACAGGAGACCACGCCAAGCACCACGCCGCTGGTGAGCCGCATAAGAATCCAGACTCCAGGTAAGGCGTAACGAAATCCCAAGATCGGGAGTGATGAGAGGGGACGTCGGAAACAGAATATCGATGGGGGTTGCCTGAACTCCAGGTCTCATATCGTAGGTCGGGGGAACCCCCTCGTTGGACCCCAAAAGACTATGATGCCCATAGGCCTCATTAGAGACCTAGCTCTCCTGGGGGAGAGGCGGAATTTGTGGGGAGATGGACTAATCGACCCCTGCCTTGTCAGTGCAGCCTCAGGATGGCTGGGGGGTGGGGGGGAGGGTCACTCCAGAGTGGTGGAACATAGCGGAGGGCCCTGCTGGCTGATTGGGCATTGGTGCTTGCCGCCTTCCTGCTCATCAATTCTGTTGTGCCCCTTGGCAGCGCCGGGTGGCGCTACAACTTTATCATCCCTCCACAACACCAGATGGGGTGCCAGGAGCTGGCGGGCTGCATATTCTGCACAGCTGAGCAGACCTATCGCTGGCTGAGAAGGCGAGCTTGTGCCAAACCACCTCCCCACCCCAGCTCCATAGATGGCAACAGCAACCCCCTCTCATCAAAACAACAGTCGTCATGGGGAGCACGAAACCACCAAATAGCGATCAGCAACTAGAATCCTCCTCTACAACCTCCACCCCTCTTCCTGCTGGAGTCGGGCAAACTGGATGCAATTCTAAAGGCGATAGAGACCTCCAGCATTTCTCTAGCCTTCAAAGTTGACTCTATCGCCTCTGACCTGATACTACTGAGAGATGATCACAGGAAATTATCATAGCGGGTTTGCCAATCCAAAAAAGCATTAGCTACCTTAACACCCCAGATTACTGTCCTTCAGACCCAGGTGGAGGAACTCGCGGAACGGTGCGCTCCTGGAAGAAACGGCAGAGGACGCGGAGGGCCGCTCCCACCGCAGTAATAATAGGGTGGTAGGCTTCCCAGAGAGTGAAAAAGGTACCCACATGGAAGACTTCCTGGAGACAAGGCTCCGTGAGCAGGGTCCCCCTCAGGAGCTCATATTGTACTTTTCAGTGGAAAGAGCGCATAGGGTACCCTCCCGCCGGCCCCCACTTGGAGTCCCACCACTACCGATAGTCGCCAAAATACTACACTACAAGGGCCAAGCCCTCATCTTTCAGAGAGTCAGGCAATCTGCCCGATTCTCTGGGAAACTCATCGGATCTTTATATTTACGGACTATACACTGGCTGTCCAACAACACACAGCCTCCTTCCTGAGGAAATGGAAACTAAGGGAACTGGGCCTAAAATATGCTCTACTCTTTCGGCAAAGCTAAAAATTATGGCAGAACAACAGACCCACTTCTTTACAGATCCAGCGGAGGCCTGGCGGAAAGAAGAGACACCCCTACAGACATGACCCTGCTGGAAGACCAACCTCGGCTGCTCCAGAGTGGGGGGGAAACGCCCAGAGTGCCCTTTACTTCCACAGCACCATATCTGGAGCAGGTACAAAGTGGCTGGCGCTCTGCGCTGGATTCAGGTGCTACCTTTGAGGACCCTCAGCTGCAAATATCCAAATCCTCTGGGGAGGCCTCCGACGACGATGGGACCCCCATCTCGATCTCGCCAGGCGGAACCTCCCCTGCATGTAACTTCACAGATGTTGGACAATCTGGTGTGATTCGGGTCCCCCTATCACAATGCCCAACCCCTTACTAAACGCCCCCTCGGCGGACAGGCTGGCTTCACCCCAGGGGAGATTCCCCACTGCATTTGCTCACTAGCCCAGATGGCGTTCACCATCCTCAATACCAGTACTACCGAATGTTTTATATTGGTGCCACCTGAGTGTCTGCAATCAGACGTATGGGAGGGCAGGAACTAGCCGCTACAGATGTCTCTTTGAGAACTTATGCATCCTGGTTGATGGGAACCCGGCCTCCTTCTACCTCCACATGGAGCCGCTCGGCCCACCCCATACCCTGCCTGGGAAGGTTTTCTGAGTTTGGACGACAGCTGCTACACTTGTCGCCCACTGAATTTGACTTGAATGTTTTCAAATTTCTGTTCTGTTGCTTGTTTGTCCTGAAATGGTTGGCACATCCCTATACACACCTCAATTGGCCCCCTCCCCCAAATGGCTAACATATCTAGCTGAAAAACACTAACACTCACTCAGGTGGACTCAGCGGGTACTTAAGTGATTCAGTGACCCCTACACAAGTCTTTCAGATAATCTCCTGGAACATAAGGGGAATGCAGACACCTGCCAGGCGCTACAAAATTCAAGCATTACTCAAATGCAGACATTCCTTATATAGCGCTGCTACAGAAATCACATATAACCCACCTGGAAGCAGAACATCTTTAAACAAGCATTTGCAATGCAATAGGTCTCGCATTTACGCGAGTTTTAGCTATTGGCATTGTAAATGACAATGCCTAATATTTTTGTTTTTTAAAACATAAATAAAAGGCATTGTCATTTACAATGCCAATAGCTTATAGACCTATTGCATTGCAAATGCTTGCCTAGGTATAAAACTGAGTACGGCGCCGCTTCAAAGACACCGCGCTCTGTTTCTTTTTTTGTTTTTACTTTAACACTGAGCGCGGTGTCCTTGAAGCGGGCGCCGCGCTCAGTTTTAAAATTTTAAAAAAGAAACCCAGTGCGGTGTCCCTGAAGCGGGCACCGCGCTCATTATGAAAGTTAAAAAATAAAAAATAAATAAACAGAGCGCGGTGTCCCAGAAGTGGACGCCGCGCTCAACATAAAAGTTAAATATAAATAAATAAATAAACTGAGCGCGGTGTCCCTAAGCGCTCAGGATACAAATACAATAAAATAGCATCCGCCATTGTCCCCATAAACAAAATAGTGCTGACCCCCTAGATAAAGCCGACCGTGTAACGAGTCGAGTAAAAAGTCCAATCGTCATGGGCGGTAACAAATGGCGACAAGGCAGTAACAAGGAGGGACTAGCAAGCCTCATCATGAATCGGAAGCCAGCATTTACCAAGGACAATGACACCAGCCGATGAAAAGTATGGGCGGAGAGTGGGCGAGGCTTCTACAGCATACTCGACTACTGCATGCCTCGCAGAGCGAGCAGCGCATGCGCGCTGCCGCTAGGCTCGACCTAAAAAATGGAGAGGGCAGGTACACTTAACTAATTACTCTGCATATGCCAGAGGGGCCTCATCTGGGTGCGGACTGGCACCCCCTTCCAGGTGCAGACCCGGGAAATTGACCCTAAAGGTCCTTTTATCCTGCTGGAGGCTAGACTTGACAGCCAACATCTCTTGATATATAGTATATATATACGATCCTAGTTTTGACCAACCCAGCTACTTCAACCGCCTCTCTACCTACCTAGCAAAGTGAACGTCTATCTCTTGGTTCCTTGGGGGGGGGGCTTTAATTGTTTGCTGGATGTCACTCTAGACAGCTCCCACCCACCACTGCTCATATCACCCAGCTATTGATACGGCGCATACCCTGACATCCTGGTTACGGCAGTGGGCCCTCTGAGATCACTGGAGACATCTATACCCGAATCTCCAACTTTATTCCATTACTCCTCGATGCACAATTTATATGTTAGTTTCGGCAGAATAGTATGTTCGGAGGAGTTTTCCATTGATCCTCTCGCCCGACTACTTGGGCAAGGATATATCAGATCACAATTCCTTGCTGTTAGGACTCCGATGGGGAAGGACCCCTTCCCTAATCCCAACATGGAAGCTACAGCCGTCAACCCTCAAGGACAAATTTGTTTGTGATCCGTTGGTTACCCAGGTAGTGAAATACTTCGACCACAATGAGGGCTCGATGGACCCTCCGGCTATGAAATGGGAAGCCTTCAAGGTACTTTTTACAGGCGTTTGCATCTGAACGATTCTTGATGCACGTTGGAGTCGCCATGATAGGCTTACACAAGCGGAGCAGGACTATATTGACGAGGAGTGTCTGGTGGGTTACAATCCAGCACAATGCCTTATCTAGCTCAGATGCGCGAGAACATGGCTGCAATGGAGGAGAGCCAGCACTGCCTCGACTACATGTCCTAAGTCAGTATGAGGGAGACAGTTCTGGCTGTCTCCTGGCCTGGCTAATCAGAAATGACTCTAGACAGCCGTCCTTGACCTGTGCTGGAGAATTGAATTTTATCCTCCTCTACTCACAGGTCGGAATACACAAGACTTCTGTGTCCTTCAATATGAATCTGCCCCCCCCCCCAGGGGGTCCCGGAGGCAGAAGTCTAATCATTCCTTAGCCGGACGCCCCGCCCCATTATAACGATGCTGGAGTGGGCCCATATCGGTGGAAGATGTTTGGTCAGTTATAACTGTTAGGACTATTGGAAAAACACCGGGAACCGACGGGCTCCTGCTGGAATTTCATAAAACGTACATCTCCTCCTTGGCACCCCCATAAGTAAAATTCTACGAGACAGTACTGGAGGCCGATCGCCTTCCAGCTACTCTCAGAGAGACTTTACTAGTCTCCCTTTTGAAACCCAGTAAGGATTCCACAATCCCAATGTCATACCGTTCAATCACCATCTTCAATATGGATTATAAAATCCTGAGCAAAATACTGGTTCTTTCCACGCAGAACAAGGCGGGTTTGTCCCGGATAGGAGCACGACGCTAACTATCAGATGATTGTATCGAGTTATGGAGGCAGCACGGGAACAATGGCCTCAAGCCACTGCCCTAGTAGTAGATTTAGAAAAAGCATTTGACTCCCTTGGTTTGGGGCTATCTATTTGCTGTATTAACTCGCTTCAGTTTCTGGGACTGCACCATTAAGATGATCCGTCTAATGTACAAGGACCCAACGGTGCGGGTGCGCACAAGGAACTTAATTTCCTGCCTCATACGAGTAGGCAGGGGTACCAGATAGGGATGCCTCATATCCCCAACACTTTTTGCTTTAGCAGTGGAATCTCTGGCCGCCAAGGTTTGTCTTTTGGGGAGGGACTAGAGAATCTCACTGTCGGACGGATGCACTCAATTTCTCTTTATGTGGATTATGCCCTCCTCTATATCAACGACCTCACCGCAGACCTGTCAAGTGTTGCCCGCCTCTTAGCACAATTCAAGGTTCTCTCAGGGCTCTGAGTCAGACAGGCCAAATCCTGCATATTTTCGGTCCTCCCTTCCATGCCACCAACTCAGCTGAATATGGGGGAGGGGCCATTGCGATGAGAGGACAGGCCTTTTCGATAGCTCGGTATTCAAATTTTCCACACCGAACCAGATCTGCTGGATTGGAACCTTACCGCAGCGGTATCTTTTTTAAGGGTCCAAGTCTCCTTCTGGAAGACCCTACCATTATAAACCAATGGACGCATAGCTGTAGCTAAAATGGTGATGCTCCCCCGCCTTCTATACCAGTTTGCTAATATTGCAGTAATCAACCAACGAAGGATGTTTCGAGACATGGATAGATTGTTAGGAGATCTAATATGGCATAACTGCCACCTTTGGGTAGCCCAAACGAATTTACAGCTCCCTTCAGATGCAGGCAGTCTAGTTGCCCCGACTTGTGAGTTACATTTCTTAGTGGCCCAGTCGCAATGGCCTGCTCGATGACTGGCGGGGCATGGACTGGAGGAAACGGCTACTTCTACACCTCCGATGAGCTGAATGAAAATACTATTGTTAACAGCACCAGACGTGCCATGAGGGCTTCCCTGCTTAAGTAGCTCTACAGCGCTTAAACAGGGGACGCTGGCTAATGCAGTAGTTCTCTACTTATGCCTTTTCTATCCCCCTGCTAGGCCTTCCCAAGGGCGCAGGCTTTCTCACCAGATGAAACCTGCGGCTATGGGATGAAGTGGGCCTCAGTACTCTTGGCCACCTGTGCCAGAACAGCAAACTGCAAGTGTTCGAAGAATTGCACACTCAGTACAGCCTACACTCGAGCCAGTACCTATGCTTAGATTAGCAGACTTATGCGACATCAATGGCAGGTAGAGGTTACCAAACCAAGCACAAATACCCTCGTCGACTGCCTGTACACTCTGGGTAACAGATGGGGACTAATCACCTGGATCACGAGGGCACTGATGACCTACACCAAGGTCTCCCTGCAAGACACCTGGAAAGCTGGGTTTGGCTGGGTGCTACATGACAAAGAGTGGGCATGGGCTCTGGAATATCCCTGTAAAAGTTCTTGGAATGCCCGCCTCCAACTGATACAGCTTTATGTCCTGCAAAGAGATTACCTCTCCCCCCTAGGCCTACACCGCATATTCCCAGCTGTCCCAGACTCCTGCGGTCGTTGTAGCTCCTCAGCGGCTGACCTTAAACACAAGTTATGGGACTGCTCAACCCTCTCACATTTTTGGTGAGAGGTCCTCCAAACGCTTTCAGCGACCATAGACCGACCCTCATTAGACAGTTGAGGGGTGGGAGCTATGGGGATCTACTAAAGAATGAAGAAATAAAAAACTGCCTCCGATTTTATTGATTTGGCCCTTTAACCAAATGGACAATCACAAAGAAGTGAAAAAATGCTGCCCCTTCTACCGGCGCTGCATGGAGAGCAGCGGTGAAACAATGGGCTGAGGCAAATACCCTGCATAGAAAGGAGGCTAGGGGCCTCCGCAGACGGCCCATATCCTCGATGTGGGACGCGCTGTCAGTTCGTTTTACAGAGTCTGGACCAGACACTCCACCCTTCCCATGACACTAGATCAGCGAACCACTTTATCAACCCCCCTCCCCCAGGCAGTGCCTGTCAGATACACCCTTTGTACCACGAGGGGAGGATGGCACAGGACCTTCTCTACATAGACCCGATGAATCCTGCACATGTCAGCAGACAGTATACAGAGTGTACTGCTACTGTAGTCATCTACAGGCCGTAAAATTCAAGCACCTGGTCAGTGAGCCCCACTACACCCCTTCCCTCCCCTTTAGATCCCCCAACCAAGTCAGCCACAGTTATATTGGTTTTCTACCCTCTTCTGAGGAGGACACTTTCACACACACTATAGATAAGCCAACATAGTAGCGAGAACCCTAACTTCATAGTCCCCCAAGGCATACATATCACAGCTTTTTATAATGGAGGGGACACCCAGGAACCGCCCACATCCTGAAATCCAGTGATGTCCATCCTGGTTAATGAGTAATAAGATGTAAATACCCCATCATGTACAAAATCCAATAAAAATTCATTTTAAAAATCAGGTAGTATTTCAGATTTGGCCTTATTTTTTAAGTGATATGATGAAGAAATGTTGTTTATTGAATTGCAATATTAGGAAGATGAAAAGTCTAAAGAATAGAACAAATATGCAATTTTTAATGCATTTTGGCTGGCTTTGTGATGGTTGCTCCTTTTTAATCCCTTGACCTGGGTTTTATATTGTTTTGCTTACATTTGTAAAGCTGAAACGATAAAGTTGGCATTAGAATTGGCTAGGTTTTTAAATTTTGCAAAGTCGCCTACTGCATTTCAAACACTACTTGTTCGACGTGTAAAATCCAAAGTAAGCCCTGCTGACATATTTTGTGAGGGTTCACTTACATCATGCATTAAAACAAGCATTGGCAATATGAATCTTTTTTTTTAAAATGCGTAGTGGAAAGTTTTACACCAAGCTTTACAACACAATAATGGTACAACCTGAACAGCCGCAGAGCAAGCTTCCCTAACACAAAGTATAAGTAAAGGATGGGTGGCAGTATCAGAAAGAACATCACACCATTCTCTCACATATACAGGACAAGTACAAGGCAGGTAGCTAACCCACTAAAGAGTGAGTGAAAGGCATTGAAGGACTGTTGCAGGATTTTAATAAACAGACAAACAAACATGAAGTTCAAAACTCCTGCAAGAAACAGACAAACCTCTTATGGAATTACCATATATTTTTGTACTCAAATAGGATGATGAAAACGCACCTACCTAGTACGGTGTGCTTCATCACTGGGTTCCATATCTTGCATTGGGAATCATTCAAGTGTACTACTGTTCACTTGTTGTACAGTTTGCCATTTATAGCTTCCTTAGTTTGGGTGAGGTTACATCGAGTATACTGACATTTATGTTAACCCGTTTTAAATTGTCGGACCTATAGTAAAATTGTATGTGGGTGAGTTAAAAATGTACTTTACTGGTGTCTCCATACCACAAGATTAAAAACAGGAAGGCCGAGCAATGGACCCTCCTACTCTGTTCCATCAGCATGTTTCGGTGCTCGAATATGCCCATATGGGCTCAGGCATCGTCTCCAGGAATACTGGTATCTCGCATCAAATTGTGTGAAATAATCCCTGCTTTATAGAGCATGTTCACCAGCCTCAGAAGGGGAGCAGGGCGATGGGGCACATTTCCTGAGGTTCTACTCTTTGAAGAGGTCACACAGCTTGCTGTTGGTGAGGATGTCAGCACGTTTCACATGGCGAGTCACTGTAATTGCAGTCTGAGCTATGAAACAATCAATGCACAAGTTGTCAAGCCACACTTTCAGCTTACTGGGTGTGGGCAGTGGCAGTGCATAGGCCTTGAGACTACTAACTATGCGCACAACACCAAAGCATCTCCTACCTCGCAAACAGTGCCAAAGGGACAGTGGAAGTGAGGTGGTGACAGCCAGATCACAAAACTTTCTGCTGGCCCCATCCATGTCAAAGCCTGTCAGGAAAAGCAGTTCCGCGAAGGCTGAGGTGTTCAGCTCTTAGATCAGCCTGGACCTTCTGCCCCGCTGCAAGTATCACTGACTGCCACTTTATAACTTTTACATAAAAAGTTTATTTTGGATTTTTCATTTTAGCACCTTAGATTATATCACTGCACTGAAAGGCCTTTATAAAAATGTATGAACCACACCCTTACTGAAGCGACAATTTTTATTAATGCATCAACTTGTTTTGTTTCTTCTATATAAGCCTTTTTTTTTTTTTATAAATGGAGCTACATTATGATCTATTAAACCATACAAAAGAGATGTTGTTATACAGGGTACACCCTGAATTATTTCAAGGTGCTCTCAAATGTAAAGGTCATTGAAAAGGAGGCACAGTGATGAAATGTAATTTCCTAGGGTCACACTGTTTGTTCAAGCTGGATTTGAAACCAGGTTTCCTGAATAGGCATTCTGCAATTCAGATCCTGAATGGTTATCACATTCTTTCCTCCTTCAGCCCTGGTGACGATTTTATTAGTGACCAAGGGGTAAGAAAGTTGCCTTGTGCCTCTTGATTAAGGCCTTTTTTGTTGTTATAGATGGAGCAACATTATGGCATATTAAACTATTTACATTGTAGGTTTTTGAACAGTGCACATCTTGACCTGAATTATTTCAAGGCACTCTCAAATTTGATTATGAATGAAAAGGAGGCAGTGACAAATAATAATTGCCCAGGGTCACACACTTTAGTCAACCTGTGAAGCAGCAATTAATACCAAAGTCCCTGTGTCAGGATATCATTAGGAGTTTTTCCCTGGGTCCAATAAAAGCTACCGACTAGCCTGGGCAGGTAATGCACGTGCATTCAAAATATCCTTTTTTAGGTCGCTGCCTACCAGGCAGCACAGCTGTCTGGCTATGCGAAAGACATCTTGGGGACTTTCAGAAAGTTGAACTGAGAATGCATTCTGCCCGTTGCTTGCTATTGGTTTTGTAACTCATGTTTTCGGCCTTTCCATTTGCTGGCTTTATTTGCTTTAGGCTATGCAGCTTGAGTTCATACCTCCCCATGCTAAAGCTGTGTTTACAGTATTCTACCATGAACTCGTTTTCTGTAATAAACAGTCCTTCAAATCTTGTTATCTCGTTACATTTGCTGGGTATTCAAAGACCACGGTCAAATGTCAAGCTGTGTTTTTGTGGGAGCCTGGTGTTTATTTTGCTTTTGGCTGACTTCAAAGTGAGAGCGTTTACAGGAAAGAGGAATGCAGCGTGCTTTCTCCATGGAGCCTGCTTGTGCCCTTTTTTATTTAATATTAGACATAGCCATCTCAAAAGGTATCTCTTTCTTCAGCTGCACAAAACATTTGTACGTTTTTGGCAAAATTTCTCTACTTTGGTAATTTGTGAAACTGCCTTTTTATGAACAAAGTACAAAACCGCATTTGAGGCTCAGCGTCAGCCTAATTTATGGTGATCTTGGGCAATTTATACTGTTATTGCCCATTCACTGTCAAGCACAGGATAAGATCTTTTCACAGGAAAGAGCCAGTCACATTGTAACACAATTTAACATGCTTGGTTTTCACTTTGATGTGTAAAGCATATGCTTTATTTATGTCATCTGTGGCAACTAGTTTTGGAGAGCTGGATAAGTTTAAAGGAACTGTTTATGAAAGCTTTTGTGTTTATGTTTAGCTACACAATAATTATATATTCCGTCTGCAACTGTGCCTTTTTTGGAACACACATATTACTGGATATAAATGATTTCCTCATTTGTGCTGGTAGGCACTAAGGTCGTGCTTTCAATGCTGTTACAGGTACAGTGGCCAAAAGGTTTAGGAAACCCACTGAACGCCGATTATTTCTATATTTTACTACTAAACAAGCAGTCACAAGTGCTATTACCTTGCTGGCACTAGGGTCATGATTTGTATGGTGCATCAGGTGCAGTGGCACAGGGACCACAAGCTCTAGGAAACCCACTGAACACCAATTACTGCTAAATGTTACTACTAATCAAGGAGTCACAAGTGCAGTTACCTTACAGGCACTAGGGTCAGCAGGTGCAGTGGAACAGGAGCCAAAAGGTCTGGGAAACTAACTGAACACCAATTGTTGCTATATTTAACTACTAAACAAACGGTCAGGAGTGCTTTTTTGGTTCTTTTGTAACCATTGCACCCAAAGTAACATATAGCCTAAAGCATCACTGTGATAAACACTGTAACCTATTGAACTTTTCTGTCTACCTACAACTTATGTTACATTCAGTGCATTTATATGGTCCTAAAATGCTTCTGAATCTGGACACACTGACACCTTGATAGAGCGAAATGTTCTTGTGAATTGTAGGGGTGCATCATAATCACTGATAGGCCGCACCCACATGTATTCAGACATATATTCGTTTATATTCATTGTATACTCATGCATGTTTAGCAAAGAATGAATAGTTCACTGAGACGAAGTGAACTCAGCAGTATAATGGTGTTAGGATAATGATGTAATGTAATGCTTTTTGAATTGTGTGAACATAATGCATAGAGGAATTAGTTCGTGTATGTAATGTAATTGCAGTAGTTTAAACGTGCACCATATTAAAGTTGCACATGTAATTCATTGTTTGCATAAAGAATCGTAATAAATATGTTTATAGGGAAAAGTAAGATGTGTGTTTAAAAGTTATATGTAAGGGCCTGACTACATATATGCTTAAGGAAGGCCTGGTATATTCTTATGTTAGCTTATAATGTAGGCCGAAAAGGGTTTCTCTTGGAAAGGCTCTCTGGGCACAAACGGTAGATTTAATTAGCACAGTAGAAGGTTTCTGTTGAACGTATCTTTTGTTGCAGGTGCAAGGACACATGTCTCGTTAGTAAAGACTAACTCTTTGTTTTCAAAAGTTAGAAAGATGGGAGGCATGGTACGGGGAGTGCAATGGAATTTAGGGATGATACTTTCAGCGGAGAAGGCGCCTGGGACTCAAGGTCAACGAAACCGTCCAGGATGAAGTCACCGTTTCAATGGAAAAGCACAAGAAAGAAGACCTGGCCAAGAGGGCGTAAACAAGGCGTGTACCTTTGTAGTATGGTTTTGTATTAGGGATAGTGCCCTGAGGGAGGAGGCCAGAGAAGCGGTAGGGGAGACCTGAGAGAAGGACAGAGCTGAGCTTAGGTATATGGTGATTGCACTTCTTAGGAAGTCTTCACAGCTGACACCTTTTATTCTTTCTTGCCTGGGAAAATCGTTATGCAGGGATGTCACTTAGCGTTAGTGTAGGGACAGCAATTGATTTTAAGCTTGTTTAGGCCCATGAAGAGCAACTTAGAAATAGGAGCAATCATAGTCTGGTTGGTCCTCCTAGAACTGTCTATTCTTCTTATCCTGAGTCGAATGAGACTCCTGCGTAGATTATTATTTGTATTAGTGCCCATCTATTTCTTTAACCTCGTGTTGAGGTGCCTGCACGTTCAGTTATTTTTGGCGATAATAAATTCTCAAACTTGAATTCGGAGTCAGTGGTCCTTTCAGACAAAATGAATGCTGATATCTAACCTGATGAGATTCTCTCCTTTACACTATTCAACAGGTAAAAAGATCTTGGCGGCCAGAAGGTTCTTATAGATAATTAGATAAGAATCGGCGTTATCAGTTGGTAGCAGAGTAGGATGGTTACCTTTGATGGTAAGGGAGATCTAGAGCAAGATAGGAGACTAAGTTGCCCCATAGAGCCCGAGTGACGCAGATCCAGAGAACCGCGAGAAAAGGATGTCGGAGGTCGTGGAAAACTGACGGAGAGTGACGGTGCGGCGGAAGTAGCAGTTCGTAGTAGAGTGAGTATGAAAAGAGTGATGTTTGGTAGATTGCGGTGTTATATTGTCGTGTGATGTCTTGCGGAGTTGGAACGAAAGTCGAGTGATTGAGAAACGGACCGTGAGCGCGCGCGGGACCGGGAGATTTATTGTGGTGTAGAATACACCCAGAGTTGAGAACGTTGACCAGAGTTGTGGGGGTCACGAGACGTCATTGACAGACCCACAGAAGATAGGGACACATGTGTGAGTGTGTGAATAACCAACGCAGGTCGTAGGTTATTGTGTGCAGAACATCGAGTGATTGAATCCTATCGAGTGTATTAGAGGCGATTGTCCGGTCGTTCGTGGACAGACGGTTGCCAGATTGAGGTCAACAAGCTCAAGAGACTGATCGGTCATTGGTAAGACTGACGGTCAGAGAGGTAATTGTTCGGTAGGACGGACATTATTTCAGAGTATAATTGGGACGAATGCGAGTGAGAACAAGTGAATTAGAAAGGAGGGGAACTGCTGCGAGCGGAGGAAAAGTGACGTCAGACAAGAGCCGCGCTGCGATAGGCCGGTTGGTGTGAACCGCGCTGGGATTGGAGGATTGCAATCAGGAAGTAAAAGCGGACATTTTGAGTACGAATAACAAAGTTGATTCATTATGAAATGTTTTAAAGCTTTAAGGGAACTTTGCAGAGGTGATAGACATGTGGTTGTTCGGGAGGGAGAGGAAGCTCCTCCCGAGGACACACCAGCACATTATATGGCAAAGAATGTAGGATTGCATACTATAATTTGGCTCGAGAATTGGCATAAAATGACAGAAACAGAAGGAGATTTGTCGTTCCCTCGATATGGTACTTTCAGGTTAGAGGTGCTGTACCAGCTCAAGAGTGTAATGGCTTCATTACGACCACTACCTAGACCAACACAGTTTGAGGCACTACATGCGTGGATAAGGGCAGCGTATGATAGGAAGAAGGACAGATGCCAGGAAAGGGTGAAGAAATCGGTCAGGGCATTTCAAGACGCAAAATGGGATGCCTTGGAGAAAAGGTGGAGAGCAGACACGATCGAAGGAGATAAGTTATACCCACTGCTGATACAAAATGGAAAGATTACAAGAATTGATGAGGATGATAGTGATTTAGATGACAGTTTGTTGGATAGGATGTTGGCAGAGAGGCCACCGCCATTTAACCCAGATTCAGAAGAGGGAAAGACAACCCCAGCAGTGGCAATAGTTGATGAGAGCCAGAACCAGACTAGCATGAGAGTAGTGGGAAGAATTTCCACAGGAACGGAGGGGGCTACGGCGTCTATGATAACACAGCCTCCTGGGGGGAACACAAGATTACCGGACTCCTTGACAGTACCGGTTACCATTGGCCCTATAGTACCGGTATATGACCCAGACCGAGTGAGAGAAGGGAGCTCCGTGCCAATGAGAAGGGAAGAAGGAAACAGTGAGAGTGGGAATGGGTTTGGAGTAAGGGTGGTTCATTTCCCAAGACCAATAGACACAAGTACGCCGTTACCGGCTACTGCGGACTCTTCATGTGGGCGAGAAGAGGAGAGACCGGAAAGACCGAGGTCTTTACGGGAATCTAAGTCAGCTTTGAGGGAGTGGACACCAACAGTGACGAACCAAGAGGATAGGATGCAAAGAGATAGGGCACAAAATGTCTCGGAAGACAGACCAGGTTCCAGGAATATGGAAGGGAATAGGTCACAAGGACAGAATAGTGACTGTGATGAGCGGGACGGCTCAGGTTGTCGAGAGGTACTGAGGAGTGCAGTACAGGCAAGGTTGCTAGACGTAGTGAGGCTGAAAGCAGAGGTAGACGAAATGATCAGTGGGGGTCTGCCTTTGGAAAGGATAGAAATCTATGGATCAGATGAGCTGCTGTTTGTAGCAAAAGATGTGACTCGAAAAGCTAGAATGGCACATGATAGATTGAGGGATTTGGCCAAAAGATATGAGGTGGACCTGAATAAAACTAAAGCGTTACAGGGACCACACAGATTGCATTACAGTGATCAGGAGTTGGAGGAGAAAAGAATCACAGGGTTAAAGACGCACACCAGAGACCTGATCATAGGAATGAGAATATGGATTTTGTTGGACAAATGGGAAGAAAGGTGGTCCAAAAAGAAACCAGTAAAGAGAGCAGAAGGGGAAACGCCACCGCCAGGAGGGGGGGCGATGGGTGTAGGAAATTTTCCTTTACGAGAAGTACAGAATGGAGGGTACGTGCATGTGCCGTGGAATAGAGGTGATTTGGCTGCATTTACAAATGATTTTCCTCGGCTGAGGGAAAACCGGTGGAGTGGTACAAGCAGGTTGAGCGGTTTGTGAAGATTTCAAAAGTATTGTGGATTGATTTGAACACTTTGTTTGACATAGTGGTACCAGGAGATTTGTGGACAGCATGTAAAGTCGCTATTGAGTGGCCGACTTCGGAACCGAAAAGAGAGGCGGTTACAAATGGTCCATCACCTGATGTCATGAAAAAGTATGAGCAGGTAATTACATGGTTGAAGTCGAAGATTTCACCTCAGGATATAGATTGGGTAAAGATAGATCGGACTGTACAAGAACCCAAGGAAACGGTGCATGAATACTATGAAAGACTTCTGCAAGTTTTTAAACAGTATAGTGGGTTAGATGTTTTGGACCCTAAGGATATGGGACAGTTTGTCTCAAAGTTTGTAACGGGTCTGAGAGGGGAAATCAGCCTCATGATACAGCACCATTTGATCTGCTGGCAGAACAAGCCACTAGATGAAATTTTGCGGTACGCGAGATACTGTAGTGATGAGGTGGATTCAAAACATCGAAAGCTAAAAGACAAATTGATGCTTGTCCAGATGCAGACAGCACAGAATCAGCCTAGTGGAGGGACCTTGGGGAGAAAGCAAGGAAATTTCCAGAGAAACCAGAATGGGCAGGTACAGGGAAAGGGAAAACCAGTAGACCCCAAGACAGGAGTGGACGTGGCTACACTAAAGAAGACCACTGCGTGTCATCTTTGTCGTCAGGTCGGACATTGGAAACGCGAGTGTCCTTTGAACCCAGCTAATCAGGTACAGGAAGAGGAAGAGGGGGCTCAGGCACCCGCGCAAGAGGTGGTTAACACAATAACGAGACCTAGAACGATGAAAGGGGGGTTTACAATTCTCATGCTCAGATTCCCCAAGCTCCAAGGTTTTCACAAGGAACACGAACGTACCAACAGATGCCCCTGTTCGAACGCTATGCTGAGGATAGCTTAGACCCTTTATCCTGACGGTGCCTGAGGGGGAGGAAGACTGCACACTTGGAGCGGTCTTGGAGGTAGACCAGAGAGGACCTTTTGTAGAGGCAGAGATTGAGGGCAATCCTGCAACACTTTTGGTTGATACTGGAGCTACCCGGTCTACTGTAAGATCTGCAGTAGTCCCTAACCTACCCCTCTCGGGACAATCAATCCAGGTTGTCGGAGTAGCGAACAAGAAGATGAGCAGCCCATTGACAGAACCGATCTTAGTAAAGATAGGTACTTTCCAAACTAGACATCAGTTTGTAGTATGTGACACGAGTCCAGTTTGTCTTTTGGGAAGAGATCTGTTGTGCAAATTGAACTGCACGATTTATTGTACACCACGAGGAGTGGAGGTCCAGACGAGAGATGATGATGCTGACTTTAAGATGGCCAATCAGCATCTGTGTATAGATCTGTACCCAATGGTGACTGTGGAAGAACTTCCACATGATCTGAGAGACGCAGTGTCGCCTGTGGTGTGGGATTTCGCAGGAGACGAAATAGGTTTAATCAGAGGGGTTGAACCAGTGCGGATTGAGGTGAAACAGAATGTTGATTTCCCCAGAACACCTCAATACAATTTATCGATAGAAACGATTGCAGGAATAAAACCTGTGATCGAGACTTTCATTGAGAAGGGTATTTTGAAGGAGATCAGAGGTAGTCCCTGTAATTCACCCATAATGGGACTACAGAAACCGAGCGGGAAATACAGGATCGTGCAAGACCTGCGAAAGGTCAACATGATAGTTGTCCCTTGTTGTCCAGTGGTACCGAATCCTTCAGTAATACTGTTCCAGATCCCATGTGAAGCCGAGTGGTTTACGGTTATCGATTTGTGTCAAGCCTTCTTTTCGATACCGCTCCACGAGGAAAGCCAATTTCTTTTTGCGTTTAGGCTAGAAAATCGCGTGTTAACATGGTGTCGTATCCCTCAAGGGTATACGGAAAGTCCATCGATCTTTAACCAGATCCTGAAGAAGAACCTTGAGAGTCTTGTGTTGCCGCAGAACTCAGTTCTCGTGCAGTACATAGATGACTTGCTCATTGCCTCAGAAACAGAAGATGCTTGCAGAATTGACACAGTAGCCTTGTTGAACCACTTAGCAGAGAATGGACATAAGGTGTCCCCGAACAAGCTGCAGTACTGTTTGAATGAGGTACAGTACTTGGGACACAGATTAGAAAAAGGCAAGAGGAAGGTGTCACCAGATCGAATTGAGGCAATAATGAGCATGGCGGTACCCACTACACAGAGGGAAGTTAGGATGTTTCTGGGAATGGTTGGCTATTGTCGACAGTGGATTCCTAGTTTCTCCTTGAGAGCAAAGCCTCTGCAGAGGCTTACACACAAGGATGTGAGTGATCCGGTACCATGGGACGAGGAGTGCTTGATGTCATTCCTGCAGTTGAGAGATGATTTGTGCAGGGCTCCCGCACTGGGAATGCCTGATTACAACAAGGCCTTTTCATTGTTTTGTTACGAGAGAGGAGGATGTGCATTAGCAGTGTTAGCTCAGAACCATGGAGGTGTCCGTAGACCAGTTGCTTATTTTTCAGCTACTTTAGATCCAGTAGCTTCTGCGTTGCCCGGATGTCTAAGATCCGTTGCTGCAACAGGTGTCAGCATTGAAAGATGTGAAAGCATTGTAATGGGACATCCATTGACTGTACATGTACCACATTCGGTTGAGTTATTAATGACCAGGACCAAGACCCAGCACCTAACGAACAATAGGTTAACAAGGTACGAGCAAGTCATACTTGCCGCAGAGAATGTGACTCTGAAAAGGTGCTCCATCTTGAACCCTGCGACATTGATGCCTATACCGAACACAGATGATGAAGATTGTGAGGACCATGACTGTCTCGATGTGACCGAACTTTGCACCAAACCGAGACCTGACATTGTCGATGAGCCATTGGATGACCCAGATGAAATTTTCTTTGTTGATGGTTCATGCTTAAGAGACAGTGTGGGGCAATTGAGAGCAGCGTTTGCTGTATGTACTATTTCAGGAGTGGTCGACGCCGCTTGCCTAGAAGGAGTACGCTCCGCGCAGGTAGCTGAGATCATTGCCTTGACCCGTGCCTGTTTGGCCGCTGATCGAATTCGAATCACGATATACACAGACAGCCAATACGGCTTTGGCGTGGTGCATGACTTCGGGCAGTTATGGTCTCAGAGGGGATTTTTGACATCATCTGGCTCACCCATTCGTAATGGAGAATATGTAAGACAATTGTTAGAAGCATTACAGCATCCGAAAGAAATTGCTGTTGTAAAGTGTTCAGCCCATGGGAAGGGGGAGGACTTTGTATCCTTGGGTAATAATTACGCAGATGAGGTAGCCCGCTTCTGCGCAGAACAAGGATGCATATACACAGGCAGGGAGATAGAAGAGAGCCAAGAGGGAACCGATCTCAGCATAATGTTGGCCATGGCAGACACTTGGGAAGAGCTTAAGAGATTACAAGATGAAGTCTCAACCAAGGAAAGAGAGGGCTGGATCAAGGCTGGGTGCGAGAGAGGAGAAGTGGATGTGTGGGTATCAACCGATGGGAGAGCTGTGTTGCCGGAAGAATTGCTGAGTCCGATGGCAAGATTGATACATGGTCAGGCACACCTGGGTAGAGACGCAATGATGAGGGTGTTCAGACAGACGTGGTATAACCCACGGTTCCGAGCAATGGCTGAGACGGTATGTCAGAGGTGTGTTACATGTCAACAGATGAATGCTGGAAAGAAAACTGTAGTTACACTGAGTCATATTGGAAGGTCAGGAGGGCCCTTCAATAGACTACAGCTGGATTTCGTGGAGATGCCTAGGTGCAACGGCTTGAGGTACATTCTAGTGATAGTATGTATATTCTCACGGTGGGTGGAGGCATACCCCACACGCAGGTGTGACACTCTGACAGTGGCTAAATTACTGTTGAGGGAGCTCATCCCTAGATTCGGGATCCCGACCTCTTTGGAATCAGATAGAGGTGGGCACTTCCATAGCGAAATCATGAAGTTACTTTGTGCAGCATTGAACATTGACCAGAGACTCCACTGTAGCTACAGACCAGAGGCTTCTGGGATGGTGGAACAAGTTAATGGAACTTTGAAAGCCCGGATGGCAAAAATGTGTTCTTCAACATCCCTGAAATGGCCCGACGCCTTGCCACTGGTGCTCATGAGCATGCGAAGTGTCCCAGACAGAAAGACCGGGTTGTCCCCCATGAAATAATAATGGGGAGGGCAATGAGACTGCCAGCAGTACCAACTACAGCCTTGATAAACATCACTGATGATTTGATTCTCGATTATTGTAAAGGACTCTCTGATGTGGTCCGTTCTGTATCCCAGCAGGTGCAAGCAGCTGTGGTTCCAGCCTCGAGTGATCTGTGCCACGACTTGTGTCCCGGTGACTGGGTGCTCGTCCGGAAGCACGTGAGGAAGAGTTGCTTGGATGCCCGTTGGCGTGGCCCGTATCAGGTGATACTTATCACGAACACAGCAGTAAAGTGTGGAGGATTGCCGAACTGGGTGCATGCTTCCCATACCCGCAGAGTTCCAGCACCCTTGGAAGAAACAGCTCCTCTCGTAAATGAAAACCCAGCTGACGTGGTAGGGCCACATGAGAGGACAAGTCAAGCTGTAAGGGTCGTTGACACAGCTGGTGGTGCACTAGAGCAAGCTGAAGGGGGTTTCCACAGTTCGAACCCTGATTCAGGCACTGAAGAAAGAGAAGGTGCAGTGGGCGGAGAAGAGTCAAATGCAGCAGAAAGAGGAAGTAGTGCACTGGGCATAGAAGGAGAAGGCAGACGAACGAACAGAAGTGCTGAAAGTTGGCCTGAAAGACAGAGGCGACTGAACCTGAGGTTAGCACCTGAGAGAGACCTTGCTCCAGTGTCCGAAGTATCTGAAACCGAAGCAAGCGACGAAGACCAAGCACAAGACAGTCGGCGAAGGTCCAAGAGAACAAGAGTGCCTTGTCGCAGATACTCTACCCCTGAGTGGACTTACACTGTGTTTGATGCAGGGGGTGGTGAATACAGGGAGACTGAAGTCAGTGGAAGTGTTCAGTCGGAGCCCGAAACTGGTGGTGAAGGTGGTGCTGCGGATGCCAGGGTTCGAGATAGACGGAACACTGACACTCACGATTCCGAATCCCCCACTTCTGAGTGAAGTCCGAAAATTGCTTTTGCATCGGGTCGAATTCCCGCCTTTCGGAGCTGAGCCGTTTTCACACGAAGTGCTGCTTTTGCGTCTTGAACTTTTGTATCACGTTCTGGTCGTGCTTAATGAGGATCTCATTATGGATCAGTAATGAACTGTAAATAAAAGTCTAAAAGAAGAAGATAACCTAGGTCCCAGTGGAAGAAGAATAAACTTAGGGACTTTCCACAAGAAGAGGAACGAAAACTAGGGAAGTCTTTTTCTGGACTGTGTAAATAAGTTGTGATCGGAAAGGGAAAGCCCGGAGATTTCATGGTTGCTCGAGCTGGTTAAGCAAGTCATAAATAAAGGACAGAGACTTTTCTGAGATCTTTGCGATAACCAAGACTTTTTGAGAACTTTCGAAATCATGGAGTCGGGAAATCCCAATCGTAGAACAAAGTGGATTATAGGCATTCTTATAAGCAGTGTGATAATTTCAATAATCATAGTAGTTGTAGTCTCATATACTGGTTCGCATGAGCCAGAAGTAGAGGCAGTGACAGGGACACCCACACCTATCACACCTAGTCAGAAGGGGGTAGACAGGGCAGCTGATAGAGCTATGATATTAGAAGAAAGTCGTAGATTACATGTAGATTTGTCTAAGGGTGATTTTAAGCTTAATGCGTATGCTAAGTTGTTGTATGAGTATGTTGACGTGATGGATGCGAAAGATTGTTATGTGTGTATGCAGTTGCCTACTTCGGTGGATGAGGGTATTAGATATCATCATCTTCCACTGACTTATGGTATTTCTTGTAGTCTTTTGCTTAGTTTGTTTTATGAGAGAGATCAGTTCGAGTATTTCTTTTCCAATTTCGACGCAGTGCTTCCTGAAGTTCCAGCTTACAAGCATTTGAATAAGTATGACTATTATAAGACCGAGGACAGACTGAGGAAGTACTTCATACCGAGTTTGGAATTGGATACAGCATTCGCACACAGACACAATCTGACTTGTTTGATGTCGGATGTAGAGAGAAAGTTTGTAGATCAGGTTGAAGATAGGTATAGAAAGCTGACTGAATCCCGAGATTTAGGGCATCACAGGACAGATTGGACGGAGGAAGAACGGTTGCACAAGACCAGGGGAAGCTATGGTCCTATAGCGTTAGATAAGGAGCAGAGGGGTAAGTTGTGTATAAGGCGTTATCAGACTTACTACGAAAAGGTTCCAGTGGGACAGAGTACTTGTGATCACGTTTTCACCATGGCAGATGAGGCAAAAGATTTTCTCCAAGGTCCTGTACAAGTGATACCTACGGTGTATTACGTATGTGGGAAGAATGCTTACGTGAGGTTGCCTGCAAATTGGTATGGAACATGTTATTTGTCAATAATATTTCCAAAGATTTACCATACAGAAGACTTGAATCTTCTGGAGGGTGGAGAGCATTCAAGAACGAGAAGAGCTGCAAGTGCAGGAATCGTTGTGGGGGATATCTTTGGAGCTATGATACCTAGTCTAGGAGTAGTCTTGAATGATGTGAAGATCCGGAGGTTAGCGACGGTGGTGGATGAATTTTCGATGAACACAGCAAAATCGTTGGTGTTGGTGGAAGGAGAGATGTTGTCGATAAGGGGAATGGTTTTGCAGAATCGCCTTGCTTTGGATGTCCTATTGGCAAAAGAGGGCGGAGTCTGTAAAATGCTGAAGGTTCAGGAGTGCTGCACTTATATACCAGACCGAAGCAAGGATCTGGAGAAATATATAAGTAACATCACTATGATCCACACAAAGATAGCGGATTTGACCGAAGAAGGGGCCTGGGAAAAGGTCGGAAAGGGTTTTGGTCAAGTGGGAGGTTGGTTTGCAAACCTAGGAAAGGGATTCCTTGGGTACTTCCTGAGACCACTCCTTATCTTGGTGGTTTGTGTGGCTGGCTTGTGGATTATGATCAAGGCCTACAAATGGTATCGAGCAGGCCGAGTCAAGAGAGCTTTGAGGGAAAATGACATGAGATTGGCAAGATTGCAGGACAATCAGTATCAAAGGCTCAAGAGCATGGAGAATTTCAGATCAGGGAAGATGGGAACAAGTTCTGTTTAGGTCGGTTCCTTCTCCGAGGGAGTAGAATGGGATGTGATGACAGGAGTCATCAAAGGGGGAACTGATAGAGCGAAATGTTCTTGTGAATTGTAGGGGTGCATCATAATCACTGATAGGCCGCACCCACATGTATTCAGACATATATTCGTTTATATTCATTGTATACTCATGCATGTTTAGCAAAGAATGAATAGTTCACTGAGACGAAGTGAACTCAGCAGTATAATGGTGTTAGGATAATGATGTAATGTAATGCTTTTTGAATTGTGTGAACATAATGCATAGAGGAATTAGTTCGTGTATGTAATGTAATTGCAGTAGTTTAAACGTGCACCATATTAAAGTTGCACATGTAATTCATTGTTTGCATAAAGAATCGTAATGAATATGTTTATAGGGAAAAGTAAGATGTGTGTTTAAAAGTTATATGTAAGGGCCTGACTACATATATGCTTAAGGAAGGCCTGGTATATTCTTATGTTAGCTTATAATGTAGGCCGAAAAGGGTTTCTCTTGGAAAGGCTCAATGGGCACAAACGGTAGATTTAATTAGCACAGTAGAAGGTTTCTGTTGAACGTATCTTTTGTTGCAGGTGCAAGGACACATGTCTCGTTAGTAAAGACTAACTCTTTGTTTTTCAAAAGTTAGAAAGATGGGAGGCATGGTACGGGGAGTGCAATGGAATTTAGGGATGATACTTTCAGCGGAGAAGGCGCCTGGGACTCAAGGTCAACGAAACCGTCCAGGATGAAGTCACCGTTTCAATGGAAAAGCACAAGAAAGAAGACCTGGCCAAGAGGGCGTAAACAAGGCGTGTACCTTTGTAGTATGGTTTTGTATTAGGGATAGTGCCCTGAGGGAGGAGGCCAGAGAAGCGGTAGGGGAGACCTGAGAGAAGGACAGAGCTGAGCTTAGGTATATGGTGATTGCACTTCTTAGGAAGTCTTCACAGCTGACACCTTTTATTCTTTCTTGCCTGGGAAAATCGTTATGCAGGGATGTCACTTAGCGTTAGTGTAGGGACAGCAATTGATTTTAAGCTTGTTTAGGCCCATGAAGAGCAACTTAGAAATAGGAGCAATCATAGTCTGGTTGGTCCTCCTAGAACTGTCTATTCTTCTTATCCTGAGTCGAATGAGACTCCTGCGTAGATTATTATTTGTATTAGTGCCCATCTATTTCTTTAACCTCGTGTTGAGGTGCCTGCACGTTCAGTTATTTTTGGCGATAATAAATTCTCAAACTTGAATTCGGAGTCAGTGGTCCTTTCAGACAAAATGAATGCTGATATCTAACCTGATGAGATTCTCTCCTTTACACTATTCAACAGGTAAAAAGATCTTGGCGGCCAGAAGGTTCTTATAGATAATTAGATAAGAATCGGCGTTATCAACCTTGGCAAGGGCATTCTCCATTCTGTAACATTAGCACTTCAGCCTTTGTAAACACTTTATAAATAGTTATAACTTACCATATGGCATTCCATACCAAGCTTTGGCAAAGCCAAAAGGGCTTGCCTATGCAACATCTATTGGCTTTGTCAATTTTGTTTTAGCTATATTATACAGCAGCGCTAGCTTCAGTGCAACATAGCTGAAATTTTTTAAAAACACTATATTGTGGACAATGCTGGCATTGTCATACAGTTTTTTTACAATACAGTCAGACATTTGCAACATAGCTAAAAAACATCAGCAAAGCCAATAGATCTCACATAGGCAAGACTTATTGGCTTTGCCAATGCTTGTTAGAAGATGGCAACATCAGTGGAAAGACCCCTCTTCCTATCTCAGCTATACCTTGGGCAGAAACAGTGCAAGCTTCCATCCTTCAGAGAAACGGTAAAGCTAGGCTAGCATCAGCGCAATCTTTTCCTATCACAGGACAGGTACATATCAGGAAGCAGCAGTATAAGCTTCATTCCCTCAGAGGATAGGGACAACATGGCAGTAGTAAAGCAATCTTCCCTGTCTCACAAAAAGCAGTAAAGTACAGTCTTGCATTCCCCGCAGAAACCATGCTCACTTAGGTGATACTTCACCTCAGTTCCCTGAAAATGTGGCTGCTGTAACTCAGAGGCCTGTTATTTGTGTTAATTCATTAGTTTTCCATGGATTGAGAAACTGCAGTAACCTAACAGGTCTGTGTTTTTGGATCAGCCTCTCCCAGGGCTCGAGTCGAGGGTAGATGTAGGTAGATGCCGTCTACCCACTATTTTCAGAGGGTAGACACCGCCTACGTTGCTGCAAAGCTGGCCACTTTCAGCGTAGTGCCACGTTTCTTTACTAATTCTCACGGAATTCACAAAAAGATGCTGAAGTGTCCCGATGTAATTTTCTGACAGCGGGACATTTTTAGCAGCGCCTGCATGTTGTCTGCTTTTGTTCCGAGCAGGAATGTGCAAGTGGTGAAGGGGCTTATTAGATTCCAGCTTTGCCTATAGCAAAAGTCGGAGTTCAAGGGTCATTAGGCCTCCTTTTTTTGGAGTATCCTGCATGGGAGCTATTGGGAGCCTCACAATTAGATACAATAGAGGGGAAACAAAGGCTGACATCTTATCAATTCCCCGGTACTTAAGAGAGGAAGGCTTTTGACTTTGTTCAGTCCCTGTATATAAGAGACATGCATACACTGTAAGAATGTCAGATGTGTTGGTCGCTCCAGTATTTACACTAATAACACTTTACATACCACTTTTTTGTTTTATTTCTTTTATAGCACTTTAGCACTACTTATTCCAATGCAGGGTGTCACAGTGTTTTACATCACATGTGCAGATTATACATTGACAATAAATCATACGTGTGTACATCAATCTACAGTATGAATTACATAGGACAGTGAGGGTTACAAGGTGTAGGAGCCACATGTCCTTCATAGCTCACTGTGCTATATTAGAAGGATTACAATTTATGAACAGCACATAACAAAAGGATCTCTCCGTCATAAAAGTATGAATCCACTTACCCATTTACATTAAATAAAAATCTGCATCTGCGTGTTACATATTGTGCTTTACACGAGACCCTCTATGATTCAAAACAAGAACTAGACAAAACACAGATCACCACAGCAAATATGTTGTCCTCCAGAGTTATCTTACCCTGATTATTATTATTCCCTGAGATTTAGCTGTCATACAAAGATCTCGCAGCAGGTGCCTGAACCCCATAAAATATGTTAAAATACAGACATTGCTACCAATTAAGCAGAACAGATTTACACAAAGTCCAAGACCGATGCCCAGCGAGAGGGCAAATTTGCTCCAAGTGCGGCAAGGCCAATCAGTACGCCAGCGTCTGCCGAAGTGGAGGTGGACGCTCCCGAGGAGGCGCATCCAGAGGACGCTCCGCGACCCTACGGAACCTCACGCTCGAAGAGAGTGACGCCACAGAAGCACCAAAGGAACTAGGAGCCACCGCCTACTACGAGGATGACAACGACACCGGTGTCATTTCGTTTGCAGGAAGGCCTGGCCGCAAGAAGCGCCTCCCTCCCCCCCTTCGATGTGCGACGTACACGTCAACGGAACATCCGTACACGCACTAATAGATACAGGGGCATCTGTGAACGTAATGGACTCTGACCAATATGAAAGATTGTCGCCCAAGCCACCCCTTGCACCTAGTTCGGCCAAAATCTACACCTACGGAGGAACGGAACCCATACCACTACTAGGAGTGATTGAAGTCGACGTCTCAAGCTCGGAACACTCCGTGAAGACCAGATGCCATGTGACAGATGGGAAGAAAGGAACGCTGCTGGGGTGCCACACCGCTGAAGACCTAGAGCTGGTGTTTCTCGCTAAACCGGTTCATGACACACATGCCGAGGACATTCTGAGCAATTCCCACATCTCTTCCAAGGCCTGGGCAAACTTAAGGGACACCAGGTGAAACTACACATAGACAGAACAATCCAGCCGAGAGTGCTTCGACACCGGCGCATTCCATTTCATCTCCGCCCCCTGGTGGAAAAGGAGCTGCAAGACCTGGACGACTTGGGGGTCATCGAAAAGGTGTCGGGACCCACCCCATGTGTGTCCCTTCTGGTGGTCACACCGAAGCCGAAACAACCCAGTGCCATTCGGCTATATTGTTATATCCCGTATAGAGGCCCTAATGTAGATCCGTTCGTACATGCCCTAAAATGGACGTATTCATATTTGCCCTAATATGGTCATATTCGTACTTGCCCTATTATGGTCATAGCCGCTTATGCCCAATTATGGTCATAACTGTACATGTCCTATTATAGTCATGATTCCTTATATAGGCATGATCTTTCACCTACATTGGTCCTCGCTAGTACACAACAAGCTCTGAGGGCTGAACGTTATCTATCCTGTGGTTTTGAATACAGCAGGGTGTTTCCCAAACACAGGCCCACACTGTACTCATCAATTATGCATGGCTCTCTAGGAATACACCACCTGCATAATATGTATGTACAAAGTTCACCCCTGACGTCTTCCTCATGTCTAACGACAGACCAATACAAACCATACTGAGGACCGAGACTCTTTAGGGTATAAATACACCACATCTTGCCCCGGTAAGACAGAGGGAACCGAGACTTCCATGCTGACACACTGACCAGAGACGCTGAGGTTCCAGCATGCAGTCGCTCCAGCTGACAGCGGTCTAACACAGCCCTTGCGGGGTGTCCAACTCGAGACCAGGACGGTGTCCCACACTCGCTCCATTCAGGTATGGGGGTTCGACTAAATCCTAGAGGGATTCTTGGCTTTTAGGCTTTAGACCTACAAATATGCTAGGTACACTCAGGTACATCTAGGCAGGCATCGTAGGAGTACGCGCAGTTGCATAATGCTTTCTATATTCATGTATGTATTCATGATTATTGCAATATGGTAGAACTGTTCTATCCTTTCACTTTGATCGTACTGCTGATAATATATCTCTGCTATTGTCTGCTTATTACTGCAGCACATATATTTTACACTAGAATAACCACTGTTCAATAAATACTTATTGAAACGCCCAGACTGTTTATTCTGTGTAACTCTCTGAGACAAACCGAATAAGTAAGCACGAGTGACTGAGCGAAAGGTAGTACATTGTTTCCACGATTCTGAGAAATTTGGGTTGTCATGATCTAAGGTTGCCAGGAACTAATCTCTCCCCGATAAGAGGAGATTCTAGTGGCACTGTGAGCTAGCTAATGCAAACCAGGCTAACATATGCGGTGGGGGTGCACAGAGTCAGTCTAACACCAAGCCCACGGTTTATGTTATCCAAACGCGCAGGTCCTGCAGGGGTACTATAGGAACTACACGACATGGCGCCATCAACGTTGGTTGGGTACTTATTTAACAGTAGAATCTGAGTAGTTCAGTCGTGCTAATCTCAGAGAACCTACTCACAAAACCCCAGAGACGTCTGGAGTGGGTGGGCACAAAATCCGCCACAGCTGAGTAGTACGAGAATACTATTTATTGGCTGTTGGTTAATCAAGCTTGAAGGACATTTAGTTCCCAAAATTGTGCATCACACCTCATCTTAGTTCCCTGTGAACACTTCTTCCTCTAAACATGCCTGGTTCAGGGGATGAGAGAGTTGACCTGGGAGAAGAAGATCCTGAGGATGCAATACAGATTGCACCAAAATTCAGAAGGACAGTCACCATAAGACTATTAGAAAATGGCTTACCAGCCAAGGGTGGCATGATAGTTTTCGTGATTGAGGCACACAAATCAAACAAAACAGAGGTGTTCTATTCATGGGTTACATTCCCAGCAGCGAATGCCATAACAAAGACATTTCACTACTATTTGAGAGGAAATGCACCAAGGGAATATGCCCCGTTTGAGGACATAGAGATTCTACTCACTTACCAGGAATATTTTTACTGGTTTAATGGTGCCCTACCCCACGTACGAGGAAGAGTAAGATTAGGCCCGCTCGGAGGAGACGGGGCCACATGGCCAATACTAGCGGCTTACACACCGCATCCTGACATTGGAATAATGCCAAAGCCAGAATTACTCGTACAACACAGAGATTTAATTAAAATCTACAGAAACCTGACACAATTCGTCATGAGGACTTTAACAATACAACCTGCACCAGGTGCAGTAAATAGTACTCCAGTCCAGGGTACAGGAAATAAAATTACTCCACAAACATTACACGCAGTAATGGGCAAAATGCCCGCAAAACGCGAACAAATCCCATTCTGGATAGCTCAGAAAATAACTCAGCTTGAGGCAGTATTCCCGAATACTTCCACCTATGAAAAACACAGAATTCTAACAATATGCTTGCCCATGGGGATCACACCACAAGTAGAGGATTGCACCTCTTGGGGTTCAGTCTTTGCTGCCATATATACCAGAACACATGGTATCCTGTCATTAGCAGTAGTGCCTGACGTATTGAGACAGATACAAAATGAGTACGGAGCAGAGCCTGCCCTTAACTTAGGGATGAAGTTACTAAACAACTTCGAGCAGGTATCAGCCATAATACTAGCTAACATTAAGGGGGAAGCAGCATCAGGGGCGATCTGCCAACGCCTAAGGGAGTTCGGTCCAGTAGATCAACAACACGAACTACCCAAAATAATTGAAACTGCATATGCAGAACTAGGCAGAGACAGTCTAGGTGGGAAGGCATTAAAACCACAACTGGTGGGCAGTCCTGAAAAGGACACTACAAAGCAGACACCTACCTCTTCTAAAAAGAAGTGGGAAAATAAAAAACAACAAAAGTCTAAAGACACCAGATCTCAATCCCGAGGCAGGTCTCCTAAACTGTAGTGTAGCTCCTATTTCCTTAATAGGCTCTGCGCATTGGAATAATATCCCCTATAGGTTTGACATAGGACTAAGGTCAGTATGTCCCTATCGAGTATATTAAACTTAATTACTTGTGCCAGCTAGCTCAGAGGCCACTAGAAACTCCTTGACAAACAAGAAGGGAGTAGTTTCTGGCAGCCGCAAAACATGACAACTTTGTTTCCCTTTAGAATCAGAACGTGTCCCAGAGTCGTAGAAACAATAGATAACTATTTCACTCAGCTCAATCCTGCATGCTTAGTTTTCCTCAAAGTTACACAGAAAGAATAGACGGGCGTTTCAATAAAAGGTATATTGAACAGTCTTGTTTCTCGTGTAAGTAAAATGTGCTGTTACGATCACAAGACAGTATGCGAGATAAATAATGTACAGCGTAAGCAGTAGAAATAAATAATACTGCGATAGCATTATCTTTTAGCAGATATTCATTTACATAAATAACACAGACTAAAAAATGCGAGTACTCATACGATGCGTTTCTAATCTAGTTCTACCCCAATGTACCTAACCTAACCTAGGTGTAGGGAGAGGTATGAAGTAGGTGAAGTATTCCTTACTATGGTATACTAAGAGTATGTAAAGTCTAGTATGCCTAGTATGCCAAGAGTCCCTCTAGGTTCTAGTCAGCTCCATACCTTAAGAATGAGAGAGGTGGGAATCTCTTGCCAGACTCGAACTCCAACACCCCGCGAGGGAAGTCAGATCACTGGAAGCTGGACTCTCTGCGTGCAGGGATGACAGCGTCTTCTCAGTGCGTCAGGCCGGGAAACGGGCTCCTCTGAAGTCGAGGTCTCCTCTAGTTAACAAGGGCCAGGGAAGGTATATTTATACCTGAGAGGTACCTCACAATGTTAGCATTGACGTGAATCGGACCGCGGAAGACGTCATGAATGAACCCCTAAGGTATAACGGTTCATGCATAATAGATGAGTCCTTGAAGAAATCAATAGTCCTGTGCTAGGGAAACTCCCGAAGCCTAAGGGTCTGTTCTTCAAGAACTCGTTGTGACGTTAGGGTGGACGGATGTCGGAGACCATGCCTATATTTGGAGTGCACGGTTTAATGCCTAAATAAGGACTGGGATTTTATGCCTATATAAGGGCAGGGCGAATTGTGCCTATATAAGGACATGATACAGGAAAGCCCGTGTGTGGACACCCTAAGACAGAGGTCTTCAAACTTTTTTACTCTGAGCCCCCCCTAAACAAAATGTTTTGAGGTCGGGCCCCCCTCCAAAACTTTATATCAGGAGTGGGAGGGACATGGCTACGTGCAGGGAGCGGTGCTTATGAGAGGATTTCAGGAATACTTTTTCTATAGCTTATGAACCGCACTAAATATGAGACTTATAAAACAGCAAATGCATCAAACAAAAACAGATATCCCAAACAAACTGCTCCCCATAATTGGGGTGCTGTGAGCCCCTCACACTCTTTGACCCCAATGCAACTATACCTGCTGCACTAATGATAGCCTGCTACTCAGGACTGCAGTTATCTCCTCTGCATCTTTTACCTCTTCCGCACCATGACGGATCTTCACCTCGTTCCTAATGTTTGAAAGGAAAATAAGCTTCGATGCCCCTTTTTAAAGGTAGACAGTCATAACTGTGATGCAGTGGGCCCCTCAAATCCCTGGGCCACAGTCCTGCTGCATCTGCTCCTTAATGATAACCAGCAGTGGCCACTTACACACTTGGCAGCCATACCAGCTTCACTAATGAATGTCCCTTTAAAAAAAAACTCAGATTGTCCCCTTCTTTGGGGCATCTCTCTAAAAAACTGCCTCTGGCCATTTGTACACACAAAAATGAGTCCACATACAGTGCTCCCTATTCTGGGCCTACTCTTTGACAATATCTATGAATCTCGCTCCTTTCCTCTGTCTCCTAGACCATTACTGTGAGGCCCCAGGGATTGAGAGGATTAGGGCTCTGCATCTGAATGCAACCCTTCTGGCCTGCCACCTGCCACCCCATGGACTCAGCTTTCACAATGCCCCTGAATGGTTAATACTGACTTTGAGATGCCTCTGCCTGAAATTGAAGGGTGTGGTGGTAGTGCAGAAAGTTAAAAAAGAAACCAGCCTTCTTACCAGCCATTAATTGATTGAGTCACTTAAAGCCAGGGCCACTGGAATTATGAGTTTCTGCAGCAGCAGTGTTTTCCACATAATTATCAGTTTACTGCATTTGCTACATAATCTGCAGATTTTTAACAAAAAAACTTGATTCTAGCTCAAACGGAACAAAAGTTACTTAAAGCGTGACAAAGTGTTCCCGAGCAGTGGAAGGCCCTTTGCAAAGATTGACTGGTAATCTTGTAGTTGCTTACTGCTGTATTTGGGTGTTAAACTGGTACTAATGAGGTGAAATATTTCCCCTGACAGCGTTACCTTGAGTTAAAATGACAAAATAATGAAGTAATGCTGACCAGAAAATGTGGCGCATTGTGCCGCATAATTTACCTTTTGTTGCTGCATAATTTAGTCAAACCTGCCGCATAATATTGTCCTCTTCTGCTGAATAATTCCAGTGGCTCTGCTTAAAGCTTCATGGTGGCAAAGATCTATTCTTTTTGAGATGTGATGTAAGGGTGTTATCAGCTGAGATCTGGAATAGTGGAGACACTTACAAAAATGTCTGCATTAGATACAGTGTGATTAATTATTACTAAAAAGTATATTTTGTAAGAACTTGTTATCTCAATCACTGCATCATTTTGCAGCAGCCTAGCTTAGAGTATGTAAATACTGTTTTAAAATAATGACTTACATTTTCACAGTGCTTTCTGCCACAGGCTGGGACCTCATAGCACCATAAACAGGGCCATTGGAATTATGCGGCGGAGAAGGTCAGATTATGCAGCATGGTTGACTACATTCTGCGGCAAGCAAAGGAGAATTATGCTGCATATTTTGTGATAGCATTACTGCATTATTTTGCTATTTTTACACTTGTTAACACTGTCCTGGCCTTTATTGCCCCTCATAAGTATCACATTAACACCCACATATAGCAATAAGCAGCAGAAAGGTGACCATTCAACCTTTAGAAAGGGCCTTCCACTGTGAGGTAACGTGTTGCTGCATTTTTTTAATCTGCATATTATGCAGCAGATGATGGATTATGTGGCAAATGCGGGAAATCCATAACTATGCGCTGTGAGTGCAGGGTGAGCGTGAAAGTGAAGGGTGAAAATGAGGAGTGAGTTGTCTGAATGCAGGGTGCATTCCCACACATTTGAAGTAAATCAGCATGTTATTGACGGGGCGTAGGGTTTCAGATATAAATTAAACAATTGCTATTATTGCATTAATTAGGGATCGAGGGTGGAGGAAATAAATAATGTTTTGATCCTGCAACAAACTTCCAGTCTTATGATTAGGGTTACCAGCTCATTATTTTGATGTCGCAGACGGTACAAAATAAACAGTCACCTAAAGCCCTATTTACAGCACTTATCTGTGCGTATTTCGAAAAGCAAATATAAATAGAAAGCATTTTTAAATGTGTTCTAGGGCTGCCTGAATGATTTATGACTGAAAATAAAGGGAACAGACAGAAAGTCAGATTAACAAATGAATACATACTTTTTCATTTAAAACCCTATTTATTGTCAAAACAAGGTATTTGCAGGCTCTTTCAACATACATGGTGGGCATTTTTCTATTGGCAACCCTTTTTTATATTCCTTTTCATGCAATGCATTTTCACACTACAGCAGTAAATTTAAAATACAAATGTAAGGAATAGGCAGAGTCGGGGCCCAAGGGGTAGTGGAAACAGAAAGGAAAACTAAGCCTCAGTAAACAGTTTCCAAAGGTATGCAAATTGTCCTTAAAGACCTTTGAAAAACTGGGTCATGCCGGAGTCTTAATAAGACTCCAGACACTGCCCAGCGGAGCCCCCAGCAGCACACTCACTGACCTCCGGCCCCAGGGCACTCTGAGGGCTTCGGAGTAATGAAGACAGCCTGGAAATACAGCAAATAAACATCGCTGCACTTCCAGGCGTCTTCATTTACATGTGCTTGCAGAGGCCTTTGCGCCCCCCTGGGAACCCATCCACGCCCCCCCAGGGGGGCGCGCCCCACAGTTTGAAGACCTCTGCCCTAAGAGGAATACAACACCCACTCCACTTTCGTGTGTACGATCATACTAAAATGCTAAACATTTAAAATGCTAAACATTAAATGGCGTACCGCATATTGCTAAAATATTTCTTAAAACCGTTTAAAAAGGCATTTAAAAAACCTATTAGAATGCAAAAAGTACTGTACATTTTAAGCATTGCTTATCATTTCAGGCATATATTTAAAATAAAATGCAATTTGAATGAAATAAGCAGTAATATTTACATATGACAAAAAATGATCGATAAGGTGTTCAAAATCAAAAATCATTTGTCATGGAAATCAATGAATTTTTTTAGACTAACACGATGATAAAAGTGTCTGAGGAAGTACCGTGAAGTCTGTACTATAAGGCTAGTTCTACTTGAAGCAGATTGAAGTGCTATTTTAGTTCGAAAAATGGGAAAAAGTTCAATGTTCGGAAGAGTTCCAAGTTTTTGAAGTATGAAGGCCAAATTGTTACTGCATCTCTGGAACACTGTGGGCTGAATCAGAGTCAGTTTACGGGTCTGGTGTAAACATGAGATCATCTATTTCTGTAGACAAAACATCGTCCACTGAGGTTGGTGTCAGTTGGAACACCTCGTGTAGTAGATTAATTGCACAGAGATGTGAAGCATCGCTTTCAGCATAGGTTGCCGCAGCAATGTTCGCGTCCGTTGTTACCTGTGTGCCTGTAGGTCTTTCTCGTACCTCAGCAGCAGCCGGAAGCGTCTGTGAGATCTCAATGAATGCTGACAGCAGGATTGGCAGCCTCTGGGGACAACACAGAGCATGGGCCGTTATCGGGACCAGCAGAGTATCGACATCCGTTGGCGTTGCCGATGGAAATGTTAGACAGGTGTCCAACATGCATTCTTCACCGCATAGCAGGCATCGTAGAACAGGTAAGATGCAATCTTGCTAGATTGGTCTGAATGATAGGAACCACGTGGTATTCAGGTCCCGTAGACGAGTCATGCCCAAAAGCTGTACTATTCGCTCACGGCACTTTCGTTCAAGGAGAGCTTTTTCCATTTCGCTCGGAGTGATGTCTGCGAATAGGCTGGCCATAGCGCAATAGCAGGAAGAGAAATAGAATTCCGGCAACAAGTGCTAGAATTAATGGTATGCCATCAAACACCGAATGTGCAATGTTCGGGATTATTCCAAGTATTGCCTGGAAAGGTGCTAACAGACCGGAGCAGATGCTCTTAAATACATGTACAATTCCTGTTGTATCAGACATGTTAAAGATACGTCCTATCATTTCCACGAAATGTATAGGGCAGTTTGTACGTATTAAAGTCTGTATCTCAGCCGAAGTCCTTGCTATTTGTAGATCATAGGTTTCTTTGGCCGAGGTCAAAGGCACTGTTTGATGTAAAAGCATGGCTTTCATTCTGCTCAAAGTATCAAATCTTATAAAAGAGACGTTCAGTGAAGGCCATAGAGGCGACTCCCTGACTGTGTCTATTGGGGGAAACAGTACTTGCATACAGCAAGTGACCCTGGAGTTGACCGTTACTAGATATGGGATGCCTGGCAACATGCCGCAGCAACTCTGATCATTCAACATGAGGTAACTCCCATTAGAAAGTTGTCCAAACGTTGGATTAATCACAGCAGCTGGTGTACCCTGCTGATGGCAAGACAAATTCGCCACATAACCATTACAAGCCCCGTGTAAAGAAATGTCCTGACATATAAGTGAACCGCTCAGTGCACGTTTACAGTGTGTACCGCTCAAAAACACTTCACGATCCCCACTCCAACATCTATATGTATACGGTAAATCCCAAGATGTCTTAATATATTCCTTACCCAACCTTTCATATTTGCCTGCTTGCATTTGTCTGAGGCAATACTGAAACTGAAAAGTAGTCACAGGTAATGTGATTTTGCCATGAATAAGCCATTCAGTAGCTGGTTTTTCTGCCACTGTGAATGGTAACTTTTCCAGTTTTTCAATGTTCAGCACTGTATACCCTGCTCCTCTTTGTGCCAGTTCGATCTGTTTATCAGTTAGATTGTATTCTGGAAACAGAGCTGACGTGTTGATGAAACGCCAAGGCACCTAGCCCGCACGCAAAGATTGCAGTGTCCAGCTTAATAACACAATAGAACGTAATTGAGATTGGCCTTGCTGTAACATCGCCAAATCTTGTTCTAGTATGTCGATAGCAGAGGATACAATGCCATCCAATGAATATATTCTGGAGGACAAAGTTGTTAACCCATTGTCGACCACAGAGAGGGTTTTCTCTAAATTAATACAATCAAGTTCACGTATTCGTTCTGCGGCCTCCATCTGTGATACTTTCCATGCTTCATTATAGGCAGCATAAATGCCGGCATATATGAAACGTTTTTGACGCGGTTTTCTTGGTCCAAGCAAGAATTCCCTAAGGTCTGCGTCTTCTGTAAGTAAGGATAAGTGTTGTTTCACATCCTGTAGTGTAGATTTTTGCAGCCAATCGAGGCATAATTTTCCTACACTGTATGTTGTTACTACCCCCGGATGCTGTCTTTGGACGTATCTTGGGTCTGGCCTGTGAATAGTAAAACTCTGAGTTTTATTCAGGAATCTTTTCTGACAGTTGTTCGTGTCTATGGGCCAGATCAACCATTTTCTCCAATCAGGATTAGATCTGTTGAGTTGTAGTATTTGGTCAACTGTCACCGCTGCCTGTGTATTATTATCACTGGCAGGTGTTGGTACAGAAGGTGTGTTCATCTCCTTGATCTTGGCTAGTCCAAGACAAGATGTTTGTTGGACAGTTTCATTCAAAAACATTATTTGTTCAGGGATGATGCAGGCTCTAAATAAAGCTTCTATCCCTTGCACTTGCCAATCTTTAGTACCCCAGACAGTTTTTGTGTCTATTGTGTCTTTCCAAAAGTCAAAACCCTGTCTAGACAGTTGGGCAATAAAAAATGCAGAGTAAATCTGTTTCGTATTTGTCAACATAATTTTCAGTCCTGTTTTATTTACATTTTTATAGTAAAACATTTCTGGATTAGATGTATTGTATCCTGAAAAATATGGAAACTTGTTAGCAAATGTTCCCATTGGTTAAACATAAACACATTTCTAGGATATGCAGATTTATGCAAATAATGATGACCATAGTGGTTATAGCAATACATTTGTTCATAGTCTGATGAACCCTCTAAATATTCATTTTTAGAAAATGCAGCAGATTTTTCTAGGTCAAACATTATGTCATTAACAGTCTCAAAGTCCCAATCATCTGAATAAGTACTGGACGTTATTAGATCACTTAGTGAAATTTTAAACAAATGTGGAATGTTCAATTGTTCCGTCGGGCCGAAGACATCAAAATCTGTTTTGTCCCACACTATACCATTATGTATAGGAACGGCTGTGATGTTCACTGACGACAAGTCTCTTGCTTCACGATGGGAAGATTTATGAGGTTTTAAAAGTACGTTCACGTCTTTTCCTTCAGTATTCACATGGATGTATCTGCCACTTATAAGCACGCTCACAGTTGTAACCAAAGCTAGCCAGAGCAGGAAACCAAAAAGTCCAGATGTAATCCAGAGTTCAATCCATGGTGAAACCAGATAAGTCTTTTTCAGAAAGTGAAGAAAGTCTTGTACTTGCTGCTTGAATTTCAATGATGCTGGCGTCGTTTCAGGTTCGCTTGGATCTTCTGAGAACGTATCAAAGTTAATGAAATAGCCAGAAGCAGTTCTGTCAATTGTTGGAATTGCATCAGGATTTGTAGAAATCGCTGGAACCAGTTGATCACTTGCTACATTGGTCAGACCCTCCAGCTTTTCGCGATTTCGCGATTCACGAAAAAATCGCGAAATCAGCTGAGAAGCGCGATGGCCGCGATATTTACCATTTCGGCCGCGAAAAAGGTGTCCCAGCTGCAATTTAAAAAAAATGGTGGCTTCTTATTGGATGTACGCAAACACGTCACTACGTGTTTCCGTACAGCATTAGAGATATGGGGCAGAGTGAAAGGTACACGAGAGAAGCAGGCGAAAAGGCACATGGGATCCACAAACATCAGTGGAGAAAGGAGGGGAAGAGTAGTGGGGAGCTGCGAGAATGAAAGGTAGCGTCTATTGCTATTTTTAATTCTCGTTTCTTTTGCCCTCTTGATAATGCTGTTGTTGTGATGCAATGTCATCAGGTAGCGCCACCTGCTGGAAAGTTGCTAGAAATAGAAATACAGTGAAGTGAACGCAAGTTCGTCATCATATCTCTCCTTCCTCCATTCACTCTGCCACAAGCATAGTCAACGCAACCAGTCTCTGGCTGTGCGTGTGGCAAGCCTGCTCATCAATTAGCAGGCAGGTCATATTTTTTAGGCATGTCACTTTGGCTTTAGCTTAAGTGACCTTTGAAATCCCAGGCCCCCTCTCATCCTCTGCTCCCTTTCTGTAGATACAGGGGCCAGTGAGGAGAGGTGCTGGAGAGGAGAGGGGATCTGTGGAGGGAGGTGCTAGAGAGGAGAGGAGAGGAGAGCTGAGCTGGAGAGGAGAGGGGAGGGGAGCTGTGAAGGGAGGTGATGGAGAGGAGAGCTGGAGAGGAGAGGGGAGCTGTGAAGGGAGGTGCTGGAGAGGAGAGGAGAGCTGGAGAGGAGAGGGGAGCTCTGAAGACAGGGCCTGGTGTGAGATGGGGGCCACTAGATAGGGAGGCGAGTGAGGAGGAGAGATGCAATAAAAGGGTCTGTGGAGGAGAGAGAGATGCTGCTTCTACAGGAGGGGTGAGGTAGTGAGGGGGGACAGCTGGGGAGATGAGGTGATGCGAAGGTGATGGAGGAGGAAGTGAAGGTAGTGCCCAGGGTGACGGAGGAGACGGGGCAGGGAGAAGGTCTGGCAGGTGGATGAGGCTAGTAAAGGGAAAGGTTGGCCAACGACGCTGGGAGCAGCCCCGACACCCACCGACCACGCACGCAACCTGGGAGTCATCCTCGACTCAACGCTCTCCATGGCCAAGCAAGTCAACGCAGTCTCATCCTCCTGCTTCAACACCCTCCGCATGCTTCGCAAGATCTACAGGTGGATCCCGACAGACACAAGAAGAACAGTCACCCAGGCCCTCGTCAGTAGCAGACTTGACTATGGGAACGCCCTCTACGCGGGAGCCCCGGCCAAGCTCATCAAGCGACTGCAACGCATACAAAACGCCTCCGCACGCCTGATCCTCGATGTACCACGCCACAGCCACATCACCCCCACCTGAGGAACCTGCACTGGCTCCCCGTCGACAGGAGAATCTCCTTCAAACTCCTCATCCACGCACACAAGGCACTCCACAAGACTGGCCCAGCCTACCTCAACAGACGACTCCTCTTCTACGTCCCCAACCGCCAACTCCGCTCCGCCGACTTCTCCCTCGCCACCGTCCCTCGCATTCGAAGAACTACCACCGGCGGCAGATCCTTCTCCCACCTCGCCGCCAAGACCTGGAACACCCTTCCACTAAGCCTACGACAGACCCAAGACCTGCTGACCTTCAGGAGGCTACTCAAGACCTGGTTGTTCGACCAGTAGCAGCACCCCCCCCCTTTTTTCCCTAGCGCCTTGAGACCCTCGCGGGTAAGTAGTGCGCTTTACAAATTCTGTGATTGATTGATTAATTAGGAGAGGCTTACTACTGCTGGGCGTGAGAGGCACAGCCTGCCCTTCAGATATAGTCACTCTAGGACTTTTTAGTCGCTGATTGCAGTATTTAGGTGTCTTACTGATAGTATTAAGATGACACCTTTGCCCAGAGAGTGTAAAAATATAAAAATTACAAAACTACTGTCACAAAATGTCACACATTACGCCACATATTTTGCTTTTGTTGATGAATAATTTAGACAATGCTCCTGCTTAATTTGTGCCTACCATCCGAATAATTCCAGTGCCCTTGCATAAAATGGATGCGCTACCTCGGTCATCTTTTGAAGTTAATATACACAGTGAGCCTGAAAGTATCTAAGTACTGTATTAAATTGCATTTCGGCAACGTAATGAAGTTGTGCAGGATATGTAAGGCTTACTCAGAGCCGTCCATTCTCCTTCGCCTCCTGGGGCGTTTTCCAAGAAAAACCTTCAAACAGTAAGCTATCAAGCCAGGCATGTTCACTTATTATAAGACTATCAAGTGATGGAGAACAGTTTCTACTGTGTTGTTAACAACCACTTCAGGTATATTTTTTGAAAGAGAAAGTTGGGTACCATCATGTGTAGAAGTGGACAAGTTACCTCCATACACGAAATGAGGGGGATCTGTATGACTAATTACACAACAATTTAAAAAGCACTTACAAATTATTATATTTTTATTTAATTCTTTAATGCCGCTATTCTTTCTAATGCAGGATGTTAGAGTGCTTTGCATCACACCCACATATTAACAGAGACAAAAAATAAAACACATGTGACTCAAATGTATATCAAGTTGCATATGGAAACAAGCATTGGCATAGCCAATAGGTCTCGCCTTTGGGACCTTATAAGTGTTTAGCCATGCAACAGTTGATGTTGTTGCACCAAGGATATTGTGCTGCATAACTAAACACTTATAAGGTCCCAAAGGCGAGACCTATTGGCTATGCCAATGCTTGTTTAGTTAAAAGCTTAGCAGTGAACTGTAGCTTTGTGTGCTGTGCGTTCTATAGCACAAGTTGTTAGTAGTATTTTAGCGTTCTCTGGAGCAGTCCAGTGTATTTCCGGTCTACTTGTTTAGTATCTTTGTCTGCGTATTACTTTTGCCCCATTATTGTAAGGCAGCAGTTTTACTTTGCAGCTGCGCACAAATGTGCCCTGGCACGCGTGTTAATGCGTGTTTGAGGCAGCAGCATTGGTTATTTGTGACCTGTTGCTTTTTGAGCGGCTATAAAGAATGCCAAAGGTTGATTTTTTACCCTTGTTAGTTCGCGTTTTTGGGCCCTTGAGTTATGTTATAGTGGGAGCTATGTACTATATCTGATAGCGTTTGTACTAGGCAACAAACACTTTCTGTTGTTGCTGGGGCCCCCTTCCAAATTCCTGTGTCTCTGCCCGTTTTAGAGAGCCTTAGAGGAATGCGCTCTTGGAGATAAGCGGAGAATTTATGGGGCGTTTGCATTGAACTCTGAAGAATCCCTGGCGTCCGCTTTGAAGTGGAGTGGGGTGCGGGGTTTTTATGGCCCTTCCATCCGTCTGCCGAGACGTGAGCTGCATATGGTGCCCTGTTCGAAGTGTCGTGGCCAGATATTTCCTGCTTGTGCTGAACAAAGGGGCTTGTTCTGCTATGAGTCCTAATAAAATATGCAGACTTATTGAAAGTTTTTTCTCTCCTGTGGGTGTGGGAAACCTTTTTGGTCTAGGCCTGATTATGTGTTTGGTGTAGGCCTGAATATCTTTTGTGGTATCTGCTAAAAACCGGTGTCAGGTCTCGCATTTGCGAGAGTTAGAGCTACTGGCGTTGTAAAGACAATGTCCACCATTAAGCCATGCATTTTGTATTTAATGTAGGTATATCATAACATAAGACCCATCATAAAATCATACCATAGAATCCAACTCTAAGGAGCAAACGGAGAATATTTTATTGCAGCAGGAGCATCTGAAACACGAGGTATCATGCAAACAGCATGGTACCCAACTGAAACAGGTCAAAACAAGGCTGTCCTTTAGTTAAGCACGACATCAACCAAAATCAAACAGAGCTACAAGTAATTATGCACTTTGTGCTGCACTTAAACACCTTTCTTCTTGTCATAAACAGCACAGATTTGTCTAGTCCTTCCAACACAAGAAGTTCAGCTGCCGTAAATAAATTTTATTGTTTCGAGCTATGAGAGGCGTCTTGTTAGTATATGTGCTAACTAATTTAAAAACATCAGGCGCCATCCTGCCTTAAGTATTGTAAACTACAAATTCAGCCACAATGGTAAGGATAAAATAAAGCAAACAGTAATTACAAGATGAACAGTCTGTTAAAAGCTGTGCTACCACATGACAGCGTAATTGCATGATACGTGCCTTGATGGCATCTCCTACCTCAACTGGATCCTCTTTTAATCTGCCATTAATTCCCTTACACATTGTTTTATCTGCATTCCACAGTGTCATTGCAGTGGCTCCTTAATTATGTATAGACTATCTATGTTGAAAGTGCAGTATATTACTACTAAGTGCTTGCTTTAACATAAAATCGACACAGAGGCGCGTCTTCAGGGTGAAACTGTAGCAACAATGCAGGGCTGCGACGCAAACCTGCTACCCCGCCTCCTTTGCCCCAAAACCCGTTTGCGTCATGGTTTTGTACCGAAGGCAATAAAGGTGAGCCGGAATGTAAGAGAATGCACACGGTGAATAATATCAATAGACTAATGGAGTGTGCAGCTTTTCGCAGGAGCTGCAATGTCAATTTTGTACATTAGCGACATGGTCCTTCCCAATATTCAATTTATGCTACAAACTGCGAAATATCCCACACATATTGCGTGCTTCCGTAGCCATGCATATATACAAGGTTAGAATGCAATTGAAGAGTGGGCTCCAAGGCAGCAATTGCGCTGTCGGCCACTGTCTGTCTGGATGCTGCATGTCCTACAGTGGAACATTCCTCCCGGTGCAACCCGCTGCATCAAAAAAGCCAGAACTCTCCATATAAAATGAATAACATTTTATTTAGGACTGTCTTATTTGGAAGCACTGTTTATGTATGTAACATTAATGTGTCTTCCTCCTGCAGGAGCCAAGCCCTTCTCGTGCCCGCCATGCAACTGAGCGCTCGCCGACAGATCTAAGTTAGATTTTCTAAACCTGCCTATTGTGTATCTGACGGGTGGTGCTCGGTGGTTTAAAGCACCAAATATGCTGCTGCCCTGCCACTTTTCATCAATGCAGCTTAAGTCTCAGCTGTACCAGTGCCCCAAAAAGAAATATAACGAGGATTAGAAAATAAAAAGACTTACAGGGCTGTCAAAGCTCTGTAACACAAGTGTTTATTGCAAAAGCAGGGTCTGGGGGAGGGGTGGTTTAGTGTGACGAACAGCGAGGGGTAGAAGGTGGTGGTCAGGGGAGAGCATGGGCGATTTAGAAGTAACAAAATGCAAGCAGCAACGCGGGGGATTGCGGAAGGTACGGGGTGATGAATTGATTTACGTGGACAAGGAGTAAACCACATGAGGTGGGACTAAATTTGTATTTTGTGCAGATTTATATGCCCGATGATGCAAGCGCAAGTGGGGGGGGGGGTTGTTGAGCTCGTGTTGCGATATAATGTCTACGCAAGAAAATCATGCATCCTGCCTTATTGTCTGTATGAAGAGGTGGCCGTGCCGTGCAGAACAGAAGCAAGGCGCGGCCGTCATACTTAAAGACAAAGAGCATCGTGGGGCACTGTAACAATGAGAACAAGCATTGGCCGCGCGGCCGTGAAACTGACACGGCCGCGCGGCCGTGAAAGTGAAAGTAATCGTGAGGAAGCGGGTTTTGGAAGTGCAAACAGTGGCTTTTGGTGGCGACCAGCTTGCGTTCACGCGAGCGTCCAGATGGCGAGGGAAGCCATATGGCGCCTGATCGCGCGTGCACGCTCACGTGAACGCAGGCTAGTCGCCAGCAAAAGCCACTGTTTGCACTTCCAAAACCCGCTTACTAAAACTCTCGCCAGAGCAGCGCATGCGCTGGCTCAGGCGAGACCTAAAAAGGTTTACAAGGTGTAAGAGTCCCCTATCATCCATACTGGAAAGCATTAGGCTGTATTATACAGATTGCAAGGTACAAGCTGCAAGTAACAAAAAGATCTCTGTGCCAAAAGCCTGGGGAGGGGGGTTGCTCGCAGAGGAGGTGGGAAGAGTCTCATATTTGGGATGTAGACTGCACACACATCACCTGTAAGTCACATTGAGGTGGGGGCTGTATTGTATAAGGGCTCACACCCACCCCCATGCCACTGATCTGCGTAGAGCAATATTTTTTAATTTTATTTTGATAATCTTTTTATTGGTGCGTAAGATTACTGAACTTACAAAAAGCACGTACATTGCATCTCCCATCTCTTTTTAAGGTTAGAACAGATCCATCCTGTAGCATATTACAATAATGCGATATTAACTAACAGTGAACAAAACATTGCACGTTTTCCCATCTATAGGCCTCAGTATGTCTGCCATGGCGTAGAGCAATATTTAACATCCTTACATTAGCCGTGGCAATGCACCTCCACCCACTACGATCATGTGCCCTAGGGCACCTGAGGAAGAGGTGTCGTGCCTCGTGGGCCCAGGAGGCAGCGGTGCCCCAGCAGGGGTGTGTACATGGGTGCTAGAACATCCCAGGGAGAAATAGGACCCCCTCAAACGAGGTTAGGATTGGAGCTATGCTTCCGTAGAGCGGCAGAACTTTAAACATGCCTATTTTAAAGTGGAATACTCTGCTAAAACATTTTCTATTGATTTAAGGCTGAAAATGAATGATTATGAGTAAAATAAAGTGCCGCAAAAATACCCTAAATTTCCATATTTGTGCCGCTAAATTTTCATATTTGTGCCGCTAAATTTGCTAATCCATGCCGCAATATCCTGTGGGGTCTGATTGGTGTAGACAGGTGTATTTGGACGAACTGTTACTTGGTTTTCAAGAGGGATGAGTTCCATTGCATTGTTGCTTAGTCCACCATCTGTTACTGCTGAATTCTCGATTGTTATCAGTCTTTCAGTCTGAACCTCTTGGATAGTAGCGAGAGGAGTGCGTCTGCTACTAGGTTGCAGTCCACGTGGTCTACTATTTAGTATTGGCCACATACTGTGGTTTGATGAGGTCGATGGACACAAATCTTTTCTCCTTTCTTCCAGCAAGGGGCGGCAGAAGTACTGTTCTTGTTCCTTGAACTGCTAGGACAGGTACTGGTTGTCTGTAAGAAGGTCCAAATTCCTTCTTGTCCGCAATCTTTTCTCCGACTAGATCCCCAACTTTTGGAATCCAGACAGGCCTTGCTGGGACCGCCGGTTTTTCCCCAGTGGTGGTTGGCTGTAGGAATACGTTGCTTTGTTTCGTTCTTAACTCATTCAGTTCCTGTAAAACAGCCAAACGATCTTTGATATCAAATGTTTTATTTTCCACCACTGTGCCTACGTCATCGAGATCTGGTACCCACATTCTTGTCCCAAATAGGACCTCATAGGGAGTGACCCCCCCTAGAGAACTTCTTGGCAGATTATTTAATGAGCGCTGGACCCCATTGAGATGTTTGACCCACCCATCACCCGAACCAAATACCCTAGCTGTTATAGACTGCTTTATGTCCCGGTTTTTCCTTTCCACAACCGAATTTCCCTCAGGATGGAATGGAGAGGAGTACCGCAATACAACACCCAGACTGGCCATGGCTTCTTTGTAAGCCCGAGAGCTAAACGCAGGGCCCTGGTCAAAATGTAGCGTGCCTATTGCGTATGTGCCGATAAAGACTCGCAAATCTTTTATAACAGTTCGAGCGTCAGCCGAGCGCAGAGGCCATATCCATAGGAACCTTGATTCAGTATTTGTGGGATTGCATTCGTCCAGAAGGACGCATGCGCGTAGATAGTCTAATGCTGTCTAACAGTGGTGTCTGTACTGGGCAGCTACATTCGTTGTCTGGTGGCTTTATCGCTGTAATTTACAGTCCATGCAGTTATTGATGAAGATGTGGATTTCTGTATTCCTTCCAGGCCACCAGTACATCTCTTTTAACGCTAAAATTGTTTTAGAGATCCCTTGATGTGACAGACCCTCCCCCAAATGTGCCTCATAAATCAAGGCTGCTCTACGTTCCATGTTTGGGATTACCCTATCCCCCACTCCAGGGATTCGAGCAAAAGGAACGTTGTTCGCATCAATTACATAAGAGTACTTGAGTAGAAACGTTTTTGGTAACGCTGCACTGCTGCCTTTGCTTGAAGCATTGACAGACAACATTATCTCACGTCTATTCTTGTTTTCGAACGAGTGATCGCAGCTACGGAAGCCGTCTGAACAGCCCCCTTTGCGGCTTCGTCAGCCAATGAATTCCCTGCAACGTGAACGCCATCACGTTGATGACTCAGTGTGTGGATCATGTGAGCCTTTGGTAGTTCGTTTTTCAACTGAACTACTTGTTCCCAAAGCGTTTTGTGCTTTATTGTGCCACCTTTCGCATCTTTGAAACCATTTTCAAGCCAGTTTTGTATATATTCATTATACGACTGAACACAGTAAAAGGAATCGCACACTATCAGTGTGGGGAATTCTCGATCTGTACTTTCAAGTGCCAGTTTGAATGCTTGTAGTTCAGCTCGCTGAGCTGTACAATCTCCTAGAGATTGAGTTTTTGTGACCATAGGTCTGAAGATGCCATCTCGCATGCGACCTTTAACGATTGCACACGCTGCACTGTAAGCTTGCTTACTCCCTGTTGCGGGCTGTGCTGATCCGTCAGTGTAAATTATGAATTCGTACTGATCGAGAGGCAGAATTTTAGTAGGCAGAGGACATTCTTGTTCATATTGCAGGAATGCTTGTGTTTTTAAATCTGGATCAAAAACATATTCAACATCTGTTGCAGCAAGAGAATTAACCCATTGTATCCATCTTGGATGTAATGCTTTAGCATTTGGAATGCTTGCTTTTGTGACCGCTTCTAAAGCTGGTACTGGGGTTACGACAATAATGCGTTTCCCTTGGGCTAAGGCTCTTTCTTTTGCTACAGCGGTTTGAACTGCTGTTAGAATTTTTCAGTTGAACTGAAGCGCATTTCCGCTTGTGTGTACAAATGAGATTTGTATGCGATTGGTATTTTCTCACCCTCATTGAAGGTTAAGTAGGTGAATCCGCATTGAACCGAAATTATTCGGATCACCAGGTTTCGTTGACTTACGCGTGTTTGTAAGTGATTTGATGCTAACATGTTAGCCTGGAGTGAACGCAAGATTTCTGTGTGTTCTTGTGTCCAATTCTTGATTGAAAAATCAGGTTTGATTAATGCGTAGAGAGGTTTAACCCTTTCTGCGTAATTTAAAATGTATGTTCTTCCAAAATTTAGGAAACCCAGGATGGATTGTAAGTTTTTTTGCGTTTTTGGAGGTTGGAGCAGCGCACACTTTTCTAAAAGTTAGCTGCCAAGCTCTTGCCTTCACTTGAAAGCTCATATCCTAGAAATAGGACATTGAGATGGGCAATTCTGGATTTTTAAAGTTGAACTTGTAGCCCTCAGAGGCGAAGCCCATTATAATGGTGCTTACTCTGTTCAAGTGTTTGTCCAGGTCATCGTCCGTCAGATAGATGTCATCGACATAGGACAATGCCTCATTGTCATAAATTTGTAGTAACTCCGTTACCCTAGCTGAGAATAAACCTGGGCTGTTCTTGAACCCTTGTGGGAGTCGACAAAAGTGACGCTGGGTCCCCATTATGGAGAATGCTGTTAAGTACCTGCTTTCAGGTGCTATGTTTTGACAAAAGAAACCATTTGAGATGTCTAATGTTGTTTTGTATTTTTTACGCACAATGTTATTCATTAAAGCTGTGCTATGTGCATTTTGCACTGCAAATGTTTTAGAACAAGTGTTTAGGTGTCTGTAATCCAAAACTAGACGATATGTATTGTCTGGTTTGGAGACAGGAAACAAAGGATTGTTCATTGAGGAGGTGCATGTTTCAATCCCCCCTTGGTATTCAAGTTGATCTAAGATCTCCCTGACCTGTTTCTTAGCTTCTTGCTTTATTGGATACTGCCTTTGTGCAGTTGGTTCACGTTTCAGATGTATTTTATGGTGAGGGGAGTCCTCATCCCATCCTACATGATTTTTATATAATGCTGGGGCCTGGGCTACTGCCCATTTCCTGGCATATGTATATTTTAGGTGAATTGGAATATGGTTGGAGAAGGCAGGCATAATAATGTCTTCGCCATGTGGGCACTCCCTGACAAATTGTGGTGGCCAGTCTTTTTCTGCTAGAAGTATGTCATAGCCCCTTGATAGTCTTTCCCAAAAAAGTGCTTTCACCCGTCTAGGTATGTCTCACTCCATCCGGAGTGTTATATCATATAACTTTTGTGGAGTACTAACCCTGGTGTCTACAGTCTCTACTGTAATGTACTCATTCAAGTCCACTATCTCCAGAAGTTCCTTCAGGTTCTGGCGAGCTATTGTGACTTCTGCTGCACTGTCCAGCATTGTCTGAGCCCATTCTCCGTTCTTGAGTTGTGTTCTCAGTATTCTCGGCATGTCTGATCTTCAGACCCGCTACTTTCTTTTTGGAGAATTGAGGTTTTGTTTTATTTTTCGGTGCGTGTTTGTCGTTTTTTGATTTCACGCGTTCGTCTCTATGTTCTGATCGTCCTCTTCTTTCCGAAGTCTGTGATGAGATCTGAAAGGGACGAGAGGTACGTGTATCAGTATCTTAATACCTATCAGGTTTTCTCAAATTATCCCTATTCCTGAGGTTATACCTCCTTTCAGAGGGCTCCTTTTGAGGAGACCTACCCCGGGATTGAGAACGTTTCTCATTTGACTTTTGTTTATTAGTCTCCCACTTCTTTTTAGAAGATGTAGGAGTTTGTTTTATAGAGTCCTTCTCAGGACTTTCAGATAGTTTCGGCTTCACTGGTCTTCCACCCAAACTATCTCTGCCTAATTCTGCATAAGATTGTTCTATAATTCTGGGTAGCTCTGTTTGATGTTCTGTAACATCAAATTCCCTTAACTTTTGGCGGATCGCCACTGCTGCTGCCTCCCCTTTAATATTAGATAATATTATTGTTGAGACCTGGTCGAAATTTTTCAGTAATTTCATACCTAAATTTAGAGCAGGCTCTGCCCCGTATTCGTTTCGAATTTGTTTCAGGACTTCTGGTATTACCGCAATTGACGGAATGCCATGTGTTTTAGTATAGATGGCAGCAAAGACTGAGCCCCAAGTGGTGCAGTCTTCCAGTTGTGGTGTGATCCCCATTGGTAAACTGATCGTTAGGATTCTGTGTTTCTCATACGGGCTAGTATTTGGAAATACTGCTTCGATTTGAGTAATTTTTTGAGCTATCCAGAATGGAATTTGCTCACGTTTTGTGGGCATTTTACCCATGACTGCGTATAGAGTCTGTGGTGTAATTTTTAGTGTATTCCCCTGGTGAGGAGTTTGATTTGGAAGTGTCAATGGTGGTTGGACTGTGAAAGTCCGCATGACATATTGGACCAATTGTCTGTATATTTTTATTAACTCTGTGAGTTGAGTAAGTAATTCCTCGTCTGACATTTCTTCAATGTCAGGATGAGGTGTGTAGCCGGCTAGAATCGGCCATGTTGCTCCTGGTCTACCTAGTGGACCGAGCCTGGTAATGTTTCTGTGATGTTTTAGGGCGCCTTTAAACCAGAGCTGATGCTCCTGGTATGTTAGTGGAATTTCTATATCTTCGAAAGGAATGTATTCCTCTGGTGGATCATCTTCTTTGTAGAAGTGAAACGTGTGTGTTACTGGATTGGATTCAGGAAATATTACCCATGAATAGAATACCTCTGTCTGAAAGGATTCGTGTGCCTCTATCACGAAAACTGCTCTACCGCCTCTTGGTGGTAGGCCATGTTTTATAAGTTTTAGAGTGATGGCTCTTCTCAAGTTTTGAGGGATGTCTATAACACCCTCCTCGGTTTCAATAAAACCTGTGATGGTATAAGCTGTTACAGCTGGCTGATCCGCAGCTCCACCGTTTCCGGTTTCAGTGTCGGAGTCAGGCATTTTTGTTGTTTGAAAAATGTAGAACAAGTTTCAAGGAAACAAAGATAAGGTGCACAATATTTTGGAACACTGTATCCTTCAACGTTGAGCAAACCAAACAGCTAATATATAGGGTATTTCCCTATGTAGCCGTGGCGGATACTTAACCCTGCCCACTCCAGACGTCTTTTGGAGTATATGGGTAGGGGTCTCTGAGAGAAAAAGCACGGCTGAGTTACTCAGTATCTAGCGTTAAATTACCGCCTTACCAAACGTTGGGCGCCATGTAGTGTAGCTCCTATTTCCCTAATAGGCTCTGCGCATTGGAATAATATCCCCTATAGGTTTGACATAGGACTAAGGTCAGTATGTCCCTATCGAGTATATTAAACTTAATTACTTGTGCCAGCTAGCTCAGAGGCCACTAGAAACTCCTTGACAAACAAGAAGGGAGTAGTTTCTGGCAGCCGTAAAACATGACAACTTTGTCTCCCTTTAGAATCAGAACGTGTCCCAGAGTCGTAGAAACAATAGATAACTATTTCACTCAGCTCAATCGTGCATGCTTAGTTTTCCTCAAAGTTACACAGAAAGAATAGACGGGCGTTTCAATAAAAGGTTTATTGAACAGTCTTGTTTCTCGTGTAAGTAAAATGTGCTGTTACGATCACAAGACAGTATGCGAGATAAATAATGTACAGCGTAAGCAGTAGAAATAAATAATACTGCGATAGCATTATCTTTTAGCAGATATTCATTTACATAAATAACACAGACTAAAAAATGCGAGTACTCATACGATGCGTTTCTAATCTAGTTCTACCCCAATGTACCTAACCTAACCTAGGTGTAGGGAGAGGTATGAAGTAGCTGAAGTATTCCTTACTATGGTATACTAAGAGTATGTAAAGTCTAGTATGCCTAGTATGCCAAGAGTCCCTCTAGGTTCTAGTCAGCTCCATACCTTAAGAATGAGAGAGGTGGGAATCTCTTGCCAGACTCGAACTCCAACACCCCGCGAGGGAAGTCAGATCACTGGAAGCTGGACTCTCTGCGTGCAGGGATGACAGCGTCTTCTCAGTGCGTCAGGCCGGGAAACGGGCTCCTCTGAAGTCGAAGTCTCCTCTAGTTTACAAGGGCTAGGGAAGGTATATTTATACCTGAGAGGTACCTCACAATGTTAGCATTGACGTGAATCGGACAGCGGAAGACGTCCTGAATGAACCCCTAAGGTATAACGGTTCATGCATAATAGATGAGTCCTTGAAGAAATCAATAGTCCTGTGCTAGGGAAACTCCCGAAGCCTAAGGGTCTGTTCTTCAAGAACTCGTTGTGACGTTAGGGTGGATGGATGTCGGAGACCATGCCTGTATTTGGTGCACTGTTTAATGCCTAAATAAGGACTGGGATTTTATGCCTATATAAGGGCAGGGCGAATTGTGCCTATATAAGGACATGATACAGGAAAGCCCGTGTGTGGACACCCTAAGACGAATACAACAAAACAGGAGCCCTCTGAAAGGAGGTATAACCTCAGGAATAGGGATAATATTAAAAAACCTGACAGGTATCAGGATACTGATACACGTTCCTCTCGTTCCTTTCAGGGTTCGTCAAGAAACTCAGAGAGGGAAGGACGGTCAGAACAAAGACAAGAGGAGCGTACAAAATCCAGAGACACTCATCGCGCTGCGGACTACGCACCTAAAAAAGAGGACAAACAAAGACAGAAACCTCAGTTCAAAAAGAAGAAGGTAGCAGGTCTCAAGATCAGACATGCCCAAAATTCTGAGGACACAGCTTCTGAACGGGGAATGGGCTCTGACGATGCTAGACAGCGCGGCAGAAGTAACAATAGCTCGCCAGAACCTGAAGGAATTTCTGGTGACAGTGGAGTTCAGTGAGTATATCACGGTGGAAACACCTGATACTCGGGTAAGTGTCCCACAAAAGTTACATGAGATAACACTCCGGATGGAGGGGGACAAGCCCAGGAAAGTTAAAGGTCTATTTTGGGAAAATTTGTCATCTAGATATGACATCCTATTAGCAGAGCAAGACTGGCCGCCAGCATTCGTCATGGAGTGCCCAAAGCTAGAAAAGGTAATTTTTCCAGCATTTTCCGACCTTGTTCCCATACATCTTAAACATGCATATGCGCAGGAGTGGGCGGTTGCCCTAGCTCCAGCACTGTACAAAAATCATGCTGGTTGGGATGATGATTCAACCCACCACGTGATCCCGTTAAAAGTTTCCCCAAATGCTCAAAGGCAATATCCAATAAAGCAGGAAGCTAAAAAACAAGTCAGGGAGATCCTAGATCAACTAGAATACCAGGGGGTGATAGAAAATTGCACTTCACCTATGAACAATCCTTTGTTCCCCGTAGCCAAACCTGACAATACATATCGTCTAGTTTTAAACACTTAAACATTTAAACACTTGCACAAAGACATTTGCAGTTCAAAATGCACACAGTGCCGCATTAATGAATAACATTGTGCGACAAAAATACAAAACAACACTTGATATCTCAAATTGATTTTTCTGCCAGAATATAGCGCCTGAAAGTAGGTATCTGACCGCATTCCGTGCGTTAGGGTCCCAACGGCAATTTTGCTGACTCCCCCAAGGGTATAAGAATAGCCCGGGGTTGTTTTCAGCAAGGGTAACAGAGTTACTCCAAAATTTGGATGAAGAAGCATTATCCTATGTGGATGATATTTATCTGACGGACGATGACTTACCGAGGCACTTGACCAGGGTGATCACCATTATTATGGGATTCGCCTCTGAGGGCTACAAATTTAACTTTAAAAAATCAAAGATTGCCCACCTCAGAGTCCTGTTTTTAGGATACGAGCTGTAAAGTGAGGGAAAAAGCCTAGCAGCTAACTTTTTAGAAAAGTGTGCGCTGCTCCAACCTCCAAAATCATTAAAGAATTTACAATCAATTCTGGGATTCCTAAATTTTGGTCGAACATACATTTTGGATTACGCAGAAAGAGTAAAACCTTTCTACGACTTAATAAAACCAGATTTTTCAGTCAGACAATGGACACAGGAACATACAAATATCCTGCGTTCCCTACAGGAAGACAGGATAGCTTCAAAACACTTACAGACACGCGTAAACGCACAGAACTTAGTGATCCGAGTAATAGCGGGTCAATGCGGGTACACTTATTTGACTTTCAATGAAGGCAAAACGGTACCAATCGCATACAAATCACACCTGTACGCAAACGCAGAAATGCGTTTCACTTCAACAGAAAAATCCTGACAGCAGTGCAGACCGCTGTAGCAAGAGAAAGAGCTCTGGCTCAGGGTAAACGCATAATTGTCGTGACCCCAGTACCAGCTTTAGAAGCTGTTACAAAAACTAGCATTCCAAATGCGAAAGCCTTACATCCCAGATGGATACAATGGGCTAATTCTCTTACTGCAACGGATGTTGAATACAGATTTGATCCAAGTTTAAAAATACAAGCATTTCTGCAATACGAACATGAATATCCTCTACCAAATGAAATTTTGCCTCTAGATCAGTATGAATACATTATTTACACTGACGGTTCTGCTCAACCGGCCATAGGGAGTAAGCAAGCATACAGCGTGGCATGTGCAATCGTTAAAGGTCGCTTGCGTGATGGCAACTTCCATCCAAGCTGTACTAAAACGCAATCTCTAGGAGACTGCACGGCTCAGTTGGCAGAACTCAAAGCACTGATACTGGCACTTATTAATATGGATCACGAATTCCCCACACTGATTGTGTGTGATTCCTTTTACTGTGTACAGTCGTACAATGAATATCTACATCATTGGGAACAAAACGGGTTCAAAGATGCAAAAGGTGGCACAATTAAGCATAAAATGCTATGGGAACAGGTAGTGGAGATGAGAAACGAACTACCAAGGGCTCACGTGATACATACACTGAGTCATCAGTGTGATGGCGTTCACGTTGAAGGGAATTCATTGGCTGATGAAGCCGCAAAGGGGGCTGTACGCACAGCGTCCGTAGCTGCAATCACTCGTTCAAAAACGAGAATAGATGGCGAGATAATGGTAAGTGTCAATGCTTTGCGCACAGGCAGCAGAGCAGTACCAAAGACATTTCCACTCAAGTACTCCTACAAGTTAGATGCACAAAACATTCCATATGCTCAGATTCCTGGAGTGGGGGATAGAGTAATACCAAATATGGATCGTAGGCGCTGCTTAATTGTGGCAGCACACGAAGGGAAAGGTTCTGTACATAAGGGACTTAGGGAGACTGTTTCTTTGTTGAAAGAACGCTACTGGTGGCCCGTGATGAGAAGGCAGATTAGAGACTATGTCTGGAACTGCGACATCTGCAAGCAGATGGAAGGGTCCACCACAACACGTCTAGTACAGATACCATTATTAGACAGCATTAGGTTGTCGGTTCGTGTACGTCCAGCTCAAGTTTCCTCAAGATCTGGCCTCAGCGCTCGGCTGACGCTCGAACTGTTATAAAAGATTTGCGAGTCTTTATCGTCACATACGCAGTTGGCACGTTACATTCTGACCGTGGTCCGGCGTTTAGCTCTCGGGCTTACAAAGAGGCCATGGAAGGAATGGGTGTAGCATTGCGGTACTCCTCTCCGTATCATCCCGAGGGAAATTCTGTTGTGGAGAGGAAAAACCGGGACTTAAAGCAATCTTTAACAGCTAGGGCAGAGCTTTCCAAACTGTGTGTCCCGACACAGTACTGTGTCGCCTGCAAATGGTGGGTGTGTCGCGGGATGACACCGGTATTAACGGGCACTTGGCACATAACTGCTGCTAATTAAGAGGCATTCCTTTGAAAGCTTTGTTCTCACTATGCCTCATCTATTGCATAACGTCTCCCAGTAAATGGTCTTTTAAAGACCTGCGAAGTACTCGGGTGCGGCTGTGTGTGTGCCCGGGAAGCTGGGGTGAGGTGACAGAGGGTGACAGACAGAGGGAGGGAGATAGAGGGAGGAAGACAGAGAGAGAGGGAGACAGAGAGAGAGGGAGACAGAGAGGGAGAGAGACAGAGAGGGAGAGAGGGAGGGAGAGAGGGAGGGAGACAGAGGGACTGAGAAAGAGGGAGACAGAGAGGGAGACAGAGGGCGACAGAGAGGGAGACAGAGGGCGACAGACAGAGGGAGACAGACAGAGGGAGGAGGGCGACAGAGGGAGGGAGGGAGACAGAGGGAGGGAGACAGAGGGAGGGAGACAGAGGGAGAGGGAGACAGGGGGAGAGGGAGACAGAGAGAGGGAGACAGAGAGAGGGAGACAGAGAGGGAGGGAGACAGAGAGGGAGGGAGACAGAGAGGGAGGGAGGGAGAGAGGGAGGGAGACAGAGGGACGGAGACAGGGAGACAGAGAGGGAGACAGAGGGCGACAGAGAGGGAGACAGAGGGCGACAGAGAGGGAGACAGAGGGCGACAGAGAGGGAGACAGAGGGCGACAGAGAGGGAGACAGAGGGCGACAGACAGAGGGAGACAGAGGGCGACAGACAGAGGGAGGAGGGCGACAGAGGGAGGGAGGGAGACAGAGGGAGGGAGACAGACAGAGGGAGATAGACAGAGGGAGGGAGACAGAGAGAGAGGGAAACCGTGGGAGACACAGAGAGAGGGAGACAGAGGGAGGGAGGGAGACAGAGGGAGGGAGTCCGGGGTAGACAGAGGGAGGGAGAGGGAGACAGAGAGAGGAGAGAGGGAGACAGAGAGAGAGGGAGACAGAGAGAGAGGGAGACAGAGAGAAAGGGAGACAGAGAGAGGGAGACAGAGAGGGAGGGAGACAGAGAGGGAGGGAGGGAGGGAGGGAGAGAGGGAGGGAGACAGAGGGACGGAGACAGAGGGAGACAGAGAGGGAGACAGAGGGCGACAGAGAGGGAGACAGAGGGCGACAGACAGAGGGAGACAGAGGGCGACAGACAGAGGGAGACAGACAGAGGGAGGGGGGTGATGGAGGGAGGGAGACAGGGGGAGGGAGACAGAGAGAGACAGACAGAGGGAGGGAGACAGAGAGAGAGGGAAAGCGTGGGAGACACAGAGAGAGGGAGACAGAGGGAGGGAGTCCGGGGTAGACAGAGGGAGGGAGAGGGAGACAGAGAGAGGGAGACAGAGGGAGGGAGACAGAGGGACGGAGACAGAGAGAGGGAGACAGATGGAGGGTGACAGACGGAGGGCGACAGACGGAGGGAGACAGACAGAGGGAGGGAGACAGAGGGAGGGAGATGGAGGGAGGGAGACGGAGGGAGGGAGACGGAGGGAGGGAGATGGAGGGAGGGAGACAGACAGAGGGAGACAGACAGAGGGAGGGAGAGAGAGGGAAACCGTGGGAGAGACAGAGAGAGGGAGACAGAGGGAGGGAGACAGAGGGAGGGAGTCCGGGTAGACAGAGGGAGGGAGACAGAGAGAGGGAGACAGAGAGAGGGAGACAGAGAGAGGGAGACAGAGAGAGGGAGGCAGAGAGAGGGAGACAGACAGAGGGAGGGAGACAGACAGAGGGAGAGGGAGACAGAGAGGGAGACAGAGAGAGAGAGGGAGACAGAGAGCGGGAGACAGAGAGAGGGAGACAGAGAGGGAGACAGAGAGAGAGGGAGACAGACAGAGAGAGAGAGAGGGAGACAGAGGGAGGGAGACAGAGGGACGGAGACAGAGGGACGGAGACAGAGGGAGGGAGACAGAGGGGTAGAAACATAGGAAGACAGAGAGAGGGAGACAGAGAGAGGGAGACAGACAGAGGGAGGGAGACAGACAGAGGGAGACAGACAGAGGGAGGAGGGCGACAGAGGGAGCGAGACAGATAGAGGGAGACAGAGGGAGGGAGGGAGACAGAGGGAGACAGAGGGAGGGAGACAGAGAGAGAGAGAGGGAGGGAGACAGAGGGAGAGAGAGGGAGGGAGAGAGAGGGAGGGAGAGGGAGGGGGACAGAGAGAGGGAGACAGTTAGAGAGAGAGAGAGAGAGAGAGAGAGAGGGAGACAGACAGAGTGAGTGAGACAGAGGGAGACAGAGGGAGACAGGGAGGGAGAGAGAGAGAGAGAGAGAGAGAGAGAGAGAGAGAGAGAGAGAGATAGAGAGAGGGAGAGAGAGAGAGAGAGAGAGAGAGAGAGAGAGGGAGGGAGACAGACAGACAGAGGGAGGGAGAGATAGAGAGAGGGAGGGAGACAGAGAGAGAGAGAGAGAGAAAGATGTGTGTATGCCGGGTCTGGTGGCTCAGTGGACGAAGGCATCCGCTGCAGGGGCCTGTGTTCAACCTCATGGTCTCAAATTTGCTTGAAAATGCACCATTTGCCCACTTTTATTTCAAAATTTTCTTCCGGGGGGAGAACCCCCCCGAACCGCTTAAGTGGTTCGGGCTCGCTCGCTACGCTCGCTCGCTCGCTACACTGCCTTACTGTGTCCCAAAATGATGCATCTCCAAAAAGTGTGTCACCAACATGAAAAGTTTGGAAAGCTGTGAGCTAGGGTATTAGGCAAGGGTGGTAGATGGGTCGATCACCTTTATGGGGTCCAACGAGCGATCAATAATCAGCGAAGAAGCTCTCTAGGGGGTGTCACTCCTTACGAGGTCCTATTTGGGACAAGAATGTGGGTACCTGATCTTGATTGTGAAGGCACAGTGGCGGATGAAAAACCATTTGATATCCATGATCGTTTGGCTGTTTTACAGGATCTAAATGAATCCAGAACACAACAAAGTAACGTGCTCCAGAAACAGACCGCCACTGAGGAAGTCAAGGCAGTAACGGCAAGACCTGTCTGGATCCCAAAAGTCGGGGATCTGGTCAGAGAGAAGATTGCTGACAAGAAAGAATTCGGGCCATCCTACAGAAAGCCTGTACCGGTCCTAGCAATCCAAGGTACAAGAACTGTACTTCTGCCGCCTCTTGCCGGGAAAAAGGAGAAAAGATTTGTCTCAATTGACTTAATTAAACCACACTATGTGGCCGATACTAAGCAGTAGGCCTCGTGGACTCCACAGTAGCAGACGCCCTCCTCTCGCTACTATCCAAGAAGTTCAAACAGAAAGACTCATCACGTTTGAAGAGCCACCTGTACGGAATGAAGGACTAAGCAACAATGCTATGGAACTCGTTCCACTTCAACAAGAAATACATCTTCAAGAAGAAAATCAACTTAACCCCTTCCATGCTCATGACGAGCTGGACTCGTCATGGCACACAGTGCTCGTGTGCTCATGACGAGTCCAGCTCGTCATGGAACCCAGTCAAGGAAATCCCTCTGGTGCGGGCACCAGAGGGATTCCCTTTCATCCCTAAAGCCTCGGGAGCTGGGGAAGAGCTTCCCAGCTCCCGAGGCCCCCCTGGTTTCCCTGAAATGACGATCGGCGCGCACGTCGCGCTGATCTCATTTCAGTGAAACTGAAACTGAAATGAGCCAAGAGGCTCATTACAGTTTCAGTTTCTACGTGCTCAGGGGGCTATCTCAGCCCCCTGAGCACGTAGAAACTCAGGAGAGGTATCGTTGGAAAGGGGAGAATCTCCCCTTTCCAATGGTACCCCTCACTAGTGGATCTCTGCTTGGGGATCGCCCCAGGAGGGCGATCCCCAAGCAGGGATCCACTCACTAGGCACCAGGGAGGGGGGAGCGGCCCCTTGGGCAAGGGCCTTTGCTCCCCCATACAATTTTTTGGCATAATTAGTCTTTCTGCCCCCCTGGGGGTAGATGGGGGCAGTAGCCCCCAATCTGCCCCCCGGGGGTAGAAAGCCCACTAGACACCAGGGATTTCTATTTAAATTATATTTAGGGGTGGGGGCTGCCCAAAACGGGCATGCCGATGCCCCCATCCCCCCGGCCACAAAATTAGTCTTTCTGCCCCCTGGGGGCAGATGGGGCAGTAGCCCCCAATCTGCCCCCCGGGGGCAGAAAGCCCACTAGATACCAGGGATTTTTTGAAAATTATAGTTAGGGGTGGGGGCTGCCCAATATGGGCATGCCAATGCCCCCACCCCACCCCGCCGCAAAGGTACAGTCTTTCTGCCCCTCCTGGGGGGCAGATGGGGGCAGTAGCCCCCAATCTGCCCCCCGGGGGCAGAAAGCCCACTAGATACCAGGGATTTGTTTTAAATTATAATTTGGGGTGGGGGCTGCCCAATATGGGCATGCCAATGCCCCCACCCCACCCCGCCGCAAAGGTACAGTCTTTCTGCCCCTCCTGGGGGCAGATGGGGGCAGTAGCCCCCAATCTGCCCCCCGGGAGGGCAGAAAGCCCACTAGACACCAGGTTTTTTTTCCCCTCGATACATTTAGGGGTGGGGGTTGCCCAAGATGGGCATGCCAATGCCCCCACCCCTCCCCACGAAATTCCAGTCTTTCTGCCCCCGGGGGGCAGATGGTGGCAGCGGCCACCAATCTGCACCCACCCGGGGGTTCAGAAATACCCTAGATGCCAGGGATTATTTTTTTATAGGCCCGGGGTGGGGGCTGCCCAGAATGGGCATGCAAATGCCCCCACCCTACCCCCAAAGAAAAAAAAAACTTTCTGCCCCCCAGGAGGCAGATGGGGGCAATAGCCCCTGATCTGCCCCCCGGGGAGGGGGCAGAAAGCCCACTAAGCGCCAGGGATTTTTTTTTATATAGGTAGGGGTGGGGGCTGCCCAGAATTTGCATGTCAATGCCCCCAACCCAAAAAAAATGCTACAGTCTTTCTGCCCCCCTGGGAGGCAGATGGGGCAATAGCACCTTATCTGCCCCCCGGGGGGCAGAAAGCCCACTAGCCACCAGGGATTTTTTTTTTTACAAAGTTCGAGGTGGGGGCTGCCAAGAATGGACATGCCAATGCCCCCACCCACCCCAAAAAAGATGTCACTGTCTTTCTGCCCCTCCCAGGAGGCAGATGGGGGCAGTAGCCCCTGATCTGCCCCCGGGGGCAGAAAGCCCACTATGTGCCAGCGATTATGCTGGCTTTTTTATACGGAGGGGTGGGGGCTGACCAGCATAGGCATCCCAATGCCCCCGACCCCCCAAAAGAATAGCCACAGTCTTTCTGCCCCCTCGGGGGCATATCGGGGCAATAGCCCCTGATTTCCCCCTCCCCAGGGCGGCAGAAAGCCCACTAGGCACTGACTTTTTTTCGGAATGTGCCTACCTGTTGAATTTGGTTCCTAGCTCTGCCGGCACCCAGGGAAACCTAGCAAACCTATACATTTTTAAAACTAGACACCCAGGGGAATCCAGGATGGGCTGACTTGACTGGCTCTCACCAGGTTCTGTTACCCAGAATCCCTTGCAAACCTAAAAATTTGTCCCAAAAAACACATTTTCCTCACATTTTTGTGGTGGAAAGTTCTGGAATCTGCGTGGATCCACAAAATTCCACCCACCCCGCGTTCCCCAAAGTCTTTCGAGAAAAATGGTACCTCAGCTTGTGTGGGTAGGACTAGTGGCCGCGACAGGAAACGGCCCAAAACGCAACATGGACACACCACATTTTCACAGTGAAAACGGACCCTTTTTTGCAAAGTGCCTAGCTGTAGATTTTGAACCCTAACACTGCCAGCACCTAGGGAAACCTAGCAAACCTATACATTTTTGAAAACTAGACACCCAGGGGAATTCAGGATGGGGTGACTTGACTGGCTCTCACCAGGATCTGTTACCCAGAATCCCTTGCAAACCTAAAAATATGTCCCAAAAAACACATTTTCCTCACATTTCTGTGGTGGAAAGTTCTGGAATCTGCGTGGATCCACAAATTTCCTACCACCCTGCGTTCCCCCAGGGCTCCCGATAAAAATGGTACCTCACTTGTGTGGGTAGGCATAGTGGCTGAAACAGGAAATGGCCCAAATCGTATTGTGGAGACTTCAAAACTACCTATAACAAAACTACCTGGTTTTGGGGGGGCACCTGGTTTTTGGCCCCGGGCTCGCCGCCATCTAGGGAAACCTACCAATCCCACACATTTCTGAAAACTAGACACCCTGGGGAGTCCAATGAGGTATGGCTTGCGTGGATCCCCCAACGTTTCCCTACCCAGAATCCCCTGCAACCCTCAAATTTAGCTGAAAAAACCATATTTTCCACATATTTTTGCGTGGAATCACCGTGCTGGCACAAATGTCCTACCACCCAGCGTTGCCCTTGTTCCCCGAGTAAAATGATACCTCACTTGTGTGGGTGTCCGAAGCAGAACTGGCTAAAAACGTATTTTTAAAAAAATATAGCGCTTAGAATTCTCGGTGCTATACCCTAAATCCCTATGTTTTGGGCTCTTCCCAGTCACAGGCCTTTGGCCCACCCACACAAGTGAGGTATCATTTTACTCGGGAGAACAAGGGGAACGCTGGGTGGTAGGACATTTGTGCCGGCACAGTGATCCCACGCAAAAATGTATGGAAAAAGTGATTTTTCAGCTAAATTTGAGGTTTGCAGGGGATTCTGGGTAGGAAAACGTTGTGGGACCCACGCAAGCCATACCTCGCTGGACTCCCCGGGTGTCTAGCTTTCAGAAATGTTTGAGTTTGGTAGTTTCCCAAGATGGCCGCCGAGCCCAGGGCCAAAAACTCCTGGGACCCCCTTGCAAAACCAGGTTGTTTTGTGATAAGTAATTTTGATGTCGCCTCAATAGGTTTTGGGCCCTTTTCTGTCGCGGGTACTTGACCCACCCACGCAAGTGAGGTATCATTTTTATCGGGAGACCTGGGGGAACGCTGGGTGGGAGGAAATTTGTGGATCCACGTAGATTCCAGAACTTTCCCACATAGAAATTTGAGAGAAAAGTGATTTTTTCAGCTAAATTTGAGGTTTGCAGGGCATTCTGGGTAGGAAAACGTTGGGGGATCCACGCAAGCCATACCTCGTTGGACTCCCCGGGTGTCTAGTTTTCAGAAATGTGTGGGTTTGGTAGGTTTCCCAAGATGGCCGCCGAGCCCGGGGCCAAAAACCCAGGTGACTCCCCTTGCAAAACCAGCTTGTTTTGTGATAGATCATTTTGATGTCTCCTCAATACGTTTTGGGCCCTTGCCTGTTGCGGGTACTTGAACCACCCACACCAGTGAGGTTTTTGGCCCTGGGCTCGGCGGCCATCTTAGGAAACCTACCAAACCCACACATTTCTGAAAACTAGACACTCTGGGGAGTCCAGCGAGGTATGGCTTGCGTGGGTCCCCCAATGTTTTCCTACCCAGAATCCCCTGCAAACCTGATATTTTGCTGAAAAAATCACTTTTTCGCACATTTTTGTGTGGTAAAGTTGTGGAATCATGGGGCTGACACAAATTTCCTACCACCCAGCAATCCCCCAGGTCTCCCGATAAAAATGGTGCCTCACTCGGGTGGGAGGCCCAAGTACCCGCGACAGGCAAGGGCCCACAACGTATTGAGGCGACCTCAAAATGGCCTATCACAAAACGACCTGGTTTTGCAAGGGGGTCCCATGACGTTTTGGCCCGGGGCTCGGCGGCCACCTACGGAAACCTACCAAACCTACACATTTCTGAAAAGTAGACACCCGGGGCATTCCAGGGAGGTATGACTTGCGTGGATCCACCAACGTTTTCTTACCCAGAATCCCTGCAAACCTGATATTTTGCTGAAAAAATCACTTTTTCGCACATTTTTGTGTGGTAAAGTTGTGGAATCATGGGGCTGACACAAATTTCCTACCACCCAGCAATCCCCCAGGTCTCCCGATAAAAATGGTGCCTCACTCGGGTGGGAGGCCCAAGTACCCGCGACAGGCAAGGGCCCACAACGTATTGAGGCGACCTCAAAATGGCCTATCACAAAACGACCTGGTTTTGCAAGGGGGACCCATGACGTTTTGGCCCGGGGCTCGGCGGCCACCTACGGAAACCTACCAAACCTACACATTTCTGAAAAGTAGACACCCGGGGCATTCCAGGGAGGTATGACTTGCGTGGATCCACCAACGTTTTCTTACCCAGAATCCCCTGCAAACCTGATATTTTGCTGAAAAAATCACTTTTTCGCACATTTTTGTGTGGTAAAGTTGTGGAATCATGGGGCTGACACAAATTTCCTACCACCCAGCAATCCCCCAGGTCTCCCGATAAAAATGGTGCCTCACTCGGGTGGGAGGCCCAAGTACCCGCGACAGGCAAGGGCCCACAACGTATTGAGGCGACCTCAAAATGGCCTATCACAAAACGACCTGGTTTTGCAAGGGGGTCCCATGACGTTTTGGCCCGGGGCTCGGCGGCCACCTACGGAAACCTACCAAACCTACACATTTCTGAAAAGTAGACACCCGGGGCATTCCAGGGAGGTATGACTTGCGTGGATCCACCAACGTTTTCTTACCCAGAATCCCCTGCAAACCTGATATTTTGCTGAAAAAATCACTTTTTCGCACATTTTTGTGTGGTAAAGTTGTGGAATCATGGGGCTGACACAAATTTCCTACCACCCAGCAATCCCCCAGGTCTCCCGATAAAAATGGTGCCTCACTCGGGTGGGAGGCCCAAGTACCCGCGACAGGCAAGGGCCCACAACGTATTGAGGCGACCTCAAAATGGCCTATCACAAAACGACCTGGTTTTGCAAGGGGGACCCATGACGTTTTGGCCCGGGGCTCGGCGGCCACCTACGGAAACCTACCAAACCTACACATTTCTGAAAAGTAGACACCCGGGGCATTCCAGGGAGGTATGACTTGCGTGGATCCACCAACGTTTTCTTACCCAGAATCCCCTGCAAACCTGATATTTTGCTGAAAAAATCACTTTTTCGCACATTTTTGTGTGGTAAAGTTGTGGAATCATGGGGCTGACACAAATTTCCTACCACCCAGCAATCCCCCAGGTCTCCCGATAAAAATGGTGCCTCACTCGGGTGGGAGGCCCAAGTACCCGCGACAGGCAAGGGCCCACAACGTATTGAGGCGACCTCAAAATGGCCTATCACAAAACGACCTGGTTTTGCAGGGGGTCCCATGACGTTTTGGCCCGGGCTCGGCGGCCACCTACGGAAACCTACCAAACCTACACATTTCTGAAAAGTAGACACCGGGGCATTCTAGGAGGTATGACTTGCGTGGATCCACCAACGTTTTCTTACCCAGAATCCCCTGCAAACCTGATATTTTGCTGAAAAAATCACTTTTTCGCACATTTTTGTGTGGTAAAGTTGTGGAATCATGGGATTGACACAAATTTCCTACCACCCAGCGTTCCCCAGGTCTCCCAATAAAAATGGTGCCTCACTCGGGTGGGAGGCCCAAGTACCCGCGACAGGCAAGGGCCCACAACGTATTGAGGCGACCTCAAAATGGCCTATCACAAAACTACCTGTTTTTGCAAGGGGGTCCCATGACGTTTTGGCCCGGGGCTCGGCGTCCACCTAGGGAAACCTACCAAACCTACACATTTCTGAAAAGTAGACACCCGGGGATTCCAGGGAGGTATGGCTTGCATGGATCCCCCAACGGTTTCTTACCCAGAATCCCCTGCAAACCTGAAATTTGGCTGAAAAATCACTTTTTCACACATTTTTGTGTGGTAAAGTTGTGGCATCACGGGGCTGACACAAATTCCCTACCACCCAGCGTTCCCCAGGTCTCCCGATAAAAATGGTGCCTCACTCGGGTGGGAGGCCCAAGCACCCGCGACAGGCAAGGGCCCAAAACATTTTGTGATAGGCAATTTTGATGTCGCCTCAATACGTTGTGGGCCCTTGCCTGTCGCGTGTACTTGGGCCTCCCACACAAGTGAGGCACCATTTTTATCGGGAGACCTGGGGAACGCTGGGTGGTAGGAAATTTGTGTGAGGCCAGTGATGCCACACTTTCCCACACAAAATGTGTGAAAAAAGTGATTTTTTCAGCTAAAATTGAGGTTTGCAGGGGATTCTGGGTAAGGAAACGTTGGGGGATCCACGCAAGCCATACCTCCCTGGAAGCCCCGGGTGTCTACTTTTCAGAAATGTGTGGGTTTGGTAGGTTTCCCTAGATGGCTACCGAGCACGGGGCCAAAACCCAGGTGACCCCCGTGCAAAACCAGGTCGTTTTGTGAAAGGCCATTTTGAGGTCGCCTCACTACGTTGTGGGCCCTTGCCTGTCGCTGGTACTTGGGCCTCCCACACGAGTGAGGCACCATTTTTATCGGGAGACCTGGGGGAACGCTGGGTGGTAGGAAATTTGTGTCAGCCCCATGATTCCACAACTTTACCACACAACAATGTGCGAAAAAGTGATTTTTGAGCAAAATATCAGGTTTGCAGGGGATTCTGGGTAATAAAACTTTGGTGGATCCACGCAAGCCATACCTCCCTGGAATCCCCGGGTGTCTACTTTTCAGAAATGTGTAGGTTTGGTAGGTTTCCATAGGTGGCCGCCGAGCCCCGGGCCAAAACGTCATGGGACCCCCCTTGCAAAACCAGGTAGTTTTGTGATAGGCCATTTTGAGGTCGCCTCAATACGTTGTGGGCCCTTGCCTGTCGCGGGTACTTGGGCCTCCCACCCGAGTGAGGCACCATTTTTATCGGGAGACCTGGAGGAACGCTGGGTGGTAGGAAATTTGTGTGAGGCCAGTGATGCCACACTTTCCCACACAAAAATGTGTGAAAAAAGTGATTTTTTCTGCTAAAATTGAGGTTTGCAGGGGATTCTGGGTAAGGAAACGTTGGGGGATCCACGCAAGCCATACCTCCCTGGAAGCCCCGGGTGTCTACTTTTCAGAAATGTGTGGGTTTGGTAGGTTTCCCTAGATGGCTACCGAGCACGGGGCCAAAAACCCAGGTGACCCCCTTGCAAAACCAGGTCGTTTTGTGAAAGGCCATTTTGAGGTCGCCTCACTACGTTGTGGGCCCTTGCCTGTCGCGGGTACTTGGGCCTCCCACACGAGTGAGGCACCATTTTTATCGGGAGACCTGGGGGAACGCTGGGTGGTAGGAAATTTGTGTCAGCCCCATGATTCCACAACTTTACCACACAACAATGTGCGAAAAAGTGATTTTTTGAGCAAAATATCAGGTTTGCAGGGGATTCTGGGTAAGAAAACTTTGGTGGATCCACGCAAGCCATACCTCCCTGGAATCCCCGGGTGTCTACTTTTCAGAAATGTGTAGGTTTGGTAGGTTTCCCTAGGTGGCCGCCGAGCCCCGGGCCCAAACGTCATGGGACCCCCTTGCAAAACCAGGTAGTTTTGTGATAGGCCATTTTGAGGTCGCCTCAATACGTTGTGGGCCCTTGCCTGTCGCGGGTACTTGGGCCTCCCACCCGAGTGAGGCACCATTTTTATCGGGAGACCTGGGAGAACGCTGGGTGGTAGGAAATTTGTGTGAGGCCAGTGATGCCACACTTTCCCACACACAAATGTGTGAAAAAGTGATTTTTTCAGCTAAAATTGAGGTTTGCAGGGGATTCTGGGTAAGGAAACGTTGGGGGATCCACGCAAGCCATACCTCCCTGGAAGCCCCCGGGTGTCTACTTTTCAGAAATGTGTGTGTTTGGTAGGTTTCCCTAGGTGCCGGCAGAGCTAGGGTTCACAAACTACAGCTAGGCACTTTGCCAAAAAAGGGTCATTTTTCACTGCGAAATTGAGGTGAGACCACGTTGCGTTTTGCGCCGTTTCCTGTCGCGGGCACTAGGCCGACCCACACAAGTGAGGTACCATTTTTCTCAGAAGACTTTGGGGAACGCGGGGTGGGTGGAAATTTGTGAATCCACGCAGATTCCAGAACTTTCCACCACAGAAATGTGGGGAAAATGTGGTTTTTTTGACAATTTTTTAGGTTTGCAAGGGATTCTGGGTAACAGAACCTGGTGGGAGGCAGTCCAGTCACCCCATCCTGGATTCCCCTGGGTGTCTAGTTTTCAAAAATGTATAGGTTTGCTAGGGTTCCCTAGGTGCCGGCAGAGCTAGGGTTCAAAAACTACAGCTAGGCACTTTGCCAAAAAAGGGTCATTTTTCACTGCGAAATTGAGGTGTGACCACATTGCGTTTTGCGCCGTTTCCTGTCGCAGGCACTAGGCCGACCCACACAAGTGAGGTACCATTTTTCTCGGAAGACTTTGGGGAACGCGGGGTGGGTGGAAATTTGTGGATCCACGCAGATTCCAGAACTTTCCACCACAGAAATGTGGGGAAAATGTGGTTTTTTTGACAATTTTTTATGTTTGCAAGGGATTCTGGGTAACAGAACCTGGTGGGAGGCAGTCAAGTCACCCCATCCTGGATTCCCCTCGGTGTCTAGTTTTCAAAAATGTATAGGTTTGCTAGGTTTCCCTAGGTGCCGGCAGAGCTAGGGTTCAAAAACTACAGCTAGGCACTTTGCCCAAAAAGGGTCATTTTTCACTGCAAAATTGAGGTGTGACCACGTTGCGTTTTGCGCCGTTTCCTGTCGCAGGCACTAGGCCGACTCACACAAGTGAGGTACCATTTTTCTCGGAAGACTTTGGGGAACGCGGGGTGGGTGGAAATTTGTGGATCCACGCAGATTCCAGAACTTTCCACCACAGAAATGTGGGGAAAATGTGGTTTTTTTGACAATTTTTTATGTTTGCAAGGGATTCTGGGTAACAGAACCTGGTGGGAGGCAGTCAAGTCACCCCATCCTGGATTCCCCTGGGTGTCTAGTTTTCAAAAATGTATAGGTTTGCTAGATTTCCCTAGGTGCCGGCACAGCTAGGGTTCAAAAACTACAGCTAGGCACTTTGCCAAAAAGGGTCATTTTTCACTGCGAAATTGAGGTGTGACCACGTTGCGTTTTGCGCCGTTTCCTGTCGCAGGCACTAGGCCGACCCACACAAGTGAGGTACCATTTTTCTCGTAAGACTTTGGGGAACGCGGGGTGGGTGGAAATTTGTGGATCCACGCAGATTCCAAAACTTTCCACCACAGAAATGTGGGGAAAATGTGTTTTTTTGACAATTCTTGAGGTTTGCAAGGGATTCTGGGTAACAGAACCTGGTGGGAGGAAGTCAAGTCACCCCATCCTGGATTCCCCTGGGTGTCTAGTTTTCAAAAATGTATAGGTTTGCTAGGTTTCCCTAGGTGCCGGCAGAGCTAGGGTTCAAAAACTACAGCTAGGCACTTTGCCAAAAAAGGGTCATTTTTCACTGCGAAATTGAGGTGTGACCACGTTGCGTTTTGCGCCGTTTCCTGTCGCAGGCACTAGGCCGACCCACACAAGTGAGGTACCATTTTTCTCGGAAGACTTTGGGGAACGCGGGGTGGGTGGAAATTTGTGGATCCACGCAGATTCCAGAACTTTCCACCACAGAAATGTGGGGAAAATGTGGTTTTTTTGATAATTTTTTAGGTTTGCAAGGGATTCTGGGTAACAGAACCTGGTGGGAGGCAGTCCAGTCACCCCATCCTGGATTCCCCTGGGTGTCTAGTTTTCAAAAATGTATAGGTTTGCTAGGTTTCCCTAGGTGCCGGCAGAGCTAGGGTTCAAAAACTACAGCTAGGCACTTTGCCAAAAAAGGGTCATTTTTCACTGCGAAATTGAGGTGTGACCACGTTGCGTTTTGCACAGTTTCCTGTCGCAGGCACTAGGACGACCCACACAAGTGAGGTACCATTTTTCTCGTAAGACTTTGGGGAACGCGGGGTGGGTGGAAATTTGTGGATCCATGCAGATTCCAGAACTTTCCACCACAGAAATGTGGGGAAAATGTGTTTTTTTGACAATTTTTTATGTTTGCAAGGGATTCTGGGTAACAGAACCTGGTGGGAGGCAGTCAAGTCACCCCATCCTGGATTCCCCTGGGTGTCTAGTTTTCAAAAATGTATAGGTTTGCTAGGTTTCCCTAGGTGCCGGCAGAGCTAGGGTTCAAAAACTACACCTAGGCACTTTGCAAAAAAGGGTAATTTTTCATTGTGAAAATGTGGTACGTCCACGTTGCATTTTGAGCCATTTCCTGTTGTGGGCACAAGGGCTACCCACACAAGTGAGGTACCATTTTTATCGGGAGACTTAGGGTAACACAGAATTGTAGAGCAACTGTTATTACCTATTGACTTTCGATGCATTTCTGCCTTCCAAATGAAAGACAATGTGTAAAAAATAAGTCATTTTGAAAAATGACCTATAATTCTCATGCTAGTATGGGTACTCCCAATTTCGGAAATGTGCAAATATCTACTGTTTCTAAAATCTACATTTTGTTCCCATTTCAGAAATACATAGGTGTCTTTCATAACAATTTTTCCATGTATACATTTTCCCAAAATAATTGCTATATACCCGGTACATAATAAAAAACCATTGCAAGATGCTGCTCAATTATTGGCTCTGGGTTCGTCGGGTTCTTGGTGAACCTACAAGTCCTATATATCCCCACAACCAGAAAGGTCCAGCGGATATAACGGTATATTGCCTTCAAATAGCTGTCATAATTAGAAGAAGTTACAGGTGAAAACGTTGACACAAATGGCTGTTTTTTTCAACTAATTTTCAATTTTTCCTTTATTTAACTGTTAGTTTCTATAAGGAAAACTTTAAGGATCTACACAAATGACCCCTTGCTGAATTCAGAATTTTGTCTACTTTTCAGAAATGTATGGCTTTCCAGGATCCATTATTGGTTTCATACCCATTTCTACCATTAACTGGAAGGAGGTTGAAAGCACAAAAAATAGCAAAAATAGGCTATGTCCCAGAAAAATGCCAAAACTGTGTAAAAAAAGTTGGTTTTCTGACAAAAGTCTGCTTGTCCCTGAAAGCTGGGAAAATGGTGATTTCATCCCCACAACCCCTTTTTTGATGCCATTTGCAGGGAAAAATCAAGACGCTTTCATCTGTAGCCCTTTTTTCGCATTTTTCCCCAAAAAAACAAAATTTAGCTGTATTTTGACTAATTTCTGGGTCCCCTCCAGGGGAATCCACAAACCCTGGGTACCTTTACAATCCCCATGATGTTAGAAAAAAAGGACGCAAATTTGGCATGGATACCTTATGTGGTCAAAAAGTTACAGGGGCCTAAGCGCGCACTACCCCAAATAGCCAAAAAAAGGCTTAGCACAGGAGGGGAAAAGGCCTAGCAGCGAAGGGGTTAAGAACCAAGTTGCAATCAGACCTAATACAGACATCTACGTCAACATGCCTCGTCATGAGCAAAATCCGATTTCAACAAATCCTGATGCAATTCCTACAATTGATCGAACTGCTTCTGGCTATTTCATGAACTTTGATATGTTTTCACTGCACCCAAGTGAGCCTGAAACGACGCCAGCCAAAAAATCACTCAAACAGAAACTCACTGACTTTTTGAACTTTTTTAGAAACACTTACCTGGTGTCACCTTGGATTGAACTATGGTATATCACTGGGATTTTATTTTTCATTTTCTGGCTAGGTTTAATTATAACTTTTAGTATGCTTATTAATGGACGATACTCTCCAGCAGAGCTCGACAGCCCAAAAAGTCAATTTGATTTTAAAACCACATTTGTCTTCACATCGTGAAACAAGAGACTTATCTTCAGTGAACATCACAGCAGTTCCTATACCAGACGGTATAGTACGGGACAAGATTGATTATGATGTATTCGGTCCGACTGAACTTTTAAAGCTTAAACATGTATTTAAAATTTCTTTAAGTGATAACATTACCTCCAGTACATTTTCTGATGATTGGGACACTGAAGCCGTAAACCATTTAATGTCTGATTTAGAAAAAACTGCAGCCTTTCCGAACAATGAAATGTTAGAAGGTACTTCAGACTATGATACATTGTACTGTTACCAACAATATGGTCATCATTTCTTACACAAATCTATAACACCTAGAAATGTATTTAAATACCACCAGCAAGCCTTTGCACAGAAATTCACATACTTCTCAGGGTTTAATACATCTGACCCAAAGTCATTTTATTACAAAGTGGCAACAACATCAGCACAGAAAATTATGTTAACAAACACCAAACATATTTACTCTGCATCCTTTCTGAACCAGTTGTCTACACAGGGTTTCGACCTATGGAAGGACACAATAGATTCAAAACTGATCTGGGGTTCTAGGGACTGGCAAGTCCAGGGAATGGAAGCACTTTTTAGAGCATGCCTCATTCCGCAGCAGATATTATTTCTGAATGAAACTGTGCAACAAACATCCTGTCTTGGATTAGCCAAGGGCAAGGAACTGAACACACCTGGGTTTCCCACACCATCACAGATGGGCGGGGGGCAGAATTCGACTTCACATGGGGTAAGATTAGATGACATTCTCCAGTACAATAGGTCAGATCCCAATTGGACAGGATGGCTGGTTTGGCCCATTGACACAAATGAATGTCAGCAGAGATTTATGAATACAACCAAAGGGTTTAGTATCCATAGGCCAGATCCACGTTATGTACAGAGACAACACCCAGGGGTAGTGACATCCTATAATGTTGGGAAGTTGTGCCTTGATTGGCTAGAAACCTCAACACTCACAGAAGTGAAACACCACTTGACCTTACTCACACCTGATATGGATCTTAGAGATTTTCTACTAGGACCCAGGAAACAACGTCAGAAACGTTTCATATATGCAGGCCTTTATGCCTATTATAATGAAAACTGGAAAATATCCCAACAAGAGGCCGCAGAGAGAATATGGGAAATAGACCGTATTAACTTAGAAAAGGCATTAGCTGTAGTGGATTATGGGTTAACAACTTTGACCTCCAGGATTTACTCCTTAGGCAACATTGTGTCTTCGGCGATCGACATACTAGAACAAGATTTGGCCTTGTTACAGCACGGGCAATCCCAGCTACGTTCTATTATGATGTTAAGCTGGACGCTGCAATCTTTGCGTGCAGGCTATGTGCCTTGGCGTTTTATAAACACCACGTCTCTGTTTTCAGAATACAATCTAGCAGATAAACAGACAGAAATGGCACAAAGGGGAGCCAAATATACAATGCTGCGTATTGAGAAGCTGGAAAGGTTACCATTCACTGTGGCCGAATCACCATCAACAGAATGGCTAATTCTGCCAGTCACTACGTTTCAGTTTCAGTATTGCCTTGAGCAAAGGCAGGCAGGCAAATATGAAAAGATGGGTAAGGGATACATTAAGGAAACTTGGGAGTTACCATATAGATATCGATGCCGGAATAGGGATCGAGAAGTGTATCTGAGCGGTACAAACTGCAAGAACGCTTTAAGCGGTTCTCTCATGTGTCAGGATATTTCTCTGCACGGAGCATGCAGTGGTTCGGCAGCAAATTTATCTTGTCACATGTCAGGGACCCCAGCGGCCATGATCACGCCGGTTTTCCAGCTGCTCTCAAATGGGAGTTACTTAATGCTAAATGATCAAGGTTGCTGTGGGATGCTTCCGGGCGTCGCCTATCTGGTCACTGTTAACTCCAGGGTTACTTGCTGTATGCAAGTATTGTTTCCGCCACTGAACACAGTCAGGGAGGCGCCGCTATGGCCTTCACTGAATGTTTCTTTCATACAATTTGATGCTTTGAGCAGACTGAAAGACATGCTTTTACAGCAACCGGTGCCCTTAACCTCCGCTCGAGAAACCTATGAACTTCAAGTTGCAAGGACCTCGACCGAGATACAGGAGCTCATACGTACAAACTGTCCCACTCATTTAGCAGAAATGGTTGGACGTATCTTCAACATGTCTGATACGAGCAATATTGTACACCTATTTAAGACCATAGGGTCAGGACTGTTAAGCACCTTTCAGACAGTCCTCGGAGTAATCCCAAATTTTATACACTCCGTATTGGGAAGCGTATTTGGAGGATTCCCGCTCATCCTGTTCCTAATTGCAGGGATCCTGATTATAATATTACTGCTACGCAATGGACGGCCCAATTCCCGAGGGAATGGCGAACACGCTCCTGGAGCGGACATACCGTGAACGCATGGTACAACTTCTGGGCATTCCTTGCCTGCGAGAACTCAATGCCTCCTGGTTTCTATCATTTAGACCAGTCTGGGTAGACTGCATCTTACCCGTTCTTCGATGCCTGTTTTGCGGAGAAGAATGCACGTTGGATCTCTGTCTAACGTTTCCATCAGATGCGCCACCGGACACGGAGGCAATGCTGGACCACATAAAGGCCCACGCTCTGCGTTGTCCTCAGCGGCTTCCAATTCTGATGAACGCATTCCTGGAGAATCCACAGGTGCCGTTTGCTCCTGCTGGGTTAGGTGACTCCTCCACAGGCACCCAGGTAACAACTGTCGCACAAGCTGCCGCAGCACCGACTGTTGGCAGTGCTACATTCCATCTATGTGCGATTGACCTTCTCTGTGAGGCGTTGGATTTGTCGTCTGCAGCAGCTAACACCGATAATATTGTGCTTTCCAGCCAGGACGCTTAATCTTGAATTGGCTCATTGTGTCCTGGGAAAGAATTCGGCTTCTTCACTCGTTTCAAAACAAACTAACTAAATTTGGAACTTTTTCCTAAATTGACACTTTCACTTGAGAAAAGCATGGCCTTCTCCTGCTTTTGGTAAAGCAACTTTTGTAGAGAAAAAATATGGACTTTTTCAAGTGGCAACTTGAAATAGCTGAATTTTAACATTTTCTTTTAAACACTTTTTTAACAACTTTTTAAAACCAAGTTTTTACTTGCTTTTAAAAATATTTTTAAATTGTCCAGATTTTAAGTATGGTCATTGTTATCCAATTCGGAAGAGGAGTGAGTGTTATATCCCGTATAGAGGCCCTAATGTAGATCCGTTCGTACATGCCCTAAAATGGACGTATTCATATTTGCCCTAACATGGTCATATTCGTACTTGCCCTATTATGGTCATAGCCGCATATGCCCAATTATGGTCATAACTGTACATGTCCTATTATAGTCATGATTCCTTATATAGGAATGATCTTTCACCTACATTGGTCCTCGCTAGTACACAACGAGCTCTGAGGGCTGAACGTTATCTTTCCTGTGGTTTTGAATACAGCAGGGTTTTTCCAAAACACAGGCCCACACTGTACTCATCAATTATGCATGGCTCTCTAGGAATACACCACCTGCATAATATGTATGTACAAAGTTCACCCCTGACGTCTTCCTCATGTCTAACGACAGACCAATACAAACCATACTGAGGACCGAGACTCTTTAGGGTATAAATACTCAACATCTTGCCCGGGTAAGACAGAGGGAACCGAGACTTCCATGCTGACACACTGACCAGAGACGCTGAGGCTCCTGCATGCAGTCGCTCCAGCTGACAGCGGTCTAACACAGCCCTTGCGGGGTGTCCAACTCGAGACCAGGACGGTGTCCCACACTTGCTCGATTCAGGTATGGGGGTTCGACTAAATCCTAGAGGGATTCTTGGCTTTTAGGCCTTAGACCTACACATATGCTAGGTACACTCAGGTACATCTAGGTAGGCATCGTAGGAGTACGCGCACTTGCATAATGCTTTCTATATTCATGTATGTATTCATGATTATTGCAATATGGTAGAACTGTTCTATCCTTTCACTTTGATCGTACTGCTGATAATATATCTCTGCTATTGTCTGCTTATTACTGCAGCACATATATTTTACACTAGAATAACCACTGTTCAATAAATACTTATTGAAACGCCCAGACTGTTTATTCTGTGTAACTCTCTGAGACAAACCGAATAAGTAAGCACGAGTGACTGAGCGAAAGGTAGTACATTGTTTCCACGATTCTGAGAAATTTGGGTTGTCATGATCTAAGGTTGCCAGGAACTAATCTCTCCCCGATAAGAGGAGATTCTAGTGGCACTGTGAGCTAGCTAATGCAAACCAGGCTAACATATGCGGTGGGGGTGCACAGAGTCAGTCTAACACCAAGCCCACGGTTTATGTTATCCAAACGCGCAGGTCCTGCAGGGGTACTATAGGAACTACACGACATGGCGCCGCCAACGTTGGTTGGGTACTTATTTAACAGTAGAATCTGAGTAGTTCAGTCGTGCTATTCTCAGAGAACCTACTCACAAAACCCCAGAGACGTCTGGAGTGGGTGGGCACAAAATCCGCCACAGCTGAGTAGTACGAGAATACGATTTATTGGCTGTTGGTTAATAAAGCTTGAAGGACATTTAGTTCCTAAAATTGTGCATCACACCTCATCTTAGTTCCCTGTGAACACTTCTTCCTCTAAACATGCCTGGTTCAGGGGATGAGAGAGTTGACCTGGGAGAAGAAGATCCTGAGGATGCAATACAGATTGCACCAAAATTCAGAAGGACAGTCACCATAAGACTATTAGAAAATGGCTTACCAGCCAAGGGTGGCATGATAGTTTTCGTGACTGAGGCACACGAATCAAACAAAACAGAGGTGTTCTATTCATGGGTTACATTCCCAGCAGCGAATGCCATAACAAAGACATTTCACTACTATTTGAGAGGAAATGCACCAAGGGAATATGCCCCGTTTGAGGACATACAGATTCCACTCACTTACCAGGAACATTTTTACTGGTTTAATGGTGCCCTACCCCACGTACGAGGAAGAGTAAGATTAGGCCCGCTCAGAGGAGACGGGGCCACATGGCCAATACTAGCGGCTTACACACCGCATCCTGACATTGGAACAATGCCACAGCTAGAATTACTCGTACAACACAGAGATTTAATTAAAATCTACAGAAACCTGACACAATTCGTCATGAGGACTTTAACAATACAACCTGCACCAGGTGCAGTAAATAGTACTCCAGTCCAGGGTACAGGAAATAAAATTACTCCACAAACATTACACGCAGTAATGGGCAAAATGCCCGCAAAACGCGAACAAATCCCATTCTGGATAGCTCAGAAAATAACTCAGCTTGAGGCAGTATTCCCGAATACTACCACCTATGAAAAACACAGAATTCTAACAATCTGCTTGCCCATGGGGATCACACCACAAGTAGAGGATTGCACTCTTGGGGTTCAGTCTTTGCTGCCATATATACCAGAACACATGGTATCCTGTCATTAGCAGTAGTGCCTGACGTATTGAGACAGATACAAAATGAGTACGGAGCAGAGCCTGCCCTTAACTTAGGGATGAAGTTACTAAACAACTTCGAGCAGGTATCAGCCATAATACTAGCTAACATTAAGGGGGAAGCAGCATCAGGGGCGATCCGCCAACGCCTAAGGGAGTTCGGTCCAGTAGATCAACAACACGAACTACCCAAAATAATTGAAACTGCATATGCAGAACTAGGCAGAGACAGTCTAGGTGGGAAGGCATTAAAACCACAACTGGTGGGCAGTCCTGAAAAGGACACTACAAAGCAGACACCTACCTCTTCTAAAAAGAAGTGGGAAAATAAAAAACAACAAAAGTCTAAAGACACCAGATCTCAATCCTGAGGCAGGTCTCCTAAACAGGAGCCCTCTGAAAGGAGGTATAACCTCAGGAATAGGGATAATATTAAAAAACCTGACAGGTATCAGGATACTGATACACGTTCCTCTCGTTCCTTTCAGGGTTCGTCAAGAAACTCAGAGAGGGAAGGACGGTCAGAACAAAGACAAGAGGAGCGTACAAAGTCCAGAGACACGCATCGCGCTGCGGACTACGCACCTAAAAAAGAGGACAAACAAAGACAGAAACCTCAGTTCAAAAAGAAGAAGGTAGCAGGTCTCAAGATCAGACATGCCCAGAATTCTGAGGACACAGCTTCTGAACGGGGAATGGGCTCTGACGATGCTAGACAGCGCGGCAGAAGTAACGATAGCTCGCCAGAACCTGAAGGAATTTCTGGTGACAGCGGAGTTCAGTGAGTATATCACGGTGGAAACACCTGATACTCGGGTAAGTGTCCCACAAAAGTTACATGAGATAACACTCCGGATGGAGGGGGACAAGCCCAGGAAAGTTAAAGGTCTATTTTAGGAAAATTTGTCATCTAGATATGACATCCTATTAGCAGAGCAAGACTGGCCGCCAGCATTTGTCATGGAGTGCCCAAAGGGAGAAAAGGTAATTTTTCCAGCATTTTCCGACCTTGTTCCCATACATCTTAAACATGCATATGCGCAGGAGTGGGCGGTTGCCCTAGCTCCAGCACTGTACAAAAATCATGCTGGTTGGGATGAGGATTCAACCCACCACGTGATCCCGTTAAAAGTTTCCCCAAATGCTCAAAGGCAATATCCAATAAAGCAGGAAGCTAAAAAACAAGTCAGGGAGATCCTAGATCAACTAGAATACCAGGGGGTGATAGAAAATTGCACTTCACCTATGAACAATCCTTTGTTCCCCGTAGCCAAACCTGACAATACATATTGTCTAGTTTTAAACACTTAAACATTTAAACACTTGCACAAAGGCATTTGCAGTTCAAAATGCACACAGTGCCGCATTAATGAATAACATTGTGCGACAAAAATACAAAACAACACTTGATATCTCAAATGGATTTTTCTGCCAGAATATAGCGCCTGAAAGTAGGTATCTGACCGCATTCAGTGCGTTAGGGTCCCAACGGCAATTTTGCCGACTCCCCCAAGGGTATAAGAATAGCCAGGGGTTGTTTTCAGCAAGGGTAACAGAGTTACTCCAAAATTTGGATGAAGAAGCATTATCCTATGTGGATGATATTTATCTGATGGACGATGACTTACCGAGGCACTTGACCAGGGTGAGCACCATTATTATGGGATTCGCCTCCGAGGGCTACAAATTTAACTTTAAAAAATCAAAGATTGCCCACCTCAGTGTCCTGTTTTTAGGATACAAGCTGTCAAGTGAGGGAAAAAGCCTAGCAGCTAACTTTTTAGAAAAGTGTGCACTGCTCCAACTTCCAAAATCATTAAAGAATTTACAATTAATTCTGGGATTCCTAAATTTTGGTCGAACATACATTTTGGATTACGCAGAAAGAGTAAAACCTTTCTACGACTTAATAAAACCAGATTTTTCAGTCAGACAATGGACACAGGAACATACAAATATCCTGCGTTCCCTACAGGAAGACAGGATAGCTTCAAAACACTTACAGACACGCGTAAACACACAGAACTTAGTGATCCGTGTAATAGCGGGTCAATGCGGGTACACTTATTTGACTTTCAATGAAGGCAAAACGGTACCAATCGCATACAAATCACACCTGTACGCAAACGCAGAAATGCGTTTCACTTCAACAGAAAAAATCCTGACAGCAGTGCAGACCGCTGTAGCAAGAGAAAGAGCTCTGGCTCAGGGTAAACGCATAATTGTCGTGACCCCAGTACCAGCTTTAGAAGCTGTTACAAAAACTAGCATTCCAAATGCGAAAGCCTTACATCCCAGATGGATACAATGGGCTAATTCTCTTACTGCAACGGATGTTGAATACAGATTTGATCCAAGAGACTGCACGGCTCAGTTGGCAGAACTCAAAGCACTGATACTGGCACTTATAAATATGGATCACGAATTCCCCACACTGATTGTGTGTGATTCCTTTTACTGTGTACAGTCGTACAATGAATATCTACATCATTGGGAACAAAACGGGTTCAAAGATGCAAAAGGTGGCACAATTAAGCACAAAATGCTATGGGAACAGGTAGTGGAGTTGAGAAACGAACTACCAAGGGCTCACGTGATACATACACTGAGTCATCAGCGTGATGGCGTTCACGTTGAAGGGAATTCATTGGCTGATGAAGCCGCAAAGGGGGCTGTACGCACAGCGTCCGTAGCTGCAATCACTCGTTCAAAAACGAGAATAGACGGCGAGATAATGGTAGCTGTCAATGCTTTGCGCACAGGCAGCAGAGCAGTACCAAAGAAATTTCCACTCAAGTACTCCTACAAGTTAGATGCACAAAACATTCCATATGCTCAGATTCCTGGAGTGGGGGATAGAGTAATACCAAATATGGATCGTAGGCGCGGCTTAATTGTGGCAGCACACGAAGGGAAAGGTTCTGTACATATGGACTTAGGGAGACTGTTTCTTTGTTGAAAGAACGCTACTGGTGGCCCGTGATGAGAAGGCAGATTAGAGACTATGTCTGGAACTGCGACATCTGCAAGCAGATGGAAGGGTCCACCACAACACGTCCAGTACAGATACCATTATTAGACAGCATTAGGTTGTCGGTTCGTGTACGTCCAGCTCAAGTTTCCTCAAGATCTGGCCTCAGCGCTCGGCTGACGCTCGAACTGTTATAAAAGATTTGCGAGTCTTTATCGGCACATACGCAGTTGGCACGTTACATTCTGACCGTGGTCCGGCGTTTAGCTCTCGGGCTTACAAAGAGGCCATGGAAGGAATGGGCGTAGCATTGCGGTACTCCTCTCCGTATCATCCCGAGGGAAATTCTGTTGTGGAGAGGAAAAACCGGGACTGAAAGCAATCTTTAACAGGTAGGGTATTAGACAAGGGTGGTAGATGGGTCGATCACCTTTATGGGGTCCAACGAGCGATCAATAATCAGCGAAGAAGCTCTCTAGGGGGTGTCACTCCTTACGAGGTCCTATTTGGGACAAGAATGTGGGTACCTGATCTTGATTGTGAAGGCACAGTGGCGGATGAAAAACCATTTGATATCCATGATCGTTTGGCTGTTTTACAGGATCTAAATGAATCCAGAACACAACAAAGTAACGTGCTCCAGAAACAGACCGCCACTGAGGAAGTCAAGGCAGTAACGGCAAGACCTGTCTGGATCCCAAAAGTCGGGGATCTGGTCAGAGAGAAGATTGCTGACAAGAAAGAATTCGGGCCATCCTACAGAAAGCCTGTACCGGTCCTAGCAATCCAAGGTACAAGAACTGTACTTCTGACGCCTCTTGCCGGGAAAAAGGAGAAAAGATTTGTCTCAATTGACTTAATTAAACCACACTATGTGGCCGATACTAAGCAGTTGGCCTTGTGGACTCCACAGTAGCAGACGCCCTCCTCTCGCTACTATCCAAGAAGTTCAAACAGAAAGACTCATCACGTTTGAAGAGCCACCTGTACGGAATGAAGGACTAAGCAACAATGCTATGGAAATCGTTCCACTTCAACAAGAAGTACATCTTCAAGAAGAAAATCAACTTAAGAACCAAGTTGCAATCAGACCTAATACAGACATCTACGTCAACATGCCTCATCAAGAGCAAAATCCGATTTCAACAAATCCTGATGCAATTCCTACAATTGATCGAACTGCTTCTGGCTATTTCATGAACTTTGATACGTTTTCACTGGACCCAAGTGAGCCTGAAACGACGCCAGCCAAAAAATCACTCAAACAGAAACTCACTGACTTTTTGAACTTTTTTAGAAAGACTTACCTGGTGTCACCTTGGATTGAACTATGGTATATCACTGGGATTTTATTTTTCATTTTCTGGCTAGGTTTAATTATAACTTTTAGTATGCTTATTAATGGACAATACCTCCAGCAGAGCTCGACAGCCCAAAAAGTCAATTTGATTTTAAAACCACATTTGTCTTCACATCGTGAAACAAGAGACTTATCTTCAGTGAACATCACAGCAGTTCCTATACCAGTCGGTATAGTACGGGACAAGATTGATTATGATGTATTCGGTCCGACTGAACTTTTAAAGCTTAAACATGTATTTAAAATTTCTTTAAGTGATATCATTACCTCCAATACATTTTCTGATGATTGGGACACTGAAGCCGTAAACCATTTAATGTCTGATTTAGAAAAACTGCAGCATTTCCGAACAATGAAATGTTAGAAGGTACTTCAGACTATGATACATTGTACTGTTACCAACAATATGGTCATCATTTCTTACGCAAATCTATAACACCTAGAAATGTATTTGAATACCACCAGCAAGCCTTTGCACAGAAATTCACATACTTCTCAGGGTTTAATACATCTGACCCAAAGTTATTTTATTACAAAGTGGCAACAACATCAGCACAGAAAATTATGTTAACAAACACCAAACATATTTACTCTGCATCCTTTCTGAACCAGTTGTCTACACAGGGTTTAGACCTATGGAAGGACACCATAGATTCAAAACTGATCTGAGGTTCTAGGGACTGGCAAGTCCAGGGAATGGAAGCACTTTTTAGAGCATGCCTCATTCCGCAGCAGATATTATTTCTGAATCAAACTGTGCAACAAACATGCTGTCTTGGATTAGCCAAAGGCAAGGAACTGAACACACCTGGGTTTCCCACACCATCACAGATGGGCGGGGGCAGAATTCGACTTCACATGGGGTAAGATTAGATGACATTCTCCAGTACAATAGGTCAGATCCCAATTGGACAGGATGGCTGGTTTGGCCCATTGACACAAATGAATGTCAGCAGAGATTTATGAATACAACCAAAGGGTTTAGTATCCATAGGCCAGATCCACGTTATGTACAGAGACAACACCCGGGGGTAGTGACATCCTATAGTGTTGGGAAGTTGTGCCTTGATTGGCTAGAAACCTCAACACTCACAGAAGTGAAACACCACTTGACCTTACTCACACCTGATATGGATCTTAGAGATTTTCTACTAGGACCCAGGAAACAACGTCAGAAACGTTTCATATATGCAGGCCTTTATGCCTATTATAATGAAAACTGGAAAATATCCCAACAAGAGGCCGCAGAGAGAATATGGGAAATAGACCGTATTAACTTAGAAAAGGCATTAGCTGTAGTGGATAATGGGTTAACAACTTTGACCTCCAGGATTTACTCCTTAGGCAACATTGTGTCTTCGGCGATCGACATACTAGAACAAGATTTGGCCTTGTTACAGCACGGGCAATCTCAGCTACGTTCTATTATGATGTTAAGCTGGACGCTGCAATCTTTGCGTGCAGGCTATGTGCCTTGGCGTTTTATAAACACCACGTCTCTGTTTTCAGAATACAATCTAACAGATAAACAGACAGAAATGGCACAAAGGGGAGCCAAATATACAATGCTGCGTATTGAGAAGCTGGAAAGGTTACCATTCACTGTGGCCGAATCACCATCAACAGAATGGCTAATTCTGGCAGTCACTACGTTTCAGTTTCAATATTGCCTTGAGCAAAGGCAGGCAGGCAAATATGAAAAGATGGGTATGGGATACATTAAGGAAACTTGGGAGTTACCATATAGATATCGATGCCGGAATAGGGATCGAGAAGTGTATCTGAGCGGTACAAACTGCAAGAACGCTTTAAGCGGTTCTCTCATGTGTCAGGATATTTCTCTGCACGGAGCATGCAGTGGTTCGGCAGCAAATTTATCTTGTCACATGTCAGGGACCCCAGCGGCCATGATCACGCCGGTTTTCCAGCTGCTCTCAAATGGGAGTTACTTAATGCTAAATGATCAAGGTTGCGGTGGGATGCTTCCGGGCGTCGCCTATCTGGTCACTGTTAACTCCAGGGTTACTTGCTGTATGCAAGTCTTGTTTCCGCCACTGAACACAGTCAGGGAGGCGCCGCTATGGCCTTCACTGAATGTTTCTTTCATACAATTTGATGCTTTGAGCAGACTGAAAGACATGCTTTTACAGCAACCGGTGCCCTTAACCTCCGCTCGAGAAACCTATGAACTTCAAGTTGCAAGGACCTCGACCGAGATACAGGAGCTCATACGTACAAACTGTCCCACTCATTTCGCAGAAATGGTTGGACGTATCTTCAACATGTCTGATACGAGCGATATTGTACACCTATTTAAGACCATAGGGTCAGGACTGTTAAGCACCTTTCAGACAGTCCTCGGAGTAATCCCAAATTTTATACACTCCGTATTGGGAAGCGTATTTGGAGGATTCCCGCTCATCCTGTTCCTAATTGCAGGGATCCTGATTATAATATTACTGCTACGCAATGGACGGCCCAATTCCCGAGGGAATGGCGAACACGCTCCTGGAGCGGACATACCATGAACGCATGGTACAACTTCTGGGCATTCCTTGCCTGCGAGAACTCAATGCCTCCTGGTTTCTATCATTTAGACCAGTCTGGGTAGACTGCATCTTACCTGCTCTTCAATGCCTGTTTTGCGGAGAAGAATGCACGTTGGATCTCTGTCTAACGTTTCCATCAGATGAGCCACCGGACACGGATGCAATGCTGGACCCCATAAAGGCCCAGGCTCTGCGTTGTCCTCAGCGGCTTCCAATTCTGATGAACGCATTCCTGGAGAATCCACAGGTGACGTTTGCTCCTGCTGGGTTAGGTGACTCCTCCACAGGCACCCAGGTAACAACTGTCGCACAAGCTGCCACAGCACCGACTGTTGGCAGTGCTACATTCCATCTATGTGCGATTGACCTTCTCTGTGAGGCGTTGGATTTGTCGTCTGCAGCAGCTAACACCGATAATATTGTGCTTCCCAGCCAGGAAGCTTAATCTTGAATTGGCTCATTGTGTCCTGGGAAAGAATTCGGCTTCTTCACTCGTTTCAAAACAAACAAACTAAATTTTGAACTTTTTCCTAAATTGACACTTTCACTTGAGAAAAGCATGGCCTTCTCCTGCTTATGGTAAAGCAACTTTTGTAGAGAAAAAATATGGACTTTTTCAAGTGGCAACTTGAAATAGCTGAATTTTAACATTTTCTTTTAAACACCTTTTTAACAACTTTTTAAAACCAAGTTTTTACTTGCTTTTAAAAATATTTTTAAATTGTCCAGATTTTAAGTATGGTCACTGTTATCCAATTCGGAAGAGGAGTGGGTGTTATATCCCGTATAGAGGCCCTAATGTAGATCCGTTCGTACATGCCCTAAAATGGACATATTCATATTTGCCCTAACATGGTCATATTCGTACTTGCCCTATTATGGTCTTAGCCGCATATGCCCAATTATGGTCATAACTGTACATGTCCTATTATAGTCATGATTCCTTATATAGGAATAATCTTTCACCTACATTGGTCCTCGCTAGTACACAACGAGCTCTGAGGGCTGAACGTTATCTTTCCTGTGGTTTTGAATACAGCAGGGTTTTTCCAAAACACAGGCCCACACTGTACTCATCAATTATGCATGGCTCTCTAGGAATACACCACCTGCATAATATGTATGTACAAAGTTCACCCCTGACGTCTTCCTCATGTCTAAAGACAGACCAATACAAACCATACTGAGGACCGAGACTCTTTAGGGTATAAATACACCACATCTTGCCCCGGTAAGACAGAGGGAACCGAGACTTCCATGCTGACACACTGACCAGAGACGCTGAGGCTCCTGCATGCAGTCGCTCCAGCTGACAGCGGTCTAACACAGCCCTTGCGGGGTATCCAACTCGAGACCAGGACGGTGTCCCACACTTGCTCGATTCAGGTATGGGGGTTCGACTAAATCCTAGAGGGATTCTTGGCTTTTAGGCTTTAGACCTACACATATGCTAGGTACACTCAGGTACATCTAGGTAGGCATCGTAGGAGTACGCGCACTTGCATAATGCTTTCTATATTCATGTATGTATTCATGATTATTGCAATATGGTAGAACTGTTCTATCCTTTCACTTTGATCGTACTGCTGATAATATATCTCTGCTATTGTTTGCTGATTACTGCAGCACATATATTTTACACTAGAATAACCACTGTTCAATAAATACTTATTGAAACGCCCAGACTGTTTATTCTGTGTAACTCTCTGAGACAAACCGTATAAGTAAGCACGAGTGACTGAGCGAAAGGTAGTACATTGTTTCCACGATTCTGAGGAATTTGGGTTATCATGATCTAAGGTTGCCAGGAACAAATCTGTCCCCGATAAGAGGAGATTCTAGTGGCACTGTGAGCTAGCTAATGCAAACCAGGCTAACATATGCGGTGGGGGTGCACAGAGTCAGTCTAACACCAAGCCCACGGTTTATGTTATCCAAACGCGCAGGTCCTGCAGGGGTTCTATAGGAACTACACGACAATATGTTGAAATGAGGCTTCCCTATCAGGCCATACAGAGAGGGAGGTACGTGACCCCAACGATGGACGATATAGTGGCTGACCTCAACAGGACACAATGGTTCTCCAAGCTGGATTTGAACTCTGGGTACCACCAGTTGGAGTTAGCTCCAGAAAGTCACTACATAACCACCTTCTCCACGCACGTCGGCCTCCGACGATACACCCATGCAAAGCAGAGGCCATCAGGAACGCCCCGGTTCCACAGAATCCGACCGAAATCAGGAGCTTCTCAGTATGGTGACATATTGCGGGAGGTTTATCCCGAACCTGGCCACGCTCTCGGAACCCTTGTGCCAGCTGACAAAGACCGGCACGCCCTGGGAATGGGGCCCCAAAGAAGAATCGGCATTCTGGGACATTAAGAAGGCTCTTCTGGACCAGACAACCATGGCGTATTTTCACCCCAAGAAGAAAACGGAGCTCGTAAAGGACGCCAGTCCCGTAGGGCTCAGGCGGTCCTCTCCGCTAAGGAAGTCTGTGTCCCAGTTGCCTACACCAGTCGGGCGCTATCCTCGACAGAAACACGATACGCACAAATAGAGCGTGAGGCTCTGGCTATAAGGTGGGCATGCCAACATTTCTTCTTATACCTCTGCGGCCACCCATTCCGTGTGGTCCTGGATCACAAACCCCTGCTGCCGCTATTTAATGGATCGTCACAGTTGACGCCCCCGAGAATAGAGAGGTGGGCGATCCAGCTGCAGGCATACTCTTTCCAACTGCTTTACAGACCCGGGGCAGACAACCCAGCTGATTTCCTTTCCAGACACCCCACACAAGATGAGGGTGAGACAACGCAGGATGAGGCCATACATACCGAAGCATTTGTGAACATGGTGGAGGCCAACGCCTGCCCCGTAGCCATGACAAGGAATGATCTCCGAACTGCCACCGGCGAGGATGACACCCTCGGAAGGGTGAAGGAGGCCCTGGAGAAGGGCCAGTAGCATTGGTTCCTCGAGGGAGCAAAGCTGCTTGCGGCAGAAGAACAGAATTCTCGACGCCAACTCTTGAGAGTACGGCAAAAGCTAAGTGTCAGCGGCTCGGGGCTTGTTCTACGGGGCAAAAGATCGCCGTCCCGAAAAACTTGTGCCAGTGAATGGTCATGCTCGCTCATCAAGGGACCGCCAAGACGAAGGCAAGGTTGCGCACAAAGGTATGGTTCCCCAATATGGACGAGATGGTAGACGAAGAGGTCAAGCACTGTCACCCATGCACCAGCACCAGTGTCGACCCCACTCCGGCGCCAGTAATAATGGAAGAACCCTGCCTCACACCCTGGTCGAAGATTAGCATCAACTTTGGGAGCTTCCCGTACGGGTGACATACCATGGTACTCTTGGACTCCTTCTCGAAGGTCCCCGTTGTCGAACTGGTAACATCCACGGCGTTCAGCCATGTCCAGCCTGCCCTTGAGAAGACGTTCGCCATGTTCGGGTGTCCAGAGGAAGTCAAATCGGACAATGGGCCACCTTTCCAGGGTCAGGAATTCCAGGACTTCCTAGCACACAGAGCGGTCAGGCATCGACGAATCACCCCGCAATGGCCCCAAGCCAACGGCGAGGTGGAGAGATTCATGAGGAAGCTCAACAGGGCCCTCAGAATCGGAGTGGACCAGCATCAAGACCCCGAAGTATGCCTGCATCAGTTCCTGTTTGCGTACCGACAAACGCCTGACTCAACGACCGGGTGTGCCCCAGCCTCGCTCCTGCTCAAGCGAACGCCGAGAGACCTAATACCGGAAGACCCGGGGTGGGCGCCACCCTGCCTGGATGTCGAGAAGGCCCAACAGAAACGGCGGGCGACCAACGAGAAGGCGACCGCAAACCGCCGAGCCAAAGTTCCGACACTGCGGATAGGGTCCAGGGTAGTACTCAAAGACCATCATCCCTGCTGGAAGTTTCGCACACCTTATGAGCCCGAGATATGGACTGTGACTCGAGTGGATGGCACCATGATCACGGCACAACGAGGCAGACAAACCGTGGTGAGAAACGTGTCCTGGTTTAAAGAACAACCGGCAACGTGGCCCTAGCTGACCCGTCTCACTCATGTAATGCCCACTCCCGAGGGACACCAAAGTCCAACGTCTTCTGCGCCGCAGTCAGGGGCCGGAGCACCCGGAAACAGCGAAGACGAGGGAGTGTCCCGAGAATCATCCCTGGGGTGCCCCGAGAATACAATGGGCGACTCCGGAAGGGAGAAGCACAGGAGCCAACGGTATCTGCTACGACCAAATCCAGTACCCAGTTAAAGACTGGGAGACTTTATGTGCTGAACGATCTTTGAGCCTGCAGACTCATGTTTACGACCATAGACAATTTTTTAGTTTCCTATGTCTTTTGTATCGATTTCTCTTTGTTCTTTCTTCTCCCTCTAGTCTCCTGTTTTTAGGTCTCGCCTGGCGTTAGCAGCGCGCATGCGCTGCTCTCGCCATGTGAGGGCCTTTTGGAATCAATACGGATTCCAAGCTAGATGTGCATGCGGACGGACAGAAGATGTGCACGCGTAGGACTGGATGCTTCACTGGCGGCGTGACACTCTGGGGACTTTTTTTTTTGGCTCGGCAAACTGTATTTTTCAATATTTGATGCTTTTAATAAGCAGCGCGGCATGCTGCGCGGCTTACTAAAAGCATCAAATATTGAAAAAAAAGAGATGGCAATCTTTGATTGTGCTCATTGGAGCGAGTGTTTGCATGCTTGTTCTTTTACATATATTCAGCGTGCGCGCCTTTCGCAACTCGCTCCACATCAGCGTGCGCGCCTTTCGCGACTCGCTCCCTCATCCGCACAAAGTTTCTGCGTTTCTTGGGGATTAAGTACTGTTAGTGAATGTTAAGGTCTGCACATTTCCTGAAAGTAGGTATAAGTGTGCTTTCACGGGTGTTTGCTGGCTCAAATGTGTTTCCTTACAAATAAACAATGTTTGTGTCTGGTTGCCTGTGATCGATTACACGCCCTCTCACTCTTTGGGATGTTCTCTTTCTTTCCTGCATTACTTCTCATTTAATTTTCATTCACGACCTCTTTGTCTCTCGTTCTGCATCTCTTTCATCAACACTCTCTCTCTTCCCCTTGCTTCATTGATTCCTATCTACGTTTCTTACATTCTCTCTCCCCGGCTTCCGCTCTCCTCAAATCCACCTCTCTCAATGTCCCTCTCTTTCTCTTGCACAATGTCTCTCCTCCCTCCCTTATATGTCTCACCTCTCATCTCGTCTTCAAGTGCTCGCTCTCTGTTTCCATCTTGCTGTTTTATAACCCCATTACGTTTCTTTCGGTCTCCCAACCTTCCTCGCTCCCTTTCTTTTTCCTCGCTTCTCCTCGCTCTCACACTATCAGCCTCTCTCACCTCCTGTCTCTCTCTCCTAGATCTCTCTGTCACCCCCTCTCGCTCCCTATTCTATTTTTGCTTTTTAATCTCCGCTCTGTCTTCTACTGCTCTCACTTGCTTTTTTCTCTCCATCCTTCTCTCTCTCTCTTGCCAGCCTCTCACTCTTACCCTCTCTCCCTTTCTCTTTTTCGCATTCATACTCTTTAACTCTATATCGTTTTCTTGTTATCTTTTTCTCGCTCGCTCTCTTCTTCCTTTTACATCTTCTCTCCCATCTCACCGTCTTTCTCTCTGGCTCCATCCCCCTCTTAATCTCTCTCCCTCTCTCTATTACTCTATGGCTTTAGCTATCTTTTCTCCCTGTGGTTCCTCACTTAACACCACCTCTCTCTCCCCTCTTATTTGCCCTATTCAGCCTCTCTCTCACCTCTCTCTCCCTCTGTCTCCCTCTCTCCCTGTGATATCCTGTCTCTCACTCTCCTCTCACCTCCTCACTCTTCCTCCTATATTCCTGTGTCTGCCATTTCTCTCTCGCTCTCACTTTCTCGTGCAGCCCGTCTCTCTCTGTCTCCAGCGCTCTCTGCAGCCTGTCTCTCCCTCTCTTTACCTCCTCTCTCCCCCCGGTTCCCCATCCGATCCACCCAGCCCGGCAGTCGCCTCAGCAGGTCCCACAGGTTGTTTTCCTCGTGGTCGCAACCATTCTGCACAACGCCTGCTCCCCTCGCAAAGATTTAAATTTCACGGATGAATTACCATACACTGGTTGCCTGGTAACTAAACGCAAGCCGGGCTAAGAATATGCCAGCTTTTTGTATTCTCATTAATAAAAATGCCACTCTGACACAGCAGCATGACTTTGGCTCACTGCAGCTTCTCTAAACGCCTTCTGAGAATCCCCCCCGACTCCGCATTTAATTACAGATGATCAGGAAAGCTTGAACAGTGCGGCTCTGCTAATCTGTCTCACTAAAAGCAACGTGCAAAATATCAACGCCCGCGAAGTTCCACTTTTAATAACAAACCGGCCGTCTTCTGCTTTCTGGGACCTGCGATCTATGCTGAAAGCGTAAATAATAAAAACAGCCTGGCTGCCTGCTGCTTCTTGGGGCGTGAGCTCTACGCTGAAAGCGTAAATATTAATAACACCCCAGCAGCACGCTGCTTTTTGAGACAGGAGTTTTACGCGGAAAGAGTAAATAATAATAATGACCCGACTGTCGCGTGAGCTCTACGCTAACAGCGTAAATAACAAGCATTAAAAATGCAATAGGTCTCGCCTTTCATTAAGTTAAAGCCTTTTGCTTTGCTATACAATACCATTAGCAAAGCAAATGGCTTTAACTTAAACAAAGGCGCAGTTCAGTGTGGTGTTCCGCATCACCGCATTGAAATGCATTGTCACGCTTTGCCCACTCTCTACTGACACGCTGAAAGTTGGCTAAATAACTCCAAGGTGCTGCTAGCGTGCGCTGCCTGGCTGTGGTGTGGTGCCTCTGACCTGTGTGCGCCGCGGAGGAGGGGGGGGGGACGCTGCTCTCCGCTGCACACTCCAGGGACAATAATTGTTATTTAGCCAACTTTCAGCGTGTCAGTAGAGAGTGGGCAAAGCGTGACAATGCATTTCAATGCGGTGATGCGGAACACCACACTGAAATGCGTTAGCGTCAAATCTGATGTGTGAAACTTGGCAGGGACAATAATTGACATCGGATGCTGCTGAGCCTGTGCGTGCCCGAAATAATTATGCTTCATTGTGACGCTTGGTGCTTTAGCTACAATGTTGCAAAACTGTGCAGTTCTGCAAAGTGCTGGAGCTCGATTCCTGCCCGGCGCTGATCACATTGACAGAGTCAGTCAGTGAGTCATGTCGAGACTCACCCTGCTGTGCTGCCCAAAGCGCAGAGCGGCCGGCTCTGAGAGGTAAGTCAGTATCGCCTCACTGTTTGCAACACATTCCTGTCCTGGAACGGAGTGTTTTTGAGGCTTTATTCCCAGAAGTGTATCCTCTGTTTGTGTCGGAGAGAAGCCTCTGGGTCAGAGCTCAGAGATAGTGGATTAGAGTGTGTGCAGCACGGGCGTAACATAGGCCCCCGCAGCCCCCGCAGTGCGGGGGGGCCCCTAGTTCCAGGGGGGACCCTCAGCACAGTACCTTACAGTGCCACCCGACACCTACCTGATGAACGAGCACAGGGATCAGACAGCATGAGGACCAAAGCAGCTGTCTGTGTGGTTCCTGTGCTGCAGCCCTCGGGAGTCTACAGTCTGTGTTTGTTGAACGCAGCCCTTCACTAGTGGATGCGGCCCGTTAAACTGCTTCCCGTCCTGACATAATAATTAATATGCGCAATATAACAACTCCGAAATTCGCTGACCGTAGCATACCGAAATACTAGATTCCTACAAAGAAAAAAAACGGGATACCTGCACTTTTTCTAATTAACACTGCTGCTGGGCAGAAATGGTTGGAACGAAGAGGAACAAAGCTATATATTCAACAACCCAAATCGAAACAAGGTTGGTGCGAAGATGTCTTTCTATAACTTAATTCTGTGTCCCACATGGAACACAACCACTTCCTCAGCATGAGGACTTCGCAGAGCGTCTTGTGGGTTTAACTAGCGCTTGACCTGGAATTCAGGCCCATTAATATATTGGATGTGTGGGTGGTGGGGGCAGAAGTTATGTGCAGGAGGTAAACCTCACATCTTCGCAAGAATTGCAAACATTTGCACATTGGTATTTCTGCTAGAAAGACTTTTCCAACAATTTATGTGGCGCATTTCCATAACGCTAACAAATCGATCTGTCTAAGATAAGCATTACAGGAAAGAGGTTGGGCCTCATGTTCATGCCATGTTTGCATGATGTGTGAGCAGTCTCTCTTATAGTGGGATAAGTTGTGCTCAAAGCTTCGCCACCCCCCACCTCAAAAACTTTATTGAGGAAGCTTGTGAAAAGCAATGCATTCCGGGTCTGACTGAGACCTGCGTGAGACAGCAGAGCTCCAGCCCAGCATTTGTTTTTGTGGTTTCCCTCGGTTTGTGAAGGGGCTTCTCAGCACAGTATGATCAGTTCATGCTGAGGGAGGCACATAGTTCTGTTTAAGTCCACCCATGAAAGATCTATCCTGTTTTTTTGGGGGGATGGGGCGTTATGGAACATGAAGACTCGTTTGCAAGCATTATGGCCTTTCGCATCCTGTTTGGTATAGCCGGGTCCCAGTGCATTTCTATTGCTGGTGCTTTGCAGTAGTTTTAAGACGATCTTAGTTTCTCGTTGCTTAAGCGGTCGTAATTTCTGACATTTATATGTTTCCCTCTTTTTCATTGCTGGATTTTGCTTGCGAATAGGTGTCACTCATAGTCGTTGAATGTCACTCATAATTACACTGAAATTATGAAAATGTCACACATTAGCAATCTGAAACCTTGGCAGCTATGAAGGCGAGACCTATTGCATTTTCAATGCTTGTTTAGTTATTAGTGTGCATCTAAAAGACGGGAGGGATGTAGAGAGCCATCCGGCTTCTCCCAGACAATGTATCTCACATCACCCCTCGTGACCGGGCTCGGTCCGAGGGTATAAATGAACGGGCACCAGGTCGCACGTGACCTTCGGCTGATACCAGTACATGTGTGTGTATGTGTCCTACGAGTTCACTGCGCAGGCCTCGAATCGTACCTGAGACCAGCGGGCTACATGCCCCATCTTTTCCAGTTACAACAAATCTCAAGGACCTAAACCCGACGAACATGTTAAACCCTTCACCTGTACTACTGGGGATGTTGTATCTCACCTAAACTCCTAGACTGTTGATGCGTGGTTTCAACTATTCATTCGCTGCTTCTCTCTGTTCCCGCTTGCGAAGAGATCATGCGCACTGCACTGCCCGTCACCGCAAACAGTTGCACGGTTCAGTACAACTTGCAAACGGCATCTCGACTACATATGGCTCACATTTCTTTCAACATAGCCTTCAATTGTGCGTTCTAGTTTTTTTTTTAGCACAATCTTGTGGTCCGTTCTCTCTTTCAACCATCCGCACGTGACTAGGGCGCGAGACTGTTCTCTCTAAAGACTTAGCTCTAAGTCCTTCGTCTATGCAAAGAACCCAAACTGGACTAGACGTTTAGTCCGTCTTCTCTGATACTTACCCGTTACACCACTGTCTGTCCTCTCTGTCTACGTACTGAACGTTTGGCGCGAGCGGGAACTGCAGAGTTTGGGACCTCCAAGACTGGGAAGGGAAGACGGGGAGAAGAGACTTGGTTTCGTAGACAAGGACAGGCCTAGCAGCGCATACACTAACCTTCAAGGGTTCGGAAATGGCAGGGACCAGGCTCAGCGAAGGTTGCATCATGGTGAGAGGGGCGAGGGGCTCAGTAGCTGCCGGGCAGTGGACCGGACAAATGCTGAATAACGGGGAGGGTGTAGTTTGAGATTGTGATGTCTGCGGAACACACAGGGGATTTGATGCTCAGTGGCATTGAGCATTGCGGGAGTGGATGGAGGTTGATGGGTGGCCTATGTGCTGGGGGGGGCAAGAGGCGGTCCATTGTGGATGGATGCAATGATGGTGGCCAGTGGTTCTTGTTCGAGTTGCAGAAGAGTTGGGGATGGTGATGGGAGCGGGATGGGGGCAGGGTATGGTCAGACGAAGATGACAGTTACTATGAGGTGTTAAGGCTGAGGCAAACTCCACATATCAATGAGGAATGCCATGCATCGGGACATACAAATCCCATTGGTTCTCGCCTCACGGGTCTTGTTAGTTCTTAATCACGAATATTACTTTTTAACTTCATTCAAAGTATTTACATGTTAACGTTACATAACTGTCATAAAGTGAACACGAGATTGCATAATCTGAAGCGTCCGATCGATGTATATCTATGACAGGAACATCTCCACTGGACTCAATCATTCTCTCTCTGTTATGAATATCCTGTGGTACTAGGAGTTCGTGGGGACGTTCTCTTGTGCTACAGTGCAGAACTGATCTGCTGTGCATTGTGTGGATATGGACTGCTGTCTCGTTCCTTAAACTACTTCAGCTGGTAGGAACCAAGTGGTGAATGCTGTACTTATTTTTCAAGCATGTTGCACTTATCACCTTTCTAATTAAATGTAAAATTTCATACCTATCATGAAGGAAAATATCAATTCTATAAGGACTCTAAGGCGAGCAATTATGCATAACTTTAAATAGCAGTTGTTTTAAAGATAACTTCGTAAAAACAGCAGAGTAAATAAACCACATCTCAGCAACCTCTGGAAATCGGTAACCATTAGCAACAGTCCTCCAATCATAACATGGGTCCTTGTATATAACCCTGTGATGGCCTTCTTGTTACACTTCTTCATGCGTTGAAGTTACCCGTTAAGTCTTTCATAGTTGACTTTTCTGTTCGTTACCTAAAAGTATTAAATCAAAAACGTTATTCAAATCTTTCATGCAAATTCTTGTTCCACTTTAATGCGATCTAGTAACATTGCATGATACAATAATTCCATGTCCATCATAATGGAAAATAGCATCCTAACTTTAATCATGAAACAATAAAGCATCAATTGAAGCATTAAGGTAGATCTGGGAGTGTGTTCATACCGGAGAGTGTGATATTTACAGTGTCGCAGAGGACTAATCTGGTTGGTCTCGTATCCAGCTTTCAAAGAAAATCCTAAATGAGAGGTGTGGCGCAGCGGCCAGAGCAGCTGACTCCGGCGTGCGGGGTTCTCCATTTGATCCCCAGCTCTGGCTGCAGTTCAGCATCATGTGACTCTGGGCAATAGGTCACTTAATCTCCCCGACTGCCCCCAGCGCATCGAAACCTTAAGGGGTGATATGTTCGCGATTTACGAACTATGGGATCCAGGTGTCTCTCCATACACCAACGAGCTCATGGTTTCCAAGCCAAGTGATATTTCAAGGTGGTGCCGGAGGCCCATGCATCTTCAATGAAGCTTGCATCGACCTCTGAAAGTTGGTTATCTTCCCAACGTCCCCTGAAATCCTCCAGTCCATGAGTTTGAGATGACCCTGCAGAATCAGAGGATGCTGGCAGCCTCGACAATCCTGAAGCGTGTTGGTTGATAACTGTAGTTCTATTTGGTAGGTCCCACGATAACTCTATTGGAGTCAGGAACCAAGCCTGTGAGCTCCTTATTGGTGTCACCAGAACAAGGGATGCCTTCTGACATCTGAATTGAGATGCTACTCTGGGTTGTTGTCCGTGATCTGTCTGGACTTCCAGTCCGCAATCTTGTTCTGGACTCCTGGAAGATATTCCTCTGTTACTGAGATCTGTTTTTCTACACATTCGTGCCAGAAGTACATCACCAGATCCGTCAGGTTCTTTGACCTCATGCCCCCCTAAATGGTTTATGTATCTCACCGCAGACACATTGCCCATCTTCAGAAGGATGCAACAGGAGACTGTCTCTCGTGAGAGACCTGATGGCAAAATAGCCTGCTAGAATTTCCAGGCAGTTGATGTGGAGCACTAGTTCCTCTTCTGACCATCTGCCTCCCATCGAGATGTTGCCACATCTGGCGCCCCAGCGGCTGGCGTTCTACAATCTGGTCCAGTGAGGTTCCAAAGATCACCCAGCCATTCCAAGAATCCATGTGGTCCAGCCACCACTGGATCTCCATCTTGGCTTCTTGCAACAACGGAATCAATTCAGAATAGGTCAATCCTCTCCTCAGATGTGATGCCTTGAGTCTCTGCAACAGTCTGTAATGGAGCAGGCCCAGAAAAATGGCTTGTATTGATAACAACAGTCCCACTATCCTGGCTAATTGTCGGAGTAAGATCCTGCCTCGCGACCTTTCTCGTTTTTTCTTCATTTTCGTGATCTTTGCCTATGGAAGACTCCGAGTGGCCTGGGTTCAGTCGATCACCAAACCTAGAAATTACATTATGTATCTGTTTCGGAATCAAGTCTGATTTACTCTTTTTGATTTGCGCTTCTCCAGGATCAGGAATTTGAATAGTTGTGTTCAGATTGTATTGTATTCGAAAACGGCATTTGTGCATCAAGAGGATATCGTCCAGGTAGATGATCAGTCTGAGTACCTCCACCACTGGCCGTAAGAGTTTGGTGAAGCACCACGGGGCTGAGGATAAACCGAATAGGAGTGCTAGGAATGCGTCTATTTGGTCCCTCCAGGAGAACTGGAGGAATATCCTGTGGGGGGGGCAAAAATCAGAATGGTCAGGTAAGTGTCCTGTAGATCCAATCTTACCATCTATGCCTCTGCCAAAAGGCCATCTCTCGAGGTGGATCCCCTCCATTTTGAAATGGTGATATACCAGCCACTTGTTTAACTCCTTTAAGTTTGACTGGTCTGAAACCTTTGTCTGTCTTTTCCACTAAGAAAAGGTTGGTCCGAAAAACATTCAGGTGAAGTTCTGACCTGTAAACTGCTCCTTTGGGCAAGAGCTTGTTTAATTTGTCGTTTATCAGATTAATTTCCTGATCTGAGAAATGTAAGGGCATTGGCCGGGAGAGCTGGACTGGAGATTCGTAGAACTCTATGTTGAACCCCTGTACTGTTTGTTCGTCCAAGAGTTTGAGGAAATCTCCCTCCATTTGTCCACAAACCAGCATAGCCACTCCTCAAACCCACCCCCCGCTCTCGGGTGGAGTGGGGGGGGGGGGGTAAGGGAAATGCTTACCAGAGAAACCCTCTAGGGTATTCACTACACCTCTGCTTCCTTTGTTGCCTCTGCTGGTTCCTCTATAGGGGAAGAAGGCCCTTGAATGGTGTCTGTCGTGCCATCCGTTGTTTCTCTTGCCCAGTCCCCTATAGGAGCCTTGTTAATCGGGAAGGCCGGAGTAGTGTCCATGCCTCATCTGGCCCTGGCAAAAACCTTCCCAGGGAAGATCTTTCTGATAGATGTCTGTGCCTTGTTTAAGGCAGAGAAGGTGGCAACGAATTTGCCCATCTTTCACAAAGAATATCTGCTGTTGTCTACCCCTTCCTGCAGGCGCTGATCCTCAGTGGGCCTTTCATTCTCTCCCGCATAGCATTGGGAGTACTCATGGTCCTTGAAGGACTCCATCTCAGAGGGTTAGAGTACCACAGGATGTGTAAGCCTGAATAGAAACGCACACCCTTTATAATAATATGGGTAGCCCCCTTGCCAGTGCTCTTTTCTATTTACAATGAATAATATTGATTCTTTGTTGTAATTTATTAGTGGTCTGCCAGGTGGCGTCTGAAGCTGGCCAGCATTTTCACAAGGGGAAGGCGTGCCGCAGTGTGACGTCTTAAAATAAAAGTTTCTGGAAAGGAAAACGTGGACACTCAAGCAATTCAGGGTCTCCTTTGAGATACAAATTAGTTTATTTTTGTTAATACATTTTTGGTAGATTTACGAGAAAAATGCTCTTGCAATAGGTTGTTTCAAACATAATTTTTATCTGTAAGAAATTTGAATTGCAAAAAGATTATTTCTGTTTCTAGTGAGTAATTGCAGCCACAAGTTTACATAAATAAGTTACATTAAGTTAAGTCTATGTCTAGCAAGTGGAGTCACATAGATATATACAAGGATTTTTTTCAAGGTTTATTTAGTCTTTACCTGCTGCAAATCGTCAGTAGGCATGGACGATAACACAAAAATTAGACGCATGCAGATCGAATCAGCTGCGAGTAGATGCTGGATGACACTAGAAACAAGCATTTGCAATGCAATAGGTCTTGCATTTGCGAAAGATAGAGCTATTGGCATTGTAAATACCAATGTCTTTTATTTATGTATTGGTTTTGAAAACAGATAAATAAAGGGTATTGTCATTTACGATGCCAATAGCTTAAACTATCGCAAATGCTTGTTCTCACCTGAATACTGGTCATGAGTACTTTGATGCTGGTTTCTGCCCATGCTGGAGTTTTCCACAAGTAATTGAGTAAAGGGAAAGTATTACATTTCAAAAGATAATACTGGTGGTGCCAGACTGTGTCAGAGCAGCCACCATGGTAACAAAAGCATGCCTGAATGGATTTCTTTTATGCACGGCTCCTTACTAGATGCTATGATTTCTGTTCCACAAAGGCAAGAGGCATTGATCTGAAGTGGTCACACTGTGTACTGACGGTAACATTCAGTTTATCTGGCGCTCTGCTGGCTCAGTCATCCTATCGAGGAGGTTCTCACTGCATGGTTAATTATGCCACTTCAATTAACACCAGAACGAAAAATGTGCATTTATTCTGAAATTTCTCGACATGTGCAGAAAAACCACTCACCCCATTTTTATTATGAATATGTGATGGGTTAAGTGTTCCTGTGTGTACAGAACGAAGAGAATGACAAGGAAAATAAAATAAGGGCTGGCAAGAGGTGATCAAAGGAGTGCAGGATGAGCGGAAGCTTTATGACTGAGAGGATATGGAGTTTCGTACATCACTCTGAAGTAAACTGCACCTGAAAGCTTTTGAGGAGTGTGATGAATAATTAGGCAGGCTTTATGAGGCATAGACAGAAACCATAAGATCAAGAAGAACCGAGGCGCTAGAGAGACTCGGCCAAGGAAAGGTAGAGATTGTGAGTTGCTCACCGGAGGAGGGGGGGAAATGGGGAGGGAGTGCTGTGTAGTAAAGAGATGAGTCCTGGTAGAAGCATCAAAGGCCAGAAAGCAAGTGCTACGAGCTGCTCATCACCAGGTGCTATCCAGAATAGCGGAGTGGCCCCGTGGCAGCAGTAAAGGGAGGTGGCAGGGGCTACGGGTTGCTCACGCCACACATTCTATAGAATATAGGAGCAGCCTAGTGGCAGCATCAAAGGGAGGCGGTAGGGGCTGTGAGTTACTCAACACTAGGTGCTGTGTCGAATAGAGGAGAGGCCTGGCAGCCTCTTCAAGGGGAGGCAGCGCAAGCTGCACAGCAGAGAGGAGCGGTCCAGCAGCAGCATAGAGGCGCCTGAGCAGTCACTCTGCAGTGTAGAGGATCAGGCCAGCAGCAGCATTAAGGAGGTTGGCTGGGGCTGGAATGCGCACATGCCGGGTGCTCTGCAGTAGACAGGCGAGGCCAATCCCTTTGAGCTGCTCCTGCTCAGGAGCCGACTTTCAGAAAGCATCGGCTGTGGTCGCTACTGGTCATACAAACATATTACTGCCAATTACCTGACGCTCGGCGCCCCACGCAGCCTTCAGCGAACATCGCACTGCTCCTGTCCGCACCACAACAAAGGACGTCGCCATCTTCCTAGTGACGCTAGCACCTCAGGCCCGCCCACCGCTGTCAGCCATGCCATAGAGGCGAAAGTGGCTAGAGCGGCAGCATTTCCATGGCGTTCGTGGACGGCGTGCAGTTGCTGAGATTAACGAGTGGGAAACGGCAGCTGCGAGAGAGCCTGGCACGGTGCTCTGCGAGAAGTCGCAAGTATCGTGCCAGCATCAAAAGTGAAAGCGCGCGTGGCCGCCTAAAAGAATATAGTGCACACCGAAAAGCGGACGATGTATAATTGCGCTTAGAGCGCGGACGAACACAGTAGTTAGGCGCTGCTGCTTCCGGTCTAAACGGAAGTGAGTATCGCATCAACAGCCAATTAAAAAAACAGCTAACAAGAGCAATGACTAAGTTAAACTAATGGCAAGCAGCAACAGAAATACTGGCAATAGGCGGAGCTTCACCCCAACATACTGATTACTTGATGCCTCGTAGAGGCAGCGCATGCGCTGCCTATGCGAGACCTAAAAAAAAACATGAAGACTCTGTTATTCTGACCATGCAAAGAAAAGATCAGTGTGCAGTAGAACCATACTAGCCAATTTCATGATCCATTCATAGGCACAGCAAACAAAATAATGTAAGCCACCTTTAGTAAGAAGCAGGCCCCTACTAGATTCACACCTTTAGTAAGAAGCAGGCCCCTACTAGATTCAAAGATGCAAAGTCGAAGCGATCCTCAAAGTCCGAACGATTGCCCAAGAAATACCTGGTGGGGTCAATTAGTCTTCATTTTACAGCAAAGGAGCATTGGAAGAGAGACAAAAAAAATAGATACAGCTCTCTCCAGCTCCAACATAATCTTGAGCTAGCACTATTTTAAATGTCCCTACGTCACTCAGATTTATGGAACAATAAACAAAACTATTAGGTGTTCTTTCTGTTTACAAAGCTATAGGGCTTTACATAATTCCTTGTATAATCGGTGGAAAAGTATTATAGTCCTATAAGGTGGCCTGTAGTATTCTGTTACAGAAGGGGTCTAATGTCAAAATTTACCTTATAATAACTTTAGACAGTGGTTCTTAATCTTTTGACTTCTGCGGACCCCCACTTAATTATTACTGGAGGTCGGGGGCTGTACTGAATCATTATCGGAATCTGGGGTCCCCCACTGAGTCAATATTGGAAGCTGAGGACCCAGATATTTGCATTTTTAATGGTTTGGACCACAGTATACAAAAAATACAGAAACAAACATTCATCAGACACATTCGCAAATGATTAAATATTTCACTTTAATTTACCAACAAGTATAAATAGATTGGAGCTTTTCTAAATTCAATTGATACCACTCATCATCCATACTATATTCTGTTCGATGCACTTGTGCTGTTCCCACAAATCAATCTGATGATACTAACTTAATTTTTAGCCTCCCATTTAAATTTCTTTCACATTTACAGAAGATTGAACATTTTTCACATTTACATGTTTCTTATTTATGTACACTTTAGTGATTTGTTTATATTAATTGAATTGCTAGGCAGTCGCGGACCCCCTGAGTAGACTTTGCGGGCACCAGTGGTCTCTGGACCAGAAGTTAAGAACCACTGAAGCGAGCAGCAATGTACTGGCTGGCGGTGTTCAACTTTGGTCTGCAGGTGGCAGTAGCTGTCAATTTATATTGCATCTAACTTAACTTATGAATCGATGTGATGTTTCCTTTTGTCTACTGATGATGAAAGTATTTCTCTCTTACTCCCCCCTCCCATCTTTGTACATAAGGATATGACAAGTTACCTCGGTGTTCCTTTTAACTGGTATTGGCTTCCGGCCATGTTCCTTTGAATGGTTCTGGAACTTCTCAGTCAATTGCAGTACACTTGTAATTTATATCTTGGTATACATTATCCCTCTGTTTCCCTGCTTATCCACTTGCGCCACAGACTATTCGGTACAAGTCATTACTTGTGCAATCACTGAGTAAATTCTCACTTTGCTGATGGCAGTTATTGACTGTGAACACAGAACTTCTATCTTAGAACAAACTGTACTTTTAAATATTAAAATCCTGTTTGACACAATCTATTATAACAGTTCTTTTTTGACAAGGCACTGCATGCATCTAACAATAACAAGCAAAGTTTATTGTGTACAAACATCAATCTCTGGAAAGAAACATTTCACTCTATAGTTCACGCAGGAGTCCAAGGTTATCAAGTACTAATAAAGTTTAATAAAAACGTGTCGCCCCCAAAACATAGTCTAAGTCCGTAGGTTAAAGGTTTTACTCTTAAAGCCCCACAAAAGCCTCATCTAAAAAACTTTGACCCTGTTTGGGGGAGGGGGGGGGCGGGGGTGCGGGTATGGCAACCAGGATTAATTTGGGCCACTCATGATGCGGGCCTCAGATCCTAAAGGACTCGGCACTCACCAGCTCATATGGACACTAACATGTTGGAGGCATCCTTCATGTGTATCTCAGACATGATAATGTTCAAGGATCACACTTATCGGAGACTGAACGGGAGGCACTCTTCACCTATCTCCCCAAATAATACTGGTGAGTAGCCCGTACACTGGACTAGATAATTCGATAACACTACTGTTGGTCTTCACACTAGAGAGGGCAGTAGTCACACTTTCAGGAGAGGTTCAGTTTGGGTGTCCCCTAATGGAGGCAAATAGGGATAGTAAAGGGACAACCTCCAGTGGGCTTGCAGAGTTGTTAATCTCACTGAAGGATAGATCAAGAGGCTCAACAGCAACTGAACAAGAGCGGGGGGGTACAGCTTCTTGAAGCCCTTTTGTCCCTGTGGCACAGTCTTTCAAAGTTCCTTTTTTGTAGAACAGCCTCCGGCATCTGATGGGGCAAACCTTGTAGAAAGACTGTCGGACTTGCCTATGTGACATCCCAGAATAGCAGTGGGCCACCAGAGCAACTAGGTATTTTCACCTGTGTTGCCATCAGCCGAATGAGGTGTTTGAGATCAGCTGGGAATTCGTTCTGGTCCATGTAAGGGCTGACACGTCTTAAAGCCCACACTATAGCAAAGCAAGTTTTCTCAATGAAAGTCCTGCTCTCTAAGGAGTAGATTGCAGCTGATAAAGGCCACTGGAAGCTCCTTCTATTTCTGCTTTTTTTGAGCAAGGACTTCAACTCCCTTTTCGGAAGCATCTATCTGCATAATAAAGGATGGTCCAAGGCCAGTTAGGAGCTTTCAGAACGGGAGCATTGTATGTTGCCTGCTTCACGTCCTCAAATGCTTTCTGACAGCCTGTAGTTCAGATGTTCTTGAGTTGTTGTTTAGATGGCAGTGTCTGCAACTAAGATCCCATAGCCTGAGAGAACGATTTTGTAGTGGCTATGGAGGCCCAGAAAGGCTCTCCCCTTAGTGTGTGTATTAAGATTTTCCAAGTCCAGCACTGCCTTGACCTTCCCTTCTAGGGATTAAATCTTTCCACTACCTAGATAGTGACCTAAGTAGATAACAGAGGACTGACCAACCTGGCATTTAGTTTCCTTAGTGGTCAGTTTGGCCTGCTGCATCTTGGCTAATACTCTCCAGGTACCTCCGTTCTTTCCCTGCGACTCTTGACTGAGTCCAAACTATTGAGGCATTTGGGAAACTGAAGTTTTCTTCACCCTGTCTGACCCTCAGGTCAGTGATAGCCAGCTGTTTGCAGGATAGATATACCCATGCTTTATGGGACATGGTTGGTGAGATATTGCCAGCAGTCCCTGAAGAAGTTAGTGCTAACCTGGCTCAAACCATCATGGATGGTCAGGATGCTACAAAGTAAATCGTCCGGTTGGGGCTGGACCACTTCCCACTGCGTGGGCAGAGCACTTGGTACAAGAGTGGCACTCTAGTGACACTGTTGGGTGAGATCCACTGGTTTTTCGGTTGACGTGCAAACCTCTTTAATGGACAGACCTTCTCTGGGTCTCACCTGTTTGGTGAGAAAGCTGATTCAGCATTTATTGGAATGCTTTAAAGAAAGTCAAGCTACTGTGCTTTCCTTAGACTTTTCCAGACCTGCAAGACTGTACCCTACATTATTTTGACCCTTTCAAGTTTACTCCATAGGGTTTTTGTAATGGCAAGGCCCACTGCCCCCAACAACAGGCAACCCAGTGCTTTCCGGGTGTTGGAGGATCAAGCAGATAATACCCAGGACACCAGTGGCAATGAGCTTCCCAGTCCCTTGTGGCATAGAGCTTCCAAGCCACTTTAGTTTGCACTTAGCGGCACACAGCCTGTGGGAGGCAGGATCAGAAATATCCTCCAAGGCTGGCAAAGGATAGCATCCAACAGTTGGGTCCTGCAGATAGTTCAATGAGGCTACTCCTTGCCATTCCTTTTACATACAGCGAACCTCCTGCTCACATAAGTGCACACTCTTTTGGCCAATAGAGAGGGTCTCGGCCTCTTAAATAGGGACGGGCTTTTAATCCCGCTATTAACTCTTGCTGAAGAATGACGGAGGTCTTCTTTCTATTAGATCTTCACCTTTTCAGGACAAATTTAAGATGCTCACACCAGCCCAAGTTCTGTCTGCCCTGGATCCAGGTGACTGGATAATGGCTTTGGACCTGCAATTTGCCTACTTTGATATACACATCGTGCAGTCACACACACTACTTGCAGTACAAGGTGGGCCAGGATCATGTTAAATTTGCCGTGCTGAACTTTGACTTCACCGGTGCTCCTGGGGTGGTTCATGAAAGTGATGGCAGTGGTCGTACACATCTTCGGAGGTTAGCGATTCCAATTTTCAAATACCTCAGTTACTCGCTGTTGATGGCGGGCATGTCAGTCAGTCGTAGATGACTTCCAGACGAAAGCTGACCTCCTGACATAACTGTGATTTACTATCAGTGTGTCAATGGCACACCCGACTCCTGTGTAGAGGCTCCCTTTCATTGGAGTCATCCTGGATATGGTGCAGTTTCAGGCCTTCCCTCCACCATAATGAGTCCAGGACTTTCTAGCTATGATCCTGACGTTACAGCCTCACTCCTGGGTCTTGGTGATAGTGGCTCTGGAGTTTCGGGGCCTCCTGGCAGCTCGTTGGCTAAGCCAGGTGGCACATGCAGGCACTGCAGTGGAAACTGAAGTCTCAGTGGGCCTAACACAAGCGGAACCTGTGGCTCCACTGCAGTTGGACAGGTGGCAGACCTCTCGCTCTGCCCCACCCACAGCTGACTGGTTTGACATAAATGTCATTGCTGGGCTGGGGAGGTCTGAGAGGTGGAGAGCAGAGGACTCTGATATCCAGACCTGGCTCCACATTAGTCTGTTGGAGTTGGCAGCCATCTGCCTGGCGCGAAAAGCCTTTTTACTGTCCATCACAGAGAAGCTCATTCAGGTTCTCATGGACAACACCAACCCCATGTAGCACTACAACTAACTTGGCAGGGTGGGCTCCAGGGTCCCGTGCAAAGAGGCATTTCCTCTCTGGTCTGGCTGGAGTGCCAGGGCATCTCCCTGGTCATGAACCGCCTTGCAGCATCTTTGAATGTCGGGGTGGACAAACACAGTTGCTGGCGCCGGTCAGATCACAAAAGGCAGTTGCACCCCAAGGTGGCACATTGCAGGCCAAAATGTCAGATGTCCTTTTGTTCCATTTATCTCTAGCCCAGCAGATACATGCATTGGGCACCGTTAAAGGTTATCTATCTGACTTTTTTTGTTCAAATTGCCATTGTGATGAGATTTCAAAAGGTTTCACTCATTTATTTCCTCCAAAACCCTTGTGATGCCACAGTGGGATCTTCATTTGGCCCTCAATTTCTTCATGTGGACACCATTTGGACCAATGCACAGCTGCCCACAAAGACTCCTGACTCTGAAAACTGGTTCTAGTCTTGTTGACTTCAGCTATTCTTGTGAGTGAACTCCAAGTACTCTCTGTGCAGGCAGCTTAGAATACTGTTTTCTCAGATAAAGGTGTTGAGGACCTGGGTGGCCTGTTTGCCAAAAGTTGTGACTGCTTTTCATGTTGGGCAATCCATTGCTCTACCAACGTTTTGTTTTTCCCCTCTCTTACCCCTTGAAAGAGGAGGAAAGTCTCCACTGGCTCGACCATAAAAGAGCATTTAAAAAAAAAAAAATGTTTTTAACATCAATTGCCCAAAGACCCTTTGAGTGAACAATCAGCTATTTGTAGGGTTCTCTCTAGCAAAGAAAGGCAAGGCAGTGCAGAAAAGGACTCTGTTGCGGTTGATAGACCTCTTCATATCGTTCTGCTACACAATGGACAAAGAGGCAGCCATAGATGGGATTGAGGATCCATTCCCCCAGTGACACAGCTGCTACCACTGTGCTGGCACGCCTGTCCTTGTTGTCGGTCTGGCTGTGCCGTGGGTGGTAGTATAAGTGTTCACAAAGCACTACTGCCTTGACAGACAGGTCTGACGGGAGGGACATTTTGCCCATTTAGTCCTACAGGACTTTTTGGTTTGAGTCATTCACAGACCCACCACCTTGGGTATCTCTTCTAAAGGTGAGGACTCTGCGGTTAGAATTGTCCGTCAGAGTAATAAGTTACTTGCCTTCGGTAACACTCTTTCTGGTGGATATTAAATCGATCTGCAGATTCCTTGATCTCCTCCCTCCCCATTCAGTGGAATGGTCTCTTTTTCCATCTAAGAAGTTCCCACTTTGGGGATGGGGGAGACATAGTGGTGCCTCTGTTTATTGTCTCCACATCGAGCGCGCGGGCAGAGTTGGATAATAAACTTAAATTGATGTGCCTGTATGTGGGTTCGTCATCACTTCTGTGGCAGAATGAAGTTAACATGGAGCCGCAATGTGCCGTCTACTGGTGTGCTAGAGCATTGCTGTTAAAATCCTCTGTATACATTCTGGCCCCTGGGAATAGTCTAAAGAAGAGAATCTGTTGTTAGAGTATCCACTAGAATTTGTTATTGAAGGTCAATATTGTGGTGTTTTGAGACAAAATAAATTATAATGTTTGAGGCGAAATCGTTGGAACATGGTTTTCAGGAGCAGTTACTGAAGAGAAAGGGGACCGGTGATAACACGGGTTCAAAACAATAATATATTACAGAACATGTCCTTATGCTACTTCTGTCTGCCTTCTACCGCATTCAGAGCGCTACAATTTTACCACAATGTTATGTGAGATAACTAGATTGATTATCTGACAGACCAGTTCGTCTCAAAGGGATTTAAAAATTGGAAAGTCTCAAGTAGTATTGGAGGAGCATGAGCTATTAGAGTGGTTGGTGTATTTTTCAAGAAGGTAGCATTATAGGGAGCACTTCAAGTAGTTGAAAGAGTTAGCTAGTCTAGTGGATAGAGGTAAGAAGTTGATAATTTAGGTGCAAGGCCAGAAAAGGCACGGGAAGCAGAGAATCTTATCTTGAAATGTTGGATCTAAAAGTAATAACTTCTTTTATTGCTAATCAGTTTGCAAACCGTAGGAGACGGGCAGTTTATTTTAGTATCTAGGCATAGTGCTTTGAAAATGTAAACTTGTATAATAGATGCTTGACATTTGGAGTCCATTTTGACTACAATACAACAGGTGTGATTTGTGAGACTACCTGGGCTGCAGCTTGAAGGACAGCTTTCGGAACTTCCACTTTTTTTAGGTAATCCTGTGAGGAGGGCACTGCCCTATTCAAAAGGTGAGAGAAAACAAGTGATTGCACTGCTGTGTTTGTCTTCAGCGTTTGCAGTTACAAAGTAGTATAAGTTGGAAAAAATACCCCCCTTGCCAGATATTTAATGTGGTTCCTCAGATTGTGGGTTTCTGTTAGGCAGTTTCTGCTTATCACCACAAACCACACGGTGAAGGGGTCTGCATACAGCATACATCCCCTGAGGGTTGTGTAACTTTGTCATGCTTCCAGTCAAAGGGTATTGTTCAGGTATTGCTCTGGCCGGTCACAATGTGACCTGACAGAACTGGTTTGCTTTCAGTGTAAAAAGCAGTTGTGTTTATTTTTAAAGAGTATTGCAGATGGGCTGGGGAGGAATTCTAAGGAGCAGCACTGGGGAACATGTGGAGTGAGGATAGGCAGGTAACCCAGATCACAACTAACTCTCCGAGGCAACCTACAACTTTAGGTGCTCCATGCACCTGTGTGGGGGGTGTATACCCCACCTCGTGTATCATATACATATGAGAACTCTTCACAAATACAGTGAGGGAAGGAGAAGGGCAAGTCATGATATACTACAGATTTACGAGGGAGAGTTGGTAGGCCGGCTCCTCACTGGAGTTTAGATAAAAAAAGGCCATTGCCCCATAACTGCAGAAACCTGCCATAAGCCAATACTAGTGTTATGGCATTTGTTTTTAGGGATTGTAGTCCCATCTACCACCCTGTTAAATGAGCATGTTGTCACCTGGACACAGGGTCATAAACAAACTCCAAAGTGAAAGTTTGTGAGGATACCCCTGATGCCACTGAAGTGAATATCCGTGATTATTATTATAATACATGATTTATAAAGTGCATGGCTACCTAAAAAAGGTTTCTCAGCACGAAAACATGGGTCAGACCAGAATAATATCCAAAGGGTATGCAGTTTAAGGAAGATTAAAGAGGTTGGAACAGCCAGGGTTTAAGCAATTTGCGAAAGGCTGAGAGCGAGCGGCACACTAAGATCTAAGGTACAATGGCCCAGTGTTGGATAGGCATTCATGCATGTAGCATAAAGCATTAAATTGAGTTCGGCGTTCAGTTTGCAACCAGTGGAGATCAAGGAGCATACTGGCTTTAGGGGTGAATTAATGGGGGTGGAGCAGGAGTCGTGCAGCAGCGTTTTGTACTATCTAGAGGTGTTTTGAGAAGAGCTTTCGACACGCCCAGGTAGAGGATATTATCATAGTCAAGTCTGGAGATGATCAGGGCCTGGACTACAGTTCACTGGGCTGAGGTCAGGAGACAGGGTTTTTCTTAAGCCATTTCAGGGTGCCAAAACAAGTTGTTGATCTGATGGCTCATGGTTAGCTTGTCAAGCCAGACTCCTACTTTTTTTACTACCAGTATTGGAGTGGGAGCATTGGTCGTGGTGTTGCAAGGATTCTGCTCTGGAACAGAACTATACTTGGGACCATAGAAAATCAGTATGTAGGGACTGAGTCACCATACCACTTCAGTATCCATGAGCCCGAGTCCGACTAGCTATAGTGTCTCACTTTCCCTCCTAACCTTACCAGAGTACTAAGTGAATTGGCACACCCAGAACACGACACACTTGACCCTCTCGGGGATCGCGGTAACAGGATAAACACTTTCGCTCTCACTTGTCCACAATAAGATAACCAGGAGACACAAAGGAAGTTTAGAATATTTATTTAAACTAGAGTGCTCTGAAATGCAGTTTACGTGCCACAATTGGAAAACAAATGCATAATAAAAATACTGTTAGCGTGGTTAATCCATGAACCATGAAAAGCCCAGTCATTTTATATGACAGTGTGCCTTAAACCCCCCTCCTCTGCTACTAAAGCTAGATGATTATATATAAAAGATCTCTGGGATTACTGGCATACCCCGTACCTTAGCATACACAGAAGAATGCTCTACATTTCAGCAGACGCAGCGCTAGTCTCAGAACTCTCGTTCCATGTGTGTGTTTTTGGCTCATGTTCTCATCTATATGATAGAACATGTGTGCACATAAACAGCTCCATTCTTGTGTTATGTCTAGGTGCTAGTGCCTGGCCAGAAAGAATAACTAGGGACAATGTTGTTTGACCTTGTCGGTGGTGCTCAGACTAAATCCCAGGAAACGAACCGAACGCAAAAACATATGCAGGTTCCGTGTGAAGGTACATGTGGCTCAAAAGCAAGCGTGTTTATATAGTAACGACGTGTGCAAAGGGAAATGAGGCCTACAAGGTGTACAGTTAGGCTAACATAGGTAAAACTACAATGGGCCATGCAGGAAATACACGACAGTGGGCCACAAGTGAGGTCCCTCAAGGTTGGAGAGATTGCCCTCTGGGAAGACCTCTGTCTTGTCCCCATTTAGTTCTAGAGAGTTGGCATTCATCCATGACGAGGCTTGAGAAAGACAAGTGTTTAGAGCTGCTGCACTATGATTGCTCTTTGAAGGCAGCAATACAACGATTTGGGTGTCATCTACTTCTCAATTCTTTCTGCTAAATCTTACATACAGATTGAAGAGAAGTGGGCTTAGGGTGGACCCTTGAGGCCCCCCGAAACTAGAGAGTGAGGCTTTTACCTCTATTGGCATGTGTGAACCGGAAAGGTGTGGTCTTGCAGGCAGGATTTTAACCAAGACAGGGTTGTACCCTGTACTCCCATTTCCCCTAATCTTAGTAGGAGCGTGGTGTGATTTACTGTGTCAAATGCCGCACTGAGATCTAAGGATCAGTGCAGCAGCACCACCAGTATCTAACTGATGCCTCCGGTATTCAATAACACCGAGGAGGGCAGATTCGGTGCTGTGGCCAGCTCTAAAGCCTGATTGTGAAGTAGGCCATTAAGTTCTGTGTATGATGTAAGATGCTGATTTACGTGTTTTTCTAACACTTTGATCAGAGTAAGCAAGATTGATATGGGTCTATAGTTTCACCAAGTAAATGGGTCAAAAGTAGGCTTTTTCAGCAATGGGGTGACCAAGGTAAGTTTCCAGGGTTTAAGAACAATGCCTTCTGCCAAAGATTCATTCAGAAGTTGGGCAGATTGCTCCAAGGCAGGATGGGTAAGCTTGCCAAGCACTGAAGGTGGACTAGGGTCCAGCAGAGAAGCTGATTTGGTGGACGCAAGAAGCAACGTGAAGGAAGGCATATCTATGGGATGAAACCAACACAGATGCTGAGAACACTAGAATGAGGTACATAGGTGCTTGCCTCGAATGTATCTGAGAAAGCGGCCTGAATATGTCACTATAAAAAAAAAAAAATAGCAGGTATCTCATTTAACTGAAGTTGAGAGGGGGCGTAGCTGGGGCAATATTTACAGTGTCAGGAAGTATTTTAACTACCTGAAAGTGTTTTGGAGCAGTTTTGGGCCGATGTTATTTTATCTGAGTAAAAATAGGCTCTACCAGCGCGACAGGCTTTTTGATAGTCCGTTAAATCAAACGTATACTTTTGTTTATCCTATGTTTTGTGCCATGCTGTTTCCAAGCATTTGCATAACTTTTTATTTTTATGCAGGAAATAGTTATACCATGGGGCTGGGGAAGGGTTCTGTGGTGCTTCCTGTTTGAGATAGGAATTAAGGCATTGAGCGAAGATCTGAGCCATGAGTCTTTGATGTGTGTGTCCGATTCCACTGCCTTACTTAGCAAAGGGTGAGTGGATTCTAAAATAGAGTTAAGAGCAGGGACGTTCAGCTTTGACCAATTCCTGCCAGTGGAGACTGACTGACTCTCACGATCCCGAGACCCTGAGTCTAGGGAGAGGGGAAAAGCAAACAGCAAAATTATCGGACCACAACAAAGGTGTAGGAGGGTCCGATTGCATGCTCCTTAGATTAGTAAATATAGGATTCAGCATGTGTCCCGCTTCATGGGTGGGAGAATTAATGATGAGCTGAATGTCCAAGGCCATAAATTCCTCTATAAGAGAGGAAGCAATTCTGCAGGCCGCATTCTCCAAGTGGATATTAAGATCACCTAAAATAGTGAAATGGGTCTATTTGAGGATGAATGGGGAAAGACTTTCGGTAATACTGGAGCTCCAATTAACTGCAAAACTAGGTGAGCGATAGGTTAGGGCTTCAGACATGGTGAGGTTATTAGCTAGGAACAGAGAGAAGAGTAGGGCTTCACAGTCGGGGAATATAAATTTGTCTGTTTTGCATGTAAATTGTTTTTTAAAGATGATAGCAACGCAACCTCCTTTTTAGGTCTCGGCCTGCACCAGCGCTTGCGCTGGTCTGGCCGAGAGTTTTAGTAAGCGGGTTTTGGAAGTGCAAACACTGGCTTTCGGCTGGCGACCAGCTTGAGTTCACGATGGCGTGCACGCGCAGCTGCTATCTCTTCCTCATTTCCTCGTCATGGCTCATTAACTCTCTGGACTCTGATGTTTCAATCGCAGCAGCAGCTCACATTACCAACTGAGGGCACTGGACTACAGTCACATGAAAAACAACAGCGATTAGCATTGAAATGCAAGCTTTTTTTTGTCTAGTTAGAAATATTGCTTCGGTGGGTTGATTTCACCTTATATCGCTATTTGTTTTATATTGGGAGTCGCAGCCTAATTACCAGTATTTTTGTCTCTCACAGTTTAAAAAATATATATATTTATTCGCGCAAAGCACAAAGCTATATTTAAGGTTACTTTTTCCGCGTCACTTCTTCACTCTATTTAAACTCCACACCCCCCACTCTTATTGTCTCTCTCCTTCTCTCTCTCACTCCCCTCTCTAATTCTCTCTCTACTTAATTAACTCTCCCCTCTCTATCTTTTTTAGCCTTTCATTCTCTCTCACCCCTTTATCTGTTTCTCTTTCAAACTCCTTCATTCACTCTCTCCCCTTCTTTCTCTCTCTCTATCCCGCTCCACTCTTTATTCTATGTACACCCTTTCTCTCTCACCACCCTCTCTAATTGGGCATTATATCTTCACTCTATCTCTCACTCGGCAACACCACAGCATCAATCCGAGCCAGCACAGCATCAATCCGAGCCAGCACAGCATCAATCCGAGCCAGCACAGCATCAATCCGAGCCAGCACAGCATCAATCCGAGCCAGCACAGCATCAATCCGAGCCAGCACAGCATCAATCCGAGCCAGCACAGCATCAATCCGAGCCAGCACAGCATCACTCAACGCCATCACAGCATCACTCAACGCCATCACAGCATCACTCAACGCCATCACAGCATCACTCAACGCCATCACAGCATCACTCAACGCCATCACGGCATCGCTCAACGCCATCACGGCATCGCTCAACGCCATCACGGCATCGCTCAACGCCATCACGGCATCGCTCAACGCCATCACGGCATCGCTCAACGCCATCACGGCATCGCTCAACGCCATCACGGCATCGCTCAACGCCATCACGGCATCGCTCAACGCCATCACGGCATCGCTCAACGCCATCACGGCATCGCTCAACGCCATCACGGCATCGCTCAACGCCATCACGGCATCGCTCAACGCCATCACGGCATCGATCGCTCGGCGCCATCACGGCATCGCTCGGCGCCATCACGGCATCGCTCGGCGCCATCACGGCATCGCTCGGCGCCACCACGGCATCGCTGGGCGCCACCACGGCATCGCTGGGCGCCACCACGGCATCGCTGGGCGCCACCACGGCATCGCTGGGCGCCACCACGGCATCGCTGGGCGCCACCACGGCATCGCTGGGCGCCAAGACAATATCGCTCAGCACCACCGCAGTATCATTCAGCATCACCTCAGCATCGTCTCCGCAACAGTCACCACCACCACCACTACCACCTCAGCATCACTCAGCACCACCTCAGCCTGCTCTCGGAATCTGGCATCTGTTGATTCTCCCCTAGCGTCTGGCCGCTGCTAGAGTTATAATACAGGTACTAGTTCCCAACCTTCACCCTCCGATTGTTTATGCCCCCTCAAAAAAAAAGCTTTAACAAACAACCATTGCAATAGGCAGAAACAAGTTGCCAGCATTGCAAGAACAAAAGAAAACAGAGAATTTTTTATTGTAAATACTTTTTTTAATATGGTCGTTCAGTTTTACATAATGCCTTCTTGGTCATATATAAAGTAACAAAAATGCTTCTGACACTTTTTTATTATAACTTTTCAGCATGCCGCACAGCAGCCACACTTGTCTACAGCACAGCTTGAAGACATTGGCAAAGTCAATAGCTCTGGCTAAACACTTATAAGGCCCCAAAGGCGAGACCTATTGGCTATGCCAATGCTTGTTTTGTCTAAGTGATTAACTCGGAGAATTTGATAAACTGAGGGTAGTGCCATGACAGTGTCTGGCACTGATGCGTCGTTAAACCAGGTTTTAGATAGAAGATGGCATCGGGAGTGCGATCAATTAGAAATTAAAGCTGTCCAGTTGATGTTTAAATAATGGGCAGCAATTTAGATTGAAAAACCTGAAGCAATTAGAACTGGATTCATGCCTGACATTGTCCTAGGGATGCCCGGTCTACCCATCGGTTGGGGCTCTGAGCTCCGAGTAGGGGTGGGTAGTTATAAAGTTGCAGTATGGGCATTTTCTTCCTTTTGAGGCTAGGTCTACTGATGAGCGGCAGGCTCCTAGAGTAAAGGACTGAGGACGAGCAGTTGCAGGGCTGAGTAAGTTAGCCTACCTGCTGGCAGTGGAGCAGCGTTCCTGGTCCCGTTCGGGCGCAGACCCGCTTGCCTTTGGCGCGTCCGCGACGAGCCCGCTGCGCATGTCTCTTCCACGGCCACGCTTAAGTAAGCAGTCTGGGAGCAAGTGACCAGTGCCAGCAAACACTTGAATGCTCACCGCTCTGTTTGAATGGCAAGCCCAAAATGCCTGCCGGATGCTATATTTCCCCCCAACTTAAATTCCCAATCAAGTAGTAAGATTCAACAATGTTTCAATATGTATAACACAAAGGTGTTATTTCAGTAATGCAGTAATAGTATCATGTCACATCAGTGAAGTTAATAAGAATGAGGCAGGTGAAATGGAAGACTCTAGGAGGCCCAGTTACCGCAAAGAGAGCCTGGCAGCCACAGCCGTGCTTCAGTAAGCAGGCCGGGAGCAGGTGACCAGTGCTAGCAAACGCTAGACCCCTAACCGCTCTGTTAGAATGGCAAGCCCTAAATTGACACTGGATGCTATCTTTTTCTAACACACAGGTATTATTTCAGTAATTCTATCACACTGCATCAGTGAAGTTAAAAAGAACGGCACAATTACAAAATGAAGGCTCTGGAGTGGCACAGATATCGCAGAGATACAGTCCGCCTGTGCCACAGCTGTGCTTAAGTTAGCAGGCTGGAAGCAGGTGACCAGTGCCAGCAATGCTAGAGCGCTAACCGCTGTGTTTGAATGGCAAGCCCAAAATGGCTACCGGATGCTATATCTTCCCCCAGCTTAAATTCCCATTTAAGTAGTCAAATTCAAGAATATTTCAATATTTGATCTGAATCGTCTTGTATGGCCACCTCTTTCATCACGAAGAACTTGAGAGAAAATTGCTTTAAATGTAGGACTTTGAGTCTTCCTGATATGAAGGTTGCACTTGCCACGTCTGTGGTGGGCCATCTTATAGGGTCCAGTACATAGTTCACTACATCATGTGTTGGGCTCTAGGTTCAAAGGGACTAAACCAAAATTATTTCTGTGGCACCTCTATATAGTCCAGAAGAAGAATGGCTACCACTTAAAGGTTCCATTGCTGCCTCACTCACCTTCTCGCCCGACGCTGGTGCACATTTCTCCTCCCTTTTGAGTCACAAATGTTAAGGAATGCACTGGTTGAGAGGGCCAATACTTCTAAGCTGATGGGCAAGGCAACTTGCCTTAAAAGCAAGCCAAAGAGTCAGCAGTTTTTAAATATTCAAGGGTTCCTCAAATCTTGTGGAAACATCTTCTGGCGGCTGCTGTTCAAAATGCAGAAGCTTTGTGCCTGGGCACTTTTGAGATGTTTGGCTGGTTCGGATGGGGATGTGGCGGTGATGATTGTCAACACATAGGAAATGGGCCAGGCTGTGTTTCAATGTACCAGGCGGAAATTTGGACTACGGCAAAATGAGTTGTCTGCTTCCCTCGACCATCGGAAAAGGAAAGTGGCTTTGGGAAGTGGTATTTAGGGTGTGGGGTGGGGAGGTGTCTGACTGAAGTCTCCAATATCGAAGGTGAATACTGGTAGTTTAGCACAAATAAAAGGACCCCATCAACTTGTGCAGCACACCTGTGTATTCCAATGGACTCAAACGTCTTTCTATTGGGGATAGGGCGTTAGCTGAAGGGAGCAATGGTAGTCTTCTCCCCTCCCCCCCACCCCCACACTCCCCTCCCCATAGGGGGGGTCTCAGGATTGTCCAGTCGACTAGGCAAAAATAAAAGGTAAAAAAAATTCAAAGCGTTGCAGCTTCACAAAACCATGCAGGGGATTTTCAACCTTTCTTAACCACCTTCACTATGCTCTTTGCCTCTTGCCCTCTCTATAAGCATTCCACATCTCTTCAAATATTGTACACCAGCACCTCCACAAGTGTAGTGCCCCCTCATTCAGCACCTGTGCGACATGCTTTGTTACGCTTACCTGCATGTTGGTCTAACCACTTTGCACAGTGCTTCACACACACTCCAGTTTCGGAGTCATTACCCTAATGTCACTTTTTGCTTGGTGTGTTGAGCACCTCCATACACTCCTGCTGTACACGTCAACCTCCTCTCTGGTGCTACTTGCACCCCTGTATTATAAGATGCGCCTAGCCTCTTCCAGTCCGACTTCATGCATATACTAATATGAAGACCATCCAAAGGATACGGTCACGGGGCAGTGAAACCCTGGATTCTCACCTCACTGAAGAACTCTCTGGCATATAGCAAGATGGTAAGCGCCTAGTCACGTTATCTAAAGACTTAGTTCTTCGGGTAACCCTCTACCCCGCAACCTCAGTATGAGGCCTGTGTACAATATAAATGTAATAACAGCAATTGTGTGTAAATGTCACAACCTTGACCATGCCCTTTGATATCGGACTGTGGCCAAAATACTGCCCTGCCCATAAAAGTGGCAGATGATGATCTGCACTGGAGTATGGAGCTGGAACGCTTTTCAGAGGGGGGTGCGGGACTGTGGCATCCATTCACTAACATCACAAGGCTTCTGAAAAACATTGATGTAATACCAGTGACCGGAACCCTGCTCTGAAAATTGTACCAGCATCACTCATTCTGATTGACTGATTGCAGCACGGGCTCAGACTGCAGGGCCCGAGTTGCAATCAGCCTATCAGATGCTAGCTTGTACCTGTGTTTTTGGTCAGTGTGCTTGACACTGGCTGATTACAAGCGGGACATACAGCCGAAGATACAGGCACATTGCTTTTACAAGCCCCTGCGTACGAAGCCTCAGTGCTTTGTCCATCATTGAGTAGCAGCATTAAACGAAACGTGGTTCTCCTTGGCAAAGCTTCTCCCGTGCTTTTTAAGCTGTGGCAAAGAATTGTAACACATCAGCTGACTCAGAAGCTGGCTGAATCATGACCCTGAAGTTCTAATCGCTCGGACTGTCATAATATGACACGCCTGCAGGCCTCTGTGTGATGCTCTTTGTTGAATCCAGGTAAATTCAAAACGGTGTATTTATTATAATGTGGAAGCACTTCACCTACATCAGATTATAATTAAGGCTTCCAGTTTTCCATTTGTACAGACAAGTACAGACCTATATATTTAGTTTTATAAGCAGAAAAAAACAGAAAATTGTCCTTTTGTGAGAGAGACTCTATGCTGTTGTTTATGAATTCCAAGCTGACACCTGAGCAGATAGTTAGCTTGGGAAGTTCAAAAACAGGATGATATTTCCTTAAATACAGATATATGTTAACATATATTTATGTAAAGTTTATCTGTTGGTGTGGTGTTTTGGCTGCCTAATTTTGTTAAAATGTGATGGGCATCGTTTGAGTGCATGTTTATCAGTTAAATAAATGTGGAAATATACGATTTTAAGCCTCAGTTACTTTTTATGTACAAATACTAATAAGATGGCCAAACAATAAATATGGATAAATACGGACGGAAATGTTAAAAAAATAAATACCATAAAATCGGGAGCCCTAATTGTAATACCTAATTGAAGTATTAATAGTGATAGTTTTTAAACATGCACTTAAAAACATTCGTTCCTACCTCACCCTGATGATAATGGAAGAAGGGGCCAGCTACAGTCAGGGTCCAACGGACCAGACTGAAGGGGCCGATGTTCTGCCTAACCTTTCATACTAGCATAGAGTTCAAAGCACCTTTTACTGGTTAGACCATTACATGTTTGAAGATTGCGTTTAATATTTGTACATGGGCCATTAATTGTAATCAAAGCTGAGTTAATGCTTGCTGCCAATATCTGCACCCCAACTTTTATTGACATGGGTTCTGACTGACTATCCTTGTCTGGGAATAGAGCTTTAAAGGCAGCGTGATTCTGGCCTTTGGTCAGTATGTGGTCTTCAGTTACCTCAGAGGGAGACGGGTGAGAGACACCATCATAAAGATAGGGAGCTGAAGTAGGCAAACTTCTTGGGAACTTGACGAATATTGCTAAATTACGCTATTTAAGTTGTATATTTAGAAGATAACACCAAGTGAAACTGCTGTGCTTCCTTGTGCATATGTTTTACTTGTTACGTCATAGGCAGCTGATGTTTGGCATTTTAAACAATACAACAAAGATCATATTGGATCTTTGTCGGTGTCTTCAAAATTGGGAAAAAAAGTGTATTTTTGTAACCTGCTGAAGTTTCTTTTTGACATCAGATTATACCGCTGCATTGAGAGTATAGAAACTGAGTTTTTAAACATTAACTGAGAAACATTCCTGCCCCTGCCCTGTTGGCAATATTAGTGAACTAAGAGGCAAGTCATGGGTCATATGTACTGAATACGTTGGCTAAATTCTGATTATACATGAAACATGTTTTTTTTTGTACAGCAGAGCAGCTGAACTCACATACTTGAAAATGCTCTTGTATGTGACAGTGATGAAAAAGGAGGTCAGTGAAATAAAATATTTGCCTAGGATCGCACAATTTGAGATAAGGTTATGGGTCAAGAACATTACAATAATATTGAGTAGCTTATTCAAGTCAATATTTGCCTAGGATCGCACAATTTGAGATAAGGTTATGGGTCAAGAACATTACAATAATATTGAGTAGCTTATTCAATTAAGCTCAGTGCTTAATTTGAGCTGGTGGATCCCTGTGCTTAGCACCGGCACTTAATTGTTAACATCTGCACTTATTATGACCATCTTTCATAGAGTGGCTCTGTTTGCCCAATTTAGAGATGTGAGCACAGCAACAGTTTAATAATTCACTGCCACTCAAACCATTCTTACAGCTTTGGTGGCCTGGAATAGTCTGAACTGTCACACTTGTTGGAGTGTGATGGTTAGTAGTTGTGGTGGTACTATTATTGGCAGCGCAGGCAGGAGCAATGGGACGTGCAAGCTGCAGTGGCCTCCTGACGAAGGCCCTGGAACTTATTGTTTTACAAATTAAGCACTGCTAGACCTGCAGGTCTAGTAACATTTTAATGATTTTTCAAGGCCTCAAATTGATGTCAGATTGTGGAATAGAAGCATCTCTACACCATAGATTGCCTTATTTTAGGTTGGATTGCTCCTCTATCGAATTGGAGCATTTAGAGCAAAGTAATGCCTGTAGCTGTGGATGTTCAGGGCTGATCTAGTGAAAATTTAGCTTTGATAAAGATTGTCACTAGGATGCAGGGAGGATTTTATAAGAATTCCTTTGTTAAAGTAATGAATGGAATTAACATTGAACAGTAGTGTTTGTGGTGCATAATAGGTGATTTTATTACTCAGTGTTGCGCACCAAATTAATATATGTATATGTTTACCTTAAGTAAACGTGGCAGCAAGACTTCTCAGAAAGATACCACCAAGCCGGCCCTGAAATCACTACATTGGCTGCCTGTGCAGGCAAGGATCAAGTTTAAAACACTATGTATAGCACACAGGGCCCTAAAGGGGAAAGGTCCAACCTTACTGAAAACCATGATCACTCCATACTCACCAGATAGAACTCTGAGATCCTCCTCGGAATATCTTGCCAAAACCACCAGAATAAGGAGATCCAGATTGGGGGGGGAAGATCCTTCACATATCTGGCACCGAAACTATGGAACTCAATGCCATCAGAGCTAAGAGTGATCTCCGAGGAACAAACCTTCAGAAAGAAACTAAAGACCTGGCTATTCCCAGGCTGAGAACCGTCCGCATTTACTCCTGTTCCGCAGCGCTGGGAAGCCCACGGGCAGCTATGCGCTCTATAAAACCCATAAACATAAGTACAGCTATGAACCAAACAACCATCACTTGAATGAAATTTCTTCTAATCTGAATCCTATCCTCCACACAGTTTACGGTGCTTCCTTTGAAAGAAACATTTATGGGTGCAAGCTAAAAGATGTTTTTGTAAAATTACATCCTGAAAGGTTTTATCAAAAGTAGTCTGCCACTTGGCAGACAAAATGTCCCTATTTTCTAAGTTGGTAAACTACATTTCAAAAAGTTTTGATAGCATTGTAAATTTGCAGCAAATTTATTGGATACTGTACTATTTGAGGAAGATTCATCCCAATGATGTGTGCACCTAATTTCACAAATATTGCTAATTTTCCTAAAGTTGCTAGCTAAAGGTTGCAAAAGAAAGGGGTTGTATTGCAATTTTTGGACTATAGGAATTTTCATGGGTGAAAAGTTGATTTACATGTACACTGTAGAAAATTACCTGATGTATGCCAGAAACCATCAAGAAGTAAGGTGGGTTCCATGACTGCATCAATCTTTTCTGAATTTGAGATCATGAAAGGGTTTGTCCTCCTTAGCATATGTGCCATGTGTCTAAAAGATGGAGTATTTTCTCTGAAACATGTAAGCTAATATCTTTAAAATGTAAGTCCTGCTTGCACTTGTGGAACAAAGAGTGGTATCCCATCCTATTCTCTTTGAAATCAATTACATATATTTGTTGGCCTAGTACAAGATTTCCCAACCTTAAAGAAAGCCAGAATTCTTTCAAGGCCTTGCACAATGTCAGACAGCTTTTTTTGACTGTCTGCTAATATATTGTTTTCTTCTTTCCAGGCCATGATGCAGGGAGAGACTGTTTCGAAGCCCATCTTACAAGTTACAGTGAGTACAAGTCTAAAATGAGTTGGGTGAAGATGAGACCAAAATTTTTTTTAATGTAAGTTCACCTCCCAGCAAGGAAACAATAAAATTAGAAGATCAGCTGTGAAGGTGCATGTTTACTGTGCTTCTAAAAGTTATTATGCCATGCATTGGCACCCCCAGGGGAATGCAAAGAAAATAATCCTTTAAATTAGCTGGCTCTGGTCTCCATGCCAGTTTGTTCTTACCTTTTTAACGTCATTGGGTCGAAGTTTCACAGAACATGCTTCCATATTAAAGAATGAATCCCCATCCCAGGAGCCACTGCCCACCTGTCCCTGGAGTGGCGCTTTGAGTGGTTTGGAGTCTTGTAATCAAGCACACAATGCGTTTATGTTGTGCTGATAAAAACATAAGCAGTAAGCCTGAATAGTTCACAACCATATTCTCTCAGCAAGGGTCTTTAGGATGTCTGCCACTGTATATCTTCTAATCCAATACTGGCTACAAGTGAGGTCTAGTATATTGTTTCAAAGTGCTGATAATGTCCGACTGAACTGAAATGGCTGAAATAAGATGTCCCTAACGCATGCAAAAACTGTAGTTGAACCTTCTGCTCTACCATGCACTTCGAGGAGTTACTAATTTAATCCTGTACCCTGCATTTTAAATAACCCTTGCTTGTAAGTCAAATTTCCCCCGTGCCTCATATTTCATGTAGATGCCTCTAACTGGTGCATTAATGTGCATCAATCCTCTCTCTTATTTTCATGACCTCCTTAAATTGTGTATATTTATCATGGATTCTTTGCAGTGTCTCAGAACGTCCTGTCCTTGTGTGGTGCTCAGAATCAAACTTTCACTTCACCCTGTCTTTTACATGGACTTCCCAAACTTGTGAAGTGCTCAGTATTGATCTGTTCCCTTTACTTGCTTAAGTTTGTGCATTACTCTGTATCAATATTTGTCTGTGTTGGTCTTTTTCTCGTGCAGTAGTGTGTATCAAAACTTACATTTCACATTGTCCCAACATTTTCTTGTCTCGGTCAACGTTACCTGAGTTGTGTATTATGTATTTAAACATTGCTCTGTGCTTTACAGGGCGACAATGTGTGAAGTACTTTAAAGTTTTCTCTGTGTTTCAACCAACACATATAGCTTCAACCCTCCTACATTTAACAATGTCCCTAACATGCACAATACTTAGCATCTGCCCTTCCCTTGTAAGCATTTTTCATTTGACCTTGAGTTTCTTATGCAGTATTCTTTACAATCCTTTCTTGCCAGTATGTTGTCTGTAATTGTAGACTTTTCAAAGTATCCCTCCCGTCCTCTGTGCTTCGATGTGCATTCCTTGTTTGTCCAATGCCGACCCTTTTCCTGCACCCTTCAATTTGTGCTTGGACTCTTCTATATTTGACAAGCAAATGCGTCTTCTGAGATACGGTCACTCCAGCCCCTTGGTCTACCTTCATCTTATGATCACTTGAATAGCCTCCTTCCAATTAATGCCATGTTGAGTATCATGTCATTTCAATACACTTTTCTCCTTATTTTGGGATACTTCAGGCAAGTGTATGAAAACAAATGGCAAGGTAAAAGAGGTTCTGCTTGGTTGTGTCACAAATTTGCTGACCCTGCGTATTAACATGAGTTCAGACTTTCTTCTTCATGCACATTTACGCCTGTCCTGACGTTATGGGCTACAGCGTATCAGCAAATCTTTCCATCTCGACTAATGATATCTTGCATTTATGGAGCTCTTGCTAATTCTTGTCTCGATTACTTTCACTCTGCATATTTTGCCATTTTTTAAGAAAATCAAGAAAACACAGATGGGCCCATTGCAAATGTTGCAGATTATTTTTTATCAGAGATGGCAAACTTGTCCTATTATGTCTGCCATTTTACATCTTGTTAATTCGTCTAATAAATTCCTGCATTGCACGTCCTAGCAAAAACTAATGGAGTGGTATTTCCCTACACAGTGGTCCCCTGCATGCATCATTTTTCTCTGTAACTCAGAGAAGAATAATTTTTAGACTTTTTCAGCCCAACTGGTTTGCTCTTCTTGTGCTGCACCAGTCTGGTCATGGCAAGTTTAGAGAGGACCCCATAATTTAAGAAGTTCACTTTTGATTAATATCTTCTGTATTGGATTGGCATGTTTGGTATAATCTATTTAGTTCACAATTAATCGACCGCACTTCAATTTACCCTAATTGGGGATTGTGGAAGGGAGAGCCTACAGTTGTGTACTTTTTAACCATAAATGTAAGTATTTCAAAAACAATGCTGCGCATGTTCAACTTCTTTCAAGTTACATTTTTAAATTCATTAGCATCAGTTATTGGGTCCACCCTGACCAAGTTTCTTTTCTTTCATTTTAGAATATCCGTCCCATTTCATCAGCCAGTGGCCCTCAGCGTTACCGACTTCTGATGAGTGATGGGGTAAACACACTGTCCTGTAAGTATGGACCCTTATGTAACACTCCAGGATGCATAATCTGAGGGAGCAACCCAATTTCTGACCCCGGAGGCTGAAAATGCCATGTTAGATTTACTTGGGCAACCAAGCAATCGTAACTTTAAAGAATGGTGATGGGTGGATTATGTTGCATTTGCAGCCTGTGAATTTCGGAAGGTTCGTAATAGTCAGTCTGTGACCAAAATATTGTTTCCTCCTTCATGTTATGTAACTTAAATGTAAGCAATTCAGTGGAAAATAATTGCGGGCTATCAGGTTGCATCTTTCTCTATGGGATCTATAGACAAAACATAAAAATATCTCGACTAAGCAAGTATGGGAGGAAAATCTCCCATAGATTCACTTCTGACAGGTCACTCGCGAGAGCCATAAGAGTATCAGTGTAAGAGAGCGGAACTAGACCCAGATAGAGGTTACGGTTTATGCACAAATTAGTAACACTATGGCAGTAATAAAAGAACTAGAGTGAGTAAAACAGAGTCCGAGAACAGCTACTGTTTGGGCTTGAGCGTGAATGTTAAGGGGGAGATATAAAGAAAATATGTGCAAGGCTGTAATGTGATCAACAGAAGATGGTTGAGCTGCATAACATTTCGATTTGGGTCCTAAGAAGATGTGCTCGCCTGTCAGTAGTTGCGTAATTTTGGGCAGTGTGCACTTCTGCAACTTTGTTGTAAGAACTTTAATGAGACCAGACATGGCCACCTTCCTTTATTTTCCAGTAACATGGCCACATCACTTTTTTCCAGCTTTCATGTTGGCGACGCAGTTGAATTCACTGGTGGATGACAATCGCCTGGCCTCGAACTGTATCTGCCAAGTTAATCGCTTCATCATGAACACCTTGAAAGATGGCAGGTATGTTGTGTGGTAAATCAAGGGAGGGACTAGGATCTGATTATAAGGTTAAGCACCCACGCTCCTAAATTTTCATAGTTCTGCAAACTGGGGATGCTCTTTCTCCAGAAAAGATAGAAGGGAGAGAGGACATGAAGCTTTGGTTGGGACTGGGGAGCTGTTCGACTTGATCCTGGGATCCGAGTGATCAGAAGGGATTACCCTCACACATCCAGGTGGGTGTCATGCTTCATCATTGGGCTGCTCCTCATTGGGCCGGCGGTGCAATGCCCTACGGGCCCCTCGAAGGGGCTCTTTATTGGAGATCTTCTGATTTTTGCCCTAATGATTAATGCAAGTGAGGGTGTAAGTGGACGGTGGTGTAGTAAGTGATTTAAAATAGTCTAAGGGGTACCGGGAGCTGCTTTATTAAGGTGGTCCCCTTGACAGAACACAGGAGCTGTCACAGGAGGCAATGTACTTAGACAGCTTTAAGATTAGTGGCATATGGCCAACATGTTAAATGCCTTATGGCCCAACAGGATCTTAGGCATCTTTTCCTTTGTGCGTTTTTTCCCTCACTTGCTCTCAGGAAATTTCCAATGAGAAAAAATAAGTGTTGGTGGCCCCCACTGTAACCACTTATGAGGATGGTTATTGGCCCTTACAGCTAGGTTTGAGATGTTAAGTAATGGTGGCAGTGATTTGTATATCAGAGGTATAGGCTTTTTACCTGCACCCCTAGAGGGGACTTTGCTATTGTCCTTCCCTATAAACTTCCAAATTTCGGTTTACTCATATCTAGTGATTTTGCAAATTGTGGTTTTTGTGCAAACTGATTTACATTTAGAAGCCAATAATGTTGAGGAATTTAATAGATAAAACAAATGTTGTGGCTTGCATGGATCCCACTAGTTTTTCTTACTAGAAATCCAGAAAAATGTCAGACTTTGGCCAAAATCACAGAATTTCCCCTATTCCTCCGAGGGAATGTTCTAGAACCTGCAGGGATCGACAACAGTCCTACCACCCAGCGATGACATACTTCTCTCAAAAATGATATCCCTCTTGTGTGGGCGAGCCTGTTGCCCGGGACAAGAAAGGCCCTAAAATACAATATGGAAACATCACACTTTTTGCACTAAATTACATTCATTGTGAGGATGTGGGTAGCTGTTTTTATTTAATCCCAGTACCTGCAGGCAACCAGGGAAATCTCCCTGTCCTGGAGATTTCTGAAAACTAGGCACGTAGGAGGAAGGTCCATTGGAGTATGGCTTGCGTAGATCCCACTATATATTACCCCGAACGCCCAGCAAATGTCTAACTTGGGCTAAAATCGCAGATTTTTCTCAGATTTATGAGTGGCAAAGTTCTGGAATTTGACAAAAGTCCTACCACCTAGGGATCCCACACTTCCCTCGTTAAGATTGGTACTCCTTTTGTGTGGTTGGGCTTATCGCCTGCGACAGGAAAAGTAGCAAAATGCTCAATGGAGATGAAATCTATACACCGGCTGGAGTCCAAGGTAGTGTTAATTTTTTTTTTTAATATGTTTATTGAGTTTATGCATAACAAACAGGAGACAGTGATATAATACACAGTGTGCCGGCAGTACATAACATTTAGAGGGAAATAGTGCAGCATCATACTGTCAATTAGGGAGATGTACATCAGACATTTGGGAGGGGCCGTGAGCCACTCAGCAACAAATCCTTTTACACCTTCATCACATCATTTGCGGAGTACACAATTTAACAACCTCTGCAGTCCATAATATACAGGCTCAATTCGGCAAGTGGGTCTAAGGGCCAGATTGGGCGGAGCCACGCACAACCGAGGCAGCGTCCGTACCAGGGGTAATCGTGTTCTCCATACAAGTCCTATACATAGCCCAGAAATTTTTCGGTCAATTGCGAGGCGGCAACATATCACTGTCATTTTCAGTCTGGGTGCAGCAAAACATCATTTCTTTTTTCCACTGAGCTAGTGTAGGGGTGGGGCCGCGGAGCCAACAGACTGCCACACACCTCTTAGCTAAAAGTAACGCCATATCTATCAGCCGTCGCTTTGCCTTAGGGATAGGTTTAGAGTACCCAAGCAGTGCAAGGAGCGGTTCGGGGATTAACGTCAACTCTGTGATTCGATTTAGTTCGTCAAATACCAGACTCCAGAAATGGGCTATCCCCGGGCAAGTCCAGGCTAAATGTAAGAAGTCAGCAGTTCTTTCATCGCATCTTTCTCATGTAGGCTTCTCACGGAGTCCATATCGGTGCAGACGCTCCGGAGTGTAATAAACTCTGTTTAAGAATTTAAAATGTACCAGCCGGTGTCGGCCATTCAGTGAGACACGTTTTGTGCTCATGCAGCAATAGGACCATATGTCATCAGAGAGGTCCCTCTGTAGGTCCCGCTGCCAGGCCAGCCGTGGTTTAGTGTATTTGCTTCCCTTAGCAGTCATTGTGATGTGATAGATCCTAGACACCATCCTAGTAGGCGATTGGGCTTTAATGAGGGCAGTCAAAGCTAGCACCCCAGGGGGTTCCGCCATATCTACTACCCCCATAAGTTCACTAAGAGCGTGTCTGACTCTATGGAATTGAAATCTAGCAAGGAGCGTCAGGGTGCCTTCCTCCTCAATCATATCGTCCCATGTGCGCGCAACTCCGTCTACGAAGAGATCACCCATAACTTGGGCATTGAGCGTCCGTAAAGCGACTATAACCCCCCTGTCTTTACATGGCTCAAGCCAGTGGCACCACTCTGTGCGGGCTGCTGGGGAATACAGAATGTTACCCGCCTGAATAGCCAGCAGATGATGCCAGGCATGGGTGACTGTATTAAGGGAATCCAATATGCCCGTACACCTATCTGGCGGCGTAAACAACAGTGCCGGGAGCGGCTTAGGGGCAGCAACTATCGTCTCTATCCGGACGTACGGTATGTCAAGTGGGCCATGTATCCAATGATATGCCTGCGAGCATTGAGCAGCTCTATAGTATAGGTCGAAGTCCGGTGCTCCCAGTCCCCCCATCGAGTACAGCAGTGTAAGTATGTGCCAGGCGACACGCGCCTGTTTGCCCGCCCAAGCAAGATGCACCATAATGGACTGAAGGCGTTGGAAAAAACACTCGGGGCAACACCATGGGTATATTTGTGAAAAGGAAGCGCGGCAATACAATCATTTTCATAAGGGACACTCTGCCCATCAGCGATAACGGGAGGCGCACCCAGCGATTAACATCCTCTTCCAACTTGTTAATGGCCACCCCATAATTTTCCTTGAGGACCACCTCAGTGTCTGTGTGCAGTTTGATCCCTAAATAACGCACTGCCTCTGTAGACCACTTCAGGGGATATTCGGGCTCAAAGGCAGTCGGAGTCAGGGGGAACATGATGGGTTTGTTCCAGTTGACTCTCAGGCCAGACAAGGAGCCAAAGAGCACAACCTCTCGTAAGACCGGGGAGAGGTTGGTCTCAGGGTCGCGAACATAGAGCAACGTGTCATCTGCATAAGCGGAGACGATAAGACGGTAGTTCGGGAATCGAATGCCTCTGCAGCTATGATACTCCCGAAGGGCACATAATAGAGGTTCTGCTACCAGTGCATATAGAATAGGAGACGAGGGGCAGCCTTGCCTCGTGCCCCTATGTATTTGTATGGGGTTAGTGACCAGGGAGCCTATTTTTATACGTGCCGTGGGAGAGCAATACAGCACAGCTAGAAGCTGAAGGAACACCTCACCCACCCCCATGCGAGAGAGGACGTGGCGCAAGAAGGGCCATTCGACAGAGTTGAACGCCTTTTCCATATCTAAGAATACTGCTATAGCAGGCACTTCCGGTCTAGTGTGCTGTAGGGCTGCAAAGATCGTGCGCAAGTTGTATGTCAGGTTCCTGCCCGGCACAAAACCGGCCTGCTCCGGGGCCACCAAAGTCTGGACCAGCGGAACCAATCGATTGGCAAGCAGTTTCGCAAAAATGTTGGTGTCCACATTCATCAAGGATAGTGGACGATACGAGGCGCAATCGTCCGGGGGTTTACCCGGCTTAAGAATAGCAACTATAATCGCCTCTCGCATAGAAGGGGGCATCTCGCCCGTGGTGCACATGTCCTCAAACAGCGTGATCAGGTGCGGCAACAAAAGGTCAATGAACGCCTTGTAGAAAGCAACGGTGAGGCCATCCCCTCCCGGCGCACTCCCCGCCCTCATATCAGAGAGGGCCAGTAATATTTCGTCCCGATCGATCGGCCGCGTCAAAAATTCCCGGTGCCAATTGGACAACCATGGCAGTTTAATATGCGTTAAATATTTTAGAATTTGATCATCGGAGCTGCAGCCCCTCGAGGCGTTCAAGGTCGAATAGTATTGCCGGAATTGCTCCGCAACCTGATCATCCATCAGCACAGAGTCACCAGATTTCGTTCTGATTTCTGGAATGGCTGAGGTGTCTCTGCGCTGCCTGGGCAGTTGCGCAAGGACCGCCCCCGGTCGCTCGCCTTAACCATAAGTGCGGGCTGTGGCGTATTTTCCTAAGTGCTTAATCTCCGCGTCCGCCTCTGCATGGTAGTCCTGCAAAGTCTGCGTTAGTTCTAGTGTAAGCGTATCATTCGGGTCTTCTAGCAGGGAGGTTTCCAACCTCTTTAATTTACGCTCCAGATCTGCCAGTCTGTTACGTATCGACTTACGGACTCCCGCGTGCTTGGATATCGCCACCCCCCGAATATATACCTTAAATGCCTCCCATACAGTTTGGGAGGAAGCGACTGATCCAACATTAGCCTCAAAGTACGTCTCAATAGCAGTGGCTAAGTCCTCCTTAAAAACAGCATCCATTAGGGAATAGGGTGGAAAGCGCCATGTAAAGGGGGGAATGCGCATCTTGGGTGAGTCGAGCACCAATAAAAGGGGAGAATGATCAGAGTAGGTGCGTGGTAGAATCGAACAAGACTTAATGTGAGGTAATAGTTGTCGGGCAGTAAACCAGTAGTCAATTCTAGTGACATTGTAGTGCGCAGAGTAGTGTGTGTACCCTCCCTGTCCCGCATGTCTAGAGCGCCAGACATCACACATGACCCCACCACCGCCAGAGCCAACCTACACGACGGGATGAGAGACGTCGCCGACTGGATGAGGAACAGCCGCCTTAAACTGAACTCAGACAAGACGGAAGTCCTCATCCTGGGTTCATCACCCTCCGCCTGGGACGACTCTTGGTGGCCCCCGGCACCGCGCCCAAGCCAACGGACCACGCACGCAACCTGGGCTTCATCCTGGACTCCTCCTTGTCGATGACCAGACAAGTCAACGCCGTCTCATCTTCGTGCTTCAACACCCTGCGCATGCTCCGCAAGATCTTCAGATGGATCCCCACTGAAACCAGGAAGACCGTCACCCAGGCACTCGTCACCAGCCGACTGGACTATGGGAACACCCTCTACGCCGGAACCACAGCCAAACTTCAAAAAGACTCCAGCGCATCCAGAACGCCTCCGCACGACTCATCCTGGACATCCCCGACACAGCCACATCACCGGACACCTGAAAGACCTGCACTGGCTCCCCGTCAGCAAGAGAATCACGTTCAGACTCCTCACCCACGCACACAAGGCCCTCCACGACCTGGGCCCCAAGTACCTCAACGACCGCATGACCTTCTACACGCCCACCCGCCAGCTACGATCAACCAGCCACGCCCTCGCCACCTACCACGCATCCGCAGAGCCACCGCCGGAGGAAGATCCTTATCCTACCTGGCAGCCAAGACCTGGAACTCCCTCCCCACTCACCTTCGGCGAACCCAGGACCATTTCTCCTTCAGGAAGCAGCTCAAGACCTGGCTGTTCGAGCAGTAACTCCCCCCTCCCCCAGCGCCTTGAGACCCTCCCGGGTGAGTTGCGCGCTCTATAAATGCATTGATTGATTGATTGACATGTCTAACCTGACCAGTGTGGTCTCCATAATTTTAGCTGAAGCAGATACGCGCCTCTCCGGGCCACCTGACCTGTCCAAGGTAGGATTCCTAACGAAATTAAAATCCCCTTCCCATAAGAGCTGCCCAGTTGCCCGCGAGTAAATGAGGTCCGTCAGTCTGCTATAAAAGTCCGGGTTATCATAATTAGGGCCATAAACATTTATTAGAAGCAAGTCCATTCCCTTACCAGAACATCGTGTGAGCACATATCGGCCCTCCCCGTCGGTCTCCAAGGGGGACAGTCAGAACATTTTCTTAGGGTTAACCCACGTCAGAACCCCTCTAGCATGCGTGGTGAATCCAGCCGCATGAACGTTGCCCTGGAGCGCTTTAGTGCGTAAAATAGGGCTATCCAGTGGAAGGTGTCTCCTGCAGTAGGGCAATATCAATGTCATGCCTATATAAGTAACTTAACATTTTTCATACTTTCCTATAGTCGTTTAAGCCTCGCACATTCCACGTGAGCACTGTAACCGAGGCATAGTTCCAGCGCTCCCGATGCCTTACCACAGAGCCAACACCAACAAGGGCGACCAAGCAGGTTCGTCAGGGCCTGCGCCAGGCGCGCAACTCCCAGTCAGTGAGCACCACACCCAGCACTCCACATGGATCCAATGAAGTAGTCCCCAGGAGGCCCCCCAATCTCTTCAGGCAGGCGTGCGCAGCCACAGCTCCGCGCCGACTCCGGACTGTCGGCTCCAGTCAGGACGACCTCTCTGGGCTCTCCGGGGCCCGGCAGCCCAACAACATCAAAGGCGTCCGCGGTGTTCGGCAATGCCCACATGCACCCAGGTAGCTAGGCGGGGCAGCTCAGCGCCAGTGGAACCAAGCTACGGGTCACCCGCCGGCAGGACCCAGCTTCCGCCGCGGGGCAAACTCCACTCACCAGTGTCCCCCGTCGTGCAGCGCCAAAGCCGGGAAGCGCGCCGATCCTCTGGTGCCGCAGCGCTAGGCGTCGCGGGGCTCGTCAGGTTCCGCTACCGTTAGGAGACGGCGGAGCGTTCCTCCAGCCCTCACGCGGCGTCACCCTCGGTAGCGCGCCGGCCGCCACTGCAACTTCACCTCGGGGATCGAGGCCCGTCCGGCTCAACAATGACGGGATCTCTAACTCCTCCCGGAGTGCCGCAGAGAGGCCAAATTTTCACCCAGTCCGGGCCGCAGGTCACCAGAGCCAGGGGATCGCCTCTGCGTGCCTCGCCACTAGCGCAGTTACCGGATAACTGGAGGATCGTAAGACAGTGTTATGGAGCTCTTGGCTCAAGCGGCCATCTTGGTCGCGAGCAAGCGCCGCCCCCCCAAGGTAGTGTTAATTGTGTGGATGTCACGTCAAACGTTGGCTAAGATATCTGATTTTCTCAAATTTCTCTTATGGAATTTTCCAGAATCTGCAAGGATCAAGAACCGTCCTACCTCCCAGAATTCCCACTCTTTTCTCTATAAAAACAATACCTCACTTATGTAGCTGGGACTATTTCCTGCAGCAGGAAAGGCCCAGAAACTCACCATTGAATCTTCTAGAATTTTGCTTTGAGAGTCTGATTCTGGGGGTATTGGTAGTTGCAGTATTTGGGCCAAGAGACAGCCAGCACCCAGGGATACCTATTGACTACAGACATTTCAGAAAACACATCTGTGGGAGTCCAGAATGGTGAGGGGCCTTCCTTTGCATGCGAACACATTGCCATGTTTTAGTAACTTTTGATCAGTTTGAGTTAGAAACAATTTTTTTGTTAAAATCTGCAGATTATGCAGCAGATGGCGGATTATGTCGCGAATCCATAAATATGCGTGGAAAAAACGCAGCCACAGAATCGCATAATTCCAATGGCCGTGCCTATAGTCGGCGTCTTCCTGTTGAAGAGAAAGTAAAGAAATTGAGTCTACAGGGGTTGCCACTATAGGGTATTTCAGAGCAGAGATCGAAGAGCTGTGCTATCATACATGGATACATTATCCTCGATTTCTGGGTTTCAGAGGCAGAACTGTAAATGTTTCAAACCAAATCCTTTTCCTCCCTGCCCACCCTCGGGAGTGATCTCCATGCGAACAGCAAGCACTGGTATAATAAATAATTGCAAAATGCTGCAGTCACATGGGAAAATGTAACAGTCCTTGTGAAAGGCAAAAAAAAATCACACACCGCAAAGCATTGCCAAAGCCAATTGGTCTCCCCTATTCAAAGCTATCAGATTTGACAATAACTTCTAGCCATGTGGTGCAGCAGCGCAACTGCTGTGCAACGTGGAAGTAAAGAATAAAAAAAGTGCTGACGTGGGCCTCATTGGCCGCATCTAGCACTTTCTTTCCTCTTTACGTTCAATCATGCTGCACAGCGGCTGCAGTGCATTATAACATGGCTAAATAAAGGACAATAGCTCAGTGTAGGCAAGACCTATTGGCTTCGCCAATGCTTGTTTTATTCTGGTCCCTGTATTCACTTTTGAGACCACCGACAAGTCTATGTACCCTCTTCAATTTCACCTTACAAAGCTTCACTTTTTCATTCTCGTCTCACTAAACCTTTTGTAAAAAAAAGAGGAAAAAAAAGCCTGTTCTCGTGGCAGCGTCGGTGCTTAAGAATTGCCTTTATCCCTAAAGCAGTTATGTATATTGGTTCAAATTAAGCTGGCGCATTGTTTAAGCACATTGACTGGCAGTAGTGCCCACTGAAAAAAGCATAATGACCAGAGCTATATGTGGAATGATTTGTGCTGCTTATAACCATCAGCTGAATGTTCAGCTGCATTTGGGTGGTATAAAGAGCATTTTCCCATCCCAGTAAGGGGATTCAGAGGTAGCGTTAATGAGTTCATAGTTGGCACCGTTTTTTTTGCCAATGGCACTGTAGGAAGAATGGACGCCTAATAGTGGTTGGCTTATCACGTAATGTTTTCACTGCAGAATGAGGGCACAGAAGCTGTGGTTATGCGAGAACACCGATTTATAAAGCCATAATAGGAAAAAGAAAATAAGCATTTGCAATGCAATAGGTATCGCATTACTGAAAGTATGAGCTATTGGCGTTGCAAATAATAATGCAACGCCAATAGCTCAAACTTTCAGTAATGCGAGACCTATTGCATTGCAAATGTTTGTTAACTTTTGTGTTGGAGTGAAGTGGATGTATGTGATGGCAATTGTGGGGAAAATGATAGTCAGTAATTAAACTTGATAAGCTAAGTATCCTCACCTGCATCTGGTACACACATTCAGGACAGTAGGAGTATGCACGAAGGCTGCGAGTTGGGCCAAAACGCTGGTAAAATAACTTAGCTGGAAATTACGTTCCAAGCCGAAGCTCTGTTACAACAAAAATAGGACTGACCTATTGTATTTCCGTAATGAGGCTTGCAAGGATGCCATCTTGGAACGAAGCAGCCTACAGTTCAACAAACAGAGCAGTGGGGTGCATGTAAAATTAATCACTTAAATCCTTTACTGGAGAGAGATTCCATTTTCACTGCAACTCACCCCACCAGAATATATCTGTGACTGACTTGCAGCCGGCTTAATGGGCGTGTATGATGACATCAGCATGCGTTTGTCTGCCATTTTAAAAATAGAAACACCACAGTCTGCCAGCAGCTGCGAGAGTACACTTTCACCCTTGCTGCCCGGTGTGAGAAAGGGAGATAAGGAAGTAGGGCACCCCGTACGCCTTCTGTGCGGCTCGTCCAACTCAGTTTTATCAATATTGTATGTTTTTTTAGCAGTGTGGCACGTCACGCAGAAGAAAACAAGGGCGTGGCCGCCATTATTGAAGATGAAGTGTGGTGTGCTGCGCTGTTTAGAAGAGCATACGGTGTTGAGTGAGTGGAGTTGGGCAAGCCGCGCAAAGGAAAGGCATATAGCTGCCATGATTTAGGTAGGGCAGCGTGCTGTGCTGCTTTAAAAAAAAAAAAATATATATAAAATGCTGTGTGCAGTGGCAAAATAGAGTTCGGCAAGCCGCAAATAAGAACAGAAAGGCGCGGCTGCCATTATTGCACTGGTTAAAACGTTTCGGGAGAGCGAGTCCTGCCTGCAACAGCAGAAAAGAAGGCGCGGCCGCCATTATTACAGCTGAGGTATTCTGCACTGGTTAAAAAAAAAAAAAGTGTTGCAGGAGAGCGCGTACTGCCTGCAACAGGCAGGAAAAAATTATTTTAGAAAATAGTGCTCACGGGCTGTAATTAAAACATCTAGAGTAACAACATGTAACGGGCAGTCAACATGGGAGGTTACAACAGGAGAAAAGGAGGTACTAAGGAGGGACTACTAACCTATTGACTAATCAAAAGCCACCATTTACAAAGGACAGTAACAGGAGCCAATTGAAAAGATGGGCGGAAAATGGTTGGAGCTTAAAGTCCATACCTGAAAACAGCATGTCTCGAAGAGCGCGCAAGCGCTGCCTAGCCGACACCTGAAAACCATCCTCGATTCTCTTCACTCAAGCCTTTGGAAATCTGCAGCCGGCTTCAGAAACGTTACCTTAGATCAGCAGTAGATGGTATCTTTCATACACGTAAATCCAGAGGCAGCATATGTGAGGCTGCGCCCTGAAGTGTTACAATTTCCGTAACAGTTACTCATCAAACAAGACAAAAGATAAAATAACATTTCAATTGCTTCCTTTATTTTGTTAAATTCTCAGTGGAAATCTAGCAAGTGGGACCTGTGGAAACATCCAGATTGCTACCAATGCGACAGGAGAGAATGTGGCTTAACGTCCAGAGCTGCTGAGTTTGGGACTGGGGAGCCAGGTTAGAGTCTGTGTCTACTCAAATCATTTATTCTCCCTGTGCCTACAAAAAATAAAATGAACGTCTCCTTGTGTAATGTAACTTGTGCTCATGTAAAGCGCTCCAATACCTTCGGTCAAGTTTGCTCTGTTCGCGCTATATAAAAGTTGAACAAAAAATGCATATAATGTGTGTTCATGATACCAAGGTGCTTCTAGAAAGGCGTGCTCTTGGCGCTCAGAGTTTAGCATTCCGATGTGAGAGAATGTGGCTGGGGTTGGGATGGGGCAAGTGGGAGAGGAGTGCGGAACAAGTGAAAACATGAGAACTCGTGTGGAGTGCTGAGAGATGAAGAAAAAAATAGTTCCTAAAACGGGAGCAGTGGATGGACACAAGTACTTGGTCCATGCTCTGGGGGAAGACTAAACACAAGAAGAGGCAAGACTCATGCATGCCATGGACAAATGAGGACAAAGGATATGAGACAGACGATGGAGTGAGCAAATGGGAACCCTGTGAGCGGGCTGAAGTCCACAGATTAAACACAACACGTCTCTTCGAGACAGCTCATGCGCTGTCTAGCCTAGACCTAAAAAAGAGGAGCAGGCACTGATGTTTAGTAGACCATCATCGGCCTAGAGTGTGTTGCTTCTCCTGCTCTGTTCCCATAGATTTTTTTTTTTTTTTCTTCATAACATATTTTGAGTTTCTTGCCATCATACAGCCCAAAGGACCACATAGACATATACATATTATTGCATACAACGGCATAACATTACATATTGATGATAAAAAACCAAACAGTACAACACGCTGCGATATAGCTAGTCTGCGTCTCTCTGAATCTGTCCCGGGCAGTGCCCGATGAACCCAGATGACTTTTCATAAAATACATCACATATCTCAACCATAGGATCGCACTTCCACATCTATGGTGTTGACAATCGACAATTGAGGGTCTAGGGTGGGGCCTCGGTAGTCTGCCGACCGCTGCCAAATCTTCCTATGTTTTTTGGGGCATCCTGTGCTCAAAAAAGACACCTCCAACCCCATACAAAAGTCTATACCCTCCTCCAGGCACCAACCGCGGGTGGCGTATCAGACCTCCATAGTCTAGCTATGTCTCGTTTAGCAAGTGTGAGGCCCAAAAATTAAAGATAGCGCTTAGGCCTAATTACCCCCAATCTTATCTGTAATATGGAGCAGCGTCAGTCTGGGAGATCTAGGTAATTCTATCAGCCTGGCCCCCCAAAGCTTGTATCGTGTCTAATAGGACCTATGCAGGTATTTGAATTGAATCAATCTTAGGTGCGATGAAATGCCCCTCCCCCCGCCCAACACTCTCACACACACACACAGAGTGGTGTTGCTTTGTGTAATAAGAGATTGGTATATTTTCGAGAGAGTGTGATTGCCCAGTTGTCCCATCAAAAGCTTGCCCTCTAATGGGTTAAAATCTAAGATGGTCGAAATGTTGTTTATGTACGGCGGAATTGAAGATATTTGTAAAACGGCCGCTGGGGCATGGAGTAGTCTTCCATTAGTTCTTGAAATGATTTGAGAATGAGGCCATGCATAACATCGCCAATAGAGGGGATCTCTGTCTGGTCCCAGCCGGGAAAGCCCCGGAGGTCCGCCTAATGGGGGTAACAGCCGATTGTGCCATAGTGGTGTCTCGCGTGTAAAACGTTCCCACCAAACCATCCGGCGGAGAGATTGTCGCCACTTAAGTATCATGACTCTTGTGGCGGGGGTAGGACCTCGAATATCCAACCTACTATATAGGAATGAATACATAGTGGGGTCCTCCAATAACCAGCGTCCTACGGCATAGGCTGGGTCGTCTCTAGATCCGTACCACCAGTCATTAAGCACCTGGAGGTGCAAGGCTGCGTGATAGGATTGAATATCATCAGCCACTATCCCGCAGCAATATGTGGATTGAAAACACACGCGTAACGCCACCTGAGATGCTCCGCCCCCCCCATAAAAACTGACCCAGCATAGCGTTAATCTGGCGAAACCACGACAGCAGGACCGAATAGGGGTGGTTCTGTAAATGGTAGAGTAATTGGGGGGAGAGACCATCTTAAATATGGCAGACCTCCTGTATAGAGACAGTGGCAGTCCCGTCCAAGATCTAATTTCAGTTTTTACCCTTCAGTTGTGATGCTTAAATTACGGTCCCATGACATCTTTTGGTTATCCGACAGAAAGACCCCTAGATATTGTAGACCCTCCGTGGCCTGTGACAAGTCTGCTGCCCATCGGCAATTCCCGAGCGTCTCCCGCAATGGCCATATAGTAGATTTATAGCATGGTCGTATAAAGGCCTGACATTTTCTGAAGATTCGCATAATCTGCAAAATTCTGGGGCCCGGTTATGCAGGTGTGTGAGAGAACAAAATATCTTCTGCCAATAAAGTAATGCGATAAGAAATTTCCATTTTCCATTCAAAGCCCCGGACCAGGGCACAATAGCGGCTGCTACTGATCGGGAGTGGTGAAGCGTGTGGGGGGGGATGTGGTACAGAACTGAAAAAAAAAACACTTTCGTGCCGCCTCTTCTTCGTCCTCTTCCTGTCTCCACCGGCTGCAGGAAAGAGCAGGAAGCACCCGGGCTCCCAGCCTCCCTATAACCAATCACAATGCTGCAATGCAGTATTGTGATTGGTCTGAGCGCCGAACCACGGCGCTCAGACGGGGACTGGGAGGCTTTGCATGTTCCTCACCAGGCTGTGTAATGCAGTCTGGTGGGGAAGATGCAAAGTGCGCAGGACTATTTGGCTGGCCCAGCACTGCTGCGCACTTAAGGAGTAGCCACTCCTCTCCCAGCCCTGCCCTGAAAGCCACTCACTTTGATAGTAAAAATTAAATGATAATAAGCTATCATTTTATTTTTCCTATTGAAGTCAGTGGGGCGACGCTCCTCCGCCTTTGTCGAGGAGCTGCCACTGCCAGGGCATCCCTACGGACCCGGACAGGCAGGGTTTCGATGGCCAGCGCAAACAGGGAGATAGGGGACATCCCTGTCGAGTGCCACGTCTAACTGGGAAAGAAGGGGGAGGCACGGCCAGCCACCCGCACGGACGGCGTCCGTGTAGAGTAGTCGAATATATGACCGAAAGCTCGGACCAAAATTCAACCATTTCAGGAGTGCAAAAAGATATGTCCAACTAACCGAGTCGAATGCCTTATCCATATCCGCTAGCAACCAAGCATCCGGCCTGTCCAAGTGATCGATTGCAGCTATTGTGTTCTGGGCCCTCCTGATATTATGACGAATTGTCCGGCGGGGCATGAAACCGGCCTGATCTGGGTGGACCAGGTCTGACATGTGGCATTAATCTGTTTGCCAGGATTTTGACCAGCAATTTCACCTCTGTGTTTAGGAGGTATATCGGGCGATATAAGGCTTAATGTTCGGGGGGTCGGCCCGGTTTTAAAAAGACCACAGTCTCCGCATGCCTCCAGTATGGGGGCATACGAGCCATCTGGACCGCCTCTTGGATGGCAGTCAGGTAGTGTGGTTCTAGTTGGAACATATGTGCCTTGTAGAAATCGCATGGGTACCCATTAAGGCCAGGTGCCTTGCCGGGCCGCAGCTCTGACGATGCTGCTGTCCGTTCTTTCAACGTGAGGGGATCCTTCAAGGACTTCCGCCCTTCCCTCGACAAGGCCTTCAGGGGTATATCCTCGAAGCAGCTCTCAATCAGCGGGGCACTGATTACCTCTTTCGGCGCGTGAAGGGCCTCATAGAAATTAGCAAAGCTATTTGCTATTGCGGCCGGATCGGTGAGTACCGCCCCATTAGTGTCAGAGACCGCGGGGAGTTGGTTCGGTGTTGCAGCCTGTCAACAAAGTCGATATAAGAGCTTCCCCGACTTTTCACCCCACTGGTAGATTCTAGTCTGGGAAGCCAACCACTTGCAGTGCACTTCCTCCATCAGTTCCCCCTGATACTGCTACTGATCAAAACAAAGTTGTCTACGCGCCACAGGTGCACCGTCTCCCTGCCCCTGCCTTTCTAGCGTTCTAATGCGGGCTTCCAATTGTAATGGGTTGTATTTGCGGCGCTTGCACTCTGCTGCACAATAACTGATAACCCCTCGGATGGTGGGTTTCATCGCCTCCCACAGCACTTCTGGAGAAGAGGCAGTCTCTTCATTAAGGGTAAGTTACTCCGTTAGAGCCTAGTGGATGTGGTCCGATATGATTAATCCTGTAGATGCCATGGAGAGAGCCTCCACCGAAATGGGGGTCGGCTTGGGCCAATTAAGAGCCGCACAGGGCATTATTGTGGCTCCCAGTACTCTATGTATGTATCTGCGTGGAACAAAAATGTAATCGATCCTAGAAAAGGATTCATGGACTGGGGAGTAGTAAGTGTACCCTGAGTCCTGTGGGTGATGGAACCTCCATGTATCCTCCCAACCCACCAGATCCACCATGGATTTCAGTCGAGACCATCATGTATCCCCCACGACCCTGGATGTTTGCCTTCGGTCCTGTGTCGAGCATAGCACATTGTTTCAATCACATCCCATGACCGCAAGCCCTTCAGGTAGAAGCCCATAGACATCGACTAGGCGGTGAATAAAGCCTTGACTAAGAGGACGGGGGCATAAACGCTGCAGATCACCACATGTTCCCCAGAAATGATCCCGTGAACCAGGATGTATCTAGCCTGTGGTTCTACCCATGATTTGACAAATATGAACGAAATTCTGCGGTGTATCATGACCGGAACTCCCCTAGAGCCCCTCGCGAATCCAGCATGAAATGTGTGTATATACCCATAGCGGGCCAGACGGGATTTTGGTGCCTATGAGGTGCGTTTCTTGCAGTAGCAAGATATCTGCTTTAATGCGCTTTGCCTGACGGTGTATCGCATCACGCTTAACTTTCTCTAACATACCTCTAACGTTCCAGCTTACTACCTCTAGCTGACTTGGGGAGGCTTCATTGACTCTTCATTTGTGAGGGTTAGAGGCCCCAGCTTCCGGAGCCTCTGCCTGCTCCCTGTTGCGGCCGTGGAGCGCCATGTCTATCTGGATCGATGCCTACGTTTGTCTTTCTGGTTATTTTGCGATTGGCGTGGTGGTGTGTGGCTTCCCATAGATAGTTTTTGTTGCTTGGCCTTTGTGTAGTCAGTCTTCCTGTAGGAGGTATACTGAGTTTAACCTCCAGTGCCATTTTAGCTCCATCACTAAATAAACTTAACTTCTTGTTCAGTACTGTCTTGGATCTCTTTTGTGACCCAACTTTCAGGATGAAGCCTGAGAATGTGGTGGCCACCCACGGCAGAGGGACTGAATAAAGAAAAGGTTAGCCTTCGTTTGACTTGCACTGCTGTCCTTCTACAAAGTTAGGTTTCGGTGGAAATGCAGTCTCCTAAGCAAGAGGCGAGGACAGACTTTCCCCTTTCTGATTCTGGCTTGGGATTCATAGCAGGCTAGCTGGGTGCTATAAGCTGTATCCTAAATGCACATGTGCTTGAGAGCTGGTTTTCACCTCAAAAAACCAAGCGACTGGTCTGTAAGGTTAAAAAAAAAAAAAATAGTAATGCCCCGACTACATAATGTTGAAATGCACACTTTACCTGAAAATTAGCATGCTGTTAGGGCGACTGTTCCAATAGAGACATATCACCTAGCCCATGGGCTCTAAAACACACACAGAATTGTATTTTCTCTTTCGATTGTTTTGCCTCACTTTCCATCCTTTTGGCCACCTGTTTTTCTGATACCACTGAGAAACACATTCTTAGGTTCCACCCATGACCTTCAATATGCAGAGGATCTGTGCCCATTTCTAAATGTGATGCTGAATAAATGAAATACAATTGAGTATCGCAATGATTGTAGGCTTTCAACTAGGACAGTCTTAAAACGTCTGGGAAGTGGTGTTTTTTGTACAGCTTCATGCCAAGATAAGTGTCCAAGTAGAGCAACGGAGCACCAAAAGCAAAAACTATTGTGCTTGCGCTTTGTTCCACGTCTTATGTGATGCAGCAGAGGGAGGCAGATAACCTTGACTGCAAGCACCTGGGAAGTATATTCTGACTGCGTTTGTGTGTGTTCTTATGCACATCCACTGCTACACTTTCACAACCCTATTTCCTTGGCAGACAGCATGAACTATTCCTGATAGAGATTATATAGTGACTTGCATGTCAGAAATTTTATTCTATGAATGTTCATTGCTCCAGTTCATCAGTGTGCTTTCGAAAATAGCGAACAGCCTATGTATAACACTGGAAGCTTTTAACTCTAAATATTTGTTTGTTCCCCTGTGTGTTGTCCCTGGGAGTATTTCTCAAACCCCCACATCTGCAGAATGTAATTTTGTGTGCAATGTGCCAACAAATGTATGTAGAATTCTCAACAGTAGCAGTTCCAGGCTTGTCTAGTACGTTGATTTCTGGCTTACTTATCTTATATCCAAGCCCCCCCACCTCCAGTTTTATGTATGGTTGATTATTATTTTTTTAGTGATTTAAAAAATATATACATTTGTGTGAATCGAAAACCTGTGAATTGCTCTGGCTGTCACAATTGTCCCTCGGTCATTTTTCATCAATATGTCATCACAGATGTCTATAAGAAGACTTAACCTCTTCATGTGGAGCTGTGTGCACAGCCTTGAGACCCTTTCCAAATCTGTGCAGACATTATGCACACATTTCTGGGAAACCTACTTTGGCACTTGTGGTGTGACCATGATAAATGTGGATATGCGTCATAAAGGCATTTGGGAAACCCCCTATTACGTTGTGTAATTACGATAATGAGCACATAAATGGGTTAACGTGAGAAGTCCATTCTGCTGGCTAATATTTAGTAGATGTAGCCAAAGTATTGCAACAACAAAAGGATCCAGCTTGGCAGCGTGCAGTTCTTTCCCTTGTAGTGAAAGAGGCGTTACTTGGCTCTAATATGTCAATGTCTTTGTTTTGCAGGCGAGTGGTGGTTGTGGTGGAACTGGAGGTCCTGAAATCAGCAGACTTGGTTGCCGGGAAGATTGGCAACCCTGTACCATATAATGAAGGTATGTGTAGTTTTAGAAACCAAGCTAATGGAACAGGCTCAATTAATCTGAGCTAGTGTGGTGATGCAAGAGATCTGTGCTCCTCCCAGGAGGAGTGTCTTAAAATTGAGACTTCGGAGGAAGCGTATTTTCTTGGCTTTAGGCAGGGAAGTCACTGACTTTCTTTTCATTCCTTGTGCCTAATATATATTTCCATATCTGTCAGGATGATGGCATTTATGTCCTCTTTTCAGCCTGAAATCTACCTATGGATCAGTTGAGCCCTTTTTGGTCATAGATATTTGATTGAGAAACATTTTCAGGAACTTGCAGAGCCGCCTCATGCCTTTTTAACTCATTATGGAAGTTTGGCATGTTTAAAGCAGTGTTTGCTAAATTATCCTCTGCATAGAGCACTCAAAGTACATAAAACTGTGCTCACACTGCAATTTGTCCCTTGTTTCTTGAAACTGTAATGTGTCCGTTGAATTACTTTACATTTTTGGATCAGTGGGTGACAGGGAATTCATAGTTGCAATGCAGGCTTTCTCACTGGTGCAGTCCTGCGAAACAGTGACCCAGTTATCGCACTACGTTGAATGGGCTAGTAGCACAGAAAAAGGATGTGATGCATCACCTTGAACAACATGCGCTGCGTGGAATTTAACTGCTCCGCAGTTTCCTGAATTGCGGACTTATCAGCTCATATCACTATTCCTTTCCATGTGCTGTTAAGACTCTTGGGGGCATTGGGGCATTGAAATTGTTGGTGCTCAGCTTAAGGATCAGAATGCGAGGAAAACAATCTTTGTTTTTGTGGGCTTTGTTTAAAAAGATCACTTGTTCCCCGACTGACAATTGTGCTGTTTGTGTTTTGTTTTTGTCGTCGTTCTCCCTTGTCTAATTGCTCAGTCGTCTTCGGTGTTTGCATTTAGAAGAATAAATGCTTACATTTATTACTATCATAACTGCCAAAATTCTTCCGGCCTGAGCTACTCTTTTGGATCTCTACACTGACGAGAAGAGTTAATTCCAGATTCCTGTGTGTAGTCAACTTTGAGTAGTTAGAGAAATTATTTATTGCAAATATTATTGCGAGTCGATACCTTAGGCCCCTTCACCATGAATCCTTAAGCATCTCCTAATTTACATAATAATCTGATCCCAAGGCAAGGTAGGCTGACCTTGTGGACACCAGCTCGATGATTGTGGTGCTGCAATGGCTTGAGGATTGCTTTGCAGCTCGTAAATAGCAGAATCTGTGATTTGGTTTTCTTTTCAGTGTTAAAGGTTAAGCCATGGAGATGACTCCACATGTGTCCTGAAAGCAGTCGTAAACGTGTAATTGCCTTCTTTTCTGGGCCATCTGTTTTTTTTTTTTTTTTTTTTTTTGGTCCCATTGAGCAGTTTTGGCCTAATTACATTAGGTTCCAAGCACAGATGCTCCAAAGAGGGCAGCAAGCCAGAGGACATGTAAGACAGTGCTGGCTATGAAGGACAAATCGAGGACAATTTCCTACATCGAGGGAGATGCCACAATTGGCGTCTTGGAGGTGTCGTTTTTATCTTAGTCTAATCATGCAATTACCATTTGGTATGCAGTTGCTAAATTTAGAGGTTGGATAGTCAAGGACTCCTTCTCCTGTCTAAACAATAGAAATTGACAAAGAGAAGATTACACACACTCTACTCTCAAAATGTAAGACTTGATTGATCTTGACTACATCCAAACCCAACAATGTGATGCCATCAGCCCAAAATACATCTCATGCTCTTTTCAATCCCATGAAATTATCTATCTTACATTTTGATGAAGTCTAGGTTGAGTTTGTGAGGAAACCGTAGCATGGAGAGCATTTGAGGCGTATTTCTGAGTTTCTGTGCCAACAGGGCAACCAAAAATGTGTTTTGGGAACAACTTTGACGATAGATACCTTGACTTCAGTGATTGTCATGTAGACTAGTATCTTACAACCAGATGACTTCTAAGCTAGTAAAGTGGCCAAGAAGCAAGTCTTCTTTTTTGTGCTTAGAGATGATACAACTTTATGCCCTCTACCCTCACTTGCATTTTTTTAAATTTTCTTTCAGCATTGGTGGTTATTTGTCGCTTACACCGCCCTCTGCTGTAGCATTTTACATTTGCATTACTCTTTCCTAAGTCCCCATGGCCACCATTTAGCATAAAACCGCCTTTTGTGATTTTTATGCTGGGTTATGTACATATCAAAACCGCAATGTCAATATACATCTATTTTTCCACCATTGAAACTACTTCCAATTTACTCCTGTCAGATGCAGGCGTAAGTGCGTTTCATGGTAGGAAGGATCTGGGAACACCTTCATACTTCAAGGGGCTGTAGGGGTTTTATTGCAGGGAAAAACGTTTGCCTCTGTGGAACAAAGCTAATTGTTCAAATGCATATATTGGTATTATTTTGCCATGCAGGCTTTCCAGCTAGCAGAACATCTCCTGGAACAAATTTTGCCAAGTTTGAGTATTCATGGAAATTTACAATGGCTTAAATTTTCAGATGTATTCTTGGAATTTTTTTGAAATTCCATTATAGCCGGATAACTATTACAAAATGGCATTGTCCATCTGCACCAGAGGACACCTCGCCACCATTCACTTAACCATAACCCTAGTAATTAGACTAAACCACTAAACTCCATACCACCCCACAACAGTCGTCAAGGCATTTGTATACACCACTGCATAGAAGAAAACACCTCACATACTTCAACAGCACATCATACAGACTTTAACACAAACTTTCACACTTTATTTTATTTTATTTATTTTAAAAGTTTTATATAGCGCTGGCTAGACCCAGAGGCATCAGAGCGCTTCACAGGAGAAGATAAAATAAAGCAAACGTGGCATACAAGTAGATAAAAAGATAATGAAACAACATGTGAAAATATACAAATCAAAATAGATATACAGGTGCAAGAGCTATACACTTCAAGTAACTGGGTATATGATGTTCGGGAAATGGACAAATATTACTGGACAAAATATAACATGGTGATTGGAGATCAGGTGCAGGTCACAGGTTAAGGACCCCCAATAATAAGTGGGCCAAACATGGCATATAAGTAGATACAAGATAATGAAAACAGCATGTGAAATATACAAATCAAATAGATAAACGGGGGCAAGAGCTATACATATCAAGTAATTAGGTAGATGATGTTCAGGAAATGGACAAATATTACTGGACTAATATAACATGGTGAAATTGGAGATCAAGTGCAGGTCACAGGTTAGGACCCCCAATAATAATTGAGGAGGTGGTTTTTGAGGTCTTTTTTGAAGCTGAAATAGGAGGGGTTACAGCGCAGGTTTTTTGGGAGGGCATTCCAGATGAGAGGGGCATTACCAGAGAAGGAGCGCGATTGTGTGGCTTTCTTTTTATGCAGTGGTGGTATAAGGAGGAGGGAGTTGGTGCTTCTCAGAGGTCGTGTGGTGCCCGCAATGAGGAGTTTCTTGGAGAGGTACAGTGGAGTGTTTTGGTGGAGGACTTTGAGTGATGCAGGCAGTTTTGTAGGCAGATCTGCCTTCAATAGGGAGCCATTTAAGAGATTTGAGAGCCGGGGATATGTGATCGAAGCGTTTGCAGTCTGTAATGAGCCTGGCTGCAAGGTTGAGCACAGCTTCAACACATCATTCTTTATCACACCAAACAATAGTGATGAACATCTAAATCATATTGCAGAACGCCATATCACACACCATAATCCACATCTGATACCAGTAACACTGCGGCATACCATACACTTCATACAACGCAGCTTCATAGGCGGTATATAGAGGCAGAAATCCCTTAAATTAGAAGGAAGATGAAAGAAACAGACCACCAGGAGAGATTTTGAAATTTTCTGCATCTTGCCCATAGTGCATACTGTCGCTTCTGGGGCCTCAAATTATGGAGGCTCTTTCAAGACATGATACAACATATTGGCATACTTGCTCGTGTGCGCTTTGACTCAAGGTAGACCATCACCATCCAACCACACGCATTGTGCCGAGGTGAAGGAGGACAGAGATTAATGTACTTGTACTGTGATGAATTCGGATGCCGAATTGTCTGTTGCAGGTTTTTTTTTAGGTAATCTAGTTGTGATCTACAGATGCATCAACAATATTATGAATGTAGAGCAGGTTCGACATGGGCGGTTCCTATAAAAGTTTCCGGTTTCACTACTTTTTAGCAGTAGGAATGCTTTTGGCCTGGCTAAAGGATCTGCTATAAAAGAGACGATACTTTGTACGGTTGAGACAAACTGGTTTACCTGTGGGGTTTCACGAAAGTGGGATGCAAATCTCATTTAAAGCGATGACTAATTTATTAAATATGCTGCCCATGAGTAGGTATTGATTTGAGGTGGTGGTGCTTCCTGGAACAGCTGGTGTGGGCGATGGGGTTGCTGAGATATTTATGAGCAATATAGAAATAAGTACGCGATTTTAAAGAAGGGACACAGCCCTACTATCACAGTTTTTGCCAAAGGCTTCAAAAGATCAGAAGAGACCATTCTCGTGTTGTGCCTGAAGTGATTGTTGGAATACCTAACTTCAATAATGTTGGAAGAAAATGTCTGGTTGTAAAGTTATCAGCCACAGGGTACAGTTGCCATGTACAAGGATGTTTATTTGAGAGAAGCTGTAATGGACCTATCAAGGTGAAGTTCTGAAAATTAAAAAAACTGCAGTAGGAACTTGATCAGGAAAATTAACGCTTGATTAGAATTAATTATGTGTTGGTTTTTGAAAGGTGAAGCCATAGAAAAAGTTTGTGAGCAGTGGATAGCAGTATTTCCCTAGAAGAAGGTGCAAGTATCAAAATTGCTGCCTTTTGGGAGTATACAGTTAGTGGCACCCTCCCTTTGCTGGCAAATCTGGTTTGTGTAGGAATTAGTAATTGGCGGTCTGTATACACAATGAAAGCCAATCGTAAAGTTGTGGATGACTTACATGTCCATTCTCAAAGTTACACCTTTTAGGACAGCTTGTCCACGATGTGAACGATGGGATGCTTCTCACAAATTTGGGACTGAGCTTGGCAGTACTTGTCCTACGGTCGTAGTTTCGAAATTCAGTTGTACTTATCGCTTGCATGCAAATTCTGAAGGAGACCTTGAGGTCTGTGCAAAGAAATGGGTTTCCTATTAAAGAAGAAAAAGTACAGGGCAAAGGATATTTCTTTGTAGGAGTACAGTGTTCTTCATTCTGTCTTAATGTTGAGTGCCCTCATACTGCAGTGCTATCACTCCCTACAGCAGGACATCTGAAATCAGTCTTGTAGTTGAGAATCAGTAGTCCTCATCATTTTACAAGCTATCACAAGGACATTTCCACTTTAAGATAGCCAGTCTCAGTTTTGAATGTAGTCCTGGACCTTTGAGCCTGTGCACAGCTGTTATGTTGGCTGCTTTCATGGTAGGGGCCATTTATTGTATCACTTAATCCTGCTCTATTATTTACAAGATATGGCTATAGCAAACTGCTCATAGAATTCCATTAAAGGAAGGTTATATTTCTCCCATTTTCATCATTTTACACAAGGATAGCTCAACCTGGGGATTTTATAACTCTTACCTACCCAAGACCGTCGTTGCCAGCAAAAGCTATCTGGTAAATTGGCCAGAGCAGAACATGTATCTGCTGAGGATTGTTTTGTGAATTAACCACATCTATCGACTACTGATATTATGAGTTTGCTCACACCTTCACTGACTTGGACTCTTTCCTTATAAGATTTTTTGTGGTGTGCATGATCAAACTACTTCTTAATTGTTATCAACTATGATGAAGGTTCAAACCCAGATGACCAGGAACTCAACAGTTGCACCCAGTAGCATTAAGAAAGTTGTAAAATAGTAACTAATCTACTGTTCACAGCAAAAGTCCCTTTCTTCATTATGGAAAATTACGCTTTTATTAATTGGCGAGTAAGACTAGACGGTAAAAACTGAGATCACATTTGGCTAGAAAGAAAGGTTATCTTAAGCGTTCATAAGCAATGTCTCACAAAACCTTGCTTGCGCTGCAGTGACATTAATATTTACTTCTATGAAACATTGGAAAGATTCTCAGTCACAATTGGATTAACAATGTTAAAATGTGGGTTAACTACTGCTTGTTCACACTTTCCTCCATAGCATGTGAGTAGAGCAAAGGTTCATGCTGCAAAAGTTGCTTCCCTGTAACAATAGTTTTGCAGCTTGACAGCAGTTTAGATTTGCATGAGCCCTTCCATTACCCCAGTGAAGCGGAGCAGACCTTACAAAGATGGAAAGATTACATTTGAACGGGCTGATATATCAAAATCTCCTCCACATGCCTATCTGGGGGGAAAAAGATGTCTGGAGATGGTGTACATGTAGTAGGGCATTGTGGGATTATGATCAGCGATATTGAGACATGTAGCCGCACCTGTGGCAGAAGCCCACATAGAAGTCTATTTGTTTGGTATTCTTCCAGACTTTCACATTAGGTGGTTGAATAATGCACAGCATTTAAACCTACAATGGTCTCAAGCTTCAAAACTATTGTTGTAGGTAAGTAGCTTGTTTCTTAAAGGCTACTAATGTTTTGCTCCTAAAAGGACTCTTTTCTAAAATATGAATAGCAGCCTCTTGAGATGAAGCAGCGGACAAAAATAGTTTTCAGCAGTTAAATCATCTGTGAACTAATGCCATTGTACATTGGATTTACAATGTTATCAGTGGTTTCTGAACTCGCCTTAAAAAAGATCTTTGTTAATTATAATGCTGAGCAACCATTCTTGCCTGTAGATCTCTAGCAGTATATGGTACAAAATGTACCGAGGGCCTTTTAAGTTAAATGTTGCTAGTTGACTGCTGCAGCTATTATGCCATCCACCACAATGACAGTGTAAAACATTGCTTCCGGCCTACCATTGTAGCCTGACAGTGGCACGTTAAATACTTTAACCCTTTTGACAGGTCCAAACCCTCTTTTGACTGGTCGAAACCCTCCCTTTTGACTGGTCGAAACCCTCCCGTTTGACTGGTCGAAACCCTCCCGTTTGACTGGTCGAAACCCTCCCTTTTGACTGGTCGAAACCCTCCCTTTTGAATATTAATAAATAACCTCTGTGTAGGCCATGTCGCCCACAAGGCAGAGTGCATGGTATTTACAAGTAGGACATGTAGAAATTTAATGTTGGCATTCCTTACAGTGACTAGCACCTGAAAGCTATATTTCACTGTGGGAGGCCTAGCGGTCCTGTAATGGAAACTAGAGTGTAGATTAACATCCTAATACTGTGTCTCGGGAATCAGGCAAGCTAGAAAAATAATTAAACAACTATTTTGTGACAAGGATATTGATTCTTCCATGAGGTAGGTAGTCACCCACCCCAAATAATAATCCAGTTTCTTACAACAGGTTGTATATGATGCACTGAGCATACTGGTTTGCAGGATTTGATATTATTTTGCTGTAGTTTATTTAAATCTGTACACCGAAGCAGGCAGTTTAGTGGGACCTTTCATAGTTACCTGATACCACAAGGCAGGTTAGAGAATATTGTCTTTTTCATAGGTCTGTGATAATGGGGACCTAAAGCCCAGGTAGTTTTGGGGGTAGGCGGATTGTGTTTGTGTGTGTGTCCGTGTTGAGGTTCAAGTGTACTGGTTAGATTGCTCCGATAAAGAGAATTATTTTTTTCTTTTCTTTAGATTTGGAAAGATGATCTTGAGCTTGGGACTTTGTAGGGCATTTTATATTAAGATCTGGGATCTTCATAACCACTAAGAACCAAGCAAGAGAACTGATTTAAAAAGCCATGTCTTCAATTTTGTACAGAAGAGGAGTGGGCAGGGTATGGGTCTAAGCTTGGTGGGGAGGGTCGTTGCTCCATAGCTTAGCTGCAAGGTAAGAACGGACAGTATACCTAGAATTTGTTACGTGTTATGCTTTGTAAGTGATAGAAATTTGACGAAAGTTGCTTTACTGACAGCCAGTGAGGTTACCTGAGGTGGTGAGAAATATAAGTTTTGTGTGGAAGATTTAAGATGAGAGCTGGTGCGTTATTTGAAAGGGCGCCAATAAGTCACACAATCCTAGATAGTTTCCATAATCCAGTCTAGATGTAAGTGTGCCTGAACCACTAATAGGTAAAGGTTAGCAGTGTAAACATCTTTTTCAGGGTTCACAGAATGGTGAAGCACATGGAAAGGTGTTATTTGTTTGGCAAAAGAAAGATTTTGATCAATGAAAAAGTCAAGATTTTTGGCACAACTGACTTGAATAGGCTTGGGGCCTAATTCAGTTGGCCATTAAACAGATGTCCAAGTTAGAGATGGCTTGCAAAAGTCTTAATACCTCTTTTGCTGGAATTTGGATTCAAATAGTTTTCTTTCATTTACTTAGCTGCAGGTGCCATTTAGCTTGATAACTGACCTTCAATGACCAGAGGATTGTTGGATGAGGTGATAATTTGGGTTTCATTGGCTTATGTGGTTTTGAAACCAAAACTGCACACTAATGGGCTTAAGGTGGAAACCTATATCTTAAATAAAGTGGGACTCAAGGAAGAGCCTTGTGCTATCCTACTATTTAGTGAGGTAAGACTAGAGAAAAAGAGGCATTGAAACCGAATACATTCTTTTCTTCAGGAAAGTATAGAGCCTTCTAAGAGCCAAATTGCTGATTCCTTGGTTGAAAAGCCTGAAGAGGAGGATGGAGTGCACAATCACATCAAATGTGGTTGATAGGTCCAAGAGGATCAGGGTAGCAAAGCCACCCTGATCCAGGGTCATTATGATATTGTCAGTAGCCACTAGGAGAGCTGTTTCAGTATTATGTAAAGCACGAAAACCAGATTGCATTCCATTCTTCGGACTCTTAATATCTGTCAGCTTTTCTAGGTCAGTGATGTACTTGCTGCCCCATCACTTTTAATTAAACTAACTCTTGCCTCTATGCCAGCATTTTACTCAAACCATTTGCGAGTTTAAAATGTTCTTCTATACCGGTAAAGGCTTTTTCACTCCACCATTGATTGTTGCCTAACTTTCTTCAACACAAAAATAGGACCAACTTTAAGCGAAGCGGAGAGCTGACATGGAGTCTAAAAGCATTTCAATATTGAAAGAGAACTTGCCCCCCAAAGGGAATTAAAGTCACCTAAGCCACAGAAAAGTCTGAAACTTTAAGAGCAAAAACCAAGAGAAAATTTGTGTTTAGTGAACTGAAATTGACTTACCTAGTGGCATTTAGATATGAGCACCTGAATAAGTGCAGGGGCAATAATCATAAGATATTCACACACCGAGAAGTCATTGGTCTCTGACAAGAGAAAGCACAGTGAGCAATCCTAATTAGAATGGCTCCATGACCTTCTGGATAGTGTCGCTGAATAACTGCGTTGCCATGTGGGATAGCTGATGCTAGATCGGGGGCACAGCTCTCTCTCTCTCAAAAAGACGGCGCCCAGTTTGTATTCCGCCATGAAATCCTGCAGATATATTTTTAGAAAGGGACCAAGAAGCAGTTGTGAGGCTTGATGTCATCTTTGATAGAGGATCGATCCCCATAGTCTGTGGAAGTTAGGATAGCAAAGGGAAGGGAGGGTTAAGGAGCTCAGCTCTAAAATAATGTTTTGACCGTTGCACTTAAGGGGTGAGAAATGCAATTAAGGAGACCTCAGTTTGGCTGAGTTGGTGGCCTCATCGCATTTTTTGTGGTAATATTGAGAGTGCTTGCCCAGTAGTAAATTGTGATTATTTTAGGATGTGGTGGGAAGAGATGCAGGTGGTTTATAGAATCAGGTCAATCCTAGTAGGGCTGGTTTGCTCATCCGTTGCACTTGTTTAAAGCGGCTTTCTCCCGAAGTTTAACTATTTTCACTGACATCTACTGTGATCTTCATATGAAGTTCGAATCTGTGCAGAGCTACCTCAGCCTTCCATCCTTCATGGTTGGTAAACTTGAGTACCTATAAATTTGATACGGTTAGTACCCGTTATTTACATCATCTGCTAACAGCAGGCGTGTTATGTTTGAATAGCTGTATAAAAGCAAGTTATTAATATAGTTTATGTAAGGAAATCTTATACCGTTTCATAAAATACTGTGCCCTCAACCGAGACATCCATCCTTGCCTTTTTTTCCTGTGCAGACTTTAGCCACCTGGTTTGCAGGATGCATACTTCAGCTCATCTCGCCAGACGTATAGATTATTTGACAGAGGGCTTTAAGATGAACGATAGGCTTTGCGTGCATGCGTTTGCTGTACATATATTTCTCTTGCCTGATTTCCTTGGCAGCCATGATGGATGGGATAGAATATTGCCCGAGAACCCTGCAGTTACTCATCTGTTATGGCTGTGTCACTGTATGGTTTTTCCTTGCTTCAAGGCAGCCAGTAATTTTGAAGTCTTTCTGAGAAGTGTGCCTCTCAGGATGATGAACTGTGCTTCAAATTGCTTTTGACGTTTTGCCCTGTGTGCGGTCCGTGACTGTTATTTTGCCCGTGAGCTTAAATGAGGGATTTCTTCATTTTTTTTGGTACCACTTCACTGCTAACATTTCTCTGCTTGGTGATTCACAGGACAGGGCCCGCAACCAGCAGCTCCAGCCGCACCAGCAGCTGTTCCTGCAGTCAACAAACCTTTCCAGCAGAACGGCACTCCGTCAGCAGGTGAGATGCTGTTCTGCGCCTTGTGATGCCCAGTGTGCCGTCAGAGCCCGTGGGTGCTTCATTTTTATTTTAGGTGCTTACTGCATGTCAGTCCCACTGCAGCACTGGGCAAGTCAAAGGTTTCTGCAAGGTCGAGGCTGGGGAAGAGTGTGATGAGCAGTCATGGGATGAAATTAACAGCTTGGATTTTTTATTTAAAATTAATATAGATTCCCACTGTTCATCCTCACACTGCCTCCCCCACTCGAGGGCTGAACATTTTTAATGTAGATGCTTTACTTTTAATGTAATAGTGAAAATAATCTGATCGTAAACCTTTTTACGATAGATGATTATATTAATGTACATCTGCAGTACTATCCGTTACATTGTGCCAACAGATCTCATTTCCAGTTTTGATCTCTCTGGAGCATTGTATACTTGCAGAACTGCATCTTATAGCCCCTAATTGTGCATTTGTGTTGGGTTGCAATGCGACCTATGACTTTTTTGCTCTAAGTCTAGAACAATTTCTAACAAGCGATCTGATCACAGTCCTCTACTCTGGGAACGTATGGCTATGAAAGGCCCAGTGAACCAAATGGATATAGTATTATAAAGGACTGGCATTTATGTAGTGCTTTTCATTCCCTTTGTGAGGACTAAAGCTTTGCCAAGGGTATGTTGTGATCTTGAACATTTGTGCATGCGCTCAACACACTACCATTCTACTGTTTGCACAAAGCCTGTGTCTGACAGCATGCATTGCTGTGTCAAATCATTCCTTACTGTCTGATCTTGGATGGAGTGCAACAGTCTGTTGCGCACTGCAACTTACCACATCATATGGTGGTTTGTCCATACTCCCTCAGTCCATATTGCTTCCACGTTCCTTGGATGGTTGTATATAATATTTTGTGATTTCTCAAATTATATTTTCGTGTCCTATTCACCCTGTGCAGTCTGAATTAATGGTTTGCCATTGCCTGTTGTGTGCATTTTCGTTCTGAATGATCAGTAAATAAAATGATTCAAAAATGGTAAGAAAAAGGCTTGAGTTGAATGTGGTTGGTCGAGTTGATGACTTCTGGCTGAAACTTGGTGTTGGCGCAATCTCTGAATCCTTATTATGGCAGGAATGTGACCCGAAGGCATGTAGCTTTGATGTAGCACTAGATGTATCGATGTTTGACGAAACAGAGCACTTTTTGAAGAAATCTGTCCCTCTGACTTGCATTAAATTGTTTGCTTCTAGTGGCTGATTAGGTTGAGGAGTCTCTTTAGGAGCAGACTCCTGGTGATTACTCTTGAGTTAGTACCTTCTTCACGGGAGGCAACTGGGCTTCACCGAAAGTTGGAGTACTTCCTATCCCTGAGCAGACGATTTATGCTGCTAAACTGTTTCCTGGTGGGGGGTTTCAACATTTGCCGAACTGCTTATAACTGTATTGCCGTAGTCATTGTGCCTCAGTCTTCACAAAAGCAAGATAATGTGGTTTGATAAATACAGCAGAAAATGTAACTGGGATTTCAAGCTCAATAATGTAGATTTGGGAAGCAAGTAAAACTGTCTGGGTCTCATTATTGATGAAAGGTTGTCCTGGAGACCCTTATCAACATAGAAACGATTCATGATGAATACTGCAATAGGAGCATAGGAGCATTTAAAAATTCAATCACGATCAATTTTTGCAACTTACTTTATTGACATATAGTGCGAACATCATGTCCTTTTTGTGTGACTGCTGTTTCAGCTCTGTATAAGGCTGCATAGGTAGATGTGGGATTGTTGTTAGATCAGGTCACTGGCCTATGCAACTCCATCCTGGTGTAAACTGTACGACTCAAACTAGCCATTTTAGTGGTCAGATCGTGACCACATAAGTTTTCTATTAGTTTTCTGAATGACCTACTAGGCAAATGAAAACAACCTGCTTTTGCTTCTTTATAAATACCTGAGTAACATCCCTTGATTTAAGATGCCAAATGAGTGGGCTGGTTCCTCAACTCATTCTTTTATTAGTTTGATATTGTTCTCTACTTCCGATCTATAAACTTACAACCATTAAATACTCAGGATCTTTAGACCATGAATAGCAAGCACATTTACAGTAAAATCCTCACTTTATCGTTCTAATAATTGCTAGTTTTCAAAGAAGCAAATACATTAGCAACATTTTGAGTTCCAATATCTCAATCACTCCCTCACCCATGTCTCTCTTCCCCTGGATGCCCATTATTTGCCTGGGTGTAGGAAAGTGCCTCTTTTTGACATGGTCAGCCCCACTTTTTGCTCACTGGTACTGATGCTTTTGATTGGAAGTGCACTGGGTCCCTGCTAACCAGGCCCTGGTACTCTTTCCCTAAAATGATACAAATGTTGATTGTAAACCAATTGGCAAGGACTTTAGCCCCTTGTAAGAGCCTGGTAAATGGTACCCCTGATACCCAGGGCATGGGTACTAAAAAGGGTCCCTAAGGGCTGCAGCATGTATTATGCCACCCGAAGGGACTCGCACACAAACTGCATGCAGACTGCCATTGCAGGATGCGTGAAATGGTGGAAGCCATTCTGAAAACACGACATGGCACACACCCTCTGTGCAGTGCCCATGCACTGCATATGTAAGTCACCCCTACAGCAGGCCTTTAGAGCCCTAAGGCAGGGTGCACTATATTACATGTAAGGGCAAATCTGCACTAGCCCCTGTGATGCCTAGTTCCATTGCTAGTCATTACAAGTGTTCAGGAAGACATTTTAAGAACATGTACTGGGCATTACGAGTTACCCAGCTACATGATGGCTTCACTGAAAGTAAGTTTGTTTGGTATCAATCACCTTGTCTCAATAAATCCGTACTGATGCCATTATCAGATTTATGAAGACATATACCCAGAGAGCACCTTAGAGGTGCCCCCTGTAGCCCTACTAATTTTAGTGTTTTGGCTGACTGGTATCTTCCAACCTGCCACCACAGACAAGTTTCTGACCCCCTGCAAGGGAGAGCTCGCACTCTGAGGTCAGGAACAATGCCTGCTCGCATAAGGTGGTCTCACCTCCTCCAGCAGGCTGGCTAGCAATTTAGCATATCAAGGTGAAGGGTTCAAAGCCTCTGTAACACCGGTTTCTCCCCTGATCCAGGAAACGCCACCCTCTGCCCTGGCCCATTTGGTACCAGAGCAGACGGGGAAATTAGATTTTCTGGAGGCGTATTTCACTCACAGGCTAGTCACACCCTTAAAGTGGGCTACCTGAAGTGAACAGCCAAAGAAGGGTTTCATCATTTTGATTTTTGATGAAATAGAGACGTCTGGGTTATGCCCACTCCCCACAGGAAGTGATCATATAGGAAGTGTAGTCACCCTAGTGGCAGGTAGCCTATTGGCTACTACCATATACTCCCCTAAACGCCCCTAAATTAAATATTTAGTGATTCCCCGAAACAGACAGATCTGACTATCTGGGAACATACGAAGGACAAAGAAGAGACGCCACAGTGAAAAGCAAGCACCTGCACAGAAACCGACACCAAACCCTGCCTTGCTGCTTGCTCCTTAACAGTTGCAAAGACCCGACTCGTCCTGCGGCTGTGCATCCTCCTCAACACTTGGAGGCACTTCGACAACCAACTATCATCTCCCTTCGGGAGGAGGAGCCATCCCCTTGCATCTGTAGGTCCCAAGCGCATCTTCTCGGTTCACCCTGTTGGCTACCAGGCTCACCGAGGTAGCACCACTCAGGCGGAGGTTTTTGTGGCTCTAGGAGGTCAGCCCCGTCTCTCTGCTGAGTTGCGAGATGCTAGACCCTCCGTTAGTCCCCCTGCACCAATACCCTGAGTAGTGGGGCACTTGCACCAGCCAAGACTTGTTCTTTGTCCATCCCAGACACCACCGCCTTGGAAGCCTTCCTGCATGTCAAGGGACTTCATGACCAATGAGACCCACGACCAGAGTGGTGCAGCTGTCTTGTTTTTCCCTCTTCTGCAGATCTACCGACAATCGTGAGAGCCTCAAACGCAAGTGGCCAGCCTGCCAAGGACGTCTGCACCTGAGCCCCCCTGCCCGAGTTCACGACTTCTGACTGCGTCCCCTTGACCTAGGGGTACCCCCGACCTCCCCTCCTTTGGATTCAGGCAGACTTGTCCCCAAGTCACCCATTGCAGCCTCTTTGTTTCAGGTCCCATCAACTTTGCTAATGTAGTGCTCGAGGCTACTATCCTGACCAGCACCTCTGCACCCGGACACACAAGGGCAGGTAAAGAGAAACTGGGGGTACTTTGGACCTTGGCTCCATAGCACCTTAGGTCCCAAAGGGCATCCCTGAACTCCGACTGCAAGTACTGTTTTGCTACATGTGTTTTTCCTTCCATAGGTTAACATTGTAGGGTTCCAGGCCTATGTCTTAATACCGTTGTTCAAGTTATTTTACGGTTTACTTCTAAAATCAATATCTTCGAATGTACTAAAGTTATTCTAAACATCTTGGTGTCTAAATTCATGTAAAAATCAACTCTATTTTTATAAATTGATCTCGGATTTCTTATTGAGTGTGTGAACCATTTATTGACTGTGTTTGTACAAAAAATGCTTAACACCCCCCTCTGATAAGCCTAGCTGCTCGACCACACTACCACAAACAGAGCACTTGGGATATAATGGTCGTCTGGACTTTTTGCGTGGTGTCCTTACATTGGCAGCACTGCATAAAAATCTAGCTTCCTACACTGGGTACCTATAGGAGGGTAATAAATAACATCTGAACAGGAGTTTATAGATTTCTTGGGTTCTAGACTGGCTTACTTAGATTATTCCGTCACTATCTACCTCCCTGTTAGTGTCCTGGGACACAAGTTGGTGATCTAACTTCTTGTGCGAAAAGGTCAATACTGGGCTCCATTTAACCGCAAATCCAGGAACTTTGACTTTTAGTTTGTGCCTTATCAAACCTTTTTAATAAACACTAGACAACCCTAACTCCAATCTCAATGCTTTCACTGAGCAAGATCTTTTTTTACCAACAACAAATATTTCAGTACTTTCCCATTCAGATTTTTTTTAATGTGCAGAATAAGAAATTAGAACATACCCTACCCCATGTAATGATTTAAAATGCCATAAAGTATTTGTATTAAGCAGTATTGCAAGGCCTCCACTTGCATGACCTCTATTAGAGCTTTTCTATTGCAAACTTTAATAGTTCGAAATTGTGGATTTACAAGTCTGATGTTGCCCACAATCTCTGTAAATAAATAGTATGTACTTTTATGGCCCTCAGTAGATCACATTTTTCAGGAGATCCTCCAAGTCCAGTGGTGCTTCAGGAGACAAATTGTAATAAATATAAAATCATTTGCTGCTCAGATCTCAAATATGATTGACCTACCACTGGTGGTAGACATGCCCATCCATTATAAGTGTTAGGAGTATTCATGCCTGATTTCTTGCAGCACGTTTAACTTCTATTGATCTTAGTGAGCCCACCATCCTGATTTTTGCTTAGTCTACCAAACCTTTTGTCAACTTTCGGCCAAAGGAGTTTTGAATTCATACTACATTCCTCTCAGCAGACTCTTCCTTTATTCATAGCCCCATTCCTTACAGTAATTAAGTTAGTTAAGTAAATGTGTTTCCCTTTTTTAATTTTTTTTTATATAATATAAAGCATATGCAGTCTTTAGAAGCCTGTTATTTATTGTAGGCCAAGTCCTCCAATTATTGAGACTGGGAGTAAGCAGTAATATTCAATTATATAAAAGACTGTATGGTATAAAATTCCTCCATCAAATGCGATTTGTTAAACTATCCATTATCGGGTAACGCATTTTCTGTCTCTGAGCCCAGCCTATTATGCACACTGTATCATCTTGTATATCAGAGATAGACTTGTGAACTTTGTGTAACTGAATGATGTTATGTCCTTTACATTATGTATTAGGAAGAGGTTCTAATTTAAAAGCCTGATTGCTCTCCCCAAGATTTACATTCGATTTCATAAAATGCCTACTACTGGTATCTGCCATCATGTCCTGTTGGAGCGCCCCATTAAATACTTACTTCTGAGTTAAGAGCATGGAACTTGAGGCAAAAGTGTAACACTTTGATTTGATTACCAGTGGATTTTTAGTTTTTATTATTTATTTAAGGGGTTTTATAAAGCACTTACACGTCTCCCAACAGCCACTCCAAAGTAGCATGAAAGCAAGAATGAAAAGGAGGGTCTAAGGCAAGCAGGTAGATACTGGGAAGCATAAAGGTTAGAAAAGATATGTAGAAGTTCAATAGGTCGTATAGGCAGATCAAAGATAGAATATGCAAATAGTTTATGGGGATTGGAGGGGACTTCAAGAGGAGGCAGAAAGAATGTGTCCGTAAATAAGGTTTTCAATTCTTTACTTAAGTGGTGAACGTCCTCTTGATTTCTCAACATGCATGGCAGAGTATTCTAGAGGCGTGATCCCATGACTTGTGATCACTTTCTTCTGAATTTCAATTGCTTTGGCAAATAGTGACTGAGTTGGGATACACTGCCTGATCTCAACTTCTTGTTGGATAGTGTGGTCAAGCTAAATACGTTTGATGCTTTATTCATAAGGTCTTATTGAGAGCCAATGAGGTTCAGCAGAGCTGTTGTGGTAGCTTAAAATGCTCTGAGGTTCATGCAGGTTCTTGCTGCTTGGTTTTGTGTTCTTTGCAGTTTCTGTAACTGCGGTTTTTCTAGGCCTGTATAGATGTTCTTGCAATAATCTAATTGTGATAGGATCAAGGCTCTTGTTAGCTCTTTGAGTTGACAGGCGATTAAAAATACAACTGAAGTGGCAGCATCAGTACAAAGTGCTTTTACATACAGGCAAAATCGTATATCAATGCATCACCTCCGTAATTATTTAAATTGCTCATTCAGCTCTGCATATTGAATTGCTGGTCACTTCTGAGTCGCACAGCTAAAACAACAAATGCACCAGCTGTTATCACTGCACGTTTCATTACAAAAGACCAAGATCACACTTTATACCCTAGGGCGTGTCACCCAGTGTGGCATGGAGACTTGCGTGCTAGTCCTCTTGAGAATCTGCCTGCATGTAGATTCACTGCTTCTTGGTACTTAGAACAGCCCATCCTGATTACTCCTCATTCCCAACTGCAGCCAAATGCAATTGCAGTGGGGCCCAACTATCACATGGATGTGATGTGTGGGGGAGGGGGAATTCTCGCTGCCGAGTAGCCATCAAAAAGCTATACCTACCGACCTAACGGGGTGGCCTGGCGTTACCTACATGGAACAATATCCTGCTGCGCAACTGCAATGGGTGGCCCAGTGGCTGGCCAGCCGCAACTTATCTGACACTGCCAGTATCACCCCGCCTTGGTCCCTTAACGCCCTCACCAAGTTATTCCATCCCTGTGTAAAGGGTAAACCTCCGGCTCCCCTACTGCTTGACACAGCAAATCGCTGCTACCATAGGTCCTTGTATATTACCCGAAGTGCGAGGCCATATGCGCCTGCTCTGATGTTACTGGGTACACCCAGAAGACGTGCAGTCACAACAGTGACGGAATTACACCAATGGGGAGCGGTGGGGATCCATGACATAGGGGACTTATACTAATACTGTATGCCACACTGACGGCTGAAGAAGGGTTGCACCCAAGACAATTTCTGTTACATTGCTCGATATTGGCGGCTTTAACTAGCCAGTGTGGCGACATGACAACTGAGCCTCCGACACATCTAACAATCCAATACTTGCACGTTATGGTGCAGGGCAAACATCTTACGAAGTGGTTTGCAGCCTTACTTAGACACCACACCTCGATAGCGTTATCACCACTGAGACAGCGGTGGGAAGAGGACCTGCACGGATCATTTACAGCCTAGGAGTGGGAGGCTGTGCTGGAGAGCCCAACGTACGTTCCTAGGAATATACATTTCAGGCTAATACAGTACTACATTATGCAAAGGGCATACCTTACACCGGCCAAGGTCAACAAATATTTCACTCGCACTGATTCAGTTTGCCCACACCGCTGTCTTGTGGACGCAGACTTGCTACACATGCTGTGGAGCTGCCCACGCCTTCAAGGATATTGGAGTGCTGTAGTGGAGGCCCTGGCCTGATGCACGGAATGCACTCTCCCCTTCGAATGGGCGACCTGTATTCTACATCTATATCATAGGAGTAAGCGCCATAGTGTGACCTCCCGTTTTATCGACCTAGGAATGGTAGTGGCGAAGCGGATGATCACTAAAAGGTAGAAATCCGTTGAGCCCCCTCGGGAACTAGCCTGGCAGCGCTCATTACAGGTGTGGGCAAAGGCGGAAAGTGTAGCACTTCACTGGGAAGACCCATTGGGCTTCCGCAAGATCCCAATTGCAGCAAACTGGGATACAATCCTAAGAGACTTCCAGGGCGAACATAGCACCATCACAGACATAGGGGCTATTACAAGCGGACACGCCTGAGAGACACTCGCAGTACACATTTGCACACTCACCTACACATTCCAGAACATGGGTAGCAAATAGACATATTGGGTGGGGGATCGGGTATTGCTCCAGTCATATTACACTGTCACCGGTTTGTTTTTCTGTGTCCCATACATTATTACCCACCTCCCAAGTTAGTAGACCAGCACACTGATGCCTGGACAGGCACCTCAACGGGATATTGACAGATCAGAGCTCTGCGTAGGGCAACAGAGACAAACGAGAGAGTTATGTAGAACCCCAGGAGATACTGGTAAATGCAATATACAGGCATCTGCTACACTGGACAAGGTACTGCATGATTACGTATATTGTACCATATGCCCAAACAGAGAAAATGTAATAGCATGTAATGACAACTGTGATTGTCTACTTTTGTTAATGAACCTTCTAATAAAACCGATTTAAACAAAAAAAATTATGAGATGTGTGTGACAGTAGGTTGTACATGTAACTGGGCTCTCCTTACAGTACACTAGATTCTGCAGCCAAGCTTTTGTGATGGGGCCTTGTCTCTAGCAGATGTCCACTTGCTTTTGAGCTCCAAATGATACTCTACTATGTTAAACTACTCCACAAATAAGTTCCCCTTTACATTAATATCGGAAAAAGCAGTATTCAAAACATCACTATTTTCATCAATGCATCACTTCATTCAATAGAGCTGTGTATTACAAAAAACGTCCACCACTTGTTAATAAAATGAAACAATTTCACTTCTAGGTTGGACTATGCCAACTCACTACACTGGGGTCTACCGGCCTACCTCCTGAAGAGATTACAGCTGGTGCAGAACATTGCCGACAGGCTGTTGCTGTGACTCCCCAGGAGAGCTCACATCTAACCTGTTGTAAGGTAACTGCACAGGCAGCCCATCGAAGAACGTGTGAGGTTTAAAGGTCTGGTTCTGATGCACCGAGCTTTCTACCACAAAGGCCCTCGGTACCTGTCCAACAGATTCACCCCTTACCAACCGGCCAGGTTACTCCGGTCTTCCAGCTCCTTGCTGGTGGTAATTCCTCGATTCGGCCCTTGATTCAGCAGACACAGCCAGCAGGTAGATGTGCAATGGTACAACCCTTTGGAGGCACACCTGGCTTAAGGTGTTTCGTTTTAAGACTGAGGTGCAAGCATCCTGCATCGACATGCCCTTTACAAGGGGACAGCCTATTTGGCCCAGCAATGAACTGCAATAGATAAGATAGGACAAAGAGGCAGCGAATGCAATGGGAGCATTGCAATTCTGTGAGTCTTTCAAGGGGGAAGCTTGCCGACAAGTAGCCCACCAGGCAGGAGAGCCTTCCAACACTGCACAGCCCCTCAACAACAAGGTTTTGGCCTAGTAATCATAACCCACTCTGTGCCCCAAAAACGGCAGTACCCGGCAAGACCGTTCCAAGGAGGAAGATTTGGCTACAAAAACAATGCATAGCATGTGAATCCAGAAAACATTCTCACTGCAAAACGAAATAGTTAGTTACTCATAGGAGTAGTTTTGCTGTTTGAAGAATTTTCTGGATTCACAGGCGACCTCCCTTCCTCTCCGGAAATGGCATAGGCATGCAGGTAGGCAGGTGAATTTAACAATGCCACAGGAAAAGAGGAAGTTCAAACACCTACAAGTCGTAAACTTGGAAAAAAGAATGTGAAGTTGATGACTAAGCACAGGACCTTCTCGGTTACCGGTCTGACAGAGGTGATGGCCATACCACCAAATGTCGGTCAATGACTATGTCCGCACAAAAAAAAAAAAGAAAACGAAGGTAGATACAATTATGGACCCAACCACTAGCAGTGAAATAATGAATAGCATGTAAATACAGAAGATTGTTCAAGCTGCAAAACAACAATTGGTAAGTAACCATTTTGTTACTTTATTCAGCGGTGCCACTTTATCTTGGATCTCCTGTAGTTTCTCTGACTCCACGGTTGATTTAAAATTTCCCATATCTAACTAGACCAGTTTCAGGTATGGGAGTACTTCCCTACTCTGATTTAATATATCTTTTTGAAAATGATTAGTAAGAAAACCTTTCTATGACAAATTTCGTCAAAAGGAGCATCATATAATTTTTTACTATCCAGCATACATAATATAGTTTCCCTTTTTGAGCACCCAAATTTCATTCCAAAAGGCACATTTTGTTGGGGAAAAATCAATAGGAGTTAGAGCAAAACTCTTCTTCAGGTATTGTTTTACTGTAGGTGTCTGCAATCAGTAGATCATTAGCCACCAGTCGCTCCCAGAAACCTTCAGATTAGCTCACAGCCTTGAGTTAATTTTTTTCTAAGCATAGGGTCACATTATCCTTTTAAAGTTAAAAGAAGGATGTGTTTATTTTAGACTGTTATCAGGTTGCAGAGAGCACGGCCTGATAATGAGCAGTGCTCAGGCAGATTTGTGACCCAAACTCGGGCTGGGGTTGAGAGGTGAAGAACTGAAGCACTGCGGTATTTAACCCAAATAAAAGTACTTGTCAACTCCATATTCGAGCATGAGAACAAAATGTTTCTGAATGAAGTTAAATGGAAGAAAATTCAAATGAAAAGTTACTTTAGTGATTAAGTTAACTCTTCATTTTAGTTTTATCTCATTTCAAAGTTTTGTATTTACAAACAGCAGGCCTCTTGCTTCTAATCACCAGTAGACACTGTGCCATATGTAGAACTGAAAAATAGTCAGTTTTTTAAATGGGGGAAATTTAAAGTGCAGAAAAATGTTTCATATTTTAAACATTTTTGCAGAACCTTTTCTTCTGTACTTTAAATTTGTCCCATTAAAAAAAAATGGCTGTATGTTTGTGTCATACATGTAACATGCCTGGTATGGCGAAAGGTATGTCCTGTGCCACAAGTACATACAACACTGGCTCTCAGTCACCCATACACATGTATTCCATTCATACGCATACATGTTCATACAGCCCCAAAGATCACACTCTCGCTGACACACATGGAAGTCCTGTCATAGTGCCCCTAATAAAAGTATTTTGTTCAAACCATAGTATTTTGTTCTATGGACATTAGGCTTTAAGTCAATGGAGTTGGGCTTGGGGGTGTCTGGTAACAATGCGCGAGTTGCTTGGCCTTCAGTAGCTCACGATGATTTTCACTGATCAGAAGTAGCTCTAACTACAGAAAAAGTTGGGGAGACCTGCTTTTCTGGATCTATACAGAGGTCGGAAATTGCTGCCAGCTCACAGTATTGGTCCGGGAAAGTAATTTATTAATAAAAACAAATGGACAGAGGACTTTACAGCTTTTCCCAGACCCGACTACCTGGCCCAATGGCCTTTTCAAATCTTAGTGCATTTTGCACACTTGGTGGCATCCTGCTGATGTACTGCGGGATTATGGTTCTCTTCTAGATTTGTTTCCCGGTGGTTACCCCTAGTTTTGTCGGTGGTTGATTAGATTGATATTTCTGTTGGCAGACTTCTCTGAGGTAGAAGAATCTCCTTCTGGGCTTGTCGTCCCTTGTCTTGAGTGTTGCATAGCTAAGCAGTGGTTATTAATTAGATCTATGATGTCCCCTCATTTTTTTGTTGTTGACTGTTTTTGAGGTGTCTTTGTTATTTCTCTTTCTGCTTCTATCTCGATTTCAACAGTGGCTTGTGATTAGATGACATGACTCACTTTGTAGATTTGTTTCCTGCTATCTGCTTTCTTACTTGAGTTTAGCTCTGTTTTAGAGCTATCTGCAGTTGGCTTCTGTTAGTTGCACTTTGATTCAGCACAGAATATTAAAACTGGTATGTCTCTTTGGGAATATTTTCCTTGGCGGCTGCTCTTGGTTTCTGCCATGGTTATTAGTTTGAGTATACTCTTCATAGACCTTTCCTGGAGTAGCTTCTCTTCGTACCAGTGGTTGGTGGTTTGATGGGTCTCTTTGACATTTTGTGGTTGCTGCCCTCGATTAGAGCAGTAGTTGGTGGTTAGTTTTAGGTGGTGTCAGTTGCCATATAGTGGTTGCGCTGATTGGGGCAAACCTCTTTTCTGGCGACTCTCCTTGGGTCCAGCAGCAGATGATGAGCTTGAGGAATATCTTTGCATGACTTTCTTCTAGTGGCTCGCTCAGTGGTCAGCAGTAAGCTATCAGATTGAGCAATGTTTTTATAGACATGACTGATATTTTGTCAGCTGCAATTGGTAGTTAGGGTGAGGGTTCTTAAACTTGGCTCTTGGTGATTGTCCTTGGTTACAGCATGTGTTGGCGATTTAGACAAAGATGTCTCTTTACAACATGTCCCCATATATATCCCATTGGGTTCCGCAAGCAGTCGATCATTAGATCGAACCACTTCTTTCTGATTAGATCTGTGTGGCTACCGTTCAGCTCTGAAGTTTGCATCTTGATTCAGGAATCTTCCTCTAGAATTTCTTGTGATGTCCCTCTGCTCACTGTCTGCCCTCTATTGTTTTATGTGATGAACTGTTGTGATGAGCAGTGACTAATTTAATGTGTTTTGGGAAGGTAGAGGTAGTCTCTTTCTTTTGTCAAATGTATATCAAGACATTTCATGTCCTTGTTTTTCAGCTGCTGCTGCTCCTATGAGCAGGGGTTTCTCCAAGCCATTTGGTAAGGTCGGAGGAGGGGGAGGCCCCCCTAACACGCCCGGAGGATCACAGGCTAAGGTGGTTCCCATTGCCAGCTTAAACCCGTACCAGTCCAAGTGAGTCACTTCTAATCAGACGCTCGCTCTAGGTGGGATGTGAAAACGAGCTGAATAAGAAATGTAGCAACGAATCGTTAATCGTGCTACCACCCTCTTAATTGCTGTTTTTACACAGTCGCCGTCACCATGCCTTCTACCATCTGTTCCTCTTCCTTCTCTCCCACCACCCTGAGTCAGTGCATGTGTAAGCTATCGTCCACACGATGTCCCACATGCTGAAGGCACGCATCATTTATTAGCAGCACCAGCGTATATCCAGAACATTAGTTCATCTCATGTGGATGTTTGTGAAAGCGCTTGCTTTGGTCATGGGGGAGGAGTGGATGGGTCCGCAGCAGTGCTAGGCAGATTGATAAATGTGTTGGTGGCACTGAACTTTAAGCTTCCAGTGGGACACTGTTTTTAGTAGTCTATCACTATTGAGTGGATATTGCACTTGAACACATCTAGGCCCCTTGTTTGTATGTGATCCCTTGATTTCATCACTCACTTCTATAGCCTTCTGCTGCAGTGTGCTTTCTTGACTGCCTTCTGTTTTTCTTTGTACACCTGTCCCCTGTTCTAGTTTAAGTTCTGCTTTGGAGGCCAGTTTCTGTTTCTTAGCCTGTTACTTCAGTTTTTTTTTATTCTTGTGTACCACTGTATCTTGCTCGTGTTATTTAATTTTCATGTGTTTGTCAATTCTTTTGTGACTTCATTTGTTCGTTTGTTGACCTCTTTTCTCTATCATCTCGTCTTCACCCCCTCACACTTAAATATCGTACACAGCCTCTCTCCGCCCAGTGTTTTAGAGCTGACCTCATTGCCTGCTTCTAACTTGTTACAGGTGGACCATTCGTGCTCGTGTGACAAATAAAAGCCAGATCCGAACTTGGAGCAACTCTAGAGGTGAAGGGAAGCTGTTCTCTATTGAGATGGTGGATGAAAGCGTAAGCTTACATGCAATATTTTCTGCTAGTAGAGTTTCACACTGTGCATGCGCAATGAATCCTGCTACATTTTCTACTGTCGTTCAATTTCCTGTTGTACATTCTACACGTTTGCAGTGTTTCCTACTGCAGATGTAGTCGTGTCCAATATTTCTTGCTGCTTGTCCTCTGTATCTGAGCACATCCGTTGTGTCCTTTGTGGCCCAGCCAGGGTGTATTTATGTAATATTTGTGTAGTATATGTACCCAGCAAGAAAGCAGGGGTTCCATGTACAGGGAATCTGAGTGCATGGATTGGCTGTGTGAATCCTTACTAACGGGGTCATTACACACAAACTGAGCATAATTTCTAATACCTGTGATTTTCTGCTTTGTTTCTTCTGTACTGTGCGACCTTCAGACTACAGCACAGACCTATCAGCTCACATCTCACCCCCTCATCCATGATGATCGTGCAACTCCAGCAGTAGAAAATAAATACATTTAGGTTGTCACCAGATGCAGCAGGATATTTGGAGTATGATGAGTAGTGGAATATTGGGAGCAGTGAAAACTAGTGAGATTTTAGTGGGACTGGGTGCGGTTTGATCTTTGAAGGGGGTGGAACTTTAATTGAGTGGAATGGTAGTGAAGCATTCCGAGGCCTGGGGTCATATGGCTAAATGGGTGGATGTTTGTTTATGTTTACATTGCATTTATATAGTGCCTACTACCCCTGACGAGAGTGGAAAAAGCTCTGAATATTGTGGTTTCTTACTAGCTTCTGTTGTATGTATTGTCACATTCCATTTCTTCTCTGCTTTCACTGAGACACACTGACAAGCATACTTTAGTATGCAAGGTGTCGTTTCTGGTGTAGTGAACGCTTTCCTCATGCACCTTTTCCAGTCAGTGCCCTTAGGGCGTTCTTGTAGGAAGGCTGGCTCACTTCAAAGGCTGGGCAGGAGCAAGAAGTTAATAAGCAAGCAGGCACAATCCTCCTCGCCACGTCTTCAGAAGGGTTCGTTCACATTCATGGTTCTGAATGTTTCCTTTTAATGAGTCTGCTCTATTAATAGATCCCAGGTCAAATTCTGCAGCTATCACTGGGGGTGGCGAAGCGTAGGAATCTGGAACCTTCTAGTGGTCTGGCTCAAAGTAGCGCTACAAAGAGCTGCGACAGGCATGGATTTTAGTTCCCTCTGTGCAAGGTCGCATTCGGAGAGCTGCTTGAGCACTTAGTTTAGCTCATGTGCATATCCGGTGCAGAAAATTCTCTTCTGCGCAGTGACTTCTGTTTAAGGGTTACAATGTGTGACGTACAGGGTTTCCTTGTATGTCTGCATGCAATAGATGGGTCACTGTGTAGCTTGGCAGCCTGACCTGCATATTTCTCATTAAACACATTGAAAGCATCCTTTTCGTTAGTCATTTATTCGTGATGCTTCAGCAACTGCAGAGAACTACGTACATTTCTACCGACACACAATTTTCCAAATATGAAGCCTCAGCCATGTTTCAAATACTGAATTCTCAGAGAGACTTACCACATCACAGATCCATGCCCAGACCCAGTTTTTGCAGCGTGAATCTTTCTGGATTCACTATGCTGTGCATTATTTCGCCATCTTGTGGTTGGGTCCGGAATCGTAGTATTCTCTTTTTTTTTTTTTTCGTGGTCCAGGTGGGCGGCGACGTCCCACCATTTGGTGTCCTTCGTGATGTCGACGCGCTTCCTGCGGAAGCTCCCACCTTTGGTCGCCATCTTCAGATTATTTTTTCCGCCGTTGGGTCTGGATCGTTGCCGAAGAGTTCCAGAAGTTTGGAAGAGGAATCAAGGAAAATCGAAGAAAAACGACGAAAATCAGTTTCAACTACACCGGACTACAGGTCAAGTAACCGGGACGACGAGGGAGAAGGTTTATGACCTGGATCTCGACGTCCTACAAAGAATGCGCTCGCAGGGGGCTCCCTGAGCGCGGGTATGGACAAAGCACCGTTCAAGTTTTGCACCAACTGCCACCACAAGTACGCCCAGAAGGACCAGCATCCGGTCTGCAACCTCTGCTTGCCGCTCGACCACAGCAGCGAAGACCAACGCGTGCTCGGCGTTTACACCCAAGACCCTCAGAGTGAGGGAGAGGCAGAGATGGGCGAACCACAACATGCAGGGGCAGTGACCACCTCCATCGCTCCGAGACCTGGCCCTCTCCAGTGGAGAGGAGGACAACATCACCGAAGGACCGGAGGACTGCGCAGTCGTCGATGTCCATAAGAAAACGTCGAAAGAGGTAAGGGAGTCGTCAACCCCTAAACACTCGAGCGACACTCTAAAGGGTGAAGCTAAAGCCCCGAGCGACACTCGTAGAAGTGAAGCTAAGTCCTCGAAGGGAGCATTGCCGCCGAAACATTCGACGAAGGCAGCAGCGACCAAGGACAGTCAGCCGAGCGGATCCTTCGAAAAGGACTCCCAATCGGCAAGAGCCCTCGAAAAACCAAGGGCGTCGAAGGTTGCCCCCGAGAAGCACACCTCGGCGCCGAGAAAGGAAGGGCAGACATCGTCGTCATCGGCCTCGAAGAGAGCCACTCCAGCCGCCCTCGACGCCGAACAGGCACAAGAGATGGAGAGGAAGAAGAGGAGGCTCAAGGCCGAAATGGCGAGCATCCTGCAGCGGAAGAAGGAATTCGACCACAAGATGAGCCAATACTCCATCCCGTCGAGACCCGAGGTCGAAATAGACGACGAGGACGCCAAACACCCGAACCGTTCGAGGAACAGGGGGACGAAGACTATTACTTCGAGGGAGTAGGCGACGAAGATCTGCAATCCTACCGGGACTCGACGTCCTCGGAGGCACAAGCCCTGGAATGGCAAGACCTCGACGCAGAATCGCCGGAAGAAGGGGTAGACACTTACACTTCGAGGCCCTCGCCGCCAGACTACATTGGGGTCTACAACGTGGTCGTCCAGAAGGCTGCACAAACCTATGGAGTAAAAATGGAAGAGGAGAAGCCCAAGGCTAGTTTCCTCCTGGAAACTCTACTGCCTCAACAAACCAGGAGCCAATTCCTACCCATGCTCCCTAGTGTGCTGGATCAAGGAAGAGAGGCCTTTAGGGAACCAGCAGTATGCAAGGCTGTGACTCCAAGAACGGAGAAGAAGTATATTCTTCACAGGACCCTGCATTACATACAAGGATCAGTGCCAGCCGACTCCATAATTACAGCAACGGCTAGGAAGAGGGCCAATGTGCCCACTAATGCCGGACCACCTCCAGACAAGGAGAGTAGGAGGATGGATCTTACAGGGAGAAAGGTGGAGAGAAATGCGGCAATCCAGTGGCGCATCGCAAACTCCAACGCCCTGATCAAGAGGCACGCATACCATCACTGGGATGAAGTGGGGCAGCTCCTCAAGCATCTACCAGATCAGTACCAACAAAGGGCAGCTCACCTGGTAGAAGAAGGCAAAAGCATGGCAAACACATGCTTGAAATCAGCCTTGGATGCTGCAGAGACATCCAGCAGACTAATGATGATAGGGGTGACCGAGAGGAGACACGCATGGCTCAGAATTTCGGGATTCAAGCCAGAGGTGCAAAGTAACATCCTGAATACACCCTTTAACGGCGAACAACTGTTTGGCACACCAGTTGACGAAAAGTTGACGCAGCTCAAGAAGGACAACGAGACAGCAAGGTCCATGGGAGCGCTGCAGTTCAGAGGGATGAGAAGAGGGACACCCACGAGAAGGCCGGACGGTAGAGGAGGCAACGTGCCTGCCACATCGCACCAAATGTTCCAGCAAGGCTATCAAGGGAACAACCAAGGCCAGCAGCAGCAAAACTGGCAGTACCAGCCCCGGGGCCAGTCCTTTCGAGGGCGCGGAAACGGACGAGGACGAACTCGTAGAGGAGGCCAACAGCCCACCTCCAAGTGACTTCACCATCAAGCCAACAACCACCCTAGCAACACCTCGGGATGGGGGCAAGGACAAACAGAGAAACAAAAACCTGACGTTCCACAAGAAACAGTCCCACGAACACACAACACCGGTAGGAGGCAGGATAAAGAACTTCCTCAAGCAGTGGAGGAAGGTCACTACAGACAAGTGGATACTAAACATCATACAATACGGATATTGCATAGAGCTGGAAGAACAACCTCCAACAAGAAAACCAAGAAACAAGGCTCACTCAGCAAAAGAACTTTTGCTCTTGCAGCTGGAGGCGTAGGAACTGCTCAGCAAAGAGGCAATGGAGGCAGTAACGCACAACCAAAGGAACAAAGGGGTTTACTCAACTTATTTCCTTGTGCCAAAGGTGGACGAAACACTAAGACCTATCCTAGATCTGAGATCCTTAAACAAATTCATAAGAACTCAAAGATTCAAGATAACTTCCCTACAGGAGGTAATACCACAAATACAACAAGGGGATTACATGGCAACTATAGGTCTGAAGGACGCATACTTACACATCCCCATCAACCACAGGCACAAACGTCTACTAAGGTTTGTGATCAACCAGACTCACTACCAGTTCACAGTACTAGCATTCGGACTCAAATCCGCACCAAGGGTGTTTACAAAGTGCCTAGCAGCAGTAGCAGCGCACCTACGAAGGCAAGGAATACACGTATGTCCCTACCTCGACGACTGGCTCGTAAAGGCAAGCTCGTACAACCACTGCAAAGAACACATCCAGCAGGTCGTACAAACACTGAGCCAACTGGGTTTCTCAATTCATTGGGAAAAATCGTCAACCGGAGCAGATCAAGATATTCTTAGGGGCCGAGATCAACACCATACAGGCCAAAGTGTTCCCCAGCAGGAAGAGAACATTCGCGATACTGAAGGAAACACGTCCTTACCGCAAGGGGCAAGTTCTGACAGTGAGGACGGTGCGCAAGTTAATGGGAATGATGGCGTCATGCATCCACCTAGTCCCAAATATCCGACTACACATGAGACCATTCCAGGAATGGATTCAGCAGCAATGGTCACAGGCAACAGGGAGTTGGGAAGATCTTGTGGTTGTCACACACGCAGTGCATCAGGCAATGGCGTGGTGGAACAAGGAAAACATATCACAGGGGAAGCCATTCACACAACCAACTCCAACAGTGACCATCACAACGGACGCCTCCCAGCTGGGGTGGGGCGCACACATGAGCAAGCTCAAGGTGAGGTGTCTATGGTCGCAGCAAGATGCAGTCAGACACATCAACTACCTGGAGCTAAAGACTATATTCCTAGCCTTAAAAGCCTTTGAGAAAGAGCTGTACGGGAACAGGGTGTTGGTCCAAACAGACCACACAACCACCATGTTCTACATCAACAAACAAGGAGGAACACAATCAGTGGCACTATCAGGGCTAGCACAGGAAATATAGAGATGGGCCATTCCACTAAAAATAGACCTACTGGCAATGCATCTCCCGGGGAAGGACAATGTGGAAGCAGACCGACTCAGCAGGCAGGCGTCGGCATCCCACGAGTGGGAGCTCAATCAACAGGGAATAGAGAAGCTATTCCAGAAATGGGGTACACCGCAAATAGACCTATTTGCAACACACCAGAATGCAAAATGCCAACACTTCGCATCCAGACAACCAGACCATTGGTCACAAGGGAATGCGCTATGGATAGATTGGTCAAAGACATTTGCATACGCTTTTCCCCCCCCGATACCACTGATACACAGGGTACTCAGCAAATGCAGAATCAGCAACATGACACTAATACTGATAGCACCTCAGTGGGCCAGACAGTCCTGGTTCTCACAGATAGTGGAAATGGCACAAGAACCAGCACACAGGTTCCCAAGAAGAAAGGACCTGTTAGCAATGCAGAACGGAAAGGTGCTACACCCAGAACCGGAGAGCCTCAGCCTAGCAGCATAGCTCCTGAAGACCTAGAATTTGCACACCTCAAATTACCACCAGGTACCATGGCAGTACTCAGGGAGGCACGGAGACCTTCCACAAGGAAGTGCTACGTAGCAAAGTGGAAGAGGTTCTCCGAAGGGTGCATCAAGGAGAATCTTCAACGAAAGATCACAAGGGAATCAACGGTACTAAAATACTTAACTCACCTGCTACAAAGCGGATTAAGCTACACATCCCTGAGGGTGCACTTGGCTGCGGTAGTGGCCTACACAAGAGAAGAGACGGGGAAAAGTTTCTTCACCTCTCAAGTTGTGAAAAGATTTCTGTAAGGGGCGAAAAGAATCGCACCCCCAAAGAGGATGCCAGCACCAGCATGGAACCTCAACGTAGTGCTAACTCAATTGATGAAGGCACCCTTTGAACCTATTCACAAGACTACACTGCACATGCTCACACTAAAGACAGCCTTCTTAGTGGCTATCACGTCACTACGAAGAGTAAGTGAGTTGCAAGCGCTGAAACTCCAAGAGCCCTACTTGCAAATACACAAGGACAGGATTGTAATGAGGACGGACCCACACTTCATGCCAAAGGTGGTGTCTCGGTTCCACATTAACCAAACAATCCAAATACCAAGTTTTTTCCAAAAACCTTCCACACGAACAGAAAGGGCGCTGCACACACTAGACGCCAGAAGGGCTGTAATGCACTATATGGAGAGGACAAAGGAGTGCAGGAAAACAAAACAGTTTTGTCTCCTTTGCCAGCAGTTTTCTGGGACGACCAGTCACCAAGAATACGATTGCACGATGGATTGCACAGACAATTCAACTCTGCCACAAGCAGGCAGGACAACAGTTACAAGGAGCAGCTCAAGCTCACTCAACAAGGAAGAAGGGAGCAACAATTGCGTTTCTAGCGAACACACCTATCCAAGACATTTGCCAAGCTGCAACATGGTCTTCAGTGCATACGTTCACTAAGCACTACTGTGTGGATATTCCAATGAACAAGGAAGCGCAAGTAGGACAGAAGGTCTTACAACACATTTTCAGTAACCAATGCTCATCTTCCACCCAGCCACCGCTATAAGGGAAAAACCGCTACTAAGTCTATGCACAGCATAGTGAATCCAGAAAGATTCACGCTGCAAAATGTATAGTTTCTTACCTGTCGGTGTAGTTTTGCAGCTTGAAGACTTTCTGGATTCACTAGCAATCCCACCCTCCTCCGCCAGAAAGATGAGACATGAGGACAAAGGAGGTAAAATTGCATACATAGCTAAAGGGATCAAGCAAAGCGGACAAAAAAAAAAAAAGAATCCGGAGATGGCGACCAAAGGTGGGAGCTTCCGCAGGAAGCGCGTCGACGTCACGAAGGACACCAAATGGTGGGACGTCGCCGCCCACCTGGGCCACGAAAAAAAGAGAGAAAATACTACGATTCCGGACCCAACCACAAGATGGCGGAATAATGCACAGCATAGTGAATCCAGAAAGTCTTCAAGCTGCAAAACTACACCGACAGGTAAGAAACTATACGTTCTCCATGCCAGTACAGCGGTGACTGATTCATATGACATTCCCCAGATAGATGTTTGCTGCTAGCTGACACCTGACAGTCCACACATCCTTGTGGTGCTTGGCTGCATGCTGTCCTTGCAAGCTTTGCCTCTAATGCTCTATGGCATCCTCCATCGCCACATTAACTTTTTGTTCAGTTCATTATGTTTTGCTACCTTTCCTTGGTTCAGCACACATATGCTATATTTAGAGCTTCATAGGGCTGTGATATTCTGGAGGATGTTTGCTGTTTTAGTGTAGAAATCCCTGCATAAATGTATGCATAGTCTTTTGAGCATATTGCAGTGTGGTCTATTGAAGAGGAACTGACATCCTTGTCATCTTGTGAACAGCCTATGTGGTGAAGAGAGCAGGGGCCAAGGTGCTTGCAACCAGTTTCTTTTAGGGGTCCAGGGCAGTGACTGTCTGGTAGCCCTATGGCCACAAAACATACTTTGTGTGAGCTACAACATGCAACACATATTTGTCATGTGAATATGCTCTTTTTGGTTCATCTGTCCTTATCGGACCAGCTAGAAATTCAGACGACTGGTGTGAAGAAGTTTGACTTGCATGGTCTTGGGTTTGCAAAACACAAACATGCATGGCTTTTTCCTCTAGATTTTGCTACAGGTCAGTTTCCATTGCAGCAGATTCTAAGGTAACTGAGCCAAAATTGTGCCCTGATCCCCGCCTTATTATAGCTTGGCCAAGGGTCCGTACTTACTAATAAGAGAAGCTCTCTGAGCAAACAAAGGTGCAACTGTAGACTGCTGGCTGCATGGACCCTCTAGACTAGGTAGTGAATATACCAAGCCTGAACTTGATCCCTAAGGGACACTTGCTCAAGCTCCCAAATCGTCCTATTCCGGGCACTCCGACATCGTGTGGGTAATGAGCACAATGTGAAGCAGAAATCTGAAAGCATGTAACAAATCTCCTGCCTCCCATGGATAATCGGTGCTTTACATGTCCGCCTCAGTTCCCGCAAGGTGGCAAATACTCTAATTCATGTGCATTAGAATCTGGGAAGTAATATCCTAACATCAAGGAACCTATGTAAGGAATTATTTCAATGCCTTTAGTGTCACATATGAATGGGGTTATTTAAATGTACTAAGTGACTGCTGCTGTAGGAATTTATGGCATTTTCTGATATTCGGAGTGGTGGTAATTTATTTTTTATGATTCTCAGATATTGCAGTGAAAAAGAACTGTCAGTCATGTGGGTATATCTGGGAGATCTGGCCTGTTCTCCATGTCCTAGGGCATGTAGTTTGTACTGGGTAATGTCACTGATTTTTATTATTTCCTCTCGTCCCGGGGTCCTGGATACTTTTATTTGGAACGGTTAGCCAAGATTTCTATAGTTTGTTGGACTCTACTGGTAGCCACAGTTGAGGGATGCTCTGGTCTCATCTGTAATGACACATGAGGAGAAAAGAAAGGAATGTATTATGAATTACCAGCGGTTCAAGTTGATTCAGGCACTTCATTCGATGCTGCCTGTTCCAACTACCTTCAGGCTCTTTTTCAGTTCAGCCACGCCTTTAAGTCCCTCTGTAAATAGTTCACCTACTTAATCATGGAGCGGGCATAAGAGCTGATGGAGGCTTTTTTAACCAGTCACACTACTCTGTTTCTATGCCACATTTTTAGAAATGTTTCGTCCTCTTATGTCGCCCTGGCACATCTTAGGAAGCTTGTGTCTGTTGCTCTAAGTATATTTGCTGTGTAGTTGTTCAGATATCATTGCCTCCCTTTTTCCTACAGGGTGAGATCAGAGCCACGGCATTCAATGAACAGGTGGACAAGTTCTACACCCTCATCGAGCTGAATAAGGTATTTGTGTTGTCATCCTCTGTTAGGAGAGTTGGCTGTTGTCTGATGGTGTCTGGTCTCTGACTGAGGTGTGGGCAGACGTGTATTGAAACTGTTCCAAGTGGTGAAATAGGTGTCCAGCACTAGGCCAGGCACTGGACATACAGGGTAGTATCCCTTTTCGGTCTGAGGACTGGTTTGACTGGCATCTCTACCAGATCTTCGTTGAACCAAGGCTCTCAAGTGCCCAGATTTTTTGCTGTGTGTTAGAGCAGTGAAATTAACTTTGCTCACTGAACAGCTTTGCTTTCCAGGTGTATTACTTTTCTAAGGGCACTCTGAAGATAGCCAATAAGCAGTACACAGCTGTGAAAAATGACTATGAGATGACGTTCAACAATGAGACTTCGGTTATCCCCTGTGAAGACTCCTCCGATGTCCCCAGTGTACAGTTTGATTTTGTGCCCATCAATGATCTGGAGAATAAAAGCAAAGACTCTATGATTGGTAAGTCTGAGGGATTGAGGAGAGGAGGGTGACTTATTAAGAGCAAGGACTCCATAGTTTGATATCTGAGCAGTTGGATCCCTGGGTGGTGCTAGGAGTAATTGCAGAACAACCAACGCGAATCCTCAATCAATGATTTCCAGTTATGTTTTGAAGGATAGCATATACTCTGCAAGCTTTTGTTACAAGGAGGATGTTTTTTGGTATGTGGGTTTAAAGGTCTGCTTTAGAATTTATGCTATGAAGTACTGAAGACCCAGCATAAACAATGTGAGAGCTGGTTAAGAGGCCCTTGTTGGAGCACATTCTACTCCAATGTAATTTGAATAAAAGGTACCCTGGGACAGGTGGTCGCTGCATGCAACTTTCCAGTGTATGTTTCCAAAGTCTGGACTATTGAATAAAGCCATAACTAGTTGCACTACACTGATCTTTTGATCTTACACGCTGGCCTTTCGCGTAATACATGGCGTCTGTGTTTCAGATATCATTGGAATATGTAAGAGCTATGAAGAGGTCTCTAAAATCACTGTGAAATCGAACAATCGTGAGGTCTCAAAAAGAAACATATACTTGATGGACACATCTGGAAAAATGGTGTCTACCACTCTGTGGGGAGAGGATGTAAGTGCTCGGGTGAACATATTCTGGTCCTTTTTTTTAATACTGTATTATCACATTCGATTTTCAGCCGTTTACAGCACTATACTAATCTAATACTTGTATGTTAAATTCCTTCCTACTCTGAGTTGGAGCAGGTTGAGGAAGGGGCTTTTTGATACCATGTTTCTGTGACTGGAATTAGTCAGTTGTTGCCGTTGGGTGTGGGCCTGGAGGTGGGGATGTTGCTAACTTGTGTTAGCATGGTCAGTGATATGGACTTCTCTTAAAGAATTGGAAGAGCAAAGTCTCTGCCGAATGGAGTTCTCAGACTATTTTAGTCGGATCAAGATAATATCTGTGGAGGGGGGTAGGGAGGGTGAGACAGAGATATTTATACTTTTGTGATGTTATGTTAGGTTATGTTGATTTGTATAGCGCACAGATCACCCGAGAGGGTATCCAGGTGCTGGGTAGGTGTGCGGTCCCCAAGGTGCTTATACGAAGAGCCAGGTCTTCAGCTTCTTGCGAAACTCAAGAAGTGAGGAGGAGGCTCTGATGTCCTGAGCAAGGTCGTTCCGTGTCTTTGGTGCGATGTAGGAGAATGCGCGACCTCCAGGTTTTCTTTTGCAGATGCGGAGAGTGTGCGAGTGAGGCAGAGCTTAGGTGTCTGGTAGGTTAGTGAAAGAGTATGCAGCTGTTAAGGTATTCTGGTCCTGTGTTGTGTAGTGATTTGTATGTGTGCGTGTTATGTTCAGTGGTATGTTTAATATTCTACTTGTGAGTATGTAGGGCAGGTGATGCTGTTTTACAACAGTGTGCATAATGTTAACACATCTGCTGGGTGATTAAGGAAACAGGAGTGGAATGTTGATTTGTGTTTACTGTGGTTCTTGACCCATGTCTTCCTTTTGTAGGCAGAAAAGTTTGATGGCTCACGGCAGCCAGTGGTGGCCATCAAAGGTGCACGGCTCTCAGACTTCGGGGGACGTTCTATCTCTGTGCTGTCCTCCAGCACGGTCATCCTGAACCCAGACATTCCAGAGGCCTTCAAACTTCGCGGATGGTACGCCTTGAGGGAGACGTTTGGTTTGTGGGTGGGGCTAGTGGTGGGGGTAGGGCAGTTTATATTCTCTCTCTGGTGTATTATGATTATTATTTCTAATTTGACCTCAAGAAAACATCACTGTAATTAAAACTGCACTTTTTTTTCATGATCGTCATACCCCAAATCATGCTTTCAGCTATTCTAACTAAATTGTTCTGCAGTGAGCAAGGTTCTCTCGAGTTTGTGAAACCTTTTAAAGCTCCTTCCTTTATTTTCATGGTGAAAGTGGAGTGTGTGGTGATTCCTTCAGGTGTTGGGTGGCCCATTCCATCAGACCACTTAACTCGCAAATGAGGTCCTGCAAACGAATGCTCGTCTATATGTACTTTTCAGGACAATTAATAGTTCTGGACTTGTGTGCATGCAAACCATTTTGTTAAATTCCCATCCCAAGCTACACAAATGTAATCAGGTAACTGCCCCACCAACAGCTTCCTCCTGGTATCTGCTTTTTGCTTGGCTCTTCCTGCCTTTATAGTCAATGGCTCTGTTTGGCATAGACCAAAGCCTGGTTTGTACACCACCATAGCATGAACTGCCCCCCTGGTGGAATGCACGGTCTCCAATCTGGTCCCCTTTATTTGACAGTTATCTTTTGTTAACTTTCCTTGAGAGCTTCCTGAACCGTACACAGATGATGGATACATGGCTGGTATATTATTCTTTCCACAGCTTCCCTTTGGCTAGCCTCCAGTTCCAACTCTGCGAGTACGTTTAAAGGGAAAATGTAACAACTGCAACCTGCCGTCTGATGCACTAATCAAACTCCACTTCTACAAACATTGTCTGTAGTCTGGAAGACAGTAGAACCAATCTGGCACATGTCTCAGGATTTAAACTCTGAAAAAGATAAAATCATAAATAATCGTTTTGGTACTCTGTTACTGGAGAACACCGTAATTTCATGCTACTATCGTGCTTTGCCATGTCACAGGAGGAAGGAATGATGTGGCATGCGTTGCTCACCAAAAGTGATCAAACATTGTGAAGGTCTGATCAAGTCCTAGAGCAATGTTTTGTCATTAGAGACCTCCCCAGTCCAAAAAAGCTAAATCTTCTTTGTAGGGAGTTGGGAGGACTGAGGAATGTTTGGCTTCTTACTGTAGGAGTTAAGTTTCCCACTGTCGTATCTTGCCATTATGGCTGTTTGTTATAGCACTTACACTGCCCTGAGCCGCTTCTCGGTGCTGCAGGGGAACTGAAGTGGAAAGAAGGGGATTGAAAGTATATTCCACCAAGAGAAGATGTTGCCGGCCAGAGCGGTGACCATGAGAGGAAGTTACCTGACTGTGTGGAGAAACCAAGGGGTGCGCAGAATTGAGAGAGGTACTATTTCCTGAGCAAGAGCACAGTTTAGCAGGTGACGTGTTCCCCAATCTGCTTATAGTACCATAAAATGTCTGAAGACCGGTGCTTCCTGCTCCCTTTTGGCTACTTACTCTGAGTCTGTGAAGTGGAGTAAAAAAAAACACAAAAACCTTTTAAACCTTTGGTAGGCCTCCCACACTTTATGCAATGAAACAACCTAGGTCCTTAATCTCATATTGTAGTAAAAGGTCTTCTGCTAAGCTCATACTTCTGCATGAAAGTGACCCTGTAGTGCATTTGACAAATAAAAAGCGGTAGTACTGGCACTGAATCTAGGCCTGGACAAATTTTTAATTTGCCTGCGAAAGTCAAAAATATATTACGTGAAATTGGCGAAATGTTCCTTTATGCAATTTCATGCACCTCACATAAACTCTCTAGAGATACCAGTAGGCGACTGATTTGCATGGAAAATGTCTCACCAAAGGACATTTTCTCCTTGAACCAGCCTCTTGCTGGTATTGCGCAATGCTTTTTTTTTTTTTTTTTTTACGTCTGATGCAAACTGATATTGTTAAACCATATTTTAATATGATAGCGTAATTTGGTGAAAATCACATGGAATTTTATGAAATTTCTCTTTAAAAAAAATTGCTTGATTTTACACAACCTTAACTGAAGATTGGAGGCTGCAGCGGAATCACTGATTTTAAACCTGTGATTCCAAGTTACACTCAGATTTCAACCTAGAGTACAGAGGTGTCCGGTTATATTTAATGCTTTCGGAAACTGCCTTTTGCAAACGGAGCCTGATCGTACTGCCATTGCAGTATTCAAAAGACCAAATAGTATCGAGGCTGTGTCAAACACTTCAGAATTGGGTTTAGTGTTAACCACACAACATGGGAATCGGAATGAAGATAAGAAAAGTTCTGATGATAGGCTCTAGTAGCTCGTCTCTTTACTGGAGTAAGTGTGTTGAAATACTCAAGATCCCCAACTCAAGATCAGCCTCTGAGGCTAACGAGTATGGGCAAGAAAACATTTCTTAGACAATACACATCAGAAATTACCCAGGGGGCAGCCTTGTGACCCAGCTTAACTTGTCTCATTTGAGAAAGATTGAGATGAAAATAATTTAAACCAAGAGGGTATTGTCCATGGGCCATTTTTAGACCAGTGAGGTCGATAATTAGTCTGTAGCCAGGTTTGATTTGGCTCATTTTGTATTTGAGGTGTAGTCTACAAAGTTCGGCTCCGATGACAGTGGTCACAATCAGACTGTGCTGACGCATTTTGTGGCTTTCAATGGTTTTTACAGCAAAATCACCTGCAAGGATAGACTTCTTTAACCAGTAGTGCACTTTTACTGCAGAGGACTGGACACATTTTCGTGTGCAATGGCTGTCATGAGTGGTGGTGGGCAGAGCACCTTGACTCTCAAAAGTTAAATCTCCAAGCTGTTGTCATGTTGGTCGGTTCCATCTCCACTGAACATTTGTAACAATCCACTTATTGGCTAATTCTTCCACTACGCCCCTCCTCAAGCGGCTAAGAAACAACTTTGTTTGAATCTCTCTTCCTCAGGTTTGATTCGGAGGGTCAGGTAATGGAAGCATCATCCATCTCTGATATGAAAGGCGGAGGAGGAGGAGGTGGAAACACCAACTGGAAAACTCTGTCCGAAGTTAAATCGGAGAACTTGGGCCATGGAGAGAAGGTGAGCTGTGTGTCCCAGTCCGCCTGTAATTCAAGGTCTGACAATCTTGGTTCTTCAGGGCAATTACGGGACTTGGGGTAAAATTGTTAAAAAATACAAATTTATTGAAGGTTCCGAATCAATGTGTGTTTCTTCATCAGTTAAGCAAATTATTTTTGAGCTCTTGGGGATTAATACAAAGCATTTTCCAGCTGGACACAATAGCCCTGTACTCTGTCAGTTGAAGCTGTCTTGGTCTCATCTTGTTGCCTTTACATCTTTATATACATGTTTTGGCTATTGCCTGTACTTGTTCCCACTCTTAGTAGAATTTACATGTACAAAGTTGTAGGGAAAGGGCACTTTTTGGCCCCATTTGTTGACAGCCTCTGTGCCGTTTTTTTTTACTCTGAAGTGCTCTGTGCCATGCTGTCCAGGCCCCAGTGCAAGTGCGCTGACTCCAAAAGTATGTGCACAGTTGATTAGTGCAGGTTTGACACATTTAACTTACCAATTTGCCTTTAGTATATGGTGAAAGAGGTACCAAGGGCTAATAAGTTAAATCTCGCTATTGTACTGCAGCTCTTAATTGTAACATCACTACACTGACATGGTGAAAATGTGACTCTAGACCTGCCACTGCAGCCTAGTTGGGCAGCTTTAAAACTGCCAGCCTGAGATGGTAAAATAAACCCTTTTGCAAGGTCAACACCTTTGCTTTTCAATATTAATGACCCACTTCTAGGAAAGGCCTTAGTTACCCACCAGGCAGGGTGCTAAATATTAAAAACAAAGGCAATTGCATCTTGTGTTTAACATGCACTGACAGTGAAAACACGAAATCAGCGTTTTCACTGTAGTAAGGCTTGTGATTCCATTAGCTAAAATGGAGTTACACTAGCCAGCACGCTCAGTGCTTACTTCCATTTTGGACTACCACATATATTACTCCAAGGTATCAAAATAATCGTTACATTAAACCCAACTCATGGCTGAGATCGAATTTAAGGTAACTTTTAATAGCAAGGTGACTTTAGAAAGTCACTACTTTGTTGCCTAAAACCTCTGGCGGCCTTTGCTGACTATCTGCTGCAGTTACCCAATACAGTAGGCTGCCCCCCTTCTAGGAAGTGTGAAGCACTCCCATGGACAGGAACAAAGTGAACTGTTGGTGGGAGGACGTGTGACCTTATCCAGCAGGATGACAATGGGACTGTGGCCACAGATGGCTCAGCTTCAAAAGGCTGCCGCCTCAGTGAATTAAAATGCCCGATCACACCACTCCTTTGTGTAGCCAGACAGGTTACATGCCATCCAGAGTGGGAAAATTCATGTAGATCCTGTTTTCCAGCAGAAGTGGCTCATTATCCTGGGTGTGCCCAGAGCTCCTCACAGGGGATAAAGACCGGAGCCATCTTCGATTCAGGCAGAGAAGGGTACTCTGGGATTGTTTTTGGCCGAACCCCCGTGAAGTGATGTAAAGTGGGAACGGTTGCCCTGTGGGAACTGCTGCTCTATTGGCTATTAAGTCACCCTCTCCCACAAAAACTAAGATGTCATAGAAGTGGCAGCCCTGGCACACAGTTCTCAGATCGCTACAAGATTAGAAAGAAGACCGAAGGACTGCCCTGCTTGTCCCTGGACCCAGCAGAGAGAGGGTGCACCAAAGACTGTACTGCACCTGCTGTACCCGAGGTACTGCAAAGAGAGCCGTTCCTGCTGTCCCCACTTGTGGGAAAGGCTGGACGGAACAGGGGCAGCCTAACCCCGCCTGCATACAAACGCTTCAAGAACAACAGTTCCAAGTGGAACAATGAGATTTCTTAAGGTTGAACAATTAATCAAACATAATTAATCATTAAAAACATAATAGAAAAAGCTGGTCCCATATTATAAATCTATAGAAGAACATGTATTGGTTGTATCATACACAATGAAAAGGTTCTCTGTGCTCAAGTGATCACACCATAAAAAATACCATAGTGTGGAACAGTATTTACAAACCTATGACCATGAAACTATTTAACACAATTGCGGTACGAGCAATTCTCTAGTCTTGAAGTGCAAACATGTTCACATTGTCATGGAAGTCGACTGTGTTTTGAACCTATAATACTTGAGGGCCATCATCAAGACTATTAATTCAATGATGCAAGAGCATAACTCTTATAGAGCTGTGTGTGCCTGTATAATGCATCCATGGGCTTATGAGTTACCTCACCAGTTCTTTTTTTTTCTTCCTAACAGTCAGACTTAGAAACTTCTCTCAAGCGCAGCACATTTCTTACCAGGTCCTAGCTCTCCTACTTTTAGGTGTTTTTTTTTTTCTTCCCGCAGCTTTTCCCCCTCCTTGGCATTAAGCCAAGCCAGTTGTGCCATCTACAGTGTGGAACTGCTGACCACCATAACCTAGGTGTTTGTGGATCTGGCACACACGCTGCCCTTTTGAGCTAAACAGAATTGACCTCTCCTTGACTCACATACTTTGCATTATTCTGCCATCTTGTGATTGGGCCTAGAAATCGCGGCTTAGTAAAAGTGTTTTTTTTCTTTGTATTTTGGGGGGGGCATTAACCATAGGCACAGCCTATGAAATCACACACAGTCCGACAATGCCCCAGTGTGTTGTCTTAATCTTCAGATTTCTTTTCTGCAATTGGGTTAAAAAGCAAGAAAATCCACACGCAGATACTATGCTGGTAAATGGGATCCTAGTGTAGTAGAAGACAGGCAAAGTCATGATCTAATCGTAGAGCGCCATCTAAGCAGAACCACAGAGAGCTCCTCTACTCTTGCAAGTAGCAGGGCCTTCCAGGATTTCAAGACTTTTGCTCCAAAACCCTGTTTGGAACCTCCTTTTCCTCAGGGAGCAGGCACTTTGGTGGGAAGAACAAGCGTTCCAGCCATGCCTCAACATGGGCCACGCTGTCCCAGTGATTTCTTCGGGGTCTAGCCACCATCCTGTACACCATGCTAGGATGTCTACTCCACTTTGAGGGTATGCTTTTCATCGAACCAGATATATCTGTTCATACAGTGGTAATAGATAGCTGTGCCCTATAGCTTCCATGGGCCTCCAACATCAAGGCTATCACTGCATTGTTGGCATCCCAAAAACATCCTTTTAGGGTCAATCAAGCTGTCTTTATAATAAGATATTGCTCCTGGTATAACTTTGTTTAAAAACAAAAAAGGTGTTGTCAACAAAATTGTAACTTTGACATCTGAAGGTGTTTCTCCACTGCAGTAGCTCAAAAAGCTGACTTTTTTTGCAGGTACCAGAAGCTACTCAACACAATGACTGTGCTCAGTAGTTCTTCAGGAACGCTTTTTCCAACTTAGAAAACACAAGTACCTCTTTTCTATGGTAGGAAACCAGCACAATAAGTACAGGACACTGCTATAACGTCCCAGTGCCTCTCCTTGGGTCTTCGCCAAGATCTCGTCACAGGTGGCGTCTGTTTCTTGCAAAACTGGGAGATTCATTGCAGCCCTACTTAGATGAGTCTCCTCAGAACAGTGTGGGGGAAGGGAGCGGAGTCTGATCTGGTTTTGGTACCTTTGAGTAGTCCAGTTCGGTGCTCTTTCCTGTACAGCTTCTCTTCCTTTTCTATTTAACCTCATCCTCCGCTTACCTCCTCCTTCCTCTTCCCAATTTCTCCTCCTCTTTCGCCTCGGTTTCCTCCTCTTCCTTTTCCTCCTCTTTGGCCTCATTACTGTAGAGGATCAGATCTCCTTAACTGCCTGCCCCTCGTGTGCTGCAGGGCCCAGTTAAGGCAGCGGACAGAAACACACAGCTATACACAGTGTGGGCGAAGACCCCGAGCGGTCTCCAGCCCCTTTATTTATCTCCTCTGGTCGAGCCCGCCCCGAGGAGTGTTACAGGGTGCAACTTTGTTGTGTAGAGGCTGGGTGGCGCTCTACATCCCTCCTTTCCTTTAGTGGCTACATACCACTCATCTGCCGCTCCCGATGCAGGAATCACACAAAGTCTCTGAGTCGCTGACTGGGGGCAGGATACAGCCAGAGACCATACGTCTGGCTCTGAGAGCTGGGGGTTGGTCCTGGCCCTGCCGGGCTACTCGAGGAGGTGCCACCTCCAGGGGCTCAGCAAAGCGGGGTTTCAATTGGAATCGTTCCATCCACTCTCTCTGTAACGTGGCACTCTCCGCCTGATGCAGGGGAGGGCGCCAGATCAGTGACTTTGTTTCCTCCTCAGGATCGACGTCCCGCTCATTGCCTGGTCGGGGTCCAACCACCTTCTTGAACCAGGACACGTCCCTGGTCACCACTCGCACCCCTCTTCGTGCGGAGTTCATGGTCCCGTTGGTGGTGATGACCTTCCAAACCTGGGGCTTGTATGGCATCCTGAACTTCCACTCTGGGTACCTATCCTTGATGACCACATAGTCACGCACACATAGCGAGGAGAACTGTGCCCTTCGTGAGAGACTCGCCTTTTGGTTGGTAGCCTATCGCCTGGCCTGGGTGGCCTCGCCGTCCTACGCTGCTAGTGCCAGATGAGATCTGCTGGGATTTTGTCAGGTGGAGGCCGTCGGAACAGCAGATGAGACTGGGCACAGCAAGTGGTGCTGTGTGGGATCTGTCGGTAGGCGTTCAGAAATTTGTGGAGGCAGCTTTCGGCATCTTCTCCCTTTTCAACCCAAATCCGCAGCGCCCCGTTGAGGTTCCGCCCGAAGTGCTCCAACTCACCATTTGCCTGTGGCAATTGTGGTGTGATCTTCTGGTGCCGTATAGCAAGGGACGCTAAATAGTCTTTGAACTCTCGACGCTGGAATGGGGGACCGTTGTACTACTTGATCTCGTCCGGGAGGCCCAGCATCGCGAATGTTCTTTCAAATACTGCCTTGACTTAAGGGGTGGGGGAGAACCAATGAGCGAGACGACTTCGACCACAGGAAACTTGGAGTGAGAGTCCATGACTACGGTGCTGCTGCCGTCGGGGAGAAACAAAGGGGGGTTTTCGTCCAGGAGACGCCAGGTATGGACGTATTTTTAGAGTTATAGAAGAAAGGAGAACCTGACCGTCAGATTATGTGTCGCTATTTATTAGAGGGAGAAAAAGCAAAGACCATCGATTCATACGCTTTCTGTGTATTAATCACATATCTTCATATTTTTTTACATAGACATTTTATAAAAACATTAAGTGCATGTCAGAGTTAAATACATTCCATATACATAACACATGAGAAAACATAAACCTACTTAAGTGCAAATAATGTGAACATATACAAAATTAAATAAAGTGCAATTTACAGATTTCAGGAAATTACACCAGCAAATATACTGATATGCATTATTTGTTGTATGGCAGTTCCTCAAAGCAATATCTTTAAGAAAATTATACGGAACTACAGCCACACGGGAAAAAGAGAGTACTGCTCTGTGGGGCTCATTAGACAACATACGCCCTCTCCAGATGTACGAATTTTTCAAAATGCCCTCTGTGGCAACAATATGGAAATTGCCGACGCGTTTCCAATCCCTACGATTAATCACGGGATTTTCATCAGGGCTAAGAGCACGGTGTAACCTATAAATGAAATTAAAAATAAATAATTACCAAAAAGTGTGTCCAACCTTAACTCTATACTGTGGTATTATACCACTACCCATCACTTCTAAAGTACCTGAAGTATATTTCGCTTGTTTTATTGGAGGTAAAATCACGCCTGTGTCAAGTGTTCTTTTAGGTTCCAGGACCTGAAACAACCAGGACATTCTGTATCAGTAGTGGGAATCATGTTACTTTGTATCCCCCCTTAGTCAAAAGAGAAACTCAGAAACTCACGGTTAAATCTACTTGGGATGACCGGATTGGTTTTTTCACTGTCACTCAGAATTGAGGAGTGAATTGATAAAGTTTTGAACACCGGGTAAATTTTCACGCTTACTGTGAAAAAAGAAAAGCAAGTGGGCAGTTGTTTATTATTGCGTCTCACTAGATTAATTAAAAGAACTAAAGCGGCAACCTAAATGCACTTACTTGTCGATTGTGCACTCATTTTCATTAATCTTTTGGAGCGGCGTGTTTAAACATCGCGCGCCGTGTTTCTGAAAAGAAAACACATTAAGGTTACCGCACGCGAGTAAAACGTTGTGCGACATGGCTCAAACACGAGTTATTTCATGAGAAAGGGGAGCTGCTAACTTACTTCAGGGTTGTTCTAGACTGTGTTCAAAAGGATCCTCCCGCTCGTGATTTCAAACAAGAGTGATTGTTAGTTTGAAATTTGGCCCATATCCTGTTCAACAGGAAGTATTAGGCATTCATCTTTGAGGGGATTCTGGGAATTGTAGTTGTTAGACTGCAATTTGGGACGTTAGATGTTTGTAAGTCTACCCTCGAACCTTCATGGTGCTTTTATACAAAGGCTCCGAAGTTGTTGTTTTTCTAAAAAGTTTTTTTATTATTAAGGGTTTATAGTGTTTTACAGGGGACTCAGCGTAAAACGTAAAACTTGGTGCAGTTCGGCCATCTCGTTTAAACCGTCCGCCACACAGTTATATTTCATGCCGTCGGGGAAGCATCCAAAGTCGATGCTGAATTTCGACCATCGTTCGCTGCTGGGCTCTTCGTGAGGAGTGGTGCCGGCGTCGGATCTCCCCATGTAATCGTGCATGAGTGGCATCTGCGAATGACCTAGTCTACCAGGGCATCCATCCCTGGGAATCCCACTTTGTTGCGGAGACAGACTTTGTCTTTGCCACTTAGTGCCCGACATGGGCAAGATCAACGACTTGGTACTGCAGTTCGTTTGGGATTACAATTACTTGGCCACAAAGTACCAATCTGATTTCCTTCACTGAGCTCACTGCGGACTCGCCACAGTTATTGCCTTGCGAATTGGTCCTCTGCGGTCAGCGACCGGGCGCCATCCAGAAAATGCTGCCACTTCCTGTGTCAAAGCCTCCTTGACATTTGCCAGGTTCCCGTCTTGGTCGATCACTGCCCCGATCTCCTCCAGCGTCAGCATCTTGGGGCACGCCTCTTGGGTGATCATCTTGACAAACTCTTCTGTGTGCTCTTCTTGGCGGGGTGCTGTATGTCTGCCGCGATGGGGTGGCACGACAGGTAATCGGTTAGGTTGCTGGCACCATGGCGATAGATGACATCGAACCGGTAGGCCTGGAGTTGCACCACCCACCTTTCTATCCTGGGGGGTGCTAAGCGTGTGGTTCCAGTGAACAAGGGAATTAGTGGTTTGTGGTCTGCAACCACCCTGAACTTGTGGACATAGAGGTAGAGGTGGAAGTGCTGGCAGGCCCATTTGATGGCAAGAGCCTCTCTCTCAATTTGGGTATATCTCAGCTCAGTTTCTGATAGTGTTCGGCTTGCATACGCTACAGGTAGCCAGTCTTTATTTGCATTTTCCTGCAGGAGTACGGCTCCGAGGCCGACTGGGCTCGTGTCCACGACCAACTCTTTGTGCCTCCCGGGGTGGAAGAGGGCCATGGCGGTCTTGTCCATCAGAGCGTCCTTAATAGCATGGAAAGCTGTGCTTGCTTGTGATTTCCATTCACCAGGGCACACCACTTCGTGTGAGGGCTCTCAGGGGGTTCCGACAGAGTCAAAGTTTGTTATGATGCGACCACAGTGGGTAGCCATCCCTAGAAAACTGCTGACTTCTGTCTGGGTGGTGGGGATCTACGCAGTCTGGATGGTGACAGCTTTCTTCGGATCTACTTGGAGACCATCACGTGAGAATACATATCGGAAGAAGTTGATAGACTCTTGGTAAAACGAGCACTTAGCTTTGTTCAGGGTAAGGCCACTAACTGCCAACCGTCGGAGCGTGTCTCGGAGATGCACATGATGTTCCTCTAGTAGCTGGAGAATATCAGAATGTCATCGCTGAGGTTCAGGACACCCTGCAGGCCCGACAGAGTCTCCCTGATGGCGTTTTGGAAGACCTCTGCGGCCGACGACATCCCTAAAGCTCAGCCGTTTGTATCATCTCAGGCCCACGTGGGTAGAGAAGGTAGTAATGTACCGGCTCTCAGGGGCAAGTTCGAGCTGGTGGTACCCTAAGTTGAGGTCGAGCTTGGAGAACCACTTCGCCCCATTGAGGTCGGCTCCGATATCATCCATGGTGGGTGTCCGGTGGCGTTCCCTCTTCACAGCCTGGTTGGAGAGGCGCATGTCAACACAAAGTCTGATGGCTCCTGGCTGCTTGGGCTTTGGGGCGATGATCAGGGGTGACACCCAGGGGGTTGGGCCAGTGACCTTCTCAATAACGCCCATATCCTCCACCTGTGGTCTTAGGTGGAAGGGAACTCTTCGGTGTCTCAGTGCTGTCGGCCGGATCAAGGTGGCAATGTTCAGCTTGAATTGCTTGTCTTTGAGCTTGCAGAGACCCTCGAATAACAGCGGGAATACACGCAGGATGGGGTCCTCATGCGAGTCGTGAATTTGGTTGGTGAAGAGCACCAGCCCCAGGTCCTCTGCCGTGTGGCAGCTGAGTAGCGTGCCCTTTTTTTTGTCCGTAACATGAAATCTGGCCCTGGTGATTTGCTTCTCGCAGGCTACCTCCACTTCAATCACCCCTTGCAGAGGGAGGGGCTCCGTACCCCGGTAGGTATAGATCTTCGCCTTGGTGGGGGAGAGGGGGGAGCAGGGTGTGAGGCGCTCGTACTGCTCTGAGTCCATGACCTTCACGGACGCGCCAGTGTCGGAGTGCTTTTACAGTGGAGCTCGCTACTCGGATGGTGCACATGGGAGGCGGCCGCCTACGCCGGTTGGTGCGGCTGGCAAAGGACACCACGAACACGTTGTCTTCTCCTTCCATGTTGAATCCAGGACCTGGTGAGGTGACCTCTTCCTGCCCTAGTGGGTCCTCGAGCGAAAGTTGCTTGATGTTGGCTGACATCCCGCGTGGCCTCCCAAAGGTGGCTTTCGACCTCCCACTCCGACAGACCTTCGCAAAGTGGTTCGGTTTGCCGCACTTGGAGCAGATTTTTCCTTTTGCGAAGCAGAGACCAGATGTGGAGTGTTCAGCACCACAGTTTCCACAGGGCCCACTCATTGGCGTTTTCGGAGCCACGCGAGCGGGGCCTTGGCGCTTCTAGGTGGCATCCACCCCTTCTTCCTTGATATGGGCCGATCTGGAGGTGCTGGGTGCCTGTTGAGGGCTGCTTCCATCTCTTCAGCTTGAGAATTCGAGAGCTCGTGGGATCGAATATAAGGATGTCGTCGAGTGATATCCCTGGCTGCCTGAGGATTAGCCGTTGTAGCATCACCGACCGACACCCTTGGATGAGTTGGGCCCGTATCTCCTCCTGCTGGTCGTGGAAGGTGCATGTGCTCGCGAGCTTTCTCAGGCGTGCATAGAAGACGTCAGATTCATTATCGGGCTGTTTGGCTTGGCGTTGTTTGAAACGCTCGAAGTCCGGGTTGATCTGGGGGTGCAAATGCCTGTTGAGCACTGTGGCATTGAAATAGTAGTCACCTGTGTCTGGGACAGTCTCAAACAGATTGTACAACTCCCCGCCGCCGTAGTGCATGAGCAGCGACCTCTTGATGGGCCCCGTCCGTCTCCCTCTGCCTCTGAAGTAGTAGTTGAGGCGCCCGATCCACAACCCCCATCGAGGGGCCGCTGTTGCGGGGTTGGAGAGCTCACTGAATGGCTGGAGGGGCGTCACTGCCGCGTGGCTATGGTGTTGCGGTGGCAGGGCTGCATCTCTTGGCAGTACGGCTGCGCTGGCTTGTGCCGGTGTGCTCATGTTGCAGGAGCTGGTCTAGTGATCACGTGGAGCTGGAGTGAAAGATAAACGGGGAGGGGCCGGGCCAAAACTGGCAAGCCGTTGTGTGTCCCTGAATAACCTCCCACGGTACATTGCCTGTTACCTCCTGCAGTCTTGAGTGATGGAGTAGAGTATTGTGGCTTTTACACCAGGACAGCCTTTAGGACAACCTCTGTGATAACACTTAAGAGTCCCCCTTTTTTTATTCTTCAGGCAGTGCCTTGTCCAATTCTTCTTCTTTTTTTTATCACACTTGCACCGGGAGGCAGGCTCATGCTCACTCTCGCCAGGAGGTAGGCTCCAATCGTTCAGCCACACTGCACAACCTGGCCGCCGGGGGCTGCTGAGACATGTGTGCCTCTCTGCGGGAGGGCGGGGCAGGGTCCGCTGAGGGAAAACTGGAGCTGGTATGAGCCGGGTCAAAGCGAGGCAGGGCGGTGCCGCAACCCCCGCGTGCAGGCAGGACTCGCTTGAGCCGGCCTGGCTGTTGGGCCCACACTTGAGGTAAGCTGTAATTGGGGTCGGCATGCTGCTGTGGGGTCTCCGGAGACTGCAGCGGGGACCGCAGGGGCCAGACTTGAGCGTCAGGCTACTGTCAGCCAGGTGTGGTGGGATCGCCGCACGGTGACTGCAGCCGGGGGTGCCGGGGATGCTGTGCCGGATTGCAGAGCCCGGTCGAGGATGAGGCTCACGCAGACTGTTGCGCAGGACAGCCGAGATGCAGTCTTGCATGGCGTGGGTGAGTACCGGCCTCTTCGCCAGTGTAGAGGGTCAGGTCTCCTTAGCGGCCTGCCACTCGTGTCCTGCAGGGCCTAGTTGAGGCGGCGGACAGAAACACACACCACACAGATATACAGTGTGGGCGATGACCCGAGCGGTCTCCAGCCCCTTTATTTATCTCCTCTGGGTGAGCCCGCCCCGAGGAGTGTTACAGGGTGCAACTTTGTTGTGCAGAGGCCGGGTGGCTCTCTACAATCTCCTCCATTTCTTTCTCTTGTTCGTCCTCATTTTTCATTTTCTTCCTCCTTCCCTTGGCTCTGCTCCCCCTCCTTTCCTTCCTTATTCCTTTCCTGTAGATACTGAGGACCCCAGAAGATCAGGGAGAGCCTACAGTGCTGACGTCTGACCATCCGATACCTGTTACTGTGACTGCCCGAGGACAGATGTCATGTCATGGAGGGAGGGAGCGTTCTACGACGTTTTCACTTGGCAGCAGGAAGGAAATCCTTCACCACTATCCAGTATAACAATAAATGGCTGAGACTCTGCTGCTGAGCACTAGCAATGAATATTACAGTTTGTGTGTGACCAGCGAGTGATGGTATTTTCTTTTTTGCAGACTGCAGGTGGACATTTTGAACACACCTTGCGGCCATTAAGAAAAGAGCCCACGGGTGATTGAGGGGTTAGGGTTGGAGGGCCGAGGGTTAGGGTCGGTCTTTCTCCATGCCCCTCGAGGCCATCATGAGTTATCGGACTGGACTAATGCCCTGGAACCTTGGGACCTGAACCAGCTCCATAGAAAGCTGATGCCTGAAGCCATTGTGTGGCAATGTTCATGCTCATAAGACTGGCCAGGTGCATAAACGAGCTTGAATCCCTTTGGGCCTCAGTGCCTTTCAGAAAACTCCACATAGGTGGTTCTGCAGACCCGCCCTTTCTTTGATTTCACAGGACTGTTGGAATTTCACCTGAACAAAGATTCTTCTCCTGTCGTGTTTTTCACACCCACTTGCCCCCTGACTTTGGGAACTTTGGATAATTGTAATGGGTAAATGGTCAGAAATGTGCTGTATGCGCGCCCGCATTCTCCTGCCACTCGCCGCAGTACTGTTCCCAGCAGCGATATGCGCTTTGGCCAGCAAGTTCTGTTCGCCAAGGCCCCAGCTACCCAGCGCTGCCGTTATTCTCCTAGTGGCTGCGGCATCTGCACACAAGATGAGAATGGGAAAGAGGCAGAACGGAAGCGTATTATAAAGTGACTCTTATGGAGCCTCAATGTTAGTCTGTAGGCTCTTTTCTATTATCACGGCCCTCCTGCTGATGCCCCAGTAATCGCTCTGAAAAATGCACCAATTTGTTCCTTTTTCGGTGATGTGAAATTGCGAGGGCATTAGCTGGTGCAATGATGTGCGCGGGTCGCCTATGACTAATGCAAGCATCACGGAAAGCTCCGTCTCGCCGCTAGGTGGCAGCGATGTCCACAAACGAATAATGGGAAAGCACCTTTGGATAAGTAGCGTGCCCGTAAATGAAACTTCATCCTTTTTGCCTGACGTGCTATTTCTGCTGCGAATCTCAAAAGGCGTTGCTACCTGCCTTCTTTCCAACCTGCATCCTTAAATGGTATGGGGATGGTTGCACAGGCTAGATCGGAAAAGGGCCCTATGCTATTATATATACTGCTCGGGTGAGCACCTTGATGGGGCTGTTTGGAGGCACACTGTTCCCTTTTGGGTTGCCCTGTGCATGTCCCTATGTTACCCGCTGGCTAAGGACTCGTCTGTTCTCATCGGCACTTATTCCTGGAGGAGCACGGCTTCCACGTTTGTTATCCTGGGAGCAGCTCCAGTCCTAGATAATTCCAAAGCTCTTTTCTGTACATACGTTTTTTCCCCCAAAATCATTACTGCTTTGGCTTGATTGCAAGGTTGGAGAAGCAGTTAAAGCAGTTTTTAAACAGTTATTGGTTTAAATCATGGCTATGGCCCCCTGACCACCAACGATTAGTTTGGGAGTCCTTCTGCTGAGGAAAAGATACTTGCCTTTGGTAGCTTTCTTTTTTGTGAGCATTTGATCTTCCCACAGATGATTTGTTGATCGTCGTTCTGCCCTCTTCTGAGGATGGTTGTGTTCTTTTGCATTCGGTTTGTAGCGTGTGTGGCTGTAGATACACATGCTCTGCATACTCCTGCCATCTAGTGTTGGGCACGGACATTTGCAGCTTGTTTTTCTTTGAAGAAGTCTGTCACAAGACTGTTGAAGAAAACAGCAGATACAGCAGCTAGAGGGATCAGCAATAATGTCTCCTTCGTAGGCATGCCTGGCAACACCACATCCTAAATGTACCTTTTGATGGTAGAGCATTTGTTCAGCCCTCGGGTCGATCAGATGCTCAAGAAAATCAAGAAGGATGCAGACTTATCAAAGTCTATGGGTGCTCTAAAATCTCTCACTCCAAAGTCTACTTATCGTACGCCACACCTCAGTGGAGGTAGCAAGTGTGGAGGCTCGGGCCACAGACCTCCTTATCAGCAATGTCAGCAGTCGAAGTCCTTTCAGAAGGGGGGCTACAGAGAAAATGGGCGGGGAAAGATGGGGGTGGCCCTGCAAGGGGCTCCTCTTCTACTAAACAGTAACTTCTCATACGCTTCTCCCCTCGACTGCACTACACCTGTTGGCGGATGAATACGCCATTTACTGCCACAGTAGAAAAGCATTCCATCAGATCAGTGGGTCCTCTCCATTGTGTGGGAACGGTACTGCGTCGAATTACCCACACCCCTTCCTGACATCCACCACCTTGTCATGTTCAGAACACACATCTCCTGGAGGAGGAGGTGCAAGCGTTCCTAGCAAAGGGTGCCACTATCCCTTCACCAACATGGTGTGGGGTGTACTCCCTGTACCTTCTTAGCCCCCAAAAAGAACGGCTCACTCTGACTGATCCTTGACCTCGGACCACAGGTTCATCTCCGCCAAACACTTCCACATGGTCACATTACAAGATGTAATCTCCTTACTATGCCAAGATGACTTCATGGCAGTGCTCGATCTGAAAGACTTCTGATTTCAAGTGCCTATACACCATGAACACTACCCGTATCCCCACTTTTGTGGTAAGTGGAAAGCACCATCAGTTCAAGGTTTTGCCCTTCAGCCTACTAAAGCCCCAATGGTATTTTACAAAGTTTCTGGTAGGCGTAGCACCCCATCTGGCAGAAACACCATTCATGTGTTTCTGTACGTAGATGACTGATTGATACAGAGCGGCAGCAAACAACAATGCTTAACGCACACTAAACTAGCAATGTCTCTCCTTCACAGACTAGGTTTTACCATTCGTGCAAAAGTCTCATCTCCATCCCTAACAAATTCAGCCCTTTCTGGGCTCAGTTCTGAATAAGGAAATAGGCAAAGCATATCCCAACAGAGGGTGGTGGCATACCTACAGCTGCTGCTTCTTTTTTCAGACATCGCTGTTCCATCACTGTCCACACTAATGAAACCGATGGGAATGATGGGTTCGTGCATAACGATTGTATTGCATGCCAGATCTGATAGACTACTAGCCGCAGATTCCTTAACGTAGAATTATCCCCAGGCGTGAGACTGGACCCGGAAAACTTTCTTTGCCCCAGCATCTATGCGCGCCGGGGGGCGGTACCACGTGACTCCGCCCTGACGTCCGCGGGCGTGACGTCAGCGAGGTCACATGAGCCCCGCCCCGGCGCGCTGACATCAGTTTCCTTCTTTTCCGCGTGCAACGCGGATCCGGAATCATGTCCCTGGCCTGTTTTCAGGCCTTCTTTTACGCTTTTGTGTTGTGGAACAGTGTTCGAATGCCTTCGGGCTTCAAGACGTTCAAGACTTCTTGTGTGCGTCAGATGTCGGCGACGGACCCTCACCCTATTTGCATGTGGTGTCTGGGCGAGCACCATGACTCTACGGACTGCGACGCTTGCCAGCATCTGAAGCCGAAGTCCCGGCGGGAGCGCCGGATGAAGCTCCTGTCGGCCCGCTTGTCCAGATCGGTGTCGTCACCGCGTCCGTCCCCCGCGGAAGGGCCCAGGAACCGCCGCTTCCGCCTCCGACATCGTCCTTCACTGAGGCCCCAGGGGCGTCGCTCGCCCGCCGGTAAGTCTTATAGTTTGTCCCCGAGGCCTGGTACCCGTTCTGCGGAGGGCGCGGGTTCTCCTCGGGACATGCGGCCTCGTTCGTCGCCACCCTATCTGCCGTTTCCTGGCGTTGGGGCGACGAGGGCCCAAATGGGAGCCTATGCTGCGGCTCTGCAGGCTTCCTTGGCCCCTCCTCCTCCTCTTCCTGAGACGTCCGCGGATCCCTTGCCACGTGCGGGGCTTTCCGCGGTGTCGCCGGCGGGTCCGGCGCCGACGGGTTCGGCTACAGGTTTTGGGGGTGTGGTGTCGTCGGGGTGCGGCCCTCTGGGGTTCCCCTCTTCGGCCCACGGCGCCTCTGCCTCGCCGCAAACCCCCGGTCCCTGTGGTGTTGCAGGAGATCGCCGGGACTCGCGGTTCGTCCCCGAGTCCCCCTCGGTCCTCTGGGCAGGCGGCGGCCTTGCCGGAGGCCGACGCCGCTCCGGCGTCGACGGCTGTCGGCCTTGGCGGCGCCGCGGGTGCTGGCTAGGGGCCGGGGCTTTTCCCCGGGTCCCTCTAGGGCCTCCGTGCAGGCGGCTGCCTCGTCGGAGGTCGGGTCGGCGCCTTTTCGGCGCCATTCTTTAGCCACCCCGGCTCCGACCCCGCCCCATTCTCCTGGGGCGCAAGTGATGGGTGGGGGTCGACTCGGTGTCCCCGGTGTCCGCACCGGCGCCGGTCGACGTCGCAACGGCGCCTGTGGCGGACTCCACGGCGCCGGGGTCGGGTCGTCGACTCTTCCCCAGAGGTCCCCTCCTCTCCGGAGGTTTGTCACCTTTTTGTCTCCTCTTCCCCGAAGACGGGCCGCCGCGTCGTTGCTTTTTCTCCGGCGTCTTCCAGGGAGGGCTCTTCGCCGTCCCCGCGATCTCGGTCTGCCCCAGAGGCGCCTCAGGCCCCCCACTCGTCCGTGGGTCCTCCATTCAGGGGCTGGCCGTTTTTTCATCCAGCTGGGCTCTGGGATGGCCGGCTTAGTTTACAGCCATCACCCACGGAGGAATTGCTCTCTCCCCCACGGCGCCCTATGGAGGCGGGTGCGCCTTTTGTCCGGGCCATTTCCACGGCCGCTGGCATTTTGCGCATGGGCGACCCCGGCAGCCCATTCCCTACGGACCATCTGTTAGAGGTTCTCCATCAGGGCTCTGGTGGACGGGAGCTGCTTCTTCCATTCGAAGCTTCGCTCCATACTTCTCTTCTGGGGGCGTCCTGCCACGGTTGATCCCGTGCCTCAGCCGCTCCTACATCGCCATCGCCCTGCTCTGCACGATCCAGTCTGTCTTCTTTCCACCCTTCTACACAGGGCCCTCTTCTGCAGACTGCTTTTCCTTCCCTGCCCTTGGTGTTTCCTCCGTCACGGGAGGCCCGGTCCTTGGATTCGTGGGGGCGTCACATCTTCGCTTCCTCTAGCGCTGCTTTGCGAGCGCTCAACACACTTTGCGTGTTGGCCAGGGCTACTTCCAGTCTGTGGGATTCCGTGGAGTCCCTTCTATCTGGTGCCTCCCCCAAAGGTGTCCGCGCTGATCTGCGGACCCATGTGTTGGATGGCCGGGAGTTGGCCGAGTTTATTCTTCGTTCGGCCTTAGATGTTTCTGATGCTCTTGGCTGCGCCATGGCAAGTTCAGTAGCTCTCCGTCGCCATGCTTGGTTGCTGGATAGCGTTTTTCCAGAGAATATTAGGGAGCGTCTGGTTGACCTGCCTTTTGATGGGGTTCTTTTGTTTAACACCCATGCGGACTCCGCCATTCAGAGGCTTCTTGCGGGGCTCCGGCCTCCTCCCCCTCCGTAAACTTGGCTTGTCGGTCCTCTGGTGCCTTATGGGAGGCGTTATCCCACCCCTTTTTTCTTGGGGGTCTAGTGATTCGCTTGGCCCGGTTGTGTGTTCCGTGTGGTTTGGCGTGCCTTCGGGGTCCTTAGGTTGGCCCCTCTGTACTGTTGGCTGCTGGTACGGCCTCCTTTTGGCTTCTGTGTCTTTTTTGGCTGATTGACAAGCCTTCTGTGGTGTTACCCGCAGGTCCTTTATGTTCTTGTCCTCTGCTGCGGAATTTTTTCCTAAGAGGTGTTCCCGTGTTTTCCTTGGGACGTATCATGCCCTAAGTGGGGTACTTGTAGCTATTACATAGCTCTGTCCTACGCTGGGGAGGTGTGGATGCCCTTTTTCGGGTTCCTTGCCTTTCCTGGCATCACTGTATACCGCTGGTGCGGTCTCTTTTGCCTTTTTCTTGGTGCAGCTTACGCTGCTCCCACGTCTGTCATTCTCAGTGTTCGCTACATCGCTAGGCCGGCCTGGCATGCCGTCTACGGCATCGTGTTGTGGCGTTTCCGCCTTCCTGTCCGGCGTTTCGGCCTGGTCCTCTGTCTGGTGTTCCAGGGGGGGGGCTACGTTTCTTCTGGCTTTCCTGTGCTCTGGTTGCCGGCTGGTCCATCCTCCGTGTCTCTCCTCTTTCTCTTCTGCCTGGTCCCACTTCTTTCGTGGGCCGGTGTGTGTGTGTCTCTGGCACGGCCCCCCTTTGGGGATTGTTCTGGATTTCCCTGGCCACTGTCCTTGGCTTGCGCCTGGCTTGTTCTGGGTGCACTGCTCCATGGTGTTGCCGGCTGCGCATGCCTGCTTGTTATGGTCCACCGCCGTGGCCCTTGGTGTGTTCCCTTGTGCCCCTGCCTCTTGTTCTGCTGGGGCTTTGCGCACCTGTGCCTTCTTCTTCGCCTGCCCCCTTTTGGCTGTGGAGCCGCTCCTGCCTTGTCCGCTGCCTTGCAGCTGATGCCTGTTCAGCTGCCCCCTATCGCTGTGTCTGTGTTTTCCTACGGCAGGCTCTGCCTCCGGTTCTGCCTCTTCTCCCTGGAGTTTGGGGTGGTTCGATTCTTCCTTGGTGCTCCTCTGGCGCTGTCTGCCCCTACGGGGTTTTCTGGCGGTTGTACCTTGGATGGGCTTGGGTTTTCCTGGCCGTCCCTTCGCCTCGTTCTTGCTTACTTCTGCTTGGTGAGGGCTGGGCCGCCCTTCTTGTCCCTGTGACACATCCCCTGCTGGGGCCCTGTGTTCTTCCAGGCTGATGAGATTCTCTCGCAGGCCCTCTTCCCCTCTGGGTATGGCTAGGGTATCTATTCTACGTTAAGGAATCTGCGGCTAGTAGTCTCTATCAGATGTACAAGTTACTTACCTTCGGTAACGAAGTATCTGGTAGAGAAGATTCTAGCCGCAGATTCCTTCACGACCCGCCCTTCCCCGTTCTGCGAGGACCTTCTGTTTGGTCTTCTGCACTCTCCTCCCTCCGGGTGGCTTGTCTTCTGTGGGGGTCTGCTTCGCCCCCTCCCGGACAGGATGCTTCGTACTGCTTGATTGTTCCACCCCTTCCTTTCTGATCCAAGGTCGGTTGGTTCATGTGTGCTTCTGCCTCCCTCCACTTTGGTTTTTTCTCCAAGTGTAGGGGCCTCCTTGACTCTTCTCCTTTTACTGGCTTGGGGTTTCTGATTCCTTTGCAGTTCTCTGCGTTGGTTTTTTTTTGCTTGTACCTCGGCCCTTTCGCTCCTTTCAGGGGATACGGCCCTCCTTGGTGGTGTCGCCTGGGGGTGAATTGCTGTTACTCCTCTGTTTCGGGCTTGTTGCCCCTTCACTGTTGTGGATTGTGATTGCAGATTCTCTCTCTTCTGCTATAGCGTTTTTTCACATGTGTTCTGCTTCCAGGGGGAATGTCGCCTTAGCTTGCAAGGTTGCTCCTCGGGGCGGTGCTCTGCTCTTTCCCTGCTATGGCTTTCGCTGCTATGACTTTTTGGTACCTTAGTGCTTGGCACTTTTCCAATTGGTGCTGTTCCTCACCTTTCGTTTTTCTCTTCTCTTTTTCACTGATTTTTCGCACACTGTTCCCATGCTCTCCACAGTTTTGTTTGTGATGGCTCCGCGTTGTGGCGCGGAAAAGTTCTCCGAAGAAAACTGATGTCAGCGCGCCGGGGCGGGGCTTATGTGACCTCGCTGACGTCATGCCCGCGGACGACGTCAGGGCGGAGTCACGTGGTACCGCCCCCCGGTGCGCAGAGATGCTGGGGCAAAGAAAGTTTTCCGGGTCCAGTCTCACGTCTGGGGATAATTCTACGTTAAGGAATCTGCGGCTAGAATCGTCTCTACCAGATACATCGTTACCGAAGGTAAGTAACTCGTACGTTACTCAGGTGACCATTATGTGAGTGTCCTTCATAGTAGTGGATGCAAGCAGAAGGGCATTGGGAGGATCTAGTGTTGGTAACGGCTAGGACCGAGCCTTTTCTTCATTAGTAAAACAGAAACAACCTGTGGCTCGGCCGGGCCTTTCTAGACCCCATCGGCAAGTGACAATCGCTACAGATGCATCTTTCGTGAGGTGGGCATCTCACCTCCACCATATAACAATTCAACGCTTGGACTCCACAGCACCAGTTGCCGCATCAATCACCTGGAACATTTAGTCATCAGGTTAGCTCTCAAAGCCTTTCTCCTGTTTCTAAAGGGGAAAACAGTACTTATAAAGACAGACATTATGACAGTCATGTTCTTCACCGAGAAGTGGGCGGGGCACACTCCCTCCGGCTCTCTCAGCTGTACTGAAGAGCTGGCATTATGCAAGTCACCACAACATTCACCTGTTAGTGGAGCATCTACTGGGAGTGGAGAATGATTTTGATGAGCTGTTCAGAAGGACACATCAACAGGTCCACAAGTGGGAACTCCACGTACAAACCCTCCACAAGTACTTCCAACGCAGGGGAACTTCAACAATAGACTTGTTCGCGACTCCTGAAAACACAAAATGCCAAAGCTTTGCAGGCATGGGCAACACACTATAGCTGAACTGGGCGGGGATATTTGGTTGCGCTTTTCCACCTATTTTCCTCATCCTTCATATGTTGTGCGGAAGATGAGGCAAGTGTCCATGACTCTCGTTCTCATTGCACCAACCTGGGTAAGATAGCCTTGGTACTCCATGCTCCTCAAGATGCCAGTCCCCACAAGAAACTCCCAATCACGCTCGACCTTTTTACTCGGCATCAGGGTCAACTAAGACACCTCGTCTCAATCTTGCATTTTTGCACCTGAGTTTCTAGTGTTTGGCTACCTTAACCTCTCAGTAATGCTTGGCTATTTTACGAGAGGCTAGAAAACCCACTACTCGTGTCTGTTTCGCAGCTAAGTTGAAGAGATTAATGCTCAACTGCATTTCTAAACTTGCAGGCTCTGTTCAGGAGGTTTTTTTTCCTACCTACTACATCTTTACATGGCAGGTCTCCTTTACACTTCCATGCTCCTACACCTAACTGCAGTTGCACCATATCTCCAAAATAGACAGCGTTCATCTATTCTCAAGGCCCCTATAATTAAAGCTTTCATGGAAGGTTTAAAGAGGGTAATTCGTCCAAAGACATCTCTTGGGCTGGTATGGAGTGTGAACGTGGTCCTCACGCAATTTATGGGTCCTCCGCTTGAGCATATGCCCTTCTGTGCCTTACAGTTTCTCTCTTGGACGGTAGCCTTACTAATAGCAATTACTTCATTCCAATGTTTTGAAAATCTACAATACAAACACCATTTGAAGATGAAACCTGATATCATTTTCTTCACAACGGTAGATGTGTAACGAGCAGCATGATAACCGGCAACAGCGTGGAATTAATTCCACGCTGTTGCCGGTTATCATGCTGCTCGTTGCACATCTACTGTCGTGAAGAAATTGATATCGGGTTTCATCTACACCTGTTTTTTCTACTATTGGGAGCCACCTTTTGAACCATTTGTGATTCACTTCGGATAATTTCTTAAATGATTAAGCCCTGACGAAGTTCCCGTGGCACTAGGGAACGAAACGCGTTGGCTGTGTGCCGGTTTTAAACCAACAACTTTAAATAAAAAGAAGATTTATGGACTATACTTTTGTTTCCTGACTGACTTCTACCAGAGTGCACCTTCCTTTCTTGTGAACTTTCTTACTAAATTGGCATCCATCAACGGCGGATGCCGGGAGTAGCTGCACCCCTTTGTGATATATGGAACAAGTGGAATTGAAGTGCTTGACCTTGGTCGGCCGTTGTGTGCTTTTCTGTTTAATACAAACACCATTTGTTCAGGTACATAAAGATTGGGTAGTTCTTCGTACTAACCCTACATTTCTTGCTAGGTTTGTCTCATTGTTTCACATCAACCAAACTATTGAGCTACCTATTTTTTTTTTTTTTTTTCCAACAACCAGTCTGTAGCTGAAAGGGTGCTTCTTACTCTGGATGTTAAGTGTTCATGTATTGAACTAAACCATTCATAAAGTAGTCCTTTCCAAACACCACAAGTGGGGTGCTATTTCTAAAGCTGCCATAGCTAGGAAGATATATAAATACATTCAAACCTGTTATGCTAAAGCCAGGTGCACAGTACTTGTGCCTCCAAAAGCACATTCTGCAGGTAAAAATTAGCCAAATTAGTCTTTTTAGGTAATATCCTTCTCATGAACATCTGTAAAGCTGCTAGTTGGTCAATGCTGCACACTTTTACCTAGCACTACAATGTAGACGTAATGGCATGTCAACAAGCTACAGATGGCCAAGCGGTATTAAGGAACTTTTTCAAACTTCTTCATCATCTGCTAGCTAGCCACTGTTTCAGAGAGGAACTGCTTTATAGGCTCTGCAGAGCATGTGTATCTACAGCTACACAAACAAAAAATGTTACTTACCCAGTAACCATTTGTTCTTAGCGTGTAGTGCTGCAGATTCACATCCTTCCGCCCTCCTCCATGGAAGTTGGCGATTAACTCAGATGTTTTCTTGACTTTACATTTTTTTCGCTTTTATTAGGCACAGCACACTCTGTCTTCGACTCTGTGCTCCACTTGCACTGCTTGCCTGCTGAACGGGAAACCATCCGAGATGGAACCAGTGTGCTGATGCATTCTGGACCACAGGAGGAGTTGCAGCAGATCTTGTGACTGACCTCTTTGAAGAAAAACAAGTTGCAAACATCTTGGCCCAACACTAGATGGCAGAAGTATAAAGAGCATGTGAATCTACAGCACTACACGCTGCGAACAGATGGTTACAGGGTAAGTAATGTTTTCCTTCTGTATGATGGGTCTGTTTTGTCCTGTCTCTTTTGAGTAAAGTTGAAGTGGCTGAAAATGGCTTACTCTTGGATGAATTACTTCAGTTGGGTGGCTAAGTCCTGCCTAAAATTAAATGGGGACAAGACTGAGCTCATCATAATAGATGATAACATCAACCCCCTTCTGAGGCCAGATCGGCCGGACTGCCTGGGCACGCCACCAGCCCCCAAGACTGTTATTAAAAGTCTGGGAGTATGGCTGGACAAATTTGTCAATGGAAGCTCCGGCCACGAAACTTTCGGCCAGCTGCTATGGCATTCTCAGAACGCTTCGTAATATCTTACATCTGCTTTCATTCCTTCCCAGAAGGCTTGTGGTCCAGGCACACATTCTTTCCCGCCTGAAATACGGGAACTCACTATACTTGGGAGCACCCAAAGGCGTAACCAAGTCAGCCCGAACCTTGCCTAACATCCCCAGGTATGACTGCCTGGAAGGCTCTAGCCAGCCTCCATTGGCTTCCGATCGAGCAGAGTCTTGAATTCAAGGCCCTGTGCATAGCCCATAGGACACTTCAACTCAAAGGCCCTTCCATCCTCCGACCTCTGGTCTCATCTTACACCTCGAGCAGAACCCTTAGATCCACCAATGCTAGACTGGCCATGGTCCGAACTATATGAAGAGTGAGAAGTGGAGGGCGCTCATTCAGCTACAACATAGCTAGGTTATGGAACTCGCTTCCTCACAACATGAGGATCACAGACAATGAACTGGTATTCCGGAAATCGCTAAAAACGTGGTTGTTTGACAACTAAGTTCCCTGAAACCCCCTAAAGCACAGTTTTCTAATCTGTGTTGCGTTTCTAACCTCGGGATGCCCAAGCCATGCGCTCTATAAATATGCATAAGATAAGACATCTACTGGGGTAGTGTCACCACTTCACTTCTGGTTAAAGAGGTGTCTTCATGTTTGAGGCCGCTCAGAAGCCAGAGCATTGTTCTATGGAAAAGTATCGTTTTTTGTTCCTAATCCATAAACCAGGCAGTGTGTTCCCCACATCATTGTCACTAGGGCTCCCCTTTATTACGTGGACAGGACAAGCAGCTTTGGAAAGTCATCAACACTTGGTATCGTTTGCACCAGAACCCAATGACAGAGTTACCAGGGCTAGACTGGGACAGAAAACAGACCTGGTCACCAAAATAAAAGTGCCCCCCCTCAGCGAATCATATAGCTAAAAATGTGTCCCATATTTGCAAATTCGGACAGTTTTCCACTTTTAAAGACAAACTGTATAGGTATTTTGCAGGTATGAGACACTACATGCATTTGTGCTTGCCTTAGGCAATGTTTGTGGTAATATCAGGGAAATCAATAAAAACCATACCATAAAAGAGGCCCACAAACAGCCAAAACAACGGCCCACATACTGACCTTTCAGACCTGCCCTTTGGACACTACCTGATTGCCCTATAGGCCAGGCCGACCCTGCCTGTTACCAAAGCATTGTGGATTGTGTATTTACTCATTGGATCTCAAAGCATTGCAACGGGCGTCCCAAGGTTCATACTGCACACAAATATTCTACTTTTAGGCTTCTTGTGGTAACTTTGTCATGTGTGCATATGCTACATGGTATGCAGTTCAGTTGTTTACTAAACACAGCAGTGGTAGGGCAATCTATATTAAAAAAAAATCCTACTGCTCCCTCTTCAGTCACCTGTAGCAGGGATTAGTACTTCTAGTAATTCGTGCACAGTAAGCAAGTCTAGAGTAGGTGGACACAGCATTAGAAAAAGGAACTTGTCTGTAATATTAGCTGTGCGACCCACCTCCCCAGTCAGGAGGACGGATAGTACACAATCTTTTCACAATATGTTCTTTATAATACACTAATTCCAATTTCCCCTGATATTGTACAAGGCAATCTGAATATAGTGTCTACAGCGTGGGGTAGTTTTGCGGTCAATATCATGAGTGATTTTAATCAAGTTTACAATATAAAAGGTATAGTTTTTTTTAGTCAATAAAATGCTATCCCGTGCCTACCAGAAGATGGCATGATGTCTCCAGGTAAGGAACTTCACAACCTAATGTGTGTGATGTTTCTGCTGGAGAGCTACTGCTACAGGGAAGTAAACCTATCCATGCAGTTGTTGTGAATTTGTTCTATTACCCTACTGAGCACAAACGTAAGACTGAATGCAGGGTTTTGCCACTGACTACTGATGAGTGATCACTCAGGATGCCTTCGTTTGAAAAATAATAAATCCAAGCTTCTTTACAAGATATATGTGTGCAGTAAAATGCGCTTCTTCGCGTTGCAGCGGCTCCCAGTTCTTCACTCCTCAAGGGATGGAAAGAGGTTGATCCCGGTGCAGAAGAGAGCTGCTTCAGCACTGACTATCTGTCAGAGCTGCCACGTTACCCACCGTACTGTGTGCGCGCTGTGCCACTGGTGGACTGAACGGAACGGGGAGCTCTGCTGCAGTGTCACTCTAAAGCAAGATGGCAGGGAACCAGATGTTGATGCACAAAGTCTCTGGAAATCCTGAGCAGTCGAACGTAAAATCTCTCGGCTTCCAGAGCAAGGCACAAGAAACCTAAGCCGTAGAGCAGTTTTTTCAGGGCCTCCTCGTGCCCAGAAAGTGGTGCAATTAGTTTCTGAAAAATTGCATACGTAGGTTACTCGTTCTGGATAATCGAGCCGAGAGATCACCTCAACATTGGGAACAGGCCTCAGTGTGGTCTGAACCGTGAAGGGCGTTTCGTCCAGCTGGGTTGTTTACACTCTACTTTTGTGATTCAACATATGTCTGATGTTCGAAGCTTTGTGCAAATAAATATCTCCTTTCTCAACAGGCCGATTATTTTACTAGTGTCTCTACTATTGTATACCTGCGTAAAGAGAACTGCATGTACCAGGCCTGTCCCTCTCCGGAGTGTAACAAGAAGGTGATCGACCAGCAGAATGGGCTGTTCCGCTGCGAGAAATGTGACAAGGAGTTCCCAAACTTCAAATATCGTCTCATCCTGTCGGTGAGTAATGTTCAACATTGAGCATGGTTCAGCTTGGTTTTTGGTGGGGGTGGAGGTGGGATCAAGAGGAGGAGAAAGGGGGTGGGCTTTGGAGCTTCTACATTGAAGGTGGTGTAGCGGCGGAGGAGGTAGGAGCAAGTGACATCTAGGACGACTTGGTCCAGCAGATAACGGGAACAGTAGTGCCTACGTGAAGTCTGATACAGAGATGAGTGCAGAGTGGACCCATCTTCTGCTATGCATTTCTGTAGATCTTCGTGTGGTCTGGTGAGCATGGTCCCTCGTTCCACACTGGTCTGCACCCAGGAAGCATTAGGAACAGTCCATTTGCCGTCTCCAAATGATTAAATGCGTCTGTTAGCCAAGGCCTCTGATTAGGGGAGATAATTGGTGCCTGTCCTGTAATGCTGTGCACCACTTTTCAGCGTGTGCAGCTCTGAGATGCGATTAGTGACGTTATGGCTGTCTGTTATGATTGTGTGTGTTCCCACACGTGTGTGCATGCACAAATGTGTGTCTGTTCAGCGCTCCTGGGTATCCGGCGGTGTTGCTTTCTGGGTGTCCTGGGTGCTGTCCTTTGGCACAGATGTTTCTGTAACTAGGCTCAAATGTAGAATTAGCATGGCACGATAAATGTAAAGAAACACAAACGCGGGCTCAAGGACACAGCCTAAAGGGGTGTACCTCATGTTTTTACAATACCCGTGCACTATAAAGCTATGTGCTTTTAACAGGCAGTGCTGTGGTCGTGCAGGTTCCAACTCGCTTACTCCCTCTTATCCTCGCTTCTCACTAACACTCGACCCCTTCATCCTACTTTTTGACTTTTCTTTAACAGTTACCCTTATAAGCCCTTTCTTCATGCTCCCTTTGTAAATTTACAGCTTTTATATTCTCCACTTTCATACCCCTACTCTCTCCCTTCGCATTAGTCCTTTTGCCACGGCTCTTAATTTTCACATAAGGTTTTGATTACTTGGTTCGCCCTTTGGATGAACAAGAGGAAAATTGGGCCTTCTGCTTTTTAAAAAAATTTTTTTTATAGTAATTTGGCCACCTGTCCTATTTTCTGCTGTACTTTGCCCACTACTCATAATGAGTTGCTGCACAACGCCAAATGCCCCTCTTTTTGCCACTCACAGGCCAAGCAAGAGAGGTGGACTGGAGCTACTATGGGGGACACCTTGAGCATCCTGTGAGGGAGACGCTTCTCTGTGGCTGGGAGGGTGGAGCACAGCACACGAGGGAGCCTATAATGCCACGTCCAGCTTTAAGGATGAAAATGCGGAATGTGGCCACCTGCCTTTAAATATGGGAATGAAAACCATGTTGAGAATCTGCCTTTGGAGTTTTTCTTCCATTAGGCCTGTTTAAAATTATCACGTGTTGTCCGATTAGTGAAGAGAGACTAAGATTATGATTTGCCCAATGTCAAACAGGTTACTAAAATAGGAGACAGAGGAGCAACTTTTAGATTGATTCTAAATATTTACAATCTTGTAAAAAAAAAAAAAAAAAAGGAGCCAATTAATAAGATCAAAAGAGATTGCCCAAGAGCACCCAGTTCGGCCAGTGGTGTGGGGTTGGTTTAAAAGCAATGTAATGTCTTATGATTCCAGTTTCCACCTAGGCCACAGCCGGGATAGCCGAGATTCTAATGTCAAGGCCAAAGACTACCCTTCCTAGGGAAGCGTCAATCTGTTATGGACCCAGCGCATATTTAAAATACAGTTCTTGATTTAGAGGAGGGGATGGAATTAAACACCCAAAATGTGCTCAGGGACTCATAGCCCCCCCCCCCCTTCTCCCAGCTATCCATCAAGCATTATTTCATGTTTTTGTATGCAAAGTGTCTTGTGAAGTGAAAATGGAGAGATGGCCTCTCTATTTGATAGAGAAAACCACAAGACTGGTGTAGTGCACTACAAAACGTCTCAACCACCAGACCAGATATATGCAAATCAGCCTTGGACCTGCTCCAATAGGAAAGGTCCAGCATGAACTTTCAAGCCCCCTCTTAACCGAAACACATGCAACCTAAGACCTTTTTTGGCCTACTCAAGCCTCATCAGTGAGGTATAGCTTGAGCCTTGTGGTGCAGTGAGCAGAGGACCCATATATGGTTATACACTTTTATCCTAGGGCTTTGCACTGAGGAAAACACAGATGATGGGTGAAATGCTTGCCTAAACTATCAGCCACTGTAATTGCATGGGGCTGCATTGCAGTCCACGGTTTTTCACTCAGTCACTCCAGACAGAGACATGGTATGTGCAAATCAGCCTTCATCCTGCTCCAGTGGGAGCAGTCCAACCTGAATGGCCAAGCCAGGTCCCCTCTGAATGGGAACAAAAGCAACTGCACTCCGGTTTCGACCTACATAGGCCTGTCTGGGAGGTATAACTTGAGCCCTGTGGTACATTGAGCAAGGAAACCACGACTGGGCATACCCATTGCACATTACTGATGAGGCCTATGTAGGCCGACACCAGTCTGAGTTTGCTCATGTTTCCATTCAGAGAGGACATGGCCTGGCAGTTCGGGCTAGACGGTTTCTTTTGAAGCAACACCAAGGTTGATTTGCATATAACAGGAGTGGATAGTGGTCGAAAAATGATGGTGTGGAATGCGGCCCAGGCAGTTGCCAGTGGCTGAAACTTTGCAAGTATTCTACCCATCATCTTTGTGTTTTACTCTATTAGGTAGCCATGTGTTTTCCAGCAGGTGAATACTATCTGTGGTATGTGATGTGTACTGTCCTGAGCTCACTGCCCCTTCCTATCAGCGCTCTGCTCATGTGGTCTTTGAGCCTGCATGATAGACCTGTGCTACTAGGCCCAGGTAAAATTTAAATTATGGCAGTGTAATTGGCATAATTTGGGGCATTTCTCAAGCATGTTACACAAACCCCCCCGAAATAACTCCCATTAATGCAGGAATAACGAGAATGACAAGAATATGAGCGGCTGCCTGTTTGTGGGACTAATTTTTGGGGAAGACATGCTTACTTAAATGGATGCAAGGACGCATTTTGCTCTAAAATATAGCGCTAAGTGTAGATTTGCTTTACTCTTAATTTAGCACAAGTTTTGTGTAAATAATTATGCAAAAGCAAGTTTTGCATAGCCCTGTTACCAACGTGTGTGAAGTCACGTGCTGGAAAGGGCAGAGGAGGTGTGTGTTTGTGTTTTGACGTGTTGGAGTGCAGCGATCTCACGTCTGTTCTGCAGCAGCTGCCTGCTTGGTGCCAACTTCAGAGCCAGGGCCGTTTCAGAAGAATTCATTTTTGACTTCGTGCACTGAGAAGCTAATTTGAGTCTTCAAATGGTGGCGGAGCGCCTGGAGGCGGTAGCGTGTGTGCCTCTTGACCCTGCGAGGCCCGCAGTGGAGGGCTGCCTGCTCCTCACGCTCTGCCTATCCTGGGGCCTTGCGGTAGTGCTGGCGGATTAGGCACGCTCACTGTCTCTGCTGTCCCTTCCTGATCATTCTGTAGAAGACTTCCCTCTGAGCCAGCTGTGGCAATTATGCGTCTCGGCACGCCAGTAGAAGCTTCTGGAACACGGGAGGCAGCCATCATTTAACCTGGCTTGCTTTGCAGGTGCCCTGAGTCTGAGCCAGTGAAATTTTAAAGCAGTAGTCTCTCAAATGAAAACTAGTTGCTCTTTTAATTTTCTAGTATTACAGTCCCCTTCATTCTGCAGCTATCCACTTTATCAAAATGTGATAAAGTTTCCAGCAAAGATATTGAAGAGAATATAATACCAGTATTGCCTCTAGGAAGTTAAAGTTAGGTCAGCTTTTCCATAGGAAAAGCGGTTTTTTTTTGTGTTGCTTATAACTTTAGCACCGTTTGACAGAACTTCCCCAAATGGGTCTACTTTTTGACTCGTTTGAGCATGGAAAGTTTCGGGGTGATCCGTCAAGCAGGGGCTGAGAAAAAAGGGGGTCCCAAAACGCAAAATCTCCAGGCAATTTCCATAGACTTCTTTGAAATGGACTACAGCAAAATCTGCTGAATGAAATTACACCAAGTTTGGCAGGAAGCTAGATCTTGCTCCGCAGATTGTGCTGTTTGTGATTTGGTGTGAATTCAGTCTATAGTTTTTGAGAAATTAAGGTTAAAAAATATGATATCTAAACGGTTGGGTCCAATTTAAAAATAGAGAGCTCTGATAGGCCTAGAGTAAAAATGCTCCCACCTGCTGGGCCGGACTTTTGATCTGTTTCCCTGCCCCTGTGGGCAGGAGCAATGAGGTTAACTGCAGCATGCGTCGAGCAAGCTGGGGGACGCGAGGCTCCCTTCGTGGCCCTCCCCAACAAGAGTATGGTGAGTGCCCTTGGTGGGAACTAGGGTCCTCACCTTTTAGAAATGAGGGCCCTGGGGGATGTGGTCCCCGGGGCCCCATAAAGACTCAGGGTTGTGGGCCAATCAGCTTTGTGGCCTTAAAAAAAAAAAAAAAAAAGGTCCTGGGTAATGGGTTTCCAAGGGCCAGGCCCTGTGGCCAACGCCCGCCTTGCACGGCCAAAGACAGTGTGAGGTTAGCTGCCTCTGGCCACTTCAAACACTCCCCCCCACCCCCCCCCCCCCGCCGTTCACGACTGAAGGCCCTGCGCAGGTTGCGGTTAGCTGTCTTTACAGGTGTTGGCCAGAGTGGCAGTGCCTGTGGCTAACCCCACGCTGCACACAGCCTATCAGCCAGGGCTTGTGGCCAATCCTCACTTGCGCCCAGCCAAAGACAGTGTGTAGCTGTATACGGGGGGTTTGGCCATGCGCGGCGGGGTTGGTATTTACGTATGTTAATTAATTATTACTTTACGTTTTTTTAAAAATCCCTAGAAATCCACTGAAAAAACAAAGATTCCAAAGAAAGTTAGTTAGGTGTGATAAAAAGATCTGTTTTTGTTAAAACAAAAAAAACCCTAGAAACATCACTGAAAAAAAACTAATGGTTAAAGTAATGTTATAGTTTAGCAAATTTGTCGGCAATATTAATGTTTTGAGCTAAAAAAAAACTCAAATTCCCCAGTTATAGTTAGCAGAGCTAACTATAAATTGCACCCCTGCCATACACTGCTTATGACATCACTGATGACATCATCCAAGTTTCTTTTGTACACATTGCTGTATAAATGGGTATACCATTAGAGCTATGACAGTAAGTGCAAAATAGCTCAGAAGAATACGAAGCATCTTTACTGCCATCATACATACAACCACCATAGCTAAAGCAAGCTTGTGTTATTTGCAACATTAACCCTATACCATACACTTCATGGGTAGCCGAGTTCATGTTGACTGTTAACCACAGATGAAAGGGGTAACCTATCCTGCACACAGTGTTCAGTCTGTGTACAACTGTTCAGGGACAACCAAGTTCCTCCAGATACTCGGCCCTCTTTCAGAACTAATGCCCTACTACGGACCGCCTTTACCTCTATCAAACCTCTGACAGTCACTGAACCTACATTGAGAAACGAAATGAAATTGATATGAGAAAAAAAGTGGGTACTGTTAAAACTATTTATTCTATGGCGAGACACCCAACTATAACATCCCTTTAAAAAAGAAAATATCTTTATTTAAGTCCAGAGTATTTTTAGGAAGGTATTTAAATGGAACTGCATGCTTTAGTGGAAGCACCAGTTTTGGGTATTTAGTGACTGTTCTATCACGATGTAGACTGTCCTGTTTTGGATGCATGAGACACTCTCCCTAGATTTTCACAGATTCTCTATCACTGCAACTCTAAAATTCGAAGATTGGAATTATGCAGCTAACTGCAGCATGAAAGAAGGTTGCTATTGGCTGAGGAGTGGGATATGGACACGTTTCCCCTAGTGTTTCCTGTCATTTTTATGTCTCTCATACAATAGCGCATGTGCTGTGCTGCAAGACTTATTGTTTACTATTCAGTGGGCTTACAACCCGCCAAAAGCATACCATTGGTTGATTTCATTGTCATTTTCATTTACAATCATTCAATTGCTTGGCTCATGTAGGTTTTGATTTACTTTCTGGTGTTAGCTCCTTCCTGAAGCTTGGACCAAGTACATTTGTTCTTCCTCATCTTTCTTCGTCTTTGTGCAGTGCACTATTTTTTTTTTATTTTATAAGCGTTTCGGTATTATATTTCCTGCTCATGCAATGTGCGTTCCTACTTTTAACACTAGCATATATGGCTTATTTATGTTTCTTTCACCCTATTTGCTATCTCTATTGACACTTTAGTTACTTACACCCACAATTGTACTACTCTGCGCCACTCCAAGCAATTCTGATGTACCCTACACTACTCCGTGCCACTCCAAATAATGGCACTCTGCGCCGTCTCTCCATCCCCCACCCTACACTGCTCCATTCCACTCTATGGCATTCAATTTTACTCCACACAATGGTACTCTACACCGCTGTACTCTATGCCGCTATACTCCACTCTGTGCCACTCTACAAAACTATGCCATGCTACGCCACTCTGCTCTACGTCATTGTCTAATCCATGCCACACACTCCATGCCACACACTTCATGCCACTCTACACCAATCTACACCACTCTATGCCATTAACCGTTAGCCTGCTGAACGGCAGCCATGATGATGTACAACATGGCTAAAAGACATTGGCAAAGCCAATCTCTCTGACATAGGCGCGACCTATTGGCTTTGCCAATGCTTGTTCCCATATGTCTTCGGAACTTGTATGAATTATCACGTTTCTGAGGTACGTCCATGCTGGCTTTCTCCTTTAGATTCTGGTACGTGTAATCCTGAATTTATAATGCATTAAACAGGGAAACAAGTGCGAGACTGTAAAGAAAACAACCCAACTGGATGAGATATTGAGGCGCGGACCTAAGAAGCTTGAGAACTCTGGTATCATAGATTCAGCAGCAGACACATGCCCTGCCTTTCTTCTAAATGCCATGCCGAAGCAGTGCAAGGTTTACAAAACGCATGGCCTAGTGCCTTAGAGTTGCGCCACCCGTTGGCATTCTCCCCTATGTTTGGAAGCAGTGGTGTATTTGTGCAAACCCCGCTTATTCAACGTCCCCAGTAACTTTTGCTTCTTACTTTCCAGGCTAACATTGCAGACTTTGGCGAGAATCAGTGGGTGACTTGTTTCCAGGAGTCTGCAGAAGCGATCCTTGGGCAGAACGCTGCATACCTGGGCGACCTGAAGGAAAAGGTTTGTTACAGAGTACAATTCCTGCCTGTTTTAGGGCACAGGATAACTAGTGCACTTAAAAGCTGCTGGTCTGTGACAGAGCCTGTCGGATCACCTGTTTTTTAATGTTCCTTTTTATTGTTTAATTGCATTTACCATTGTAAAGTGTACCAACGTAAAGAATAACCTGCCAAGTGAGGAAGAACTACATCACATCCCAGCCCCTCTTCTTTTGAGTAAATGTTCATGCCTTCAGTGAAGCTCGTCATTATGGTATTGTGGGTATAAAATAAACATTCACTTTTTCATTCCCAAAGACCTACTGGTCAACCCCTGAATGATCGTGGCCAAATGAACTTGGCGTATACCGTCATGTGTCCGACAGAACTGGCCAATCATCTTTTTCAAAACTTGCATGTAAAATCATGCAAGTGCTGTGCACCCCACTACCCCGTCCCACAGTCCCCTTTTCACAGGTATTCTCAACTTGAGCCCTAATATTGTTGCTCTTTACATGTTACTTTAAACTTTGTGGGAGCAGCAACTTAGCCGGGACCCCTGTCCTGATTAAACATATTTTAATAAGTTAACCTTTGACCTCCTCATGGTCTAAGCTGAAAAGTTTGGAAAATGTGGTTTGTCTCTTTTGTACTGTATTGTTTTTCACAACCTTAAGGATGCAGTCCTTTTTAGGTGTTGCCTACAGCACGCATGCTCTGTCAGCGAAAGCTACTGTTCTTTAAAGAAATAAATAAAGCTTAAAGGGACTTATAGCTCGCCCATTACTCACCATTGGTTGGGTCCCATGTCACTCGTTTTCTTGCTTCCTTTTGGTAAGTCCCTTCTCCTTGCCTCCTGCTTCATTCTCCGTCCCTGCGTGGACCAAGTAAGGCCCCTAAAGATACTCTTTTTTTAAATAAACTTTTTTCCACCCCGTCTTTTTTTTTTTAACTCGCTCACCCCGCCGCCATTGTTTCCCACCCTCCTCCCTCTTGTTGCATTACAAAAAAAAATCTTTTTGGAAAGTTTATATAGCGCAAGTTTGACCTGAGGGCATTGGAGCGCTTTACATGAGCACCATTTACTTTACAGAACACATTCAATTTTATTTTTAGGCACAGGGAGTTTGTGATATGCCCAGAATCTCAGGATGTTGTGCCGGCGCCAAGACTTGAACCTGGTTGCCCCGGTCTAGAGGAGGCAGTTCTGGCCTTAACGCCACAACCCCTTTAAAAACATCAACTATGCCAAATAGCTGATGGAAAGCTATTTGGCTTTGTTAATGTTTTTTAAAGATGTTGCACACCAGCGCGGACTGCTGTGCAACATGTTTTATAGTATTTTCTTTTAAAGTGCTGGACGGTCAACGCTGGCTGCGCCATAGCGCTTTGTTTTTATTTACTTTGAGTCATTTTGCTCTGCTGTGCAACATCTTTAAAAAATAAAAAAACATTGACAAGGCCAGTCGGTCTCGCATAGGTGAAACCTCTTAGCTTTGCCAATGCTTGTCATCATATTGGAGACTTTGGCTCCAAGAGTCGGGCTGCTACCCTCTTTCAGCTTGTGGTGGGTAGGCTTGTCGTGATTCTGTAACATCTTTCCATGTAGAATGATTTCCCATTGTTGTAAAACCCAACTGGTCTGAAACCTTCTCCTGGTACTTGGCTCTGGAGGCAAAGCTTTTGTTGTCTTTAATCAGATTTATCATTTTGTCGACTGCATCAGGCCTGCATTCTTGCTTTGAAGCCTTGTCTTTGATAATACTCCCCTCCCCAGGCGGACCTTTTTTTCCTCTTCTTCCTCTTCCACCCCCTTGAGTTCATTGTGTTTAGTTTAGTCTCTGTACAGGTAACAGATCGCTTAATCCGGCCCTTGTTGTTGACCATCACTTGGTCTCATGCGGTAGATGTTGGTTTGGCAGGTTTTCCATTGTTGCTCTTGGGTCATTGGGAGTATTGAAATCTTTCCACAATATTACGTTTTTTGTCTGCTTGAGCTTTTCCGCCATCTTTCCTCTGACTATAGTCGCTGTCCTTTACTCTTTTGATAGGATTTAGCCCCTTACTTCGTGCCTGCTTTTGGCCTCGTACCTTTCATTTCATTTTCCTTCACCTGAGGGCACGCCCAGTTTCTGCGTGATCCGCCCTGCTGCCTCCAGTGTGACCCCTGTCTAGTGCTCCCTGTTCCTTTCTTTCAAACATGTTGCATTGGCACCATGGTGCCTTTCTAGCCGTGCTTACCATGGGGAGATTGGTGCGTGTCTGTGCCCACGGTGAGATCCAGAGCAGTGGGGCGTACTAGGGCTCACTGGTAACTAAGGAGAAAACTATTCAACCAAAACCTGCCCCCTGTAACAAAGGGGAGTATGCAGAAGGCTAAATCAAAAGGAATTTAATAACTCGGGTAAAGGCATGTGACTGGCGTTCCGGTCTGACCTCGAATGCCAGTAAACACTTAAAACATTGACAGACCAACGTTCTAGACTGTACCAAAGAGAGGAAAGGATGAGAGAACAGGACAATAAATGAAAGGGCATGAGCATTAATATACAACACTTCTCCCTTCTCTCCCTGCCCTTCCACCCATCCCTTGCCCCCCCCACCCCACATTAGTGAAGTTAGATAGGCGTCACTAAGTTCCGACCTACCTAACGCTTGGAGATGCAGGCGCGGCACTGGAATAAGTGGGTGGGCACAAACACCAACCATGACTGCAGCGCGGACAGTCACATCAGTCTGCTCCAGATCGAACACCCGTCTGCTCTAGAGACCCCTGGAATGTGGGCAGTGACCCCTCCCTTGCGCATCATGCTTGATCTTACTTCCAAGTCTTAATTTGGTCCCCCTGGCTGGGAGCTTTGGGGATTCACTGCCACCTTGCAGGCATGATGTTACCTAGAAGTCCGTGTTGTGTCTAAGATTGTTATAGATATTACTCTCCTGAGAATGGCAGCCTACATCCGAAGCCTGCAAGCACAGAAGACCGAGTCTCAAACGGAAACTTCGTACCATTTAATGATGCTGGAGCTCGAGGTAGTCCCTTCTGCCCATGAAGTAGTTTTATTGGTGATGGACAAACAACAATGTATCGATTCAGACTTATAATGCGATGACTATTACTTGAACATATCTGAAAGAGACACGTTAGTGACAGATTCCTTATCTTAGAATATCCCCAGGCGTCAGGCTGGATCCGGAAAGTTTTTGCGTAGCAGTACCCTTGCGCGTCGGTATGCGGCGTCGTGCGGCTCCGCGTCCGTCGTCGGCGTCGTGATCGCCGGGATGACGTCGCGGGCAGTACTTAGACGCCGCCCCTGCGCGCTGGCGTCAGTTCTTCTTTTTCCGCGCCAGTAAGCGCAGATCCGGGAAGAGCAATGCCCTAGTCAATTTTTGACTAACTTTTTTGTGAATTTTTTCACTGTTTCTTTTTTGAGTTTTCACGACTCCTAGGTGTCGTAGGGATGCCCGGCTTCAAGCCATGCGGCGCCTGTGGTCGCATGATGTCGATCACGGACCCGCATCTCGAGTGTCTCTTCTGTCTCGGCCGAGACCACGACACGAAGTCGTGCCCTGACTGCCGGAAACTTCATCCGAAGGCTTTCCGAGAGCGGTCTCGAAAGCTACTCGAGGTACGGCAGTCGGCTCCGCGCCGCACCAAGCCCCGGTCCCGGGAGAGGTCGAGGGGCCGGTCGCGGAGTCCCCGCCGGTCGTCGGAGTCCAAGTCTTCGCGCTCCTCGGGTAAGTCGAAGCACAAAAAGTCTAAGAAGCATCATCGCTCTAAGACTTCGCCTCGCCGGTCTCGCGACTCGGCTGAGGCCCCAGTCGGCACCGTCCCCGCGGCCCCGGACATGCCTGTAGAGCCGCCCCCGCATTACCCGTCCTTTCCGGGTTCGGGGGCGACTCCGGCCGAAATACAGGAATTCCTGTCGGCCATGGCCCGCCTCTTCGGGCCTTCAGGTCCCTCCGGTGCGCCTTCGGGCCCCGCGGGCCCTGAAGGGGTTGCCCCGGCGCCGCCGTCGACTCCGGTCCCGGCGTCGCCTGTCCCACCAGCCTTCATCCCTGCCTCTGCTCCGGCCCCGGCCTCGATCCCGGCTCCGATCCCGGCTCCGGTGGTACCGCAACCCCCATCGACGCCGGTTGACCTAACCACGCCTCCGCCGACGCCGATGTCCCCGGTGCCGTTCCTGACGCCGTCCGGGGCTCCGGACGGCGTCGGTCCCCGGCTCGCTCCGGACATGGAGCCGGACCGACGTCGCTCGACGCCGGCTCCGGCGCCGATGAGACCTTGGGTCCCAAATGTCCCTCCTCCTCCATATTTTGAACAAGAGGAGGACCAGGAGAGCTGGGAGGGGTCTGAGGACCCTCTCACACAACAGTGTGAGTATGATCCGGACTGGGCTGAGGAACTTGGGGATGCCAGTGGTCTAGACACCTCCCCTGACACTGGCATGCTGTCTCCTCCCGTGGCTACGGAGGAGGGAGCTAATTTTGCAACGGTGTTGCGTAGAGCAGCTGGAGCCTTACATCTCCAATTGCCTTTCTGTGGCCGTCAGGACTAACCTCCTGACAGAAGTGCTTCAGCCGGCGGCTTCCTCCTCGGAGACTGTGCTGCCGTTTAATGATGCACTCACTGACGTTCTTTTGGGTGCGTGGTCCAAACCCACCACAGGGGCTCCTGTGGATATGAACGTTGCCCGACGCCATCGCCCTGCTCCGGGCGACCCCTTGTTTCTCTCCCAACATCCCACCCCCGAGAGCTTGGTTGTCCAAGCCTCTGCCTCCCAAACCGCCTTCCCTACCGCCCTCCGGATAGGGAATCCAAACGCCTGGACCAATTTGGGAAGAAGGCTTTTTCTTCCTCCAGTGCTGGCTTGCGGTCTGTCAACACCGCTTGCCTTTTGGGCCGATATACCCACTCCCTGTGGGATTCGGTGGCGGCTGTTTTGCCGCAGTGTTCTGAGGAGGTCCAGACACTGCTTACCCGCGCCATTGCGGAAGGGCGAGATGCGGCTAAATACACCATACGTTGTGGCCTTGATACCGCCGACTCGCTGGGCAGATCGCTTGCGACGACGGTGGCGCTACGTCGCCACGCCTGGCTGAGAACAACTGGTTTCTCGGGTGATGTCCAGAATACACTCATGGACATGCCCTTTGATGGAGTCGGACTTTTTGGTTCAAAGGCAGACCATGCGCTGGAGCGTTTTAAGGACTCACGGGCTACTGCCAAGTCCCTGGGCATTTCTGTTGTACGCCCTCCGCTCACCTCTGCTTTTCGCCCCTTTCGTGGCCACGGAAGGGGCGCCCAGTCACGTCAGCAGCCCAGCCACCGGCCCGCGCAGCAAGCGCCTTCGCGTGGCCGAGGACGTGGATACCGCCGTGGCGGTTCGGGCAACCAGCGTGCGGGTCAGGCCACCACCTCCAACCCGTCTGCGGCCTCCAAGCCCTCCTAGTCCCTCCTTTCCGGTGCACAGCACGCCAGTAGGGGGCAGGGTCCGCCATCACCTTCACCACTGGCGTCCCATCACCTCGGACAGGTGGGTCTTGGACATTGTCCGAAGGGGCTACTCCCTCCCCTTCGAGACCACCCCCCCATCCATGCCACCTCAATTCCACCGCATGTCAGGGGATCACTTGGTACTTCTGCAGAAGGAAGTCACGGCCCTCTTGGCCAAGAGGGCCATCGATCATGTTCCGACCCCAGAAGTAGGACGTGGTTGCTACTCCCACTACTTCCTGGTGCCCAAAAAGGACAAGGACGACATGCGTCCTATCTTGGAACTCCGGAACGCCAATCGCTTCCTCCGGAAGGAGAAGTTCAAGATGCTCACCCTAGCTCAGGTCTTGACTGCCCTCGACCCTGGAGACTGGTTGGTAGCGTTGGACTTGCAGGACGCTTATTTTCACATCCCCGTCCTGCCGGCCCACCGGCGTTACCTGTGGTTCACGGTAGGCCTCGAGCATTTTCAGTTCACCGTGCTCCCCTTTGGCCTTCCAAGTGCCCCTCGGGTGTTCACGAAAGTGATGGCGGTGGTCGCAGCTCATCTGCGCCGGGCAGGGGTTCCAGTCTTCCCCTACCTCGACGACTGGCTGCTGAAGGCGGGCTCGTCCCAGGCAGTCGTCTCCCACCTCCAGACTACGGCCGAACTCCTGCACTCACTGGGGTTCTCCATCAATGTGCCGAAGTCGCATCTGATTCCTTCTCCACAGCTCCTTTTCAACGGAGCAGTTCTGGACACGACGCAGTTTCGGGCCTATCCTTCCGAACGGCGAGTCCGGGATATTCAGGCTATGATTCCCATCTTTCAGCCTTTATCCTGGGTTTCGGTACGGATGACCCTGAGGCTGCTGGGCCTCATGGCCTCCTGCATCCTGCTGGTCAATCATGCCAGATGGCATATGCGGGCTCTGCAGTGGGACCTGAAGTTCCAGTGGGCGCAGCACCAGGGCAACCTGTCCGATCACGTCCAGATCTCGGAGGGGACTGCAAAACAGTTGCAGTGGTGGCTCTCGAACCGGCAATGGGTCATGGGCAGATCCCTCTCCCTTCCCCAGCCAGAGCACACAGTTGTGACGGACGCGTCCCTTCTGGGATGGGGCGGTCACATGGGAGAGGCGGAGATCAGAGGCCTCTGGTCTCCGGCGGAGTCCCGGCTCCATATCAACCTTCTGGAGCTCCGGGTGATCCGACTTGCACTCAAGGCATTCCTTCCCTCTGTCAAAGGGAAGGTAGTGCAGGTGTTCAGACAACACCACCGCCATGTAGTATTGCAACAAACAAGGCGGGGTGGGGGTCGTGGACCCTTTGTCAGGAGGCTCTGCGCCTCTGGACATGGCTAGAACATCAGGGCATGTTCCTGATGGTTCAACACCTGGCAGGTTCCCTGAACGCCAGGGCGGACGAACTCAGCCGCAGGTGCATGATGGATCACGAATGGCGTCTTCACTCGGAAGTGGCGCAAGGACTCTTTCTACAGTGGGGAGAGCCTTGGTTAGATCTATTGGCCACCGAAGAGAACGCGCAATGTCATCAGTTCTGCGCGTTGGAATTTACAAGGCGGCACTCGCTCGGCGACGCTTTTCGTCGCGAGTGGAGTTGCGGTCTGTTGTACGCCTTTCCGCCTATACCACGTCTACCCAGAGTGTTGAAGAAGATTCGGCACGACCGGGCCCAAGTCATTCTTGTGGCTCCGGACTGGGCTCGAAGAGTTTGGTATCCCGAGCTACTCAGTATGAGCGTAGATCCCCCGATCCGTCTGCCTCTTCGGGAGGATCTTCTGTCGCAGCAGCAGGGGACGGTCCTCCTCCCGAACCTGTCCAGCCTCCACCTGCTTGGTTGGAGATTGAGCGGCGGCAGTTGATTCCTTTCGACTTGCCTCCCGAAGTTTGTGATGTGATTCTGGCAGCCAGGCGTCCCTCCACTAAGGTGGTATACGCCTGCAGGTGGAACAAGTTTGTGGCATGGTGCACAGCAAAGGCTGTGAATCCCCTTTCTGCCCCTCTTTCTGAGGTTCTTCTGTTCCTTCTTTCCCTGGCCCAACAGGGTTCTGCCCTGGGTACCATCAAGGGCTATCTTTGTGCCATCTCAGCCTTCCTCCGGCTTCCTGATCAGCCCTCCCTTTTCAAGTCCCCTGTTGTTAACAGGTTTCTAAAAGGCATTACACACCTCTTCCCTCCTGTTCCGTTTGTAATGCCTCAGTGGGACTTGAACTTGGTTCTTACCTTTCTTATGTGCGCTCCCTTTGAGCCTCTACATAACTGTCCTCTTCGTCTTCTCACTCTGAAGACAGCCTTTCTGGTGGCCATCACCTCCGCTCGGCGGGTGAGTGAGCTCCAGGCTCTTTCATGCAAACCTCCCTTTCTGTCTGTCCATCCAGACAAGGTTGTTCTTAGGACGCGTCCGTCCTTCTTGCCAAAGGTGGTTACTGCCTTCCACATTGGGCAGACCATCACTTTGCCCACCTTCTTTCCGCCTCCGCATCCTTCCAGAGAGGAAGAGAGGCTCCACCGTCTGGACCCAAAACGTGCGCTTTCTTTTTATATCAACCGCACACAACACTTCCGGGTGGATGACCAGCTCTTTGTTGGCTACTTGGGCGCCAAAAAAGGTCGGGCGGTGCACAAGAGAACCATCTCCCGCTGGGTAACCTTGTGTATCAAAGCCTGCTATTCTTTGGCTAAGAAGGAGCCTCCTGTTGGGCTGCGTGCCCATTCCACCAGGGCAAAGGCTGCTACCACGGCTTTAGGCCGCGGTGTTCCGCTGCAGGATATCTGTCAGGCAGCTACGTGGGCCTCGCTGCACACATTTACAAAGCATTACTGCCTTGACAGTCGGGTCCGGAGGGACGGCTTCTTTGGCCGTTCTGTCCTCCGGGACTTCCTTGTCTGATCTTTGTTCGCAGACCCACCACCGGGGTTGGTATTGCTGGGGTATCTATTCTAAGGTAAGGAATCTGTCACTAACGTGTCTCTTTCAGATGCACAAGTTACTAACTTGTGTAACGATATATCTGTAAGAGACAGTAGTTAGTGACAGATTCCTTACCGCCCCACCCATCCTCCCCGTTCTGCGAACTGATTTCTAGGGTTAAGGACATCCCTTTCAGGGACCTAGTATTTTTCAGACACACATGTCAGCTTCTTGCATGGCTCTGCGTTCCTGGCGCGGAAAGTCGTGTACAGAACTGACGTCAGCGCGCAGGGGCGGCGTCTAAGTACTGCCCGCGACGTCATCCCGGCGATCACGACGCCGACGACGGACGCGGAGCCGCACGGCGCCGCCTACCGACGCGCAAGGGTACTGCTACGCAAAAACTTTCCGGATCCAGCCTGACGCCTGGGGATATTCTAAGGTAAGGAATCTGTCACTAACTACTGTCTCTTACAGATATATCGTTACACAAGTTAGTAACTTGTGCAACAGGATTGATAAGATCATGAATCTTGGTGAGGGAAGCTCAAGCCATATGGCATTAACTAAATGCCAAATGAAACTCTTTGAGATTGTCCCGGCTGATGCTCAAAACCACCAACATGGTTCAAGAACCTTAAGCATATGAGAAGATCACAGATGGATTTTTCACTACTTAGTTCAGTCATATTTTGGAGCTTGGGGCCCATCCCCAATAACACTTGCTTGGGAAAGCCGAAAACACAAAATGCCCAAATGTCACCCCCAGGGAATGTGCAATTTATCAGTATGGTGAGGGTGGTTCTTTATCATTTTCCTCAAATCGCTTATGTACCAAAAGTGATCACCAAGCAGAAACAATACAATACCAAATCAAACCTCTGCCACAAACCCCTTTTACATACCAGTGATCAGAGTTTCTAGAAGGCCTTAACGTTTTCCCTCTAGTACTCAACCAGGCACTCTTCAACTTGATTAGCAGACATAAAATTATTTAGAACTCACCTGAACAAAAAAATGGGTACAAATTTTTCCTGACTGTGTAAGGGTCACTAAATGGTGATCTGAGGTTGATCTGGTCAGACAGGCTCCTAGCCATCTTTTGCCATACCCTCACTTGTTTTGAATGTCCATCAGTGATGGACTGCCTCAGGTGCAAAGGCATAAATCTGATTTTTTTTTTAAATTCTAGCCACAAATTGTTTATCGTTGAATATTCTCCAGGCAGCAGACTGGATCCTGATATTTTCCCTACCCCTGTGTTCTGGCAGCTGGCGTCGTTCATCTCTGCGTCATCCACGCTGAAAGTGACGTGCCTATATAGGCGCCACCCCAGCGTGCTGAGTTCAGTTTTTTTTTTCCGCCCCAGTCAGCACTGATCTTGATTTTTTTTTTTTTTTTTTTTTTCCTGAAACTTTTTTTAATTTGATTGCATTTTTGAAAGCAATACAAGACAATATAAGCAGACCGCAGGTAGGCACTGTTACCAGTCAAGCTGGCGAACAATCGGACCAATGAGGCCCTCGGGTCCTGCTGTACAAACAGCAACAATAAAGTAAAACAAAATAAAAATGCACCCACCAGCAGTACACCATCCCACAGGGATCAGGATACGGATTGTGCCACACCTCCTATCGCTCCTGCCCCACCTGCATCTGTGGCATGATCATGCTGTGAATAATCTGACTTCGGCCTCCAGGGACCATTCCTGCTGGGGGCATAATTCCAAAAATATCCCGTGAAAGGCTGCCCACCCCTTCCATATTTTGTAATATTTCTTAGGGCATCCCCTACCTATATAGATAGGGCGCTCCAACCCCAGACTACGATCTAGGCTCCCCACTCCTAGCACCCCAAGGAGGGGGCCCGGGTATCCATCCATGCTTTCACAATATCCCATTTGGCGATTGTAAGGCCCAACCAAAGCAAGACCCACTTGTATCTGTTGCCATCCACCCCCTCTGGGATGTGCACTGCTGGGTCCTTGGCAGGGTCAGTCCCAACACTCACTCAAAGCAACCAAACACCCCCTCCCAGGAGGGAACCAAGACATCACAGCGCAATGTTGGTAATCTCCCATCTCAGTCTGACAGCGCAAGCAGATGGCAGACTCAATCAGCCCCCTTCTCCACAGTCTCTCCCTTGTAAAATAGGCCTGGTGTAGATAGCGCAGCTGTATCAGGTGGTATTGGGAGGCCAGGCCCTCCTGCCGGTCCTCATCCGTAAGGGGGCCTAAGTCCAGAGTACCAGCCTCCTGAAGGGTTCCAAAGGCGGTCAGGCATTATTGACTAGGGACCAATAGATGTTGGAAATCTTGTGCTGTGGAATGTCCATCAGGAGTATTTTCCCTTCCAATGGGCTGAATTCTGGGATATAATCCAAATGCTTTATATAGAGTAGAAGGGCATGACGGAGTTGTAAATATTTATAAAATTGGGTCTAAAGGAGTCCAAACTCATCTTGGAAATCAGTGAAGGTCTTAAGTGAATTCTCTTCAAGTAAGTCTCCCAGCTGAGAGATGCCGATAAGGTCCCAGTGCTGGAACCCCTGCAGCCCAGCCACCTGACGCAGGTCCGGACCCTCCCAAAGAGGAGTCTCCAGTGTAAGTTGTCCTGTCCAACCCAGGGACGCCGTTACTTCATTCCAAACCTTAAGGACCATGCAGGTGGCGGGGGAGCCGTGGAGGAGCTGTCTCCCGTACAATAAATATTGGAGAGGCTTCCCACCCTGTGACAATCCCTCTGATTTATAGGCTGGATCTCTGAACCCCCAAACCACCAGTCATTCAGCACAGCCAACTTGGCAGCCCTGTAGTAGGACTGCATATCCGGTGTGGCAATGCCACCATCCTAAGTTGACTTACTAAAACTTAGATAAAGCAATTTGAGGTAGGCCTTGGTTCCACAGAAAACCATGCAGGAGCGAGTTAATGCGTGTGTAAAGGAAAGCAGAAACTGAAATTACGAAGTTGGTATAGCTGAGCCACCATCTTAAAGATAGCCGATCTCCCTAAAAGAGGAAGAGAGGCCTAGAACTTCAGATCTGCCGCTGGTCTGTAAAGCTGGGGCTGGATATTCAGGGCCCATGCCCAAGTTGCATCAGAAGAGATATGAACCCCCAGGTAGCAAAATCCCTGACAGAGATCTGTCTCTGGCGTACCATCTCCCACTATATAAACTGAAGACTTGCTGAGGTTCTCCTGGAGTCCTGAGAAGTTTCCATATATCTTTAACTTCTGCAGTGCACACAGCCCTGAATGCTGGAGGTATGTCAGGAACAGGAGCATGTCGTCTGCATACAACGCAATCCTTTCTTCCGCCCCTGACCCCCACCGATCCCCCTCAACTGTGCATCCACTCTGGCCCATTCTGCCAGTGGCTCAATAGCCAGAGCAAAGATAAACGGGGAAAGAAGGCACCCCCTGACTGATACCACGATCAACTTAAAATAGTGTGGAAGTAGCCCTTCCCACCCGCACTTTAACAAATAATTCCGTATAGTGGAGCTTCACATAACTAATTTACCGGGGTCCAGAATTCATTTTGGCCAGGAGAGAAAGCCAGAACGGCCACCGACCGAGTCAAAGGCCCTCACCCACCAGGGTTGCCCCTTGGTGGCATGCTTTATCATAGGGTTCCTCCCGTTCCGCTACAGAATGGGGCCTGCGACTACCTGCAAATAATGCGGGAGCACTGAATGCTATGCTGTAGATGGTGATAGAATAGGAGTAGGAGGGGCGGTTTGGTTAAAATTAAAAAAATACCTGCCTGGTAGGAGAGCAAAGCTTTAATCTGTCCTCCAGACGGTATGGTTAAAAAATGGGGAGAAAAATGGAAAGTATGGATGTAATGACCCTTCCTTTCTACAGGTCTACATGTTTGAGTCCATTCCCCATTGTTATTCTTCAGGACCAAGGAACTAACTCCCTGATTCCACTCCTGATTGAATAATATAATTGACGCAAAGTGACTTCACACACTCTACATGCTTATAAAGATTTTTACCACCTACTCTGTGTTAATGTCTGTCAACCTGCAATATAGAAGGAGTGAATTAGCCTGCCATAGGTTATGGCAGATCCAAAGGTAACAGGACACTTCAACCAGCTAGATGGGTAAAGCGCGCTGTGCTAAATAGCTTTAAAAACACCTCAAAGTGAAGAAAAGTCCATGTAGACTTAGAAAGGAATGTTTGAGGTGTTTAGGTGAGCACATCTATTAGGAATAGTGATGTTTATTTTTCCCCATGATGCCCGGTTTAGTATAGGGTCTACAACTGTCTGGTTCGCACTGGCCTGCTCTCCTATTGAGGTGTGCAGCACCGCAGCAGGACTCAGGTAAAACCCCCTCCAGAACAAACTTCATGGCCACCAATAACTGTGAAGCAAGCAATGTGGCGCCTAACCTTCCTGCTTCAAGCATAGCGCCCCTCCCTGATGGCACAGCGACTGATGTGGCCCGAAATGACTGCCAAGTGGCCTCCTCCAGCTCCTCCCTGTCCGTGAACCTCCAGGTTCCCCCATCTGCTGCATACCACCCCCCCCACCCCCTCGGCCCTGTATGGACGCCAGTTCCTTCCCCACTCCTCACCGCCCGTTCGAAGGGCCGCCAGTTCTGCAGGTGTGGGCCACAGTGGCAGCTCCTCCTCTAAGGCGGAGGAGCTTCGCCCCACTGCCTTCAAGCTGGAAAAGAAAGGAAAAAATTAAATGATAATGTAATGTTATCGTTTTATTTTGTCCTCCTGCTGCAGCAGCTTTCGTGACGGGGGCTGGGCTGAAGAGCAGGGGAGGAGGGTACAACCCTCCTAAGTGGCCGCCCAAAACAGTCATGCGCACTTTCAGTGTTCTCCATGCAGGCTGCATTACAGCCTGCGTGGAGAACATGCTCACCCCTCCAGCCCCTGACTGATCGCTGCGTCACGGTGCTCAGACCAATCACACCTACGCCCCCCTCCCCGCAAGCCATGCCGGCCGCCACCGGTGGGCCACTCACAACAGAGGTCCCCAGGGCCAGCCAAGGAACACCCTCCGCCTCCCACGTAAGACCTTCAAATGGATCCCCCTAGAACACAGACAGTCACTCACGCCCTGGTCACCAGCAGACTCGACTACGGCAAAGCACTCTACGCCGGAATAAACAAAAACCCCACCGCAAACTACAGAACATCCAGAACGCCGCCACATCTCCCAGCGCCTGTGCACACTCCACTGGCTCCCCATCGAAGCTAGAGTCACCTTCAAGATGCTCACCCACGCTCACAAGGCCCTCCACGACTCCAGACCAGCATACCTGAACAGCCGACTCAAATTCCACGCACCCCAGAGGACCCTACGATCAGCCCAGCTCTCCTATGCCGTGGTCCCCCGCACCAGAAAGACCAGATCGGGAGGCCGCTCCTTCTCCTTCCTCGCGGCCAGAGCCTGGAACGCCCTTCCGCTCCACCTCAGACAGACAACATCGCTACCCATCTTCGCAAGAAACCTCAAAACCTGGCTCTTCGACAGACCCCCCCCTTGATGGACGGGAACCTGCTAATCCCCCCCAGCGCCTTGAGACCCCTACGGGTGAGTAGTTGCGCTTAACAAACACCTTGATTGATTGAACATGTCTGCCCCAGGCAGAGCTCCGCGACTCACCAACTGTCACACTGAAGCCTCACCAACCTGAAATGGCTGCTGCTTCTGCTCCCACTCCCTCCGTCGCCGTGGCCTGAACTGGCTGCCGGATCTCCATTGATGCAGGGGCCCCATCACCCTGTTTGGGGAGCCCTGAAGCCACTGTTCCCCAGCGCTGGAGCTGCCTCGGCCGCAGCCGGGCAAAGCGACTGCGCGGTGCCTGCCTCCCATCCTGCACTGTGTGGTCCGGCAGTCGACTCCAAGTGGTAAAGCGGACTCCAAACTCAGCGGGCCGCTCACCCCCCTTCACCACTTCATCGTCCGGGGAGCGAGAGGGTGCTCCCGGTCAACACAGGACCCCCTGCAAGCGTCGCCCCGGTAAGAATGACTGAAATGATCAGTCTAGCTTTTGTGAGGATTAGTGGAATTGTCTAACTGAAATAATTGCATTCATGCTGTAGTGATGGGTATTGTGGGAAAGTAAATCCGAAATGCTTGCTGTCTACTCTTATAAGGTATTGTGGGAAAGTGAGTCTGGAATGCTTGCAGTTTGGCTTGATAAAGGGGCATTGTCGAAATATGAATGAAATGTTTGCAGTCACGTTATTGTGGGCAGGTGACTTGAAAATGTTTCTAGTATTGGTCATGCAGCTGCCAAAGGCCACTTCCTATGTGTATTTGCAACTTGACATTCGTTTGAAGCTGCTGAGAAGTGGAATCTGATTTCGGCTTTCTTTGCCACCTCTTGAAGATTTTTTTCTCCTACTTCCAGTGTCTTGTGTTGCCTCCCCCATGAAAATCCCTTTCCTGCCAGCAAAGAAACAAAGCACTTTTCTCTGCGTTCTTCCTTTTAAAAGTGTCTGTGGGTGTCTGATTTGTTGCAGACGTCGACTTAGCTATATGTATGTCCTCTGGGGAGGAGGTAAAGACATATTTTCTCATGATGGCAGAGCAATTTTAACATGCATAAGGTCCGTTTAGACTGTGACTATGAAGCTGTGCTTGAATAGTGCAGCACAGCTTAATTCAACTCTTCCCACCTCTTGTTTTCTGTACAGAATGAGCAAGCCTATGAAGAGGTGTTCCAGAATGCCAACTTCCGCACTTACACCTTTAGGATCCGTGTCAAGTTGGAAACCTACAATGTAAGTATGCTTGGTAAGGAGCTCTCAGCACATTGATTGCTCATAAAATTGTAATTCAGTGCTCAAAGCCAGATTCTCTTTTGTTACCGTGGCAAATGTCCCAGAGTACTCACTCTGAGCTTTCAAGCATCATCTCCAACAGCTTGGGGCAATGTTGGTGTAAGATGTAGATTGACAGAAAGAGGGTAAATGTGGGGATTCGCCAAAGAGGGTTACATACAGTTACTTACAAGCAGTGTGTAGGGGAAAGATGTATTTCCTTGTGGATCAGCCGCAAAAGGAATAGAGCAGTATACCTCTTCAACTCGCCGTACAGTGTGGCTTATTAGTCTGGCCATCCGTGCAGAGGCTGCGGGGTGCACATTTCTTTGATGTCCAGATCAAATTTTTTATTGGCTTTTACCCCAAGGATCCTCCAGATTCTCATGCCAATCTCTACTGTGATGAACGGCATCGCCCTTGTTGGCCACGCCCCCATGCTTCCTTTGGGTGACGTGTCTCCACTGGAGTTGGTCCTTTGTGGAAGTTGTGGTCCCGGAGTCACTGATGAAGTTTATGGAGCAATGACTACTAAAGAAGGCTGCTTGCACAGGACATTTATCCTCTCGCCATCTATTGGCCTGTCTGATTTTCTTGGTTAAAATTCTGGTGTGAGTAGGCCTCTCCCAACAGGAGAGTTGTGGAGTGCGAGTGCAAGCGTCTTTGGGCACAGTCAAGTTTTCTCTGCGCCGAGGCTACCTTGCTCTGTGTCTGCCTCTGGGCCTATTTTAACATAGTGAAAGTGTTGTTGCTGTTTAGGTTTTAGCCCTTCACGTGCGGATTTTTACTATTTAATTACTGATGTCCAGCATGGTATGTGTCATTGATAAGACCGTGAGCCTTTATTTTTCTTAAATATTGGCCTTTGGCTTCGATGGTAGATGGGCTTGGACTCAATACCTGTTCTTGTTATATGGACGCGTCCTTGTGAGATGCCATGATACATTAGTATCCTGAAATAAACATTAAATCGGTGAGAAATTGCAGTCTGCACTGGCTTTGCTTCTCCGGTGTGCGCGCTGTACAATGTTTAGAATGCATTTGTGCTCTGCGTTTGGTAAAATCCACATCAGCTACCGGAGCAATAAAGGTTTAAAGCGGCACCGATTGCTTGTAGCATCCTTTCATCAGTGATGCCTGGTCATTTTGAGAATTCTTTGGTCACCGGACTTCTTGTAGGCCAGTTCGGTTCCTCTTTCTCCAGGGCAACTCGGGTGATGGTGACTGGAAGCGCTATTCAAAGCAGCCCCTTCTGAGCCTCGTATCTCCACACCATCTCACAGGCAGTGGCCATCCGTCAGCGATGGCTGATGTGTTTGAGACACGTCAGACTGTTGTGGGTGTTGGTTAGGCCTTTGCCTCTTCATTCGATCTCCACAGCTTCACAATGCATAAACGTTTTATTCCACAGCTCTCTGCTTCCATTACTGGAGGGCACAAAAACCTGCGGAACCGGAGGATGGAAGTCTCCCAATTAACACTAGTAAACTCTATTTGCAAGGCCTCGTTTCCAGCTGCGGCCCACCCAGAGCTTCTGTCGAAATCCTAATTGCTTTCGGTCTCCCTCCCGCCGGCCCTGCACTCCCCTCGCCAGGTGAGGAGAGCGGCAGTGGACCGGCGCCGAAGCATGCGCCTGGATGGGAAAGTGGGCCCTGCCTGTACAAGCGCACGTGCTTGAGCCCTCGCGACAGTCACGTCGGAGCTCCCCGGGCGCGCGCCCCCGAGGGAGCAACCGTCTAACCAACTAAACGTGTGTCTGCGCCTTTTCGTTTATAATCGGAAGGAGGATGGATTTTAATTACAAATTAAGGCAGGGCGGCCCGTCTGCCGGCTTCCCTGCGAAGCAGGACACCTAGTGTCTGAAGCCCTGCTGTTTCCCCCCATACAAACCTCGTTAGCTCTGTAGGTGAGTGGAAAACTCGAGAAGAGAAACTGTGAAGAGTACCAGGAAAGTTCTTGAAGCGCTGCTGTGGGAGGGGAGAGGTCAGACGGTACTGTTTGATTCCTTGCGTAGCTCGACGGAAAGCGTCCCACAGCTTGATGCTTTGTAAAACACAGGCCTTTAAATAGAACTACAGAGGGGCCTGGGACACCCCCTGCAAACTGCATCTTTTGCAGTTGTCTTTATTCTGCCGCATACGTGTCTACAGTAAATCCTCGAGAAATTCAAACGGCAGAAATTTTGAGTCATGCGCCCGGCATCCCCACTTGAAAAGAAATGTAATCCTACGAAAATTGTTAATTTCACGTGCCAGTTTTCCATATCTTCATAAAAGGGATCCCGAGAAACTAGGTGCCTTGATAAGGCGCGATTTGTTGATAAAAATCTAAAAAATTAAATAAATTAATGCTAATTTCAGCCTTGTTTTGTGTACAAAGCGTACTCTACAAGCATGTTCAGTGAAAACATCTTCATGGGAGACCTCTTTAACGCACTAATACTTGTGAAACGCTTTGTTTATGAAGCCAGAAGCTGAAGTGCTAAAGGCTGTTAGGTGACTGTGGCCGGGGTCTTGGGCTCTATCTATCAATTCCATGCGAGCTCCAGGTTTAAAATAAGAAAATACTTTTTCAGCACGAATTACTGGTTCCATGTCTCATTCATGAACCCTCTAACTGTGCACACCGTGCATACTATGTGTGCTTTTGGTGGTCTTTGTTACATGTTTGAGTATATATCTAGACGCAACAGGAAAGATTTTCATTGACTTACTTACCCCTCTGTTGTTGAATTGGTCTCTTACATCTCGATGCCCCACGGACTCGTGTTTTTTTCTGAAATGCTGCATAAAGATCTCAATTTCTGAACTCACTAGACATGTGCCTGCAGCATGCGGATAAGCACTCATACAGAAAAATGTCCATTAAGCAGAATAGCTTGGCACGCAAGCCTGTATACATTGTGAAAGAATCCAATAAAACGAGACGGTTGCTAGCCTATTAACTGCGGGGATATTAAGCATGGAGCATGACCCCACTTCTCTAACAGCTCTCCGGGGCTCATAATTCAAAGATTGGCCCTAGAAGGGCAATTAAGCATTTGCTTTCATGTTTTTTTGGGTCTCCGCTAGACAGCGCATGCGCTGTCACAAAGAGACATGTTGTGTTCTGTCTGTGGCCTTACAGGCTGCTCATCTCCGACAGTTGATAAACTTCAGCGTCACTCATTTTCTTTGGTGCCATTTATCATGGCATGTGGGCATCATGCCCTCTTCTTGTGTTTGGCCCTCCCATAGTGCATAGACCAAGTAAGTCTCCTTACACTGCTCTCGATTTTGCAGAGCTATATCTTTTTTTTTGTTTTCAAGCACTCCATAGTAGTACTTGTGTTTTCAGGCCGTCTCCCTTGTACACATACTCACAAACCACAAAAATGCATTCCCATGTACATAAATGCATTTCTTAAAAAGTTGTTAAAACACGAACAGCGCTTCTTTATTTTTTTGCACGATCCGATGGTATTGGAGCGCTTGCTTCGTCGTCCGTCTTGCCATAGCGCGAATTCAAGCCAATGAGATTGGAGCGCTTTAAGTGCTCACCAGTTACATTACACAATGACACATTAATTTTTGTTGCTGATCCTGCTTCAATTACGTTGTTTCCCCCCGTCATTGCTCTTGCCTATCTCCCCATCCCCTCCTGTTTCCCTGCTTGACCCATCCCCCCACTACCTCCCTCATTACTGCTGCTTTTGTATTGCACGATCCAATGGTATTGGAGCGCTTGTTCCGTCCTCCCTCTTGCCGTAGTGCTAACATGAGCCGATGGTGTTGGAGCGCTTTAAGTGCTCACCAGTTACATGACACAATGACACGTTCATTGTTGTAGGCAGGAGAAGCGTAAGTGATTTGGCCAGAATCGCAAATGGTTCAGCCGACCCTGAGATTCGAACCTGGTTCCCCAGTTCCACTGTCAGCAGCTCTGGCCATTACACCACATTCTTGCTTATCTTTAAAGCTACTCAACTGTTTCTCACTATCACTTCCACATTTGTTCAGTAAGACCATGTCAACACCGCACAAGCATTGGCAAAGCTTAAAGATCTCGTCAAGGCCCGAGCTATTGGCCTTGTCAATTTGAATGTCTTTTAGCCATGTTGTCTAGCAGCACATCTGCTGTTCAGCATGGCTGAAAGTCACTGAAAAAATCGATATGATGCGGCCAGCGCGGGCCACGTCATAGTGCTTTTTTATGTTAGGTGGGGCGTGACAATAAACTCAACATGGGGGAAGGGGGGCAGAGAGACTGTCTGCTCAACATCCTGTGATTCTGGGCTTTCAGTAACTTTCCGTCCTGCTGAACAGCAGATGTGCTGCTAGACAAAATGGCTAAAAGACATTCACATTGGTAAGGCCAATAGCTCAGGCATTGCCAAGATCTATTGGCTTTGCCAATGCTTGTTCTTGTATGCATTTGGTCTGTTTTACCAGGTAGCCTCGTAGATTACTCTATATATCATAAGCACAGGCTAAGGAAGTATGGATTTTATAGTTCTCTGGCCTCGTGTGTGGTAAGAAAGCTTGACCTTGAACACCAGTAACACAGTGCAGACACCCCTCCCTTGTCAAACCACCGTATGGTGATTGAACAGGCTAATACACACACGTATGTGTTAATGAACAAACTGTTCACGGACAAACTTATCCAGCTAGTCCACCTGGGAGGTGGTGCCAGTCTGGGAAAGAAGCATGCTCCAATCAACTGCAGAGCACAGGCTGGGGCCTGCCACAGTGGTGTTGGAATGGGCCCGAAGACAGGCCCAGGTACCAAATTAAAAGTGGCCCCATTAGTGAAGCTTAAAAAGTGTCCCATGTTTACAAATTGGGGCAGTTTTGAACTTGTAAAGACACGCTCTATCTGTGTTTTGCAAGTTAAGGAATATTTGAGGCAATGTTTGTTTTAATATCTGGGAAATCAACAGTAAAAAACAGGCCCAAAAGACCATAAAACAGGCTCACAAACAGCCACTAATCATGCCCACACACTTACCTGTCAGACCAGCCCATCGGGCTCTGCGTGATTGCCCTGTAGGCCAGTCCGACCCTGTGCCACACACGCACTCAGTGGCAGCTTAGTAGCTCTCTTGAGAAGCCTGTGTCAGTTGCTGCTACAGATCCAAACAGCATGCCACTTATAGGGGCATTTTCTCAAAACCCAACACGGCCAAATCTCTCTCAAACTCGACAGGTCTGCAAACCTAGTTCAACAGACAATGGTAATTACAGCCTTTACAGTTTGATGACTGAGGTTGTGATATAAAATGCACACATTTTTGGAAACGTACATATGCTCCTTAAAAGACGTGGGTGCAAGCATCTATCGGATAAAAGATATGGGTCCCTATAGTACATACAATTGCATGAGCTTCTGTTTTCATGGACACTAAGGCGCGTAGGAAAGGAGGGCTGTGTAGGGAGGCTAGTGTCGGTGACGTAAGCTAGGGAGAGACAGTAAATGTTGAGGCTTAATTGACTGAACATTGTTCTAGTCAAAAATATTAGGGACAAAAGATGTTTATGTGGCACTAAAAGTAAAAATGGCTGGGGAAATGGTACGCCCAGACCCCTGTGAGAAAGTCTCTTCTGAATTGTAAACCTCTTCTAAACTTGTGCAAGATGCCATTGTGGCACAGTGTGGATGTAAATCACTGTAGGGTCTGTGTCCATTCTAAGGTGAGGAGGGTGACACACCAATCATTGTCCTGTGAATAAATGCAAGGCAAGTTTTGTTTGCACTGCTTAATGACCCAGATTTCTTTAAGACCAACCCTCTGAAGACTTGAGGTCTGTTACTAGATTGCTAACTTTTAAGCAGATGGGGTGTAGACCTTTGCAGGAGTGGCTGTTAAAATATTTATGCCTTTGTCATTCCCAGGACGAGTCACGCATCAAGGGGACTGTCATGGATGTGAAGCCAGTGGACCACAAGGAGCATGCCAAGAGGCTGATCATGAACATAAGGAAAATGGCCTGAAAAAGTTGATTGTGCTGCTGATTCTGCACAGAAGAACCTCGAGGCCCCTTCATCTCCTATGCCTCGAGAAGAGGTGCAGGATCTGCAACACTTTACTGTGTGCCATGACAGCTCGCTTAAATAGACTCCTAATCGGACTGCTTTACACTTTGGGAGATGGTCTTTCTTCTGGCTCGGCAACGTCTCCTCTGATCCCTTTGTAGTTTCTAACCCTCGTGAGGATCCTTTTGTGGCTGTCCACCTGCCTGTGTTTTGTTTTCCATATTCAGTGATGTGCCTCTGGGTTCCCTGCAATCTCCCTAGACACCTTGCGAGATCACACCCTCAGTCACATACCCGGGAGTGCTCTTTGCAGGGTTCTACTACAAAGGGGAGAGATTGATGTAGGTGTTACTGTTTGTACTTAGCTGATCTTTTCTGACATCCTCATCTTGGAGCTTGAGGGGTCGGGGCATGCATCATGAAGGTAACAGTTTTTCCCCCAGCTAATGCCCAAAAAAAAATATATATTTTTAGGTGTACTTGCGTGACAGCCACTCTTCAATTGGGATGCACGTTATCTGCGCCATGACGTCAATGCTGTTTTGATGGGGCATATATTGTGCCCTGCGTGATTAGGTCATTGTGTCCACAGCAGTATGGGCACCTTTGCTTGCCACATTCCTTCGCTGTCATGCATTGGAATAGAAACTGCCTGCAACGGACGTACCTTCTAACCCCCATCTCCATCCAACACCCTGGGTTTCACCTTGTCCTAATTTGTCAGATGGAGCGAGGTGAAATTTCCGGTCTACCTCAAGGGCTAATCGGTTGGTGGAAGGTGAAGGCGACGGCCCTTTGCTTTGGATTGCTGACGTGTGGTGTCATCTTTCCTCTCTCTGCTTCCTTGTTCCAGGGTGTACGTGGCTTCTGGTTAGTGCTCCGAACAGCAGCGTGGCAGAAATGTTAATCAGACACATATCTCCTATCAGGACGAGCCTCCCTTCAGGGTTTAATACACAGTCGGATGACGCTGATGTTAATCAAAATTGTCTCTTCTGAGGAGTGCTGATAAGCATTGACTCGCTGCCCCCAGGGAGATTTGCAAAACTACAAAGCTGTGCTGCAGTTTTCATTTAAATTAATATTGCTCTTTTTTGGGAGGGGGTGTCGGGTAATTGCTGAAGTTTGCTGCCTGTACATTTTCTTCTGTTCTGCTTCTTTTGTTGTGCTTATTTGTGTTGCTTTTTCTTTTGTACCGAGGTTGACTGACAGCTCACGGGGGTTGAGGGCGCAGGGGGGCGGCTGAGAATAAAACCTTTTTATTTTTAGTGCTGGATTTAAATAAACAGTGTCTAGTTTTGCGTAATCTGCCGGTTCCTTTTCTTCTTTATGGGCATGAAGCCTGCCTAAGTGGTGGAGCCGTATTAATTGCTGTTCATGTGAAGTGCTGGGTGGAGGGGGCGTCTTTCTTGCAGGCTCTCTCTCAGGCGGCAGCAGCCGCTTTCACGGTGTTGCTCTCTGCGTCCACAGCTCTTGTTCGCCGTGCGTGGCCTACGAATGCCGATGATCCAGTGCTTGGGAAATGCCTATTGACGTTTACACAGCGCTCCAAAAACAACCAGCCTTTGAGATTTGTACAGACAACAAAGTAGATGCCGAAAACAGTAATTACGTTCCTGAACTTCTCAGGCGTGCAAGAATGGAGCCTGGTGTGCTCCTAATCACGTTAATGATACGTCTGCCGGGGTCTGTTTTCCCTGCACAGCGCTCTCGCGCCAGTTCTCTTACCATTGTATACCGCCAAAGTGATGTTCCAGCCACACATTTTCCTCGCTTGGCGCTATTTCTATTAGCGTTGTATAGCGCCATCCTTCGCTCCATCCAAGTACTCGGCCATGTCCTTCTCCCCTTTGGTGCTATTGGTTTTTGTCCTGAGATCCGCTCAGTGCGCCTCTACTAGGCTTTTGCTGGTACGTTGCACGTTCTGCACTCTATTTTTGCCAAGATTGTATTGTATACCACAGGGCCCTCCATTGCGTCCTTACTCTGCACGTGTTATAATTCTGGCTCAGTTATGTTCCTAGAAAATGCCCTGGACTGCTTTTTTTATTGTATAATTTAACTAAGTTATACTGGGCCCACAGGAGTGTCCTTTCCATGCGTGCTTCCCTTTTCTGTTGTGCACCCACAGTGATCTTTAACTGGACATTTGCTCACATACATTTGCCTCTTACTCCTCGATTTCTTAATTTAATATGTACCACAAAGGTTTATCCAGACTCTCCCTTGCTTCATTGCTCTGCTCAGTGCTCTTTCTGACTTAATGCACCCAGAAAGTGTTTTAACAGGGTCCCCCCATTCGTGGCCTATCTCTTATTTTGAGCCAGAAGGATAACCTCTCAAATTGGGAAAGCAAATACAGTTAACACCCTGGTAGGGTCAGGGATGGCTAAAATGAAAATCTGTCTTCACTGCACACCACCAATGTGCGCTGTATGGGATTCTTTCCCCTCCCTCACTGTTTGCCGTACAGTCTTCCTGTACTGTTTACCAACTGGTCACCAGTGTAATTCTTTCCCCATCTATTTCTATTTATTTTGTACCATGTGGCAGGGCTTGAACTGTACTCCCAGTTGCATCCTTTCCATGCTAAATGTCCCCTGCATGGTGTTCAAGTATGTTTTCCGCCCCTGAGTGTCAGTGTGTGTATCTGGTATCCTGGGTTTTGATTTTTTTTACACTGATCTAGGCCTGTCCCTTGACATAACTTAAGCGCACAATCAATTGTGCGCTTCTGGCACTAAGAAAGAAAGTCATCAAACCAGCCCGAATTAAGAAAGGAACAGGAACTCTAGGAAGAGACTGACCAAAAAGCTACGTTTTTAAAGGACTAAACCTCGGTAGAGAATGCAGATTCTCCAGATTGATTGATAGGGGAATCAGAAGGTTATTAAGGACACGTAGACTAACACGCATGGAATCCTTTCATTACTGCCCCATGCAGCACTTCAAAGCTTAACCATGACAATATGAAAGACCTTGATCATTAGTCGGCACCTGTATAACCCCCCCATCCCAACATTCTATCTTTCCCCCTTTTGGTTCTGCTCGAAGGCTGCTTTATTTTTGAGTTTTCTCCAAATCCAACTAAACCTCACATTCAATTGCCATAAACTAACTTCTCTCTGCCAATTTGTCCTTCATTGAATCATAGGCCATCTTAAATGGGGAAAAAAGCCTCACTATAATTATATATAAAGCCTTTGCTACTCATTGTACCCCTTACAGAGTGAGCTGAAAATCTTTAACTCTACCCAGACATCTTCCATGTACAAATTAACCCAAATTGGCCATATAACTGAGGTAACAGGTCTGCGAGGCTTCACCTAAGATAAAAGCAACAACGCTACCCCATCAGCTCTAAATTCCAGCAGTCTTCTCTTATGCTCCCTAAAACAACTCCCCGCACTCAAATTAAAATTTGCTTCAAATTTAGGATAAAAAATACTTGAAATCACAGTTTTTGTTTATCGTGAAACTACAACTATAACCCCCTCCCCTTCAGGAGAGTAAAACCGTCCATCTAACTGTAATGCACAAACATCTAAAACCCTCATAAAGGAGATAAGACACAGCAAAGATGTCCATTTACAACTGAACCGATGCAAACTTAATAGTGCATTACCTGGCCAGTTTTCAGTCAAAGTGAGAACCATATTAACACCATAAACAGAGCTATACTTTGCCTTGGGAGGTCTATGAAGTTTAATGTGACTTCATCAGTCTACAAATTAACATATCCCGTCCAATTTGACTTGCAATCCGCCAACTTATGACCCACGGCAACTGTAGACCTATAACAGTTAATAGGTGTATAGCTTAAACCTTTACCAGATAGCGCAGTTAAGAAATTTGCCAACATTACTCCTCCAAGAAATCAAAATCCTTTTTTATGCACTAAGTTTCCAAACGCTTTCAAGCGCCGTTTTTTATTGTGTCCTCGTACCTGGAGCCCAAGAGAGACTGAAGCCTCCTCTGAGAGGCCATTGAACTCTCCTGAATAACTAATATTCTCCCAGGAAGAATGTTTACAGTTCTCGGCGCTTCTAGCCGATGCTCCTCTCCTCCTGGTCTTACCAACATTCCTCTATAAACAGAAATTGACCAACACTTTTCTAATGCCATCACCAAAACCCCTATACCCCAAGGTTGAAGCCACCAAAATGGGGTTATTAACTGACGCTTCTGCTTCCTCACTTGCAACAGAATCCTCTTTATTATTCTAAAAGGAGGAAATGTATACGCCTTCAATTTGTGTTTCACTTTTGCAAGAATGCATCCACGGCACGAGCATCTTAGTGCGGGCTCCAACTGAAATAGCATTCCATTTGTACTGTTGTTGATGCATCCAAAGACCATACATACGATAAATCTCTAGAAAATCCTCCTGGTCCAGTCACCCATCTCTGTAGTCCCTTCAGTACCTTGAATTCCAGGGCGCTACCTGATTTTGTCGTCCTGGCAGACACTCAGCCTTCACTACCAGCTTGTGTTCCTAACAAAAATCCCAAAACTCCATTGCCAAATCCAAAAGACCCTTCAATCTACTTCCCCTTAACTTCTTGGTATAGCGTACCACTGACCGATTATCCATCTTCAGAATAACTGAGCATCCTTTCGAAACCTCTTTGAAACTCTTCAAAGCAAAAATCCATCTCTGATAAATGTGTGTAAGCCTTTCTCAATTTCTGCCTAACAACCCCCAGTTTCGATTAGGTTAGACCGAGCACCCCCAAATTCCCCCTACAACCTGAAACTCATCTAATTCCAAAACAAAGTATGGGTTTAAACTAAAAGTAGCCTGGCAGTTCAATGCGTTCAGGTTGTGCCACTTCTTCCCGACCTGTTCCACCTGATCTCTGTACCAAAGAACTTTTTGTGAAGCAGAAGTCTTTAGACGGTGAAGTGCTTTGTTATGAAGTAGTCCTGGAAAAAACGCCTGAAATGAGGATGTTAGACTAGTCACCCCCTACTAACGTTCTCATGGACACTGACTTCCTTTTCAAAACCAGCTTGATCTCTAACTTTATCCTCCTCACTTTCTGAGGAAACTTTCAACACTGCTTCCTTCGTACCTAGCTGAAAATCCAGGGATTCTAAAACTTTGTCTGGGATAAAAATAGATTTTCCCAACTTTCTAAAAAGGGCAGCGCCTAACTCAACTGATTCACCAACTCAACACGATCCTGATCCATGAATAGGAAACTGTCTAAATCAGTGGTTCCTAACCTTTTGACTTCTCTGGACCGCCCCCCACCCCCTTAATCATTACTGGAATCAGGGGACCCCCAATGAGTAATTATTGGAATTGAGGGACCCCGTCTTAAACAATTTTAATGATTTGAACTGCTAAACTACATTTAAAAATACGGAAACCGACATTCATCCAACAAATACACAAATTATATATTTTATTTAATTCCAAAAATATTTAAAAAGAACAATGTTATCTTTGGGAAGTTTTTAGCCTTTCTATATTCAACTGAGGCTACATATAATGCATACTATATTTGGTTTGATGCACTTGCACTTCTCTGACAAATCAATCTCGGGATATCAACTTAAGTTTTAGGCTCCAATTTCAAATTCCTTCACGTTTACAGAACCTTTTTACATTTTCAAATTTATATTTTGCTTCTTTGTGTTCTTTATTAATCTATTAATAGTATTTCATTTTTTAAGTGATCACTCAACCCCTGAGTTTGCGTTGTGGGTCCCCAGTGGTCCCTGGAACACTGGTTAAGGACCACTGGTCTAAATGCATTATCATCCTCACCCCTCTTTCACTAAAAAAAAGAAGACAACTTGCTACACTGCAGTATTTTGGTGAAACACCAAGGTGCCAGGCTCAGACCAAAGGGTCTGAATCTGAAAGACATTCCTTCCAATGAAACTGCAGATAACATTGGCTTTCTCCACCTTTATTTGGGAGGAACCAGAATGAGTCTTTATGCTCACCTTGCAGTCTAGCCGTTTGCTGGCCTCTTCCTCTGGACTGCCTTCCTCTTTACCTCTCTCTGGGGAAAGAAACGTGTAGCCGACTGGAAACCACTGAAGGCTCTTGCACCTCGATATTGAGCTTGGGACCGTGTAAATTCTCGACCAAGAAAACGTTCCCCTTCCCCCGGCCCTAGAAAAACATGACTTCTTTCCAAAGACTCCTTATAGTGAACTCTGGGCCTTCACCAGGGGAGTAAAAGTATTGACATACTTGCCAAAACCTTTGACCAGCCCATCTCTAAGCCACAACCCTTTTGAGTTATCACTGATCTTTTTTTTGTTTGGGGGGGGTAAAGTCTTCTTATTGACTTATTTTGATTAATGGTGCCTCAAATCTGATAGACATCTAGCTGCAGATCCCTTACTTTAGAATCCTTTCCCAGGCACAAGACTGGATCCAGAAATCTTTTCCACCGCACGTCCGCATGTTGGAAGAGGGTGCCGCTCGACTCCGTATTGATGTCATCACGCGATGTAACGTCAACAGTCGATATAACCCCCTCGCCGACGTCAGTTTCTTCTTTTCTGGGCTTGCAACTCTTATTCGGTGTGGTTAGAGGGCCATTTTATGATTCATCTCCACATTTTGTGTGAGAAATAGTGTGCTTTTTTGTGATGTCTTCAGGAGTTAAACCCTGTGTATCCTGTGACAGACTGACATTGGTCACAGATCCCCATAATATCTGTTTGTGGTGCCTGGGAGACCACCATGACTCAGAGGAGTGTGGTTCCTGTCAGCATTTTCAGCTGAAGGCATTGAGAGTGTGTTGAATAAAACTTCTGACGGCGCAGCTATCTGAGGCACCGCATAGTCTGTCCTCATCTAATTCCAGAGACCGGTCGAGGAGCCTTTCGGGGGAAGGGCTGCGCAGCCTTTTGGGGGAAGGGCCGCCAGAGGAGGCTCCGAAGCACCAATGGTCGAAACGAAAGTTTGTTTCTGACGCAGTCTCCCAACCTTCGGTTGCGGAGAATTTTCTGGAGTCCACCCCGCTCCTCCCTAAATATCCTGGAGCTGGGGCGACTAGCCCAAATGCGGGGATATTACATTTCCTTGCATAAAGTCTTTGAGCCTCAATTCCCCTCTGGCACAAACTCTAGCCCCAAGGAGGTGGGAGGTGCCCCGGCTAGATCCTCGCGGCGTGTTCGCCCTCGGTTCCAGTCGGGCCCTCTGAATCCATTATCGGATTCGAAGCGGCGCCTATGCACTGCCCTTTGGCGTCTTCACCTTCGGCATCAGAATTGGGTCAGCCAGTGACGGCGGCGCCGATCGATGCCGCACCAATTATTCTGCCTGACATGGATGCATCGCTGCACCGGTGCAGAAGGAGCCGTCCGCTTTAGGCAACTCTATCTGTTTCTATACAGCTTATTTCTGCTCTTTCTATGGAAGTGCACAGTTTGGCAGGCGAAGGGGAAAATATAGGATGTCCAAACCCTTTGGGCAATACTGTCCAGCCTCCCTTGGAGGAAAATTGGCGGACTGAACTGGGTGAGGCTAGTGAACTTGAGTCCTCCCCAGTTTCCGATTTACTTTCCCCTCCTGGTATGGCAACAGAGGTGTGTTCCTCTTACGCTGCAGTATTGAAGAGGGCAGCTGCTTTAGAGTGTCAGCTTCTCCTAGTGGAATTATCCACAGGACCTTTGGATGTTCTTCACCAGGGTTTCTTGGGGTTGGAGCCCTTACTCCCTTATGAGTCTTTATACGACCTATTGTTAGGGTCTTGGGCAAAGCTGGTAACTGGAATGCCTGCAGACCGGACTATATCCCATAGGCATCGGCCCGCCCTTTGGGATCCTGATGGTCTCTTTAAACAACCCTCCAAAAAAGGCCTGGTTGTGCAAGTAGCTACAACCTCTGCAGACACCAATGTCCCATCTCTGGTTCCACCAAGCACTGAAGCCAGCTGGCTGGAAAGTTGTGGGAGGAATATTTTCTCTTCCGTTAGTGCAGCATTATGATCTTTGAACTCTACATCTGTTCTCTGCAGGTTTTCCCATGTGTTATGGGACTCAGTGGAGAGTTTGCTGCCTTCTCTTCCAGAGGAAGCCAAAAGTGAACTGCTACAGTTGGTACAGGATGGCCAAGAGGTGGCAAATTCACCATAAGATGTAGTATGGACACCACTGATTATGTGCGTAGAACTGTGGCTCAGTCAGTTGCACCGCACTGGCATGCATGGCTGTGTCGGTCTGGGTTTTCAGAGCCTGTACAGAATACCCTGGAAGATATGCAGGTTGATGGTGTACATTTATTTGGTGTGCATGCTGATTCATCTAGAGCTGCAGGGTGTGATAGACACCTAGACATGTCTTTGCAGGATCTGGTTGGATCTTTCTTTCTGACTAATGTGGACAGAAGTGATTTTAAATGACTTGGTTGCAATGTGTGTTAATCTTGTTGCAACCTGCGTGATGATTCTGCTTCCTGCAGGAGTTTATAGTTGTTAAGCTACCCTTGTGGTACTTTACACATGTTTACTTGGCCCTTACTTCCAGTCAGTTACAAGTATAGTAGTGCATTTATTCTGCAGAATTCTTTCAGTAAAGTTGTGCTCTTTAGAGTATATTTCACAATATGTGACTTTCTGGATTACTATTTACTGCTTAGTACAATAGTCGTGACTTTCTCCTTCAGCTCTGTCGATGACAGTTTTTCAGCTGTTTCTTTAGGTTTGGTTCTTTGATTACCTGATATACAGCTCTTGCATTTTGCTTTACTCTGCAGGATAGCTCACGCTCAAGGTTTGATACCTTCATGGTACGTTCCTTATTCTATGTGGAGTATCTTTTGTATGCTTTGTTTGCGTTTCTTAATATATATATGCTGAGTTGGGTTTCTCGGCTTGTCTCTGTCTTTGGTCTCATTTATTTCGTTATGAGACTTAACTTACTGAATTAAGACCTCGGTTATTGAGACAGTCATCTTTGGTCTCTAATTTCGTTTAGCAAGATTCACATATTGAATTAGGAATTTAGGGCTTATTTGACACAAAGGTGTTTTATTTTAGCACACTGTTCCAATAGACAGATTCTGTATGTGGCTCCAGGATTTGAGCGTGGAAAATAGTCACGAAGAAACTGACGTCAGTGCGTCGGCGAGGGATTTATTTGGACTCAGTCTGTCACATCGCGTGATGACGTTGATACAGTCGTGCAACACTCTCTTCCGACGAGTGGACATTCTGGATTTTTTTTTTTGGGATCCAGTCTGGTGCCTGGGGAAGGATTCTAAAGTAAGGAATCTGCCGCTAAGTCCCGTCTCTACCAGATAAGACGTTACCGAAGGTAAGTAACTTGTCCGGCTGTTTGAGCCCAATCGTGCAATAATTAGATATCTACTGTAGGAAGCTGGCTCTTTATATACTATACCAAAGTAAGGTATAGTGTGCACAGTCCAGTGGATCCCCAGCGGTATAGCAGAGGCTAAAGTAGATAATACCTTACTCTAATTTGTGGTAGTGTGGTTGAGCAGTCAGACTTATCAGGAGGGTAGTGTTAAGTATTTGTTGTACACACTAAGGCAAGAAATGTCACACACTCAGACTGAATTCAGACCAATTGTTTGTATGAAAAGTTATTTTATTTCTAGAACCAAGTTAAACTTAGTAGCAGGTAAGTTAAACTCTTCATACAATGTTACTTTTCGAAATGCAGTGAACACTGGATTTGTAGGAACATTTAGATTACTTTTGCAGTTGAGAAAACAGTTCAAAAGAATTTGAGATTACTGGTAGATTACTTTCCTAGTTTAGCATGAATCACACTCCTAACACAGGACATTACGAAACAGGTTAACTCTGGTGAAGGCACTAAGTTACTTTTTGTTGCAGAACAAGACAGTTCAACCCTCAGAAGAATTTTCAGAGAAAACCCACCATTTAGTCCTATGGAGAAAAACAAAGTGTTGAGTTTGCAGGTAAGTAAACAGTTTCAAAGTTGGAGTTTTGGAGGGTAGAACCAAGGTTCAGGTTGGCACTCCAGGGGCATCACCAGCGGCACTAGGGCGGCCGGGTGCAGAGTGCCAATGTTAGCCATTGGGGCTAGGGGGTACCTTGGCTGGGGACTAAACACCGGCAGGCCACTCGGTCTTGGGAGCCAGGCTCCTAGGGTTAAGGTCAGGGCAAAGGGGGTCCTAGGTTGGCACCAAGTCCACATCTTCTGCGGCCGGGTGCAGGGTGCTCAGGAGGTGTCGGGAGCCCAATGCTTTTCAAGGGAGGATGTCGGTCGCAAAAAAGGGCTGCAGGCTGGAGCCAGAAGACTGGACGAAGGGAACCAATGACTGGAGGATGTAGATTGAGTTGCTGGACACCAGGACACCATTGGTTAGGCACCTCAGGACTCTGGAGCAGCGGATGCTGGGGTGTTGGGTACTCGCTGGTCGCGGTTCAGGGGTTACCTTCAGGATGAGGCTGCAGGTGTCGATGAGAAGGTCTGTGGAGGTCGTCCAACGCTGGATCACAGGTCAGGATCGCCGGGGGGGGGGGGGGGGACTTGCTGGGGTGTTGGGCCTCTCAAACTCAGGCCGTGGGCTTCAGGTGCAGAGTGGTGAGGACTCGCGGATCGGGCTGGATCTGGAGTCTTGGGTTGGTGTTGGACAAATCTGCTGTCCACGGGACATCAGAGTTCTTTAGGAAGGCAATGCAGGTCACTGAGGTTCTTGGAGGCTGCTAGCTGCAGGGCATGCCAGTTTCAGCTTGCAGGGGTTCAGAGCAGGAGACAGGCTGGTAGGGCTGGGACCACAGCAGTTGTTGTTGTCCTCTTCTGCAGCACAGCTCCTCAGTCCTCCTTCTAGTCACGTTGAATCTGCTGAGCTGGTTTCAGGGGTGCTTCTAAATACTGTATTTAGGGGCGTTACAAGGGTAGCAGCCAGTGGGCTTCTGACCCTAAGGTGATTAGACCCTTAGTGTGCTCACCCCACGTGGGGGAGTGGGCACGATCCCTGACCCTGATTGGAGGGTTCCTGCCATCTGCAAGATGGGCACAGAAGAGTGGTCTTCACTTCGCCACCTCCACTTGAGCGGTGGGGTTGGCAGAGGTGGGCACACCATCTGGGGTGTCTGGTTTTCCCCACCTGTCTTCTCTCCGAAAAAGCGGGTGAGACAGGAAGGGGGCCGGCTCCTGATAGCAGGAGAGGCTGGTGATAGCGTTGGATAGGCGGCAAGGCCTTTGAAGCGCCCCTGCCACAGGTGACTCTTCCTGACCTGGGGGTGGTGTGAACACCTCTGCCCAGGAAAGGCTTTGTTTCTGGGCCCTGAGAGAGAAGGCTCCCACCCCAGGGGTCCAGAAACCTGTCTTGTGGTGGCAGGCTGGTGTTCACCAGCCGGGAACCCACCAGTGGTTGGGTTGGTTTGGTTCAGGGGGTCTCCTCTAGAAGGGACCCCTGAGTGCATGGAATAATACATCTGACTCTGGAAGCAGTGCAGGTTTATTATTCTGAGATGTTTGATATCAAACATCCCAGGATTCAGTAAAGCCATTAGGGTACTAGGAAACTCGCAGTGACTAGTTTCCAGACCATATACTCAGTATGGCTTTACTGTGCACTTATAATATCTAAGAATGGCCTTGGATATTATAGATGCCTGTCTGCTCATGCAGATAGTTCCTCACATGAAGTATAGGGCACCCTGCCTTAAGGGTGACTTACCTATGCAGTGCTGGGCAGGCATGGCACACAAGGATGTGCGCCATGTCGACTCTTCACTTTGAGCTGCAGGCTACAATGGCAGTGGTGCATGTTTGTGGTGAGAGGTCTCTGAGGATGGCATAATGCATGCCGCCGCCCTCTGAGACCTTTCTCTGGCTTCCATGCCCTTAGTATCATAGTTACACCTTACGAGGGACTTACAGGTAGGCCAGAGTTGTGCAAATTGTGGGAACAATGGTACAGGTTTGGGAAAGAACACAGGCCGTGGGAACCTGATTGGCAGGGACCCAGGGCACACACAAAGTGCATCAGAAATTTGGCAAAAATTTGAGGGGTTACTGCGACAGAAACCCACTTTTGTACATCTACCTAAACACCTTCCCATAATGCCGCCTCTGCCATATCTAAAATACTTGCCAGGTGGCCCAGAATAACCAAAAGTTTATCTTGGCACTGTTTAAATAATTTCTTCAAACTCTTCCTCTGGTCATGTCTCAGCTGGATCAACAAAACAAATTAAATCTGAATTCAGATCTGGAGTATAACAAACTTTCCCATATAAAAACTGGCCTAGAGCATTCCGCTCGCAGTACAGCTCTGGCTTCCTCCATGGATTTTCAGACCCTATGCTTGATATGTTAGCTCACATGGTCCATCGGCCACCACTTAGCACTTCTAGGATGATGAACTGAATCTGGTGAAAATATCTTCCCTCCTTTAGGGTCTTTCACCCCATCTTTATCACTTGATTTGTTAGGATTTCCTCCTCTAAGTCCAAAATCCATCCATCATCCTCACTAAGGCCTAAAATATACTCCTTTTCATATTTAGCCTATTGGCATCCTACATCAGGTGTAACCTATGAACAGAATATCCTGGGTATCACCTGAGATTGTGTGCCTCGAAGTACACCCTCATACATGCCTGATGGACACCACCCTTGTCCCCAGTAAGCAGGGCATTTCCTATCTGCTCACATGAGCCATCACTTAATTTTACTTCAATATGTTTGGTTTTCCTTAATCTCTTTCTGCCCATTTTCTCTCTCACTTTCATCAAGAGATAAAAGCACTTCTTCTGATGCCTCTTCGGTTTTCCTTTTCCCAAATTTTGTTTTCATCACTTCTCTAATGATTTCTTTACCTGCTTCTGCATGAGTCTCCTCAGTTTCCTCTTTAACAGCCTCACTCACAACTTCACTTTTGTAACGTAGGCTAAAACACCCTAATTGGTTTTGCAGTGTGAATCTTTTCTGGGTTCACATGCTGTACATTATTCTGCCATCTAGTGGTTGGGTCTGAAATTGTCTCCTAAAACTTTTTGTCCTACTATTTTTTGTTAGTTGTTGGTGGGTGTCGACATAACTCCATTTGGTGCAGCTTGTGAGGTCATCATGCTTCCTCCGAAAGCTCCCACCTTTGGTCGCCTTGTTCAGATTCTTTCTTTCCGCTGTTGGGTCTGGGTGTATGCACGAGAGTCTCCAGCGTTTGGAAGAAGGAAGTGACCAAAAATTCAGAGAAGCACAGAAATCTACACCAGAAAAAAATCGACATCAGGGGAAGATACCAAAGAAAGTTCTGGGAGCAAACAAGGTATTTGACTAACACTGAAAATGCGCATGCAGGAGGCCCCCCTGTACTCGGTGATGGAGAAGAATCCATTCCAGTTTTGCAAAAACTGCCGCTATAAATTTGCAAAAAAGGACCAACTCCCAGTCGGCAACCTCTGCCCGCTGGTGGATCATCGCTGCAAGAATTGTAGCGCCTGGGTAGTATTTGCGCCATAGGCCCCGAGGGTGAGACTGCAGCAGAGAATAGCCCACCATACCATGCCGGTCTAACATACGATTCCATCCCTTCAAGATTTGGGCCTGTCCAGCAACAAAGTGAACGTCGCCGAAGGTCCAGAAGGGGATTCCGAGACAGAGGTCCAGATCGTAGACGCCGATAAAAGGACCAAGAAGATGTTGAAAATAGAGGTAAGGGACACAGCGTCCTTAAAGCCAGTGGCCGAAACACGTAGTTCGGCAATCCAGTGGCGACTAGCTCACTCCAGTGCACTACTAAATCGCCAGGGCTACCAACATTGGGAGGAGATGGTGAAACACCTGCCAGAGCAGTATCAAAGAAGGACATCTCACTTGGTGGAAGATGATAAAACCATCGCCAATACCTGCCTAAAGTCTCTATTGGATGAGGCCGAAACATCAAGAAGACAAATGGTGATCGGGAATCATAGAGCAGCGCCACGCCTGCCTAAGAATCTGAGGGTTCAAACCAGAGGTACAAGAAAATATACTGAATGCACTCTTCAATGGAGAACAGCTACTTGGGAGTGCAGTGGATGACACCCTGAACCAATTGAGAAAAGATGAGACGGCAAAATCAGCGGGAGCTCTGCAGTTCAGAGGAAACATGCGAAGAGGATCAATCCTATCAAGAAGACCCAACAGGAAGCGGATCCTTTTGGGCAGTGTTGGAAAGTGGATTATTGGTAGGGGCAAATGTAGGTCTGCCACTGGCAATAAGGTCACTAACACATGGTAGGACCCAGCATAGGTCTTAGAAAATTATTCCTATGCTCAACCCTTGGTAACGTGGCTGCGAGCAGACATGCTTAACTTCAAAGACAGGTATGTAAAGCATTTAAAAACACCATTTCAGTAAATAATTAAGACACAACACAAAATAAAAATCCAACACCAATTTATAAAAATAGGTAATATCTTTATCTTTTAAATGACACCAAAACGAAAAAAAATCCACTGTAGGGAACCAGAGATATGAATTTTTTTAAAGATTAGTCACTTTCTAGTGCTTAGAAACCAACAGTGCCCCTTTTAGTCATTTAGTTTTCTCTGACAGGGACACCTTTAGAAATTGTTCTGGAGAATCTCACCAAATGTGTTGTGCGCCTTCTCCAGCAGGCGGGGTCCAGTTACAACTCCTTCCTGAAGTTCTGCTTGTGGGTCCCAAAGTATCCAACACACAATCCAAGGTTCTGGAATCTCCAAGAGGGTCCTTGAAAGTGTGAAACTTCAATTCCGCAATCCACTTGAACAAACCCCTTACAAATCCACTGGTACTCCAGGCTGGGAATTCTTTGTGGGGATGTCCAGGTGAGCTCTGTTAACCTGTAGTTTGCAGGGAGTCCACTCTTTAGTCCATTTGCAGCAAGGTAATCCACAGGGCTGCAGTTTCAGTTGGTGCAGTCTTCAGAGGTCAGGCCTTAGAAATCTTTGCACAGCAAAACTTCTCAGCGGGGCACTTCTTGCTTCAGTAAGTTTCAAGCAGCAGATCTGGAGGGCTCTGCCCCTCTTAGATACTTATTCCAAGTTTTCTGGGTCATGCAGGAGGCCACTTCTGACCAATGGGAGCAGGGTAACTCCTCAAAGTTATGACCACATCCTGTAGAGTGTGGCATTATTTTGACCCAGAGTGCATCAAATCTTCCAAATCCATAATGGCTGATTTTCAAGCAAGGAGGTAAGAGCTGGCTAAACACACCCCCTAGGATGGCTTATTTCCATAGACTCTCCCCCTACCATCTGCACATACCTTCCCTAATCCTAGGTCTGGTGGGGGTCAAAAGTGGAAACTGACACTGGCCATCCCTCTGCCTTTGAAGACCATGGTTTACGACTCCTCCCCCTGGCCTGGCATTCCTATGGAACAGCACACTGCTCTCCCAGCAGAGGGGCTCTTTATCACCTCTTCAAGGCAGCCTGGCTAATCCACTTAACTCTGACCAATCAGGGCAGACCACTGGAAGGCTGAATTTGGACTTACAAACAAGAAAGTCTTATAACTTCTTGTATGTACATTTTAGGAGAAATTCAACAATATGATGATGTTGGATTTACTACTACCGTTCTGGGAAGTCTTTGAATGGCCAGTCTAGTCCTCTCCTATCAATAGTTATTAATCAATAACTTCCTACCATGTTAACCTATGTAACAGGGGATTTGCAATGGGAAAAATGACTTGGGCCATTTTTCCAGCACCAGGACTTACAAAAACATATTTTATAAGTACTTGCCTTATATCTACAAGAACCCCACCCCATGTGCAACTAGGGGAAACTTTAGGGGCTCTGAATCTGCAGAAATATTGCAGATCCTCCTTCCACAGTGCTCCTAGCATCAAAGTCGAATTTGAGCAGCACTTTACCACAATGTGGGGAGGGAAATATGAAATTTCACTTTACCCAGGCATATAAAAACTCATTTTATAAGGGTGTATCTTATAGATAACTGACCCCCCACCCCTGGGATACCTAGGGGAGACCCTGGGGGTCCCTAATATGCCAAAACATTGTAGGTTATCCATTTTTAAGTGCCCCACCACCAAAGTTGAGTTTGGGCACAATTTACTTTTTAAAAGCAATCCTGGCACCCAGGGCTGTCTTTAAACTGACCTCCGGCTTCAGCAGTGCACACATGCAAGTGCAGAAAAAGCTGCTGGCCTCTAAACTGCCATGCCCCAGGGTACTGGGGACTTCTAGGTAGTTTCAATCCCCTGCCCTATTATATACTAGGGGCTTATGGGGTAAGTCATGCCAATTACAGAGGTACCCCACCATACCATAGTGTACCCTAGTGTATGTTAAGTGTTTTAACTGTATTCTAATGTGTCTCTTTCAGCTTAGCACTGGGCCTGGTTAGGCAGAGCCCCGGGTCAGTCAAAATCAGTTACCACCAGTATCAGTCAGCAAAAAGTTGGGGGGTGCCCAGGGCACAGGATGACTTTGCAACAGGCAGCAACATCCCATCAATCATACCAGCAGTCGTTTCAAGGAGGTAACCAGTCAGGACCACAGAAGTGAACCCGGAGGGTGGGGAGGGGATGGGGGGTATTGCAGAAAGCACCCAGAAACCCCCAAAGACGAAAACACCAAGGTTGCAAACAGAAGAACCCCTACATTCAACACCAGTAGGAGGCAGATTACAAACATTTTCTAAAAAACAGAAAAAAATCACCACTGACAAGTGGGTGTTAAAACTAATACAATATGGATATTGCATAGAATTAATTAAGGTCCCTCTAAGCAAGACCCCAAAGAAAAGAGACCGGACAGGAGACAGCCCTCCTACTGAAGGAAGTTGTAGACAAAAGGGGCTTTAGGGTGAGGCTAAAGGGGCTATAGAGTTAGTGCCAAGACGAGAAAGAAACAAGGGAAACTACTCAACATACTTCTTAATTCCAAAGGTTGATGGGTCGCTCAGATCAATCCTAGACCTCAGATTTCTAAACAAGTTCATAAGAACTCAAAAGTTCAAAATGACCACACTGCAGGGTGTAATACCTCAAATTCAAACAGGATTTTATGGCCACAATAGATCTAAGAGACGCCTATCTACACATACCCATAAATGCAAGCCACAAAAGATTTGTCAGATTAATCATGAACAAGGATTACTACCTGTCCAAGGTATTGGCCTTTGGGGGGAAAAATCAGCACCAAGGGTATTCACAAAGTGCCTAACAACGGTAGCAGCACACTTACGGAGACAGGGAATACATGTCTATCCCTACCTAGACAACTGGCTGGTATGAGCAAATTCATACCAAAAATGCAATTGTCATATGCAACAAGTGATATCAACACTATTCCAACTAGGAGTCTCTATTCACACGGAAAAATCCTCACCAGAACCGGAACAGGAAAAGATCTTAGGGGCAAGATTAAATACCATAAACTGAAAAACCTTCCCAAGTTATAAGAGAGTAACCGCGCTTCTGATAGACACAACCCTACCAGAAGGGGCAAGCTCTAAGAGTGAGGACAGTGGGGAAGCTGATGGGAATAATGGCATCTTGCATTCCATTAATACTGCACACAAGGCTTCACATGGGACCGCTTCAGGAATGGTTGCAGCATCAATGATCACAGCCAACACTGAGTTGGGAAGATCTAGTGGTTGACACGCAGAAAATAGAGGAAGAGATAGCGTAGTGGAACAGAGCACATATATTACAAGGAAGGAAATTTACACAGCCAACTCCTACACTGACCATAACAACAGACGCCTCACAGAAGGGATGGGGGGGGGCGCGCACACAAGCAAACTCCAGGCCGGGGGGGGAGAGAGAAGGGGGTGGGTCTGGAAGGAGTAGGATGCAGTACAACAGATCAACTTCCTAGACCTTAAGACTGTTTTCTTCACCTTAAAAGCCTTTCAGAAAGAGCTCTGGGGGAAATCCATACTGATCCAAAAAGACAACACAACAACCATGTTTTATATAAACAAACAAGGAGTGACACAGTCAGTACTACTGACAAAACTACCACAAGAAATATGGTTCTGGACCACCCAAAAGAAGATGCTCAAGGTAGCCATCCACCTGCCGGGGATAGACAATACAGAAGCAGACAGACTAAGCAGACAAGCTTCATGGTCTCACGAATGGGTACTGAACCAATCAGTACTCTCCAAGATCTTTCACAAGTGGCAAACTCTAGAAATGGATCTCTTCGCAACTCCCTAGAACACAAAATGCCAGCATTTTGCCTCCAGATAACACTGCCACCAATCACTCGGGAATGCACTGTTGATAAACTGGTCAGGGAAATTTGCATACGCTTCCCCCCATACCACTACTCAACAAGGTAGCAAATGCAAAAACAGCAGCATAGCACTTATACTGTTTGCTCCACAGTGGACAAGACCGATGTGGTTCTCAGATCTCAAAAACCAGCCACAGGGGAGGTTTTACAGACTATCAGTCAGACAAGACATGTTGTCAATGCAAGGAGGAAAGGTTTTCCATTCAGAACCAGAGTCCTTGAATCTCACAGCATAGCTCCTGAAGACTTCGAGTTTAGACACTTAAAACTACCAGCGAAAATAATAAGTCTTGAATGAGGCAAGAAAACCAACAACTAGGACATGTGATTCAGCAACATGTAAAATAGATACTCTCTGGTGCAGAAAAGAGGGATTACTGAAAAGAATAAATCAGGGAAAAAACTGTTTTAGGTTACTTAACACACCTGTTAGAATATAAGCGAACCTATTCATCTCTGAATGTGCATTTGGCAGCAGTAGTAGCATACACTGGAGGCCACATGGGGAAAAAGTTTTTTTCACATCACCAGTCATCAAACAGTTCTCGGAAGGAGCAAAGTGAATTGCACCACCAAAGAGGGTACCTGCTCCAGCATGAAATCTTAATATAGTGCTCACACAATTAATGAAGGCACCCTTTGAACCATTACATAAAAACTTCTCTACAAATGCTCACTCTTAAGATGCGTTTCTAGTGGCCATTACGTCACTACGCAGTTAGTGAGTTGCAAGCACTTAAGTTACAGGAATTGCACTTTCAGGTACCCAGGGATAGGATTGTCATGAGGACAGACCCTCAGTTCTTGCCAAAAGCCATCTCACATCTTCACATCAGTCCAACTATTCAGATACCAAGTTTCTTTCAGAAATCAAGGACACTTGCAGAAAGGGCATTAAACAGCCTAGACGCAAGGCGAGCAGCAATGTATTACATAGAGAGAACAAAGCCTCATAGGCAGACAAAGTAACTCTGTGTCCTTTGCAAACAGTTTCCTGGGAAGACCAGTGACAAAGAACTCAATTGCAAGATGGATTGTACAAACAATACAATTATGCCAAAACAGGCGGTGTGACACTACAAAAGAGTCCTGGTGCACACTTGTCAAGAAAGAAGTGAGCTACTATCTCTTTCCTAGCTAATACTCCGCTGCAAGACATTTGTTTGAAAGCGAAATGGTCATCACTGCACACATTCACCAAACACTACGTGTGAACATTCAGATGAACAAGGAAGCACAAGTAGAACTAAGGGTTTTACAACATCTATCTGCTAATCAACGCTCATCTTCAGCCCAACCACCACTGTAGTAAAAACTGCTACAAAATCAATGCACAGCATGTGAATCCAGAAAAGATTCATGCTGAAAAACATAGTTTTTTTTTTACCTGTCGGTGTAGTTTTGCAGCTTGAAGAATTTCTGGATTTACATTCGAACCCACCCTCCTCTGCCAAGAAGATGAAAAAAGAATCTGAAGATGACGACCAAAGGTGTGGGAGCTTCTGGAGGAAGCACAACGATATCACAAGGTGCACCAAATGGAGGTACGTTGACGCCCACCAACAACTAACACAAAAATAGTAGGACAACAAAGTTTTTGGAGACAATTCCGGATCCAACCATTAGATGGCGGAATAAAGCACAGCATGAGAAGCCAGAAATTCTTCAAGCTGCAAAACGACACCGACGGGAAGAAACTATAGATTTTAACCCAATCCAAGATGACTGTTGACTTGCTGGATCACTGCATGTCCTCTCTTCCGAGAAGCAGCTAACAGACTGCTGCACAAGCACACTTGCAAAGTGTCTCCTCACAACATAAGTGTCCTAGGAAACGCCAGCCCTCCTGCTGTCGTAAATTTCAATCAGCGCATGGGCCAGTGCATTCCAACTTCCAAACATTTAAATCAACTGACAAGCCTGTTCGAGACCAGCCGCCACCAAAAAAGGTTAAGGCTTTCATGATGTCATGGTTAAACTTTGAAGTGCTTCGGGGATAGCAATAAGAGGATTGCATGCATAATGGTAGCCTCTGGTCTTGCCGTAACATTTTCCAGGCATAGAGGGGGGTATGGTTCCATAGTTTTGACACTGAGAAACTCCTCTGCTTATGAAACGTAAGGACCATCAGTAAATTTGCCAATATGGAGCGAAGAGTCTGGTAGGGCAATATTTTCTAAACTGAGTATTTATGAAGGTCGAAGAGCCACCAGTATGCTCTATGTACAAGACAACAGAATTTGAAATAGATCTGTTGTTTACTACATAACCAATAGAGTTGGAGAGGGATGAAAATGGTGCTAACAGTGCATTGAGCATCTATCAATAAGTAAGCAAGTGGCAACATTTTGGATTACTTGTAGGTTTTGGAGAGGAAACTTGTTCTATTTCATCCAGATTCAGAAGAACCTTGAGAGATTGTTGGAATTCAGAGTGGGAAGATGGATCTTCCTTTAGATGCAACAAAAGCCGGGTGTCGTCAGCATACATGTATGATCTGATGGCCTTCTCTCAGAGGATTTTGACCTGGGGGTAACATAGATGTAAAACAGATATGGGGAAAGTGCAGAAACTTGAGTAACTCCACAATTGACACACCTTTTTGCTGAATAGAAGGCTAACTTTACAGCCTTGGGGTGATCGTCCAAGAGAGATTTGAGCTAACGCAGAGCCCTCAATGCCTACCACTCAAAAGAATAGAGTGATCAACTACGTTGAATATAGCTGATCTAATAAAACTGGGGCATTGATATACCGTATATCAAAACTTAGCTGTAGATCATCCAGCACAGATAAAAGGAGTGATTCAAGGCTGTGGGCAGGACCGAAAAAGACTTGCAACTCAGCCATGCCGCTCTTTATTTGTACACGAGTACTCAGTTGTTTTGCTGCATGGCATTTCATTACCTTTTAAGAATAGTAGGATCAACTCCAGGCTGGGAATGACTGCTTTAAAATAAGATGGCACTATTCCGATTTCTAAAAATTAATTTGTGGACATTCAAAGGAGGGGCAGTCGTTCATTTTCAGGTATAGGAGAAAAAGCAGTGAGGAGATATTGTAGGAATAAAGGATGTAGTAACCGTATATAAGGAACCCAGCTTGATCTTGTTCATAATCAACCCAAAAATCTCAATAAAAAACACTGAAATAATCACAGAGTTCTTGTGATGGAAGAATGTTTAGTTGCCTTTTGGATGTTTTGGATCATTCTGATGGATACTTCTATCCGCAAATTCCTCACCTTTTAAATACTCCCGAGGCGTCTGACTGGATCTGGACATTTTTAAGCAGTATCCCTGCTCACCAATAGGTGGTGTCAAGTGACTGCACCAGTACAGTTCCCCTCCGGAAGTGACATGCAAAGCCGCATAAAGGCGCCACCCATGCGCACTGAGATCAGTTCCTTTCTTTATGCACCACCAGACATATCCAGAACTATCCCTTGTTTTTGATGAGATTCTTTTCTCTAAAAAAAAAAAAAAAAAAAAGGTATAAATCCAGTGTTCAAGGGAAAATGTCACCGCCCAAAACTTCGATGTTTAAACCTTATAGGGACTGCCACAAACAGATGTCTATGACAGATCCCCACGAGCTATGTCTTTGGTGCTTGGGACACAACACCAGAGCCTGTAACAAGTGCGTCCGGATGAACCCACAGGCCATACGGGACCATGAAGTTGTATGTCGCTAAACACCATATGACTCCAAGTCGGTGGAGGTAGAAAGGAAGGTCCTGCTCCTATGGCAGGTCATCGTTGAAGTTCTCGGTTAAGTCAAAAAAGGCAAGAAGCCCAAGTAGACTCTGCCCCGTCCTGCTCACTCTTTAACTCCAGAGAAGGTGCAAGAGCGTAAACATGCCTTTCGGTCTGGCTCCTGAACTCTATTTCCTTCTGAGCCAATTCGGGAACTAGTGCCAACGCACCTAGACTTTCTGGGGCCGTCGACGGTTGCACGGCCAATTGAACAGTCTGTAAAGCCATGCTGCATATATTTGGCAGTTTACTGACTCCCACTTGCATGATTTTGGCCCTCCACTTGGGAGTCTGTAGGTGGGCCCTCGCTCTGTGCCATTTGGACCCTCTGAACACGCTGTGAGTTCTGCACTGACCAACTCTGGTTCTGAGGCCGCCATCTGTTCAGGAGCCTTGAGTGTCAATGCCAATATTGACGCCATATGTGCTGGAAGACAACGCACTACATATAGTGTTGCCTGATTATGAGCCAAACTTGTCTCAGCAGAGGCGGAGCCCCAGTCTGCAGCTGATTGGATTATGACACATTGCCTCTACAACATGGCTGAACACAGGTTCTTCATAACTTCCTCGGCACAGACTCAGATAATGAGCAATATGATGAAGGGGGTATTTTGGAGTCCCCATACACTGAAGGCAATTGATATGAGGATTTACAGGATGCCAGTGGGCTGGACACTTCGCCAGACACTAGATTGGTCTCTCTTCCTGTCCCTTCCACTGAAGGAAGCTCCTTTCATGTGGAAATACGAAGGGAAACAGAGGTGTTGGACCTCCAGTTACCAACCATGGAGTTAAAAACTAATGTCTTGACTAAGGGCCTTCAGCCAGGCCAGAATCATAAAGACCGGTCTTTAGGTGCAGTACTCTGCACATCTTATCAAAAAATAGGTAGAACCTTACTGCATTCCAGGGAGGGAATCTGAGTTGCCCTGAAGAAAGCCCAGGACCCACTCGAGCCAATCTCTAAGGGCTGAAACATGTTGGCATTAGGGTCATAGGACCATTGCATCCTCACCACCCTATTGCTTATTTTTAATATCAGGAATACCTGGAGTTAACAGAGGATTTTTAATCTTTAAACCCCCTGGCCTGTTTCTCTGAAGTGCTCCCTGAAATATGGTCGAGCCCACCCTGACCTTTAGGAGTCAGGGTGAAGCCGATGATGAAGCATGACACTACTAGAGTGTGTGAGGGTTATGTAACAAAAAAGAAAAATTGCTTCCTTCCCAGTCCGTGAGCGGACAGTGCACCACCTGATGGGAGTAGTGCCCTATGTTTCAAATAACAAGGTGGGTTACTTTTGGTTGCCAGAATCATAAAGAGCCTGCTCACTTTCAGTGAGGCCATTACGGATCACCTACTTTGAGGGCATGGGCGAAGCCTTGCTCTCGACCCCCTGTGCATCAGCAAATTGCCTGGCTTTTCTAACTCAGCATCCAATGACGATAAGCTTAGTGGTGCAGGTATCACTAGTAGGGTCAACCCAAGTGTGTTCTCCAACTACTCTGCCGGACCGTGAATGTAAGAGCATTGAAGGCTTTGGCAAGCGCATGTTCTCTTCTGCTAGCCTTGCACTCAGTTAATGCACGTTGCCTACTGGGACACTATTCCCATGCTCAGTGACTCTGGCTCATGTCCTACCTGCTGTCCCTGGAGATGTATGGTCTTCCATCACTCAGGCTATTCAAGACTGCAGCGATGCAGCCAAATTCACAATATGATGTGGACTTGACTCATTGGCTGCCTTGGCAGGACACTATGTAGGCACTCCTGGATGAGGTTTACAGGCTTATCCTGGGATGCCCAGTCATCTCTGATGGATATGCCCTTTGATGGTTCTCACCTATTCGTCAAAAAAGCAGGCTCTGCCCTTGGGCGATTTAAAGACAGTAGGGCCATGGCATGCTCCTTGGTCTGCCTGCTTTGGTGAGACAGGTACACTAGAAATTTCGACCCCTCTGTGGATTTGGCAGAGGCTCCCAATACCGTCAATAGCCGATTAATTCGGCCCACGAGGCTTCTTGGCTTTTTTGTGGTCAATTTCATGGATCCTACAGATAACGTGGACAGCAGAGTGCAGCCCAGAGCCCGCCTCTCCAGCTTCCTTCAAGACACAGTCACCATGTTGGAGGCAGGATCCAGCATTTTCTCCCAGGGTGGCAAGCAATCACTTCCGATAAGTGAGCCCTGCAAATAGTGACTGCTGAACTGCAACTGGGTCAGCGGCAGTCCTCTCTCTTTGCCCCACCGAGAGCGAATTGTGGTGATTGACATATCACTTCAGGACTGGGCAGGTCATCTAGGAGAGGTGGAGTTCAGAGGCATCTACCATGGCGGCTCGGTTCCTCATCAGTCTACTTGAGCTGCCAGCCATCCGTTTGGTCATCCTTAAAAGAGAGGCTGGTGTTCACGGACCGCACCACCGCCATATGGCATTCCAACAAATAGGGCGGGTTGGGGACGTGGACCCTGTGTCAAGAGTCACTATGCCTCTGAACGTGGCTGGATCACCAGGGGATTTTCTTGGCAGCACACCATCGGGCAGGAACTTTGAACGCGAGGGGCGGAAGAGCTCAGCCGCTAACGCCTAGCAGATCATGAATGGCAGCTACACATGAAGGTGGCGCAGAGTCCTCTCCGTGAATGGGTAAAACTTTGGCTTGATCAGTTTGCCACCACAGAGAACCCGCAATGTCAGCATTTGTGCATGATGGAGTTCACAAGAAAGCTCTCTCTCTCTCTCTCTAAGAGATACATCCTGCCTAGAGGGGAATTCTGGACACACCTACTCCTTTCCGCTGCTACCTCTTCTGCCCTGAGTTCTGCCGATGAACAGGAACATCTGCTGTTTGTGGTTTGGTGTGGTACTTTTGTATATTTGTCTCCTGTCCAGCAAGGACTTGCTTTGGGCACAGTGGACGATTATTTGTCACCTCTTTCGACTTTTTCACAGTTGCCGGACTAGTCCTCCTCATTGAAATCACCTGTTGTGATGAGTGTTTTTTTAGGTTTGCAGCATCTGTTTCCGCCCATACCTTTCATCAGTCACCAGTGGAGCCTGAACCTAGTTTTCACATTGTGTACTCCCTTTGAACCACTGCACAGCTGTCCATTGCAGCTCCTCACTCTGACAGCAGTTTTCCTCATCGCCATAACATCGGCGAGGATGGAGGAGCAGAGACTCCATAGGCTGGACCCTAAAAGTCCTCTCAGTTGTTACATCGATAGAACCAGGGAACATCGTGTGGACAATCAGCTCTTTGTTGGATTCACTGGAGCAAAAACGGGCAGAGCAGTGGAGAAGATGATTTTTCTAGCTGGATTATAATTGGAACAATGGTTCACCAGGATTTTATTTAATTAATTACATTGATAGGCCAAGAAAATTTCTAGGCAGATATTGTCTGTCTAGAAAAACATTTGGCCTATTGATTATTGTTCCTGTAGCATTGCATTTGGTAAAAAGTGGGGATGAAGGGTGGGACTGCAGTGTTTGTTGTTCAAGGCAAAAGGGACCCCTTGAGTCAGGCTAGCTTTTTGCCTTTCCTCTGATTACTTTTCAGTGTTGCTGATGACGACCAAGTGCAGAAAGCCCACACCTCTATGGCTCTGCTGTGAGAAGCATCACTTTATACAAAGGCTCTGCATAAACATGTGCTGTGCACTGGCTAAGAGATACCAAAGGGGATGATGGACGGAACGTTAGAGCAAATCAAACACTCACCCCCAGTCAACTGATCTGGGTTTAATCCATCATCATTCTTTAGCTCACTCCACCACCCCAGTTCAGACATGGCCATATGCAAATCAGTCTGACCCTGTGCCTCATGGGAACAGTCCAGCCCGAACTGCCAAGCCATGTCTTCCCTGGACCGGAAACAAGCATTTTGAACCCGAAACCGGTCCCAGGATGCTTGTTTCCGGTCCAGAGAAGACATGGCTTGGCAGTTCGGGCTGGACTGTTCCCATGAGGCACAGGGTCAGACTGATTTGCATATGGCCATGTCTGAACTGGGGTGGTGGAGTGAGCTAAAGAATGATGATGGATTAAACCCAGATCAGTTGACTGGGGGTGAGTGTTTGATTTGCTCTAACGCTCCGTCCATCATCCCCTTTGGTTTCGCTTTGTTCGCCCTAATTTGGCAGGGTATGCCCAGACGTGGGTCCCTTGCTCACTTTGGCACAGGATTCAAGATAGCCTGGCTGATGAGGGTTTTGAACCCGAAACCGGTCCCAGGATGCTTGTTTCCGGTCCAGAGAAGACATGGCTTGGCAGTTCGGGCTGGACTGTTCCCATGAGGCACAGGGTCAGACTGATTTGCATATGGCCATGTCTGAACTGGGGTGGTGGAGTGAGCTAAAGAATGATGATGGATTAAACCCAGATCAGTTGACTGGGGGTGAGTGTTTGATTTGCTCTAACGCTCCGTCCATCATCCCCTTTGGTATCTCTTTGTTCGCCCTAAGTTGGCAGGGTATGCCCAGACGTGGGTCCCTTGCTCACTTTGCCACTGGATTCAAGATAGCCTGGCTGATGAGGGTTTTGAACCTGAAACCGGTCCCAGGATGCTTGTTTCCGGTCCAGAGAAGACATGGCTTGGCAGTTCGGGCTGGACTGTTCCCATGAGGCACAGGGTCAGACTGATTTGCATATGGCCATGTCTGAACTGGGGTGGTGGAGTGAGCTAAAGAATGATGATGGATTAAACCCAGATCAGTTGACTGGGGGTGAGTGTTTGATTTGCTCTAACGCTCCGTCCATCATCCCCTTTGGTATCGCTTTGTTCGCCCTAAGTTGGCAGGGTATACCCAGACGTGGGTCCCTTGCTCACTTTGCCACTGGATTCAAGATAGCCTGGCTGATGAGGGTTTTGAACCCGAAACCAGTCCCAGGATGCTTGTTTCCGGTCCAGAGAAGACATGGCTTGGCAGTTCGGGCTGGACTGTTCCCATGAGGCACAGGGTCAGACTGATTTGCATATGGCCATGTCTGAACTGGGGTGGTGGAGTGAGCTAAAGAATGATGATGGATTAAACCCAGATCAGTTGACTGGGGGTGAGTGTTTGATTTGCTCTAACGCTCCGTCCATCATCCCCTTTGGTATCGCTGTGCACTGGCTAAGAAGCAGACCGCAGAAGACTTGTGGGCTAATTCAATCAAATCCAAGGCTGCTACCACTGCATTGGGAGGTGGATTGCCCTTCCTGGACATTTGCTAAGCTGCTGCATGGGCATCGGTTATGTCCATCAGTAAGGGCTCTTTGCCTGCTCAGTCCCGCAGGACATTCTGGTCTGAGCCAGTTCACAGACCCACCCCTGGGAGTTACTGCTTTGCTATCTATTTAAAAGATGAGGCATCTGCGTTTAGAAGTATCCATCAGAAGAACAAGTTAAGCGCAGATTCCTCCCCATTCTTTTATCTCCCTGTTTTGTGATCTGAGCACTTTTTCCATCTAAAAAGCTCCCAAACCTACAGATCTGCACACTGGTCAGGACCGATCTGCTATTGGGTTTTGTCTCTTTGGTTGCAGACAGCCTAGAAAGCAACTGACAGCGTGCGTGGTTGGATCTTATATGTGGCTCTGCACGTCACTTCTAGAGTGGAACGATGTTGGCGTAGTGCTACATGACACTATCTACCAAAGTGCTGGGGTACGGCTTGAAAATATCCAGATCCAGTCTCTTGCGTGGGAGTATTCAAAAGGTGAGGAATCTGTGGTTAGAGTTTCCACCACATAAAGAGTTACAAAGGGCATTTAGCTTGTGCCTTTCGATCAGAAAAAAAAAATGTTCTTAAAAATATTTTTCAAGGAACTTTTTTTGCTTGAAAAGTAATTCCGTTTAGTAGGAGATATCATATAGTGGTAGTGGTTCATTTCTGCTTTATATAGGTTCATTTGGTTCCTCATAAAGATTAAACCTCCATCTACTTTCCATTGTACGCAGATTAGTTTTAGCCTTTCTCAGATCAGAAGAGTTTCTAAAAACTATTAATGGGTCTACGGATGAGGGGCATGAATATTAACTGTGTTGTGGAGCCAGGAATGAGGAGGCACACTGTGCTTCCACCAAATACTGGCTGGGTGGGAGGGGTCAATTGCCGGTCAAGCTTAAAGTGTTAGTAAATGCCTCTAGATCTATGTTCTTCCATTTCTGTGAAGTGAATCTTAAGTTAATGTGTCTATGTTGGAAAGTGGATTATTGGTAGGGGCAAATGTAGGTCTGCCACTAGCAATAAGGCCACTAACACAGTATAGGGCTCAGAATAGGTCTTAGAAAATTATTCCTATGCTCAACCCTTGGTAGCTTGGCTGGGAGCAGGCAGGCTTAACTTCAAAGACAGGTATGTAAAGCATTTAAAAACACCAATTCAGTAAATAATTAAGGCACAACACAAAATAAAAATCCAACACCAATTTATAAAAATAGGAAATATTTTTATCTTTTAAATGACACCAAAAGGAAAAAAAATCCACTGTAGGGAACCAGAGATATGAATTTTTAAAGATTAGTCACTTTCTAGTGCTTAGAAACCAACAGTGCCCCTTTTGGTCATTTCGTTGCCTCTGACAGGGACACATTCACATTTAGCAATTGTTCTGGAGGATCTCTTACCAGTCTTGTGCAGCTCCCTCCAGCAGGCTGGGTCCTATTAGAACTCCTTCCTGAAGTTCTTCTTGCAGGTCCCAAAGTATCCAACACACAATTAAAGGTTCTGGAATCTCCAAGAGGGTCCTTGAAAGTGTGAGACTTCAATTCCCACAATCCACTTGGACAAAAACCCTTACAAATCCACTGGTAGTACTCCAGGCTGGGGATTCTTTGTGGTGACGATCCAGGTGAGCTCTGTTAACCTGTAACTTGCAGGGAGTCCACTCTTTAGTCCTTTTGAAGCAGGTTTGATCCACATGGCTGTAGTTTCAGATGGTGCAAAAGGCGCAATCTTCAGAGTGCAGGCCTTTAGAAATGCACATCAAACTCTTCAGCGTAGACCCTTCTGATTCTCTTAAATTTCAAGCAGCAGATCTGAGGGGCTCTGCCCTTCTCAGATACTTATTCCATCTTCTCTGGGTCAAGCAGGAGGTCACTCCTGTCCAATGGGCTGCCGGGTTCCACCCGAAGGTCTGACCACTTCCTGCAGAGTGTGGCACTATTTTGTCCCAGAGTGCACCAATTCTTCCAAATTCATAATGGCTGATTTTCCAGCAGGGAGAGAAGAGCTGGCTAAACACACCCCTTGGATGGCTAATCTCCATAGTCTCTCCCTCTCGCATCTGCTCATTCCTTCTTTTTTTTTTTTTTTTAAACGTTATCATTTTTAAACAAAACAAAAACAAAAGTAACAGACTGCTCATTCCTTCCTTAACCGCTTGACCGCGGCGCGGATTCTGCCGCGGTGCTGGGCGTTCCCTTGAGTGGGCGAGTCTGGGACGGCCCCCGGCCGTCCTCCGCACACGCCCACCGTGACGTCGGACGGCCGGGGGCCATCCGACGCATTGAAGGGGTTAATCCTAGCATCTGGCTGGAGGTCAACAGGGTAAGGTTGTAATTGACACTCGGGTCCTCCCCTTCTTTTGAAGTCCATGGTTTACGACTTCCCCCCTGCTCTGACATTCCTGTGCAACAGGGCACTGCCCTCCAAGCAGAGCTGTTCAACCCCAGGGGCTCTTTATCACCTCTTCAAAGAAGCCTGGCTAATCCCCCTTAACTCTTACCAATCGGGACAGACCACTGGAAGGCTGAATTTGAACTTACAAACAAGAAAGTCATATAACGTCTTGTATATACATTTTAGGAGACATTCAACAATATCATATTGTTGGATTTATTAATACCATTCTGAGAAGTCTTTGAATGGCACTTTTAGCCTTCCCTATCAAGAGTTATTAGTTAATAACTTCCTCCCATGTTAACCTATGTGGCAGGGGGTTTGGAATGGGAAAAATGACTTGGGCCATTTTTCCAGCACCAGGGCTTATAAAAACATATTTTATAAGTACTCTGCCTATATCTACTGGACCCCCACCCCTGGTATACCTAGGGGAGACTTTAGGGGTTCTGAATATGCAGAAATATTGCAGATCCTCCCTCCACAGTGCCCCTACCACCAAAGTGGATTTTGGGCAGCACTTTATCACAATGTGGGGAGTGAAATGTGCAATTTCACTTTACCCAGGGCATATAAAACTCATTTTATAAGGGTCTACCTTATAGATACCTGCCCCCCCCCACCCCTGGGACACCTAGGGGAGACCCTGGGGGTACCTAATATGCCGAAACATTATAGGTTAACCATTTTAAGTGCACCAAACACAAAAGTCGAGTTTGGGTACAATTTACTTTTTAAAAGCAGTCCTGCAGCACAGGGCTACTTTAAAGCTACTTTTAAACTGACCTCAGGCTCAGCAGTGCACACATGCAAGTGCAGAAAAGGGCTGCTGGCCTCCAAACTACCATGCCCTATTATATACTAGGGACTGAGAGGTAGTTTCAATCCCCCTGCCCTATTATGTACTAGGGCCCTATGGGGTAGACCAACCCTTAGTGTACCCTAGTGTATGTAGGTGTTTTCACTGTATTCTAAGTGTTTTCAGCATAGCACTGGCCCTGGGCAGGCAGAGCTCAGGGTCAGTCAGAGTCAGTTACCGCCAGTGCCAGTGAGCAAAAAGTTGGGAGGTGCCCAGGATGACTTTGCAACAGTCTATGACTAAGACAGCCAAGAGGAATTCTCTGTTCAATTAAGCAATGGTCAAACCAAAGACAGGGATTTGTAGGTCAGAGATATATAGATGATGTGACCAGATGGGGGGACTAGTTTGTGGCCTTTTGAATGTACAGAAGCCTGAATATGTTGTCATATTAAGAGAGGAAAATGACTCGCAAAAAGTTGTAACTTTTGTGTTCCTTTTTGTATTATATGTCCAATAATCACAGATCAATAAGACAAGCACGGGTAGGGAGAATGGAGCTAATTAATGCATATTAGTCCATTGGAAAATTACTCATGTAATCAGGTGGTTGGCTGTGAAAGTAAAATCAACATTGAAATTATTACTTCCTAGATAAAAAGCAAGTGCTCAGATTATTTGCTCTGAAAAATGGCTGTTACACCTCCTCCCGCCTTATTTGACTGCTTTGAAATAGAATTTTGTAGTCTGCTGGGATTGCATTAATTATATCGAGGCCAGAGATATCTGATATCCAGACCAACGATAAAAGCAACCCATCAGGTTTATTCTGGTCTGTAAAGTTAGAGAGTGAGGTCCTAGACCTCCCCAGTGACCTTGAGGGGTGCACCCAGTGTTCCCCTTATTGCAGTGACGGTCGACTACTGACCCTGTCATGGGTTTGGTACACAGAGCAGTGGTTGCAGGATACTGTATTTTGCGAGTCCATAGTTGTAACTAGATCTTTTATGTCAGTGTCACTGGGGTGGAGGGCTACTGGCCCACATTTGTACAGTTCTGCTTCGACCCACTAACATCCCAGGTATCTGTTGTGCATGTTTGTGTATGTAGCAAACACAAGGAGATGATGGACTGAGCACTGAAACTTTTCAGACACTCACCCCCAGTCACAGATCAGGGTTAAATCCATCATCGTTCTTTAGCTCACTTCGCCACCCCAGTTCAGACCCAGCCATATGCAAATCAGTCTAACCCTGTTCCTTAGGGAAACAGTCCAGCCTGAACTGCGAAGCCAGGTCTTCCCTGGACCGAAAACAAGCATCCTGGGACCGGTTTCGGGGTAACACCCTCATCAGCCAGGCTTGCTTAAATCCAGTGGCAAAGTGAGCAAGGGACCCACGTCTGGGCATACCCTGCCAGCTTACGGCGAACAAAGCAAACATAAGGAGATGATGGACAGAGCGCTGAAACTTTTCAGACCCTCACCCCGACACAGATCTGGGTTGAATCTATCATCGTTCTTTAGCTCACTTCGCCACCCCAGTTCTGACCCAGCCATATGCAAATCAGTCTTGACCCTGTTCCTTATGGGTACAGTCCAGACCGAACTGCCAAGCCAGGTCTTCCCAGGACCGGAAACAAGCATCCTGGGACCGGTTTCGGGGTAACATCCCTCATCAGCCAGTCTAGCTTGACTCCAGTGGCAAAGTGAGCAAGGGACCCATTTCTGGGCATACCCTGCCAACTTAGGGCGAACAAAGCAAACACAAGAAGATGATGGATGAAGCGCTGAAAGTTTTCAGACACACCCCCAGTCACAGATCTCGGTTGAATCCATCATCATTCTTTAGCTCACTTCGCCACCCCAATTCATACCCAGCCATATGCAAATCAGTCTTCACCCTGTACCTTATAGGAACAGTCCAGCCCGAACTGCCAAGCCAGGTCTTCCCTGGACCGGAAACAAGCATCCTGGGACCGGTTTCGGGGTAACACCCCTCATCAGCCAGGCTAGCTGAATCCAGTGGCAAAGTGAGCAAGGGACCCACATCTGGCATACTCTGCCAACTTAGGGCGAAGAAATCAAACACAAGGAGATGATGGATAGAGCGCTGAAACTTTTCAGATACTCACCCCCCAGTCACAGATCTGGGTTGAATCTATCATCGTTCTTTAGCTCACTTCGCCACCCCAGTTCAGACCCAGCCATATGCAAATCAGTCTTGACCCTGTTCCTTATAGGAACAGTCCAGCCTGAACTGCCAAGCCAGGTCTTCCCTGGACTGGAAACGAGTATCCTGGGACCGGTTTCGGGGGTAACACCCCTCATCAGCCAGGCTAGCTTGAATCCAGTGCCAAAGTGAGCAAGGAACCCACGTGTGGGCATACCCTGCCAACTTAAGGCGAACAAAGCAAACACAAGGAGATGATGGAAGGAGTGCTGAAAGAGGCAAAGGCCAGGAGCCAGCTTCTCTGAGGAGCCTTGTGCCTTGATGCAAAACCTAGTACCCAAAAGCTGGCTGGAGTGTGGCAGTTACAAGACCTGCCCATGTGAGGCCGCCATGATTCCCAAGATACCTTTTTGTTGACTCCTTGTTCTTTGTGATCTGCACCTGGCGCTGCTCTTCAACTGCGACCTTACTGCAGATGTAGGCCGCAACAGAACAGTGGCACACCCCCCCGGAAGCGGGAGAAGGGCTGCACGCGTCTGTTGGCTGCTGCTGTAGTGTTGCGCTTGTAACCTAACAAGTGCGTCGCAGGACTTGATCAGCGTCCCGACAATAGGGGTGGTTACATGTTGTCCCCTGTGAATTTCTGTAGTCCTGGTTAGTTCCGGACCACATGGTGCCTTGTTAATAAATACGACCCCGGCCGGGTGTAAGGTCATTGGAGAGACTCAGGCCGGGGGCTGTGCATATCAGACTTAAGTGTCAGCGTAATTCTTGCTACGACGCTAGACCCCCGCAAGCGTACCTTTTGGTGTGTATCCATCTACCAGGTCGCAACCCTCCAACTTAACAAAGGCGACGAGCTGGTGTTGTCATGCCATTCTCGGGCCTGTGTAGCGGCTGTGTGTGGTATCCAGCAACACGCGGTGCTCGTGCCACGTGCGGCTCCAAGTCACCCGGCGTGTGCAGCGCTGCAGTTGGAGGACGCCTGTTTTGAAGAACATTGGGGGTAGAGCCTCCAGTTCCAGGCTGGCCACCTCGGCCGAACGGCGCTCCCTACTTGAGTGATTGCTGTGTGGAGGGATTGTGGGAACTGCATGCTGCAGCGCCATCTGCTAGCATCCCAAAGGAGTGAAGAATATCCTGCTCGGGTAGGAAACTGTACTTACTGTGGCAATACGGAGGCTTTGCACACAAGCTGGAAAAAAAAGGAGAAACAAAAGCATTAAAAACATAAGAAGGTGGACTGTCACATTACACATGTTCATCACCCTGAGCCTGACTGAAATGTGTAACAGCTGAAGTATCCTGAACTGCCAAGGGTGAACCGTGTTTGCTCCAGGAAGTTGCTGTTGTAGCATGCTGGACACCTTTGGAAAATAAGAGTAAATAAAATAAAAAAATGACTTAAGAATTACACTTGAGTGTAATAGTACAACAACGATCACAGGTAACACCCTGATCATACCTGCACCATAGCAACCATACCGTTTGTGGAGCCATTCACAGTGGAATGCGCGCCATTGGCACAGGCCCCTAAGTGGAAGGAGTGGGTAGCGAGAGTACTACTCTTCTTTGAGGCCACCAAAGTAGATAATGCCCAAAAGAGAGCTATGATTCTTCACCTAGGGGGGAGAGACATTTACGAAATATCCAAGTCCATTTATGAAGCGGCTCCTAAGACACACCTCACCCTCATAGCGGCCCTTACTGCGCACTTCGAACCAATGGCGAACCAGGACTATGACCGGTTCGTATTTCGGCAAGCGAGACAGCAAGCGTAGGAGTCCATTGATGTTTTCCACGCGCGTCTAAACGAACTGGCCAGTTCATGTTGATTTAACAATGACAATGAGGAAATAAGAGGACAGATCATACAAGGGTGTGCATCAGCCAAATTCCGCGAGCAGATACTAGAATAATCCGGAAAATCCTTAGCAGACATTCTAACGATTTGCGAGACCAAGCAACTTTCCAGAGCTCGAGCAGCTCACATGGAAGCGGCCTTGTAGACCCCAGTGAAGACGGAACCGGTCAATGCCATTACCTCAAATCTCATGACAAAACAGGATAGGAGGGATAGCACTCGACCACGAACCTGTGGATATTGTTGCGGAAGTAGCCATCGCCCTTCTGAATGCCCAGCGAAAGGGATGAAGTGTGTCAGGTGTGGCAAACTCAATCACTTCATGCGGGTCTGTCGCTCGGGAAAGGATTGGGTACAACGCACCACCATTAACACACTCCCGGAAGTGAGAGAAAGAGGCAGCGACATGGATGACGATGATATGGAGGAACATACTGTCCATTCCGTTTTCACCATTGGCACCACCGCTCAAACCTCACGTCGGATGCCAGATAAGGGTCGAAGACCAGGTCATCAGTACTGTGGTAGATACTGGAGCAACCATTAACATCGTGTCTGCTGAGCCTTATGGAACTTTGAAACCAGCTCCTAAGTTGAATCCGGCAGCAATCAAGGTGTCCGCATATGGTCAAGACAAACCTCTTGTGATGCGAGGAAAGTTCAAGACGACCATCACATATGGGTCCAAATCTGTGGAGTCTAAGTTGTATGTAGCTTAAGAAGGCCACGGTATGCTCCTAGACTGTGGGGCGGCTGAAGACCTTGGCATTGTAACATTTGCTTTTGGAATCCATCAGGAGGCTATCGCGCATCTTCTGGCAGAATTCCCCGCAGTGTTTGAGGACATCAGGTGCCTGAGAGGCAAAGAGATCCATCTGCATATTGATAAATCTGTACAGCCCATAGCCCTACGTCATTGGCGCATTGCATTCCACCTGCGGCCATTAGTGGAAAAGGAATTGGCCAAGCTGGAGGCCGCTGGCATCATCGAAAAAGTGACGAGACCCACCCCCTGGGTCTCGCCAATGGTGGTAACCCAAAAGCCCTAGCAGCCTGGCGAGGTGAGCATGTGTTGACATGTGCATGCCCAATGTGGCGATAAAGAGGGAACGGCATCCCACACCAACAATAGATGACCTGATTGGAGAATTGAGTGGCGCCAGCTGGTTTTCTAAATTGGATCTACATTCAGGATATCAGCTAGTCCTGGACGAGGAGTCTCTGTACATCACAACATTTTCAACTCATGTCGGCCTGAGGCGCTACAAAAGTTTAAGTTTTGGCATCTCCAGCGTGGCCAAGGTGTTTCAGAACACCATTCAGGAACTTCTGGATGACCTCCCTGGTGTCGCTAATGTCAGTGATGGCATTTTAATTTATGCCAAGATGGTTCCTGAACACAATGCTCGATTGAAAGAGGTCCTCCAGAGGATTCCAGAGTCCGGTCTGACACTGCACTGCAACAAATGCGAGTTCTTACAGCAAAAGGTACACTTCTTTAGATATGTGTTCTCGGCTGCGGGAGTAACACCAGATCCTGACAAAGTACGAGGCATTAAGGAGGCCCCTGCCACTGTGACGGACATACCCAGTTTTTTAGGGATGGTCAATTATTGCCGCAGTTTTATTAGAGGCCTCACTACTTTGACGCAGCCCCTACGTGAACTCACCAAAGTGTCCGTCCCCTGGTCGTGGGGCCCTGCCCAAGAAGCTGCTTTCCAGGCCACTAAGGACACCCTCTCAGATGAGACCACGCTGGCCTATTTCGACCCCCGTTAGAACACTACCATAGCGGTGCACACCGGCCCCAAAGGTTTGGGAGCTGTACTGATGCAGCGTTCGTCTGTAGATGATGATTGGGTCCCGGTGGCGCTTGCAGGTCATTCATTAACGAACACTGAGCAGATATAGCCTCAAATTGAAGAGGAAGCAATAGCCATCCACTGGGGGTGTCGCCATTTTCGCCTTTATGTGTATGGCAACTCGTTCACGGTGACCACGGATCCCAAACCGCTCATTCAGTTATTCAAGAGCACTGCTGCTAAGCCGCAGTTTGAAAAGTGGATGGTCCAACTTCAAGAGTACAATTGTCAGATGGAGTACAGCCCTGGATCTCACAACTAGGGGTGGGCGAAGAATTCCGCACTGCCGCTGGATTTCGCAGATTTTCACCCACTCCGTGCAGGGTTCCGAAAAACTCTGCGAAGTGACGCAGAGCGGAGTTTTTTCTCTCGAGTGGATCGGCAACGGTAAGTTAGCAAGCGCTTGCGAGAAAAAATAACAAGCTAGATCTCCTCCTGGCGAGAATTCTCATCGCGGGCAGTGGCGGCAGGTCACGACTGGTCGCGTTGAGAAGTCTGCCACTCACGTTGAGGAAACTGCTGCTCGAGTGGAATGTCTACTAGAGCGGCAGAAAACAGCAGCGCCCTCCGTTCGCGTTGATTTTATGAGCGCGGGACAAACTCCTGGCACTAAAAATCAGTGCGAGCAACGCTACTTAATAGACTCTGCCGCTGGCGGAACTCCGCAGAGCGCGGCAGAGTTTTTTTTTGCCACTTCTCCACGAACTCTACCCAGGCTTACTCACAACCCAGCGGACTATTTGTCTCAACATCCTAGGGCGACCACTCCTGAAGAGGAAGCGGACGCCAATGAGACGGAAGAGTATGTCCGGTATGTGGCGGCCCGATCTTCCGCTTTCCATGGAGGCCCTTTGCCAAGCGACCAGCCAAGATGAATGCCTTCAGAAAGCTTTGGAGACCGTGCAGAACAACCAGTGGCATAATTTCATCAAGCATTTGCAATGCAATAGGTCTCGCATTTGCGAAACTTTCAGCTACTGGCATTGTAAATGACAAAGCCTTTATCTATGTGTTGATTTTAAAAACAGATAAATAAAAGGCATTGTCATTTACAATGCCAATAGCTTAAAATTTCGCAAATGTGAGACCTATTGCATTGCAAATGCTTGTTCTAATATTTGTATGACATTAACTTACTGGTCATGCCAGCAATTGTGTTCCCGAGTCCTGTGGTTGCGATGTAAAAAATATGGCAAAAGACAACATACTGACACATGTATTTATAGTGGTCTGAGGTCCCAACAAGTAGCAGAAAGCCCTGAAAATATTTAAAACCATATTTTAAAATTGTAACAGTACAAAATAGGCTGCCACACAATAATTTGGTATATATGATGAAAACAAGTACTTTCCAAGAATACATTTTCATAATAGCTAACCTAGTGTAGACATTTTAAAAAGTCCATTGAAGGACACTTTTCAAAACTCAGCATCCGTACATTATCTTTCAAAAAAAGTTTTAAATGTTTGTCATCATGAAATTTCAAGTAACTCTAAATTAAATCACGTTAGAGCCCTCTCCCCTGAACTCCCACCTTCCACACCCTCCAAGTACTCCAGGTCCCCATTAACAATTCAGGGATTGTTGTTTTTAACACAATATATGGGAACTCTTTTTAGTAAAATTAAGAACACCTTGGTCCCCATACACCTAGCCAATTTCAACCTCTGTTTACATGCAGATGTCCTCTCAGGTGAGTAGAGGGGGTGGGAGGAAGGAGGCCAACAGAGTCATATTCAGATCCCCGATCGTCCTGACCTGTTGGGCCTCAGACAAATGGCTCAAGAAAAGGCGGAGCAGAGCAAAATCCATGGATAGATTCAAAGAGATGACCCTGAAAAAAAGGTGCTATGTGGGGTCTAATTTTTTCATTCACAAATGGACAGAGACAGCTGCCCCACTTCCTGAATAAGATGCTCTGAAGAAGGTTTCAAGAAATGCACATTCATTAATTTTTTTTATTTTTAGTGCCATCACTACCATTAGTGCATTGGCACTGGGGCAATGGTGTAAGGAATCACTACACCCCAATTAAGGATATGTCACTAGCAAAAAAGGTGGGAGAGGGGAGCCATTTTCCTGCTTGGTAATGTGGCCTAAGTCCCCCATGCTACACAGGGAACAGGTCCGTAGCAAGGGGGGGAGGGGCAGTCCTCCCCGGGTGGCACGAGTTTTGGGGGGCAGCAGCCCCCCGATCTACCTGCCGTATTGGGGCGGCAATTGCCAGCACCCACTCCCCCACTCTCCAATACGGCCGTCATGGGGCGGCCATCTGAAGAATCGCCAGCAACCCCTCCCCTCCGTCTTCAATGCCGCCACCCTGGGATGGCAAATGAAGGGACTGCCACGGGCGGCCAAAGGTCCAGCTACACCATTGTAAACAACAGAACATACCTTATAACAAAGCAACATAATAACACAATTTTAACATAACAGGACACAATACAACAGAAAATTCATAACACACTTTACAGTAAGACCCACATTGCAACAGAAAACCGCGTTGAAATAATGCAGCATGAAAACAATGGCACAAGAAACAATACAAAACATCACTACCACAACATAATGCAATGCAAACAATATACTCAAACATTCTTGTCACACATCACCACCTCCAGAAATGTGCTTTAATGAGCCGATTGGCAAAGGTGTTTGCACCAAACACTGCCTTTCTTACCACGAAGACATAACGTAGCTGCAGTCAATCAAAAATAGTTGTTGACCCAGCACAGCTGTTTGATTCATGATTGCACTTGTATATGCATATGGTTAGTGTGTGGATTTATGTGCAGTCCATTTTTATATACGGTGGAGAACCATAACCATATTGGTAGAATGATACTTCCAGCTGGAAATATTTACTTAATGTCTCAAAACAAATATTAAAAGTATAGAGGCCAACTGCCAGGCTTGGAGCATTGACGCACTCTGAAAGGTACAAAAAAATATATATTGGTAGTAGCAGTTCCCATGCTCGGGAAAACACCGCACAATCAGTAAGAATAGATATTTCGCTAAAAACTTTATACAGTGTGAATCAATGAACAATATTCTAACATGGGGTGCTAATTTAGCTCACTTGCTCCTACTACCAAAAGATGCTATTATCACAGAGGTAACACACTGTGTAAATATACAAAACAAGGGAGAGAGCAATTCCAAGCACACCCTATTTCAATTACGGCCACCCCAAAATTTCGGTGTTGTGCAAATTGATTCAAATACCAGCTGGTATAGATGCCCAATATTAGAACATAAATCTGGTGCGAAAAGTAACACACTGGTGCTAATTATTCAAAATATACAGAGTCCACAAAATTAGATTTCTTCAAAAAGTTAACCATTTTATTCATATTCTTATTTCATCCAGCACGAAAATCAGCCAACACGTGTTTCGTCTTCCCTTAGACTTTTTCAAGGCTGGAACAATATACATCAATACATTATTATGGTGCTTAATCCTACAAGATATCACCCATAATTATCTCAGTTAAAAAACAACCACATAAATCTTTATAAAGGAATCATATAATTAAAGTTAAAAAACAAAATCCTAAAATTGCATCTTCCAAATATTAATTATCTCTTAACAGAGAGGAGATCTACATCTTAGAATAGAACCTAAACACAACCCCAAGGAAATATTATTATTTCATAGAAAGAGTCACCCAGTGTATGGAAAATAAATCACCAAAGATATGTGCAAAAGAACTTATATCTTTTTAAAGTTAAATGGAGAACCAAACCCAGAGAAAATAAAATGACTGGACAGTTTCACCCACCGATTGACAAGCAATATGTCATCCCACGTATTGCATGTGGAGAAGAATTGTAACATCCCTCATGTGGATCAAGTCTCACACACTGTATAAAATAAAACAGCATTTGTAAAGAAAGTCCCCTATCCAAACCAAACACAGGCAGATCTAAAACCTGTGCCAGACTGAAAAACATAGTTATAGTATATTCGATCAAACCCTACCGATCATAAAATATCATGTCCTAAGTAAATGATCATCCATGTCCTGGTGTGTGGCGGGTATGATGTTACCCTAATCACACAACTAAAGCAACGGGCACCCACCTAACCTTCTACTGGTTAGGGGTTTTTAATAGCCTGTTGATCCAAGATATGACCCCATGGATATGAAAAGTCACAATAACTCCCTACCATTTAGAGATAACTAGTTGCTCAAATAGTAGGCAACGTGTTTTAAAACATATGTAATAAAACGCGCAAAACAAAATGTAGATTCAAATTACAAAAAACATATTCTAAAACACTAAAGTTCAGCGCACAGATTATAACGTCTGAACAAGCCAAAAGCCAATTATTAGCCATCGTTATCGGGTCACCGGAGGAAGCATGACCTGTAATGAAAGAGTGCTCACTCACCCGAAGAATGGAGATGTTATGTAGACATTCTGCAAAATTTGTTTCCATCCATCCCCCGCGTTTTACAGCGAAATCAATAATTAACTGGAGGGGCAACCCTGATAAGTATCCCTCCTACAAGACAAAATATTCATTCATTGAAACTGTCTCAACTGGTAGTAAGCTAAAAAAACGCAACACCAGTGGTTCCAAGAGTCTCATCCTAGGGGCCACTAGTACTTAAATCACCGAAACTCACCGCAAGTCCGTGGAGATACGTCCTCCACCTTGTCTCTGTTCTTGGCTACTGCGTATATCACTAATGCACACACCATTTTCTATTTAGACGTAAAAACGTCAAAAACGTAAGGGTAACACCTGACCTCCCACGTGGCACGGTCAGACAGCGTTGTATTCGCTATAAGTTTGATCCTAAGAAGTCGCCATCTTAAAACGGAAGATATACTGTGAAATAATACCCAATGTGAAGGGGAAAAAAACTAATTTTCCAATCATCTAGTGATTATCACTAAGATAGCATGGCGACAAATATAATATGCATTCGCCAATATGTAATAGCCAATAGACTCATAATACAATGATAATACATTAAAAACATATATAACCATCAATCGCTAATTGTTTCAAAAAAGGCCATCCCCTGTCTCATAAATATTCCCTATTGTTCTCCTCTTACTCCTCTTTCCCTTTTGATAGACATGGGGTAACCATGATCCCCCTGTCGAACGTGAAAAGTTCAAGTCCCTGACGCATGAAAAAGCCGATACGAAGAAAATCAACCCTTGACCATAAATATTATTATGACAAGTATTATCAGAACTAGAAAATCTATCAGCACGGGAAGCACTTCAAAGCTACTATCCTTGATAGTAGCTTTGGAGTGCTTCGAATTCAGGTCTTGTTATAAACCCACACTCTTAGGTAAAGAGAGAACAAAGTTGTTTAATAAATAGGGAAGCAGGAGAGAAGGAGAAAATAAGAAAAGATGTATATATAAGGGGAAAAGAAAAAAAGAGAAAAGAAGGAAGATGACATTTCTTATTATTTCTTTTTGTTTTGTTTTCTGAATCCAATTCTACAGTATCACTATTCTTTACATGTACAAATCTAAACAATGCATCAGTTGTCAAACATTATATCATTATAAACAAGCATTGGCATAGCCAATAGGTCTCGCTTTTGGGACCTTATAAGTATTTAGTTATGCAGCACAATATCCTTGGTGCAACAACATCAACTGTTGCATGGCTAAACACTTATAAGGTCCCCAAGGCGAGACCTATTGGCTATGCCAATGCTTGTTAAACTATGGTGCCAGCCAGACATGCTGCACAGATGCTGAACAAGTTCATAGAGTAGACCGTCACAGCCAGGGAGTAGTGGGGGTTAAAAACAACAGATCGGTTTGGTATGAGACAAATACAGAACATCTTGGGTAGCTTAGGAAAATGTCAAAATGTATGCAAGATCTGTGGGGTGTAGGATGGTCTGGTAACTCCTGGGCGATACTTATTGCAGTGCAGAGCATATCTGGCTTCCTAGTTGAATTTTCCTCTCCGTGCCCTCACCACCCTACAACGCTTCTTGCGTATATGTTTTACTTACTTAATTGTTTAACACAGTTTAAAAATCAGACCTTAACAGGTAACGGAGCCCTTTGTTCCGCTGCCGCCCTTGGACACTGCTAGCTGACATTAAAACAGGTATTCTTTCAATAAAAATAGTAAAAAAAAAAAAAAAAACAGGTATTCTTAAAATATTGCGTGTGCTGTCTATGCCTTGAGAAACCACTTCAACTTTTCAGACAAGGTCAGGCGGTACAGAATCTTTCTGGAGATTAACCATGTCAGCAAAAATGTTTAAAAGGTTAACATCTGCAGAAGCTCATGCAGCAAAAATATCTTTAATGACCCTGAAAAGTTGGCTCTACTTTTTCGCATCGATCGGCCTTAGGATTCCAATGCATGACTGTGCTGAAATCAAATTACCAAAAATAGGATTTCTACCAACATAATGCGTTCTACTTTCAAGACCTGCGCTTTGCCGCTACAGAGTCAGCTGACACCAGATTAAAGTACAAACACGTGATCTCCCACTTCCTTCCTTGCCACATCCCCGATCCACTTTGTTGTAGTAGACGCTGTTTCCAGAAGCATTTTTGGGCGAAAATTCAAACCGAAACGCCAGGTACACGTATACTGAATAACCAGTAAGGCCGTTCTTTCTCATACAGCATGATAGAGGAAGAAAACATCAGCACTCGAGTAGGTCACGTGGCGGTGGTCTGCAAGCACATCTGCTGTAAACAAGGAACATGGAAGCGTCTACGGCGCTGCCTTAAACTGGTTAGGGAAAATGCCATTTACCTTTACTGATGTAAAAATCTTATCAGATGGGTTTTGGGGAAGGACCCGCGATTCTTTTAATGTATTTTGTCATAATAAAAGAAAAGCAAAATACAAAAATATTTTTTAGCTACAAAGGTGCTTCTCACGAGCAGTCCTCCTGATACTTAGTTTTGTTTTAACTTGTTCACGCTTCGGGTTTATCTAAAGGATGTGGGCTAGCTAGCAAAATCCATTAGGAGAGGCGGGGAGCCAAGGGTCAGGCTTTGCTTTTAGAGCCCCGCAGTGACGTCGCGAGAGGAGGAGGAGGAGGCGGGTTGGGGGGGGAAACGGGACAACATTTAATTTAAAAACAACATACCTGCAGCTGGAAACGCAATTCCGAGGCTGCGGAGGGACAGAGAGAGGCAGGAGCGGCTTGCAGGCACGCCGTACAGCTTTACACGTACCTTGCTCGGAAGTACAAATGTCGGCAGGCTGGCGCAGGCTAACTCGGGTGGTGGGCTACCACAGAGGTAATTAGAGCGGCGGAGACCTGGATCCCAGCAAGGCGTCCTCAAACGTGGGGGTCCAGTGCAGGCAACAAATAGGAAAAAAAAATGGCGGCCGCGCGGTAAAAAATAAATAAACAGTGGTGCGCGCGCACCACAGAGGAGCGGAGGGGGGGAGGAGGGAGCGCGGCAGGCTGCTCAGCTGACCAGACGCTCGTGCGTCATGGCCTTTTGCCGGCATGTGTTTACAATTATCGCGCCCGCGTCTGGGCACGATAATTGGAAACACATGTTTGCCGCGCGTACCCATCCCAAAAAGGCCAGCCACGACGCACGAGCGTTTTTTGGACTGCTTTTCAAACTCACTTACTAAAAGTCTTCGCCTCTAAGAGGCGCTTGCGCGCTACTCGAGGCTCGACCTAAAAAGGGTACATATCACTTTGCACGATCCCAGGACCCAACCAAAGTACAAATTTGAAAGTAGACCATGACGAAAATATAGACCAATAGACAATGACCCACCTAGAAAATTATTTGCTTGTCCTAGAGTGCATCCTGTATTACATGATCAGTGATTGGTTAAAATATGTGTCTGATCATTCTTAATCTTGTAAGAAGACATGAAACTCTCTATCTATATTCAATCCTAGGTCCACTGCTCTTAATTTAATCAGCCACCTTGTTTCCATTTTCCTCAGAGCTAATGTTCAATTACCACCCCTCGGATTTTCTTCTGCCAACGCAATACCATGAAATCTGATATTCATTATTTCAGAAGCTGGATGTACACTATTATAGTGTACTGCCAATGGATAATTCGAATTGTTGTTTCGAATGGCCCTGATATGCTCTTGTATACGTTCTTTTAATGGCCGGATCGTACTCCCAACGTAGATCAAGCCACATTGACAAATAATACAATAAACTGTGAATTTTGTATTACAATTCATAAAGTGGCGGATTTTATGTGTTTGACCCGTATTATAGCTGAAGCTAGTAGTTTTATTCATAGCAAATTGACAAATATTACATGTGGTACATTTATAGAAACCTGATGGTTTCTGCGGTAACCAGCTTGATGTACATGCTGTCTTATTTTTGACAATAGATGGACAAAGTAGGTTTCTCAACGTCCTACCTCTACTGTATGTCACTTGAGGTTTCTTTGTTGTATATGCATCCAAACTATGATCTAATCTTAGTAGATGCCAATGTTTACAAAGTGTCTTATAGATGTCATGGCTGTGTGCATTGTATGGAGTAATCATTGAGATTTTCTCTCTGATCTTCGGCTTTCTCTTTTTACTTCTCAAGAGCTCTGTTCGTTGTAACCTGATAACCCTTTTGTGCGCTTTGTCTAAGGTTAGTTGATCATAACCTCTGGTCATGAAGCGTTGCTTCATACTCGACAGTTCTTGCTGAAATGTCACTTCACTGCTACAATTCCTCCTCAATCTGGTCATTTCCCCGTAGGGAATGGCTCTCAACTGTGTGATTGGATGTGCACTTTTGGCATGCAATATAGCATTGCATGCCGTCGGTTTGCGATAGAGTTTGGATTCTAGTCTATCTCCAACTGTATAAAGGGTTATGTCAAGAAAGTCAATTTGACATTTGTCACTGTTATGAGTAAAAGTCAAGTTGTACTGATTGTCATTCAAATGTCTGATGAAGTCAAGGAGGGTGTTGTTATTCCCTCCCCATATCATCTATAAATCGTCCCCAATAGACGATTGACTCAGTCATACCATGTGGGCAATCTCTCCAAATATGCTTCTCTTCAAAAAAACCCATATAAATATTTGCAAAAGAAGGGGAAAATGTTGAACCCATGGCCACTCCCGATGATTGCTTGAACCAAGTACCATTATGTAGAAAAAAGTTGTTATTTAGAGTGAGGAGGGTAAGCTCTAAAACCATTTGTGTGTGTTCATATAATGTTGCATCGCGTTTTGATAAAAAATATGTCAGTGCTTCCATACCTTTCTCCTGTGGGATACAGGTATAAAGAGCACATACATCTAATGTGACAAGAGTAAAGTCTTCAGACCAGGTCAAATCCTCTAGTTTACTGAGAAGATCTTTGGTATCTTCTATAAATGATGGTAGATTCCGTACAATGGGTTGTAAATATATGTCAATATACTCTGAAATTCTTTCTGTTGGTGACCCTATTCCCGATATGATTGGTCTACCGGGAGGGGCCGTCTGACTTTTATGTATCTTCGGCAATATGTAAATACATGCCGCTTGTGGTGTAGGATTAAACATGTATCTATATTCCATGTCTGTTAGTAAACAGGCATGTAACCAAAATTTCAAGGTTCTCTCAACAAGTGTAGTAACATCTTTCATAGGATTCTTATGTATCTTAATATAAGAACTTGTATCCATCAATTGTCTATCTATCTCTCCCATATAGTATTCTTTGTCCATTATGACAATATTCCCCCCCTTGTCGGCTTCTTTGATGGTTATATCAGAATAGGTGGATAATTTGAGTAGAGCCGATCGTTCTGCTTTCTTCAAATTGTCTTTAAAACCCATATGCTTCCTTTGAAATTTATCTTCCAATTTGTATAGATCTTGGGAGACAGCTTTATAGAAGCAGTCAATCAGATTCTCTGGTGATAATACGGGTACAAATTTCGACTTAGTCCTAAGTCCACTATCCAGATTGAACTCGGTGTTGATGTCTAGATCTAACATGATATCCCCCATGCTAGGTGCTGGTCCCGTACTCTCATCTATTGATAATAACAGTTGTAAGTCCTGTATATCTTTGATAGTTTTGTCACTTTTATTCACTGTATAAATTGGTACTTGACACGGTGTATAATTGGAATCAAAAAACTTTTTTAATTTTAATTTTCGAACATATTTGAAAAGATCAATATGAAGTTGCGTGAAGTTAGGCTGGGACATGGGACAGAAACTTAATCCCTTCTGAAGTATAGCAATCTCTGTACAAGAAAGTTCATGTTTAGACAAATTCACAATGGAAACATTTTCATGCAAATTGTTAACAGGTACAATAGGATTCATTGTAATGGGATAACCACTCCCTCCACCAGCAATCAATTCTTTTGGGGGCGTGTTGCAGATCTGAGAACCCTTCTCTCTCGACCGACATCTGTTTTTTCTCTCCCCCCTTCTTGTTCTCTTCCTCCTATATTCTTTTGTTGGAACCCTACTTTGCTTCCCTTCCTGTAACGATGGAGTTCGTCTAAAAAAGACGAGCAACCCGTAACTGTGTTGGAATTACTTGCCACATTAATATGTGTATCATTTCTAGTTTCACTGTTCACACTTGTGATACTTGAAAGATCAGACTCACTAGCTGATGTAGAAGCCACTTGTCTGGAATCACTAAGTTTCTCTGGTACCCCTTTTGGTTTATAATCATCGAATCTCTTGGCAAACGTATATATTCTTCCATTTTGATAGTCATTTTCATCCCTTTTAAGTTTTCGTATTTTTTTGTCTCTAATATAATTCTGGTGTGCACTAAGTATCTCTTTTAGAATTTTGTAATTTTTTTCTGTTGCTTCTTTGAGATCAAGGGCTCTGATTTCCTGCTCAACAATATCAATTTCATCCAACAGTTTGGCCCTTTTTCTTTCAGCATGTTTGATCAGAAGGTCCATCATTCCATATGATGATGAGGAAATCAGGTTTTCCCACTCCTCCAAAAGGTCGGGGTCTAAATCCTCAAACGAGGGAAATATAATGACCCTCAAACCTCTTGGTATCTGTTTAATTTCGATATATTTTTTTAAAGTTGTCAAATCCCACCATCTGGAAAGTTCTTGTTTTTTAATTCTCTCAAGTCTAATAAAAAGTTGTTTTAGTTCCTGGGGCTTAGTTTCTAGAATGTTTGGTTTTTTACTCTGTATACTCTGCCCTGAAAATATATCATTCAAAATCTTATCTCTCTCATCATCAAAGTTAGCCATATTCAATCACAATCTTGAGATAATCCCTCTAATATAATTAAATATCAGATCACACTTTCAAAAAGACTGAGTGCTGGTGACCACATAAAATACAAAAAAATATATATTGGTAGTAGCAGTTCCCATGCTCGGGAAAACACCGCACAATCAGTAAGAATAGATATTTCGCTAAAAACTTTATACAGTGTGAATCAATGAACAATATTCTAACATGGGGTGCTAATTTAGCTCACTTGCACCTACTACCAAAAGATGCTATTATCACAGAGGTAACACACTGTGTAAATATACAAAACAAGGGAGAGAGCAATTCCAAGCACACCCTATTTCAATTACGGCCACCCCAAAATTTCGGTGTTGTGCAAATTGATTCAAATACCAGCTGGTATAGATGCCCAATATTAGAACATAAATCTGGTGCGAAAAGTAACACACTGGTGCTAATTATTCAAAATATACAGAGTCCACAAAATTAGATTTCTTCAAAAAGTTAACCATTTTATTCATATTCTTATTTCATCCAGCACGAAAATCAGCCAACACGTGTTTCGTCTTCCCTTAGACTTTTTCAAGGCTGGAACAATATACATCAATACATTATTATGGTGCTTAATCCTACAAGATATCACCCATAATTATCTCAGTTAAAAAACAACCACATAAATCTTTATAAAGGAATCATATAATTAAAGTTAAAAAACAAAATCCTAAAATTGCATCTTCCAAATATTAATTATCTCTTAACAGAGAGGAGATCTACATCTTAGAATAGAACCTAAACACAACCCCAAGGAAATATTATTATTTCATAGAAAGTCACCCAGTGTATGGAAAATAAATCACCAAAGATATGTGCAAAAGAACTTATATCTTTTTAAAGTTAAATGGAGAACCAAACCCAGAGAAAATAAAATGACTGGACAGTTTCACCCACCGATTGACAAGCAATATGTCATCCCACGTATTGCATGTGGAGAAGAATTGTAACGTCCCTCATGTGGATCAAGTCTCACACACTGTATAAAATAAAACAGCATTTGTAAAGAAAGTCCCCTATCCAAACCAAACACAGGCAGATCTAAAACCTGTGCCAGACTGAAAAACATAGTTATAGTATATTCGATCAAACCCTACCGATCATAAGATATCATGTCCTAAGTAAATGATCATCCATGTCCTGGTGTGTGGCGGGTATGATGTTACCCTAATCACACAACTAAAGCAAACGGGCACCCACCTAACCTTCTACTGGTTAGGGGTTTTTAATAGCCTGTTGATCCAAGATATGACCCCATGGATATGAAAAGTCACAGTAACTCCCTACCATTTAGAGATAACTAGTTGCTCAAATAGTAGGCAACGTGTTTTAAAACATATGTAATAAAACGCGCAAAACAAAATGTAGATTCAAATTACAAAAAACATATTCTAAAACACTAAAGTTCAGCGCACAGATTATAACGTCTGAACAAGCCAAAAGCCAATTATTAGCCATTGTTATCGGGTCACCGGAGGAAGCATGACCTGTAATGAAAGAGTGCTCACTCACCCGAAGAATGGAGATGTTATGTAGACATTCTGCAAAATTTGTTTCCATCCATCCCCCGCGTTTTACAGCGAAATCAATAATTAACTGGAGGGCAACCCTGATAAGTATCCCTCCTACAAGACAAAATATTCATTCATTGAAACTGTCTCAACTGGTAGTAAGCTAAAAAAACGGAACGCCAGTGGTTCCAAGAGTCTCATCCTAGGGGCCACTAGTACTTAAATCACCGAAACTCACCGCAAGTCCGTGGAGATACGTCCTCCACCTTGTCTCTGTTCTTGGCTACTGCGTGTATCACTAATGCACACACCATTTTCTATTTAGACGTAAAAACGTCAAAAACGTAAGGGTAACACCTGACCTCCCACGTGGCACGGTCAGACAGCGTTGTATTCGCTATAAGTTTGATCCTAAGAAGTCGCCATCTTAAAACGGAAGATATACTGTGAAATAATACCCAATGTGAAGGGGAAAAAAAACTAATTTTCCAATCATCTAGTGATTATCACTAAGATAGCATGGCGACAAATATAATATGCATTCGCCAATATGTAATAGCCAATAGACTCATAATACAATGATAATACATTAAAAACATATATAACCATCAATCGCTAATTGTTATAAAAAAGGCCATCCCCTGTCTCATAAATATTCCCTATTGTTCTCCTCTTACTCCTCTTTCCCTTTTGATAGACATGGGGTAACCATGATCCCCCTGTCGAACGTGAAAAGTTCAAGTCCCTGACGCATGAAAAAGCCGATACGAAGAAAATCAACCCTTGACCATAAATATTATTATGACAAGTATTATCAGAACTAGAAAATCTATCAGCACGGGAAGCACTCCAAAGCTACTATCCAATGCAGTCGAATTCAGGTCTTGTTATAAACCCACACTCTTAGGTAAAGAGAGAACAAAGTTGATTAATAAATAGGGAAGCAGGAGAGAAGGAGAAAATAAGAAAAGATGTATATATAAGGGGAAAAGAAAAAAAGAGAAAAGAAGGAAGATGACATTTCTTATTATTTCTTTTTGTTTTGTTTTCTGAATCCAATTCTACAGTATCACTATTCTTTACATGTACAAATCTAAACAATGCATTGTGTTTAGGTTCTATTCTAAGATGTAGATCTCCTCTCTGTTAAGAGATAATTAATATTTGGAAGATGCAATTTTAGGATTTTGTTTTTTAACTTTAATTATATGATTCCTTTATAAAGATTTATGTGGTTGTTTTTTAACTGAGATAATTATGGGTGATATCTTGTAGGATTAAGCACCATAATAATGTATTGATGTATATTGTTCCAGCCTTGAAAAAGTCTAAGGGAAGACGAAACACGTGTTGGCTGATTTTCGTGCTGGATGAAATAAGAATATGAATAAAATGGTTAACTTTTTGAAGAAATCTAATTTTGTGGACTCTGTATATTTTGAATAATTAGCACCAGTGTGTTACTTTTCGCACCAGATTTATGTTCTAATATTGGGCATCTATACCAGCTGGTATTTGAATCAATTTGCACAACACCGAAATTTTGGGGTGGCCGTAATTGAAATAGGGTGTGCTTGGAATTGCTCTCTCCCTTGTTTTGCACTCTGAAAGGTGTTAGTCTGTAAGTGTGACTTCTGAGGCAGAATTGCCTATCTTAACATATTCAAGTTAGTTTGGGGTACGATAGAGGACGTCATCATGAAAGAGTGAAATGCTGAGGTTTTTTTTTTTGCAGTTTTATATAGCGCAAACTCGACCCGCAGGAATTGAAGCGCTTTACATGAGCAAGTTGAGTTACATCAAACAAGGATACATTCAACTTTTTTGTAGACACAGGGAGATTATATGATTTCCCCAGAATCACAGGATATTGAGACGACGCCAACCAAGACTGGAACCCGGTTTCAAAGCGGACAGCTCTGGTCGTTACGCCACACCATAAGTCTCTAAAATGTGACCTACTAGTTGCACACAATGCTATTTCTGCAATGTGTTTCATGCTGTACCCATCAGCTGTTTCATGAGTAAACAGCACAGTCCTCGCTCAGCATTATCGCCATTTGAAAGTCCAGTTAAAAGCGATATGCTGACGAGCGGGCAGGCTGAGGTAAAACTGAATTACGTAGCTTCACGTTGATTAAATTGCAAAGTGCAGTTTGACTCTCGCGGGCACCTGTTGCCGCGTGTCTCCAAAAATACAACTGGCATTTGGGAACGCTGACAGGCCCTTGGCATGGAGACATGCTTGAAGGCGGCAGTCAGTGAGTGACTGGAGATACACCATTGCCGGTGACATGGAAGATGAAGGGGGTGCCGTTGACTTCACGGGGTCCGAGGAAGGCTCGCTCCCAACAGTGAAAGATATTGAGCAGCTGCTGGCCACGGGGAGGCGGGCGTGTAACCACGTCGATGAAGTTTGGCCACGTCTATTCCTTGGTGACTTGTAAGTAACAAGACTGGGAGACACCAACAGAGAGAGGGGGTGGGGGGAGAGCACCAATGCTGGGACAGTGATACAAAGTGGCCCAAGAAACAGTGAGACACACAAAAGATCAGGGAACCATAAGCATGGACGCTGGAGCGGACTGACACGGGACACAATGAGGAGCAAGCTGCAATGCTAGAAGAAAAAAGAAACGGAAGCTGCGCGGACGCTAAAATTAAAGCTCCGTGCGCGCAGACAGGAAGGGAGAGAGGGAGCAAGCGAGCCGAGCCGTACGCGTGCACATCTCCTGTCCTCGCATGCCTGCTGTCTTTTATGCTAACGCCTAAAGCCGTACGCGTGCACATGTCCTGTCTTCTGGGCGCGTGCACATGTCCTGTCCCCCTTCGCCAAAGAAACCGACAACAATAGATCTCGCCAAGGCGAGCAGCGCATGCGCTGCGTCGCTAGGCGAGACCTAAAAAGGGCTGGGTCGCGCTTAACCCGGAGATGCAACGAGTCATGGAGGGATTATATCACCTTCTCCAAGAGTTGAGTGGGGACCCGAGTGGGTGCCTTTTGAGAGGACATCACCTTGTCATACCCACAGCCCTTACGGATTGAGTCATCTAATTTGCCGATGTGGGACATCTAGGCATGGTCAAGACCAAGAATAGATTGCGAGCCAAGTTGTGGTTCCCCTTAATGGATGAGAAAGTCGAGGATGCGGTTAGATCCTGTTCCTGGTGCCAGGCCTCTGGAGAGGCAAATCCTCCCTCCCCGGTAGTGACCGAGAAAGGACCCCTACATCTCTGGATATGTGCCAGCCTTGATTTTGTGAGTTTGCCAGATGGGAGACATGTTTGTAATGAGTACTCGGCATCGTACTCGATTCATCACTCTCCATGAACCGACAGGTCAACGCCGTCACCTCCAGCTGTTTCAACACCCTATGCATCCTCCGAAAGACCTTCAAATGGATCCCCCCCGAATCGAGGAAAATAGTCACCCACGCACTCATCACCAGCAAACTCGACTATGGCAACGCACTCTACGCCGGCATCAACAAGTCCCTACTCCGCAAACTGCAAACAATACAGAACACCGCGGCCAGACTCGTCCTCGGCGTCCCCCGGCACGAACACATCAGCCAACACCTGCGGCGACTCCTATGGCTCCCCGTGGAGAAGAGAGTCGCCTTCAAAATCCTCACTCACGCCTACAAATGCCTGCACAACCACGGACCCAAATACCTCAACGACAGAATAAACTTCCACGTACCCAAAAGAGACCTGCGATCATCCAACCTCGCACTGGCCGAAACCCCGCGCATCCACAGAGCCAGATCAGGTGGAAGATCGTTCTCCCACATCGCCCCCAAGACCTGGAACGAGCTACCGGCAGACATCAGACGCGCCCCCTCCCTGAACACCTTCAGGAAGACCCTCAAGACCTGGCTCTTCGGCTGAACGGAGCGGCATACTCCCCCTCCCCCCTCTCAGCGCCTTGAGACCCTCACGGGTGAGTAGTGCGCTTACAAATCCCTGATTGATTGATTGATTGATGAGTACTCCAAATATCCGGAGGTGGAGATCATACCATCTTTGAATGCCAGCGATGTGATACCCAAACTGGAGAAAGTAATGGCCACTCATGGCCTGATTAAAGAACTGCGAACTGACAAGGGCCCTCCATTTCATGGGCAAGAGATGGCAGCCTATTTGACTTCCTAAGGGATCACTCACAAGAAGCTCACACCAAGGTGGCCCTAGGCAAATGGAGAGGTCAAAAGATTTATGTGAACTTTGAACAAAGTCATTCGGAATGCCTCTGCGAGCTACCAACCTCTCGAACTTGCACTTTATTCATTCTTTCGAGAATATCGCTAGACACTGCATTCTACCACTGGTCGGGCACCGGGACACCTCAGCATGGGCTGAGTCGTTGTAGATTCCATTCCACACTGTCCACGGTGGCTGACAGATCCTGTTGACCACTGCCGAGTCTATGGGAGGCATCAAGAATCTAATGATCAAGCAAGTCGTCGCTGATGAGCAGAGATGTCTGACTTACAGGTGGACGATATGGTGCTGGCACAAGATCGATGTCCTGGCAGCAAGTTCCAATTGCCGTTCAAACTAAATACCTGGACCATCATCCATCGGAAAGGCACCCGCATCACTGCGAGACGGGGGCTGGTGACAATCACTTGGAATATTTCCGTTTTTAAGCTTTTCCATCATTGTCCAGTACAGTCCAACGATTCACCTCCGGCACACGATGAGCCCGAGGACACTGGTGAATTTAACTATTCGGAAGGAGTGCTGCCGGAGCCGAGTGATGACATTCCATAGGTTCCTAGTGGAACGGAGATCCAGGGGGGGAGCTCCTCAGCCCAGTTCCCCAATGTGCCTGCTGGCCATAATGCCTGCACTCGATACAGTTTGCAGAGTAATCCAGTGCTGTCCACGAGACTGAGAGATCATCTTGTGTAAGTCTGTATATCGTATACGTGGTACCCTGTAAAACTTCACCTCTCAGATATGTGACTCTGACACGTGTAGTTTTTCTTCTGTGGGGTCATGTTTTGAGATTTACCCTTTTTGTAATTGAGATACGACGTTGATACTATGATACTGTTACGATTTTGCAACTGTTTTCAATTTTCATTTTTGGGGAGGAATGTAGTGTCGTGCTTGTAACTTAACAGGTGCATCGTGGGACTTGTGATCAGCGTCCCGACCATAGGGGTGGTACATGTTGTCCCCTGTGAATGTCTGTAGTCATGGTTGGTTCCGCCTCACTGGTGCCTTGTTAATAAATACGACCAGTGCTTAATTTGTAAATACATAAGTGCTGGGGCTCTCGTCAGGAGGCCACTGCAGCTTGCACCGCACATTGCCCCTGCCGGTGCTGCCAATGACAGTACTGATACAGCTACTAACACTCACACTCCTACAAGTGTGACAATTCAGACTATATCAGGCCCCCAGCGCTATAAGAATGGCTTGAGAGGCAGGTAATAGTCATTTTTAATTTATATTAAATTACTAATTACCTGTTGTTGCGGTCATCTCTAAATTATCATGAAAACGGCACCTTGTGGCAGACTGTCACAAGCGCCAGTGATGACAATTAAGTGCCGGTGCAGAGCACCGGAAACCACCGGCTCAAATTTAGCACTGAATACGACCCCGTCCGGGTGTGAGGTCATTGGAGAGAACCGGCCGGGGCTGTGCATATCAGTCTTCAATGTCAGCGTGATTCTTACTGCGACGCTAGGCCCCCGCATGTGCCCCATGCGTACCTGTTGGTGTGTATCCATCTGCCAGATCGCAACCCACCAACATAACAGCTGCCACCCAAAAGCCGAACGTCTTCAGAACTTGCTGTGATGAGAGAGAGACTGTGTGAACTATGAAAGACTGAGCATATTGACAATTCATAAGTGGGGTAATTTGCGGGATAATGAGCCTAAATTCACACTATTAACACTATTCCTGCAAGGAAGAGATCCCAGGGGTAAGGAATAGGCTAGCAAATTGTGGCACAGTTAGCACCAGCGGCCTGTTTACTAAATTGCACCTAACATTTATTGCATGTGTTGTATTTAGTTTTGATGTGTATTGAAGTACTTTTCATTTACAAAGTAAAGTGAGTTGACTGTGTGCTTGTTGAGTTCTGAGCTCAGGCACCCCCTCACTACCTCCCTGAAAAGCCTGTGACTGCTCCTCACCACGATCACTGAGAATCAAGTGCTGAAGAGGTTGTACTTCACTAGTTTCAGAGCCTGAGCCATAGTACAACGGACCCCATATCAGAGGAAGCCCCAACCCCCACAGTTGAGGCCCACTTGACCCGGATTGTCCCATGGTCCCCTTGAACGGGGTCTGTCACTCAGTATTGTGTGCTCTGTTTCTATTTGCTGTCAGTCATGACGTTGTACGCTTAATTTTTGTGCGTATGTGTTTCATTTCTGTACATGGCGAGAGTGAGCTTGTTTGAACCATTAATCATTGTTTCACTTCTCAGCAGCAACTGTGGTTCTGTTTTGACACCCCAATAGGCATCTGGTGGCTGTATGTTGTCCTAAGCTACGGCAGGGCATTTTAGGCCTTTTTGGGGGTTAAGTTACATCACCTATTTTAAGAGAGATGAAAAACGATTAGGCTAATGGATATCACCCCCCTCAACCCCACAGATTCTCCACTTGAATTCCTTCCCAAAAGGAGGAGGGAACACACTGACTGGCATACCAGCACACAATTAGCCCAGATGCATTGTGGTAAACGCAGTGCATGATAACACTTCAGTTGAAAGTCTTTAGCATTCACCACTGTTGGTGGAGCTAGTATCTCTAGGCACGTGTTTCAGGACTGTTGTCCTTTAGCAGAGATTAATCAGTGAAGTTTTGGGGTGCTGGCAATGCTGCTCACAAGTCTTCTCCGGTTTAGTACCACTCCCAGAGCACAGGTGCATCCCAGAGCTCAGCGAAGAGCCAATCACAAAAGGAGGAGGGAGCACACTGCCTAGAATACCAGCAAACAATTAGCCCAGCTGCACTGTGGTTGTGCATTTACTGTAATGCATTGGGGCGAACTGAATGCTGGGATGTGATCTTTTTGTTTGAAAAGACTCCCTGAGGCTAATGAGCTGACGAGCTCTGGTTGATGCACCTGTGCCCAGTGAATGGTACTGAGACCTGAGAAAGACTCTGGGCAGCATTTCTATTATCTCCAAAACAATGTGTTGCTCTCTACTGAAGGACAACTATCCTGAAACACGTCTAGAGATACACAGCACTGGCGGCACCAACAAGGGTGAAAAACGAAAGACGGTCACTGAAGTAAGTGTTATCATGCACTACATTTTCCAGAATGTTTTGGGGCGAATTGAGTGCTTGGATGTGATGCAGTGTGCTCCCACCCTCTTTTTGTTTGAATTCCTGCCCAGTTGCTATACTGGATCCAGATTGTTTTTCATTTTCAACATGGAGTCACAGGTGCCATGTGGTTCTCTGTGGCAAGCAGCCAAGGAGGCTTGTGACCGCACCGATAGTGACATCCAGTGATGTTCCTTCCTTTTGTCTGCTCCTTCACAGACGAGGAATCCCGAGCTACTGAAAACTTTCTTCACAAATGTACATGTCACTGCCAAATCTGGTTTTAATCCGTTTGTTGCAGACGTGTTAGTCAACGGTCCTTATACCTCATGCATCTCGTGTCTGGTGAAGGATCATAACACTGCATAATACCATGGCCCTCCACGAAGGAGAAGCGCAACTTCATTAGCTGATCCTAATTTATTGGACCATCTGATGAAACCCTATACTGAACTACTCCAGGGCGGTCTGGGTGCCCTAAAACCGGCAATACAAACTGAACTAGAGCTGGGATAGTCTGTGTTGTTGTCAATAGGCTCAGGTGTGGCTCTCCACTGTTATGCAGGGATGAGAACTACCAAATTCTCCAGTGATGTACAGTCATAAGTCATTGACATCCTTTTTCGTGGGCAGCACCTATTCATAAAACAGACAAACCCCAATTTGAACAGTTTAAACAGATATAGGCAGAAGTAAGAGCCTTAGGTTGCACTTCCCCTCAAAGATTTTGTAGCCTATACGGTACCCAGGGCTTTAAGTGGGCCGGGTCTCACCGGTGCTGAGCACCGGCAGTTTTTTAAAGGGGGCCTCGAAACGGGTCTCTATCAGGCTCTGTTTTGTGCCCTGGCACAGGCGGTCCGTTTTTAGCGGACTACAGTGACAGTAGGCACATCGATGTGCGCTGCTCACACTGCTCACTTCTCACTAGAGGAGCAGTTACGGCATGACGTCATGCCAGGTGAGCGTTTTAGTGGAAGAGAAATCCTTTAAAGAGAGCCCTTTTCTCTCTGGATTTCCCTTCTCTTTTTGAAACTCAAGAGCAGCAGCATTGTCGTGGTGTCACCAGGGCTTTAAGTGGAAGCTTTTTCAAAATTAAATAGTTCCTGCTAATTTATCTCATGCAACTAACAACCATTGACAAAGCCAATAGTCCTGACTTGTTGTAGGTATGATGTTACTTATTGTGTCATATATCTGGATGCAATGACAAACAGCAAAATACAAGTCGGGGGCACACTATGCTAAGAACAGTTTTAGCCTACGCGTTTTAAGCCACGCCCTTAATTACATTGGCCACGCCCCTTTGAGAGACCCCCCAGTTTTTTCATCCCACTTAAAGCCCTGACGGTACCTTTGAAGGAGATGAGGCCTGACCAGAGGCAGAAAAAGAAAAGCTTCCTTCTTCATGCCAGCCACCATAAAACTGTTAGTATTTAATTCTGAAATGAGAGCACTTGACACACAAAAGGTGCTGTGGTTCTGTCCGAAGCCTTACTGGGAAGGGCCCAGGAGATGGTGGTCGTTCAGATGGTTGTTATCTCTTGTTAAGTTTCTCCTAGACTTTCGGTGGGTAGGGTAGCTGAGAGATGGATCAGTAGTTATCTTGTTAGGACAGGCCTGCTGTGGGTTTCTTCAGGAGTGGTAGGATGGCAGCGTCTTTATAGTGTTGTGAGAAGGTGGCTGTGGTTAGGAAGTCGCTGAGGAACCGGGTGAGAGTGGTTCAGATGATCTTGAGTCCTCTTGTGAAGGCGAATTGCAGGCAAGGGTCCGATGGGGCGCCTGAGTGGATGGATCACATGGCAGTAACTGTTTCCATGTGGGTGATGGTGGCCCAGCAAGTCAGAGTGGGTACTGGAGTGCTGTTGTTGTCCTGAAGGGGGCTGCCAGAGTGAAGAGGTCTGGTCGGGGTGCGAAGTTGTTGAAGGTTATGTCTTATCGCAGAAGAAGAGCGCAAGCTGCGAGCACAGCTCCTGAGATGGAGCAAAGATAGTGGAGCTGGCATCGGGTGTGGTGAATTCCTTCACTATGGAGCAAATTTCCTTTGAGTTGTTGGTGCTGTGGTCTATCTGCTCGGTCAGTGTTTTACTCTTGGTGGCTTTAAGTTGCTGGTGGTATTGGCGGAGGGCTGATTTCTAGGTTTGTTTGTTAGTCATCATGGGTGAGTTCCATCGGGCTGCATGCAGTGACCATGGTTTTGAGAGGTGCCAGGACATCTGTGCAGGGGATGATCCAGTGGTTGAAGTTTTCCATAAAATTGACAAGGTGCTCTTGGTGCAATAAGTGGTGTTTTTGCAGGTCCTAGGACCAGGTTTCTTTGGCGATGGTATTCTAGTTGTGGCTGGTGGTCTTGGACGAGACGGTTCTTTGTAGGTGGATGAAGTGTACATTGAAGTGGATGAGGGAATGGATGGTCCATGTGAGTGGGCTTCTCCACCAAGATATCAGTGAAGATGGGGTCTGGCAGACTACCAGCAGGTGGGGTCCTTCACCTGTTGGGTGAGTCAGGGTGTGTATATGTTGTCCAGGAGGTTGGAGGTGTTTGGGTCAGTGATGTCCTCCAAGTGGGAATTGAGGTTGCTGAGCAGAATGAAGGAGCTAGAGTTGAAGATGAGGATGGTTGATGTTGTTTGCAATGGAGAATCCGAATTTGGGTGTTGGGCCTAGTGGTCAGTAGAATAGGGCTCCTCCCAGGGTTTTGAGGTTGGAGATGCTGAGTTTGAATGCCAGTTTGTTACAGCAGTGTGCTTTGGTGATGAAGCAACGGTTGTGTTCCTTGTAGATAATTGTGATTCCTCCTGGATAGCACAGATTGTATTATGTTGTCAGGGCTGTTGCAATAGAGTTGTCATTAGATGCCACAATTGGATGCGTGCACTATGTATTCCTGGGATTTCCAAGCCTCACTCAAGGGCATGCCCTTTCATGGGACCAGATTGCTTTGTGAGAAGGCGGATTCTGCCCTAGTTCACGTTTAGAACAGAAAAGCTACAGCTAGTTCTTTGGGTTTGATTTCCACCGTCTGCCAATTCGATAAACAGTATCAAATGTTTTGGGGGTATTTGAGTGTCTTGCCTATCGCCAGAGACAACCTTCATAGCCCATTCATCCTTTTTGTGGTCTCAGTGGCAGGGACCGTGATGGGGGAAAAGATCACCAACAGCAGCAGCAGTTGTCCTTGCCTGATGCTGCCAAGTCTCATTACTTCCACTCCATCAGCCATTTGTGGCCAGTAAGTGTTTGAATCCTAAACAATTTACCCCATTTGGCAATCTGTTATGTCAGATCAATGGGTCCTTCAAATTGTTCAAGAAGGTTATGTCCTTCCCTTTCTGGGCACTCCTCTCAAGTTCCTTCAGTTTTTGCTCAGATGTCAGCAGGTCATGACAGTTTTTTTCAAAGGAGTGATGTTCCTCACCAAGGAGGGACTAAAATTATATGTGAGGCAGAGAGAGGTTTGGGTACTATTCCAGATACTTCTTGGCCCCCTTCTTCCCAACAAAGATGGGGGATGGGGGGGGAGCTGAGTCTTGAACTCGTTCCTCAAGGTCAAAGTAATGACATTTGCTTGGGTTCTGCTGGCCTTGGACATCAAGGACTGAATGGTGTCCCTGGACCTGCAGCACAAGTAATTTCATGTGCTAATCCTGCAGTGCTGCATGAAGTGTTCCTATGATGTAGTAGAGTCCAACCACTTCTAATTCACCATCCTCCTTTTTGGCCTAACATTGCTTCCGCTGATCTTTACAAAGGATAAGTTGGTGGTAGTAGCCTGTCTTCACAGGTCGGTGATCCACATATTCTTGAATCTCGACCTCTGGCTGTATAAGGCAGGCTCACCTTGGATAGCCTAGGGCCATCGTCAGACAATGGTGCTGTTCCAGTCTTATCTGGGAATTTCCATCAGCGAGCCCATGTTCCCTAATCTAGCTTCTTAGTCTTCCCTTTGCGCGACTATTCTGCATACCATCACCATCAAGACTTTTCCAATGCCGCTAAGTGTCCAGAAAATTTGGTTTATGATCCAAATGTTTCAAGCAAGATCTGCAGTCCTAGACTTCGCATTTCTGAGACAGCTTGGTTTCCTCCTGGTGCCTCATGCTTGTTGGTACATGTAGGCCGTTCAATGGAACCTTCGTCTGCAGTGGGTCCAACACTGGGGATGCCTCATGGATGGGATTTGGATCTCCAAGACGGCATAGGACCTTTAGTGGTGGATACCAGACGCCAACCTGACATGTGGCAGGCTGTCCCTCAGAGAAAGTCTATATGTTGATGGATGCTCACACTGTAAGTTGAGGAGGTCATCTGCACGACATGGACATCCGCATACTTTGGTCTGTCATTGAGCAGTACCATCACATCAGTCTTGTGGAGCTGTATGCCATCCATCTGATCCTAAAGGCCTTTCTAGCTTCCATGAAGGCTAGGTCAATTAGATGACGAAAGACAACAAGAGCGCCATGTAGCACTGCTACATACAGGGAGGAGTGGGTCCCATGCACACTCTCTGGAGGCTTTGAGTCTAAGGCTGGAACTTCACAGGATCTTCCCAATAGACACCTGATGGGATCCCTCAACATCATGTCGGGCCAACTCAGCAGATTTCCTATTGCAGATCAAGAGTGGCATTTACAAACAAAAGTGGCACAAGGTATCTTTGCTCAGTGGGTTACTCCTCAGTAGAGCTATCGCGCATCTCTGAAAACACTCAACTGTCCAGGCTTTTGTGCAATAGAGTTTCTTCCTCAAGGATCTCAAGGAGACATCTTTCGCCTTGTAATGGGGCTCCAGCGTCCTATACGCATTTTCTGCTTCTACAGCTAGTCCCCACTGGTACTGAAGAAAGTCAGGCAGTCCAAAGCATAGCTGATTCTAGATGCCCTGGACTGGGCCAGGAACGTCTTACACTGCAACTTCTGACTCTCAACACATGCCTCCTTCCTCAGCTTCCACTTTGGGAGGAGCTGCTATCCCAGCAACATGGCAGAGTACTTCATCCAGACCTCCACAATCTACACCTCAATGCGTGGAGACTGAGCGAGCTAAGAAGTTTTGATTTTCCATCGGAGGTGGTTGATGTAATTTTCAGTGCTTGCTGCTTTTCCACAAAGTTTATCTACTCATGCTGTTGGTCCAAGTTCAAGCCCGGTGTGAGAAAAAGCATGTTAGTCATCTGCAGGTTCACTTGTTTGTCCTCTTTTTCTATTACCTTTGGCCTTAGCAAGGCTTTGCTGTGGGCACTGTTAAAGGTTATTTACTGGCTTGTTCATCCTTTCTTCATTTGCCTGATCAGCCCTTTATATTCAAACCAAGCCTCTACATAGTTGTACTTTGCAACGGCTAATTCAAAAGACAATGTTTCTCATTGTAGCCACTTCTGCATGTCACATCAGTGAGCTTCAGCATTGTCAGTACAGCATCCGTATGCTTCTTTGTTGACAGGTTAGTTCCTCCTTCCTTCCGAAAGTGATGTTGCTGTTCCATTTGGGGCAGTCCATCACCCTCCCCACATTCTTCTCTCTACCCTATCCCTCTAAGAAGGAGGAGAAGAGGCTACACCAGTTGGATCGTAAGCTGGTCTTTAGTGTTTGTATTAATAGGACTAAGGCCTACTGGATGGATAATCAGCTCTTTGTTGAACTCACTGGTTTGTGTAAAAGAAAAGCGTTAAGAAACAGACCGTATCACAGTGGATTGTCTTTTGCATCAAGCTGTTATGCCTTGACCAAAAAGGGCACTCCTCAGGGCTTAAGGCTCATCCACAAGGGCAGCAGTACCTCTGCGTGCCAGAAGGTGGCACTGCACAGACGCCATACCGGAAATGGCATGTGGAGCCTATATAGGTGCCACTCCAGCGCACTAACATCAGTTTTTTTCTTTCCGCACCTCCTGACGTGGATCCAGAGTTTCCTTTCGTCTCTCAGAGACTCTTTACCTCAAGATTTTTACCCAAATTTCTAGAGCGTACAATATATGTCTCTCGCTAAAACAACAGATTTTAAGCCCTTAGGGATGGTTGCAACCAAATGACTGTGGCAAATCCCCATCAGGTGTGCCCGATGTGTCAGGGGTTGAGTCACAACTCCAAAACCTGCAGGGCCTGAGCATCAATGAACCCGAAGGCTATCTGGGATACAGACAACCACATGCTGCCTGAGCCTTCTCTTGTTTTCTCTTGTTATGTGAGTTTATGGATACAGGCTTGTGTCCCACTGTTATTAATTCACATGTTTGGTACATTTAATATAACTGCATATTAAATTGCCTTTTTTCCGGCTGGATCAAAGGCTAAAAAATATAGTACCGATTGGGGCTATATTTATTTGATTTCTAATCATTGTTTACTCAGGGACCACTGTCTCTCAAAAAAAGTTAGCTCCCAAGGTCCCTGACCGATCTAATTTGGGTTCCCTTGTACTATATACACATCTGGGATAGCGAGGCGATACTATACATCGCCAAGCATAAGAAGACTCCTCGCCGAGACCACTCTGAGTTGTGGGCCAAATACAAGTCTCGTTCCCCGCTCTAAGAATCGCAGAAGCCACTCGCAAGGCTGGTGTTTGTTGTGGTCCAAATTGTTTAGTAAGCTAAAAAAAAAGTATAAAAAAACTAAGCGGTACTAGGTCCCTCTCGTCCCTCTCGCATTCACCCGAGAAGGTGGAGAGGGATGGGGGTTGGCGCCATAGTTCTCAATCTCGCTTCCGGAGTCGGCTGTCTTTGAAGCAGATCCCGTAACTGTTTCCTGCACATCCTGAGTTTTTCATGCATGGCAGCAAATGGCAATACTGCTGGCGATGGCCTGTCGAGAGAATTGATGTTGACCAAGCCACAACGAATGATGAGCTTGGCCATGTGATTGGAATGTTGCAGTAGACTCTCACCACTGTTGAGTTGACTGTAAGGGCTACTTCGAAATAAAAGTAGTACAAATATAAAAAGCCAAAAGCAGACAAATGGCAGTATGCTAGTGAGTGAAAAATGGCCTAACATGAATTAAAGTGAAGTTGATTTACAAAAAATGTTTGTCCTCCTATTCCCTTCAGGATACTTATAAGTAGAGGTGAAGGTAATAAATTAAGGTAGTGCAAAATGTGGAGCCAGGAAATTCTGGCAATCTAGACTAGTTGAGGTTAGAAAATAAACCTGAGTTTTACAAATACCAGGACCCACTCACAAATTAGGTGAAACGAAGGTAGCAGGGTGATTACATAGAGGATCCACTGACAGCAGGGGTTTATAAAAAAAACACAGGTGGATATCCCTACATACTGTGTTCAGTGACCAAACTGGGTATCTATAGGATACTGGATATATTACTGCTCCTACTGCCGTTAATTGGTGTACACCAGAGCCTAGCTGCTTTACTAGTTGCTGCACAGAAGAATCGGCTGTAAATGCATTTCAGGCCTGTTTGTTATTATAATTCAGTGAAGGTAATTAAGTCCAATAAAATCGATATTTGCTGCCAACTCCAAAAAAGTTGCAGATGGGCCAAACATGGAACCTGTGAGTTCACCAGTATGAACCAAAAGAGATACAACATCAGACGACAGAACATCAACTGCCACACCAAATTCGTGGTGTACATCATTGAATGTGCTTGCAAGAAACAATATGTTGGCAGTACCATCCGACCCCTGTAAGACAGAATCACTGAGCATGTGAGAGCATTACATCAACAGGACGCCAGATATCCAGTGGCTCTGCATGCAGCAACGTGTCCATCTCAAGGGACACACAAGTGCCTCTCTTTCTTTGGAATAGACGTGATTCCACCAAGTATTCGAGGAGGCAATAGAGAGCTCAAACTGAGACGGCCCAAGCGACTTGGATCATGCGCCTCCACACGGTGGAACTCGGATTAACTGTGATCATGAGATGCAATATTTCTTGGGAGATTAAGGTCCAACATGGCTTGCTTCTGCTATGGTTACTACTTGTATCACCTGTGTAACTATGACTGAGGATTTCAGGTTACACATTATGTGTACTTACTTAATCACATGTATTGGAATATTCTCGTTTTTATATTGAGACATTTCTTTATACTCGTGTCCGATTTTGTGATGATGTTGAAAACTCAAAGATTTTCTCATTTTTAATTATATAGTTTAGTTGTATTGCAGTATACCATACTACATTTCTTCCACGCTTTTTTCCCCCTTATATTTTTATCTTTATCTACTTGTCACTACCAATATACTACTTTCTGACTTCCTACACTTTAGCCTTCTCTATTTTTTATTATATTTTTCAGTTCTGTATTCTCAACCAGTGTACCCACTTTACTATTTTTATTTTTATTTAGTCATATCCTTTGGCTGCCTACTTTCCCTTCTCGATATGTTTTATAAGAGTATTTTTTCACTTTCCACTTATATGGCTACTCGCACATTTTCTCTTTTTCTGTAAAGTACCTATTACTTCATTTTTCCTCTTGGTTCTCCTATCTTTTCGCCCTTACCTAGGGTTATGTGCAACCTACTTTGAATAAAATTTTGACCTCGGGCCATTTTTCCTTAAAATGTTGGCCCTATTGACCACGAGTTGGAACTTTTTGACGTTCTCGCAACGTCTATTCTCCTCGACCTGGGACACAAACACATATTATTTCAAGCGACTACTTTTAGATTTTTGATTTCCCTCCTTCTACACTAGTTATCCCCTTTTTTTACAAATATGATTACGTTTGACCTTTCTGTCATTGACACAGGTATCAATAAAGTTTGAACAATGACAGGTTAGCACTCTAGTTGTTCGCCGCTCTTTACGTATTAAAACCACTTCCGGTTAGGTAGCTTTTCCGCACTCGGAGAAGCATTCGGTACAGAGGGGGCCGCGAGACTTCACAGCGCACCCGCTGGAGGTAAGAACACCACCTTAACTCATAGATAGAATAGAAGGCATTACAGTAACTATGAGTTAATCTCAGGCTAATTTTTACAGGTTAACTCTCAACGAGGACTCTCGTTCTGCTAGGAATACTCGCGTTTCTTTGCATTTTGACCAGATCACCCGTATCCATGGTAAGATCTGGTTCGTGAGAGTTAACAATATTATTTGTTCTGTTGTATTATGCAGAGGATAGCAGTGTATTTTAGTTTTACTTTTTATCCGCATTTAGATTCGACCACACTGTTTGTTCATACGTATCCCGCTCATGTTGAAGCCTTAACCAGCTGGGTTGGAATTATCACCGGCAGAGCAGTAAGCGCTCTTTTCTTTGTTTTCACTATTCCGCCACCACTGCCGCCTCGTTATACATAGTCACTCATATTTGCCCTTGTCTATTTCTCCCTTTGTTCTCTTATTCCTTCACAGATTACATGATTATCTACTTCGTATTCAGGTAGCATTATTTTGGCATTTTTCCTTCATTCATGTAGGAACACACGTTCTTCGTTTTCATTCTGGGCCTTCTTTCCCTTCCCGATTTGGGCCCGTTGCCTTCCACCTTTACTGTTTTTTTCCTTTCTTACATACCTTTAAACTACAGAGTGTGTCTCGAATAATAGGACTTGTAAATATGTCACCAATCACTACCTTAATATTTTCATCATACACAGTGCTCACCATGTCACTATAGTACTGCCTTTTGTTTCGTTATCTCATTTAGCCACATAAGGTTGCATTGCTTGTTTTTCGTAGGGTTTTCACTTTTAAGGTGTCGAGTTACCACTACTTCTGTTTAAATTGTTTATTTTCTGTCCGTAGTGCATTTGTTTCGTTTAATACCATATGTTGATAGTACTCTTTGTATCTTTCCCAGCCCTGAGGAAGTCGCAGGATTATTTCCATAAGCGACGAAACACGTGTTGGCTGGTTTTCTTTTGCTCTTGTTTGAATAAACCACAAACTATGAAATGAACTCTTCAGATTTGTACATTGACATTACCTCATAGTGAATTACACCTCAGTTTACGTGTGCCCAGGTCTATGCGTCTCATTCACTTGGTGTAGGACCTCCTACACTTATTTAGGGGTTTAAGGGATTTTCCCCTTTCCTTTTTTGGCACCGTATTGTAACAATCTCCAGATCAACATTTGCGTTCATACAGCTGAGCGCCACACTTCCCGAGTTACTTAAAACCCTTTAGCCAGTGCACATTTCAGGTTTCGGAAAGGGCAGCCGCAACGCTTCTAACCTTAATTTATACGTATAGGTTCTTTCTCAAACATGGACAGAGATAAGGCAGCAGAAGAACTTTTTGAAAATCTAGCGAAAGGCATTGCAACGAGCACTGCCTCCACAAGTGGGAACCCTTCACACAGAGAGGGACTCCGAGACAAATTCATCAAGTTAGAAAGACTTAAAAAATTGGAGAATTCCAAGTGGTGGGATGGGGCCACTTTTTTTTTTAACAACAAATTTTTATTGATTTTCAAGGTACCAAATGGGCGAAGCCCGGCGAGCATCAAACCATGTAATAGACACAGTATACAATTGCAAGGCACCAAATAACATCCCCGATGAGGTCTGCAAAACATCAGACCCAAGCCCCCTTCCCCCCACCCCCAACCACGCACTATAGACCTTATATACATCATTATTCGAACGTAGTGCAAATTTGCTCTTTTACCTCTGCACAACACCATTACCCTATACCGGTCTATTGCTCACTACCAGCCTATCTATTGGGTCTCGAGATACCGGAGGCCCCATGAGAGACAGGTCAATGCCTCCGTAAGTAGCCCAGCCGGCCCAGATCTTCTTGTGTTTTTGCGGACAACCCCGTGCCTGAAATACTGCAACTTCGGCCGACAGGCACCTATCCATTGCTTTCTTCCAGGTACCTATACTGGTTGGGGATGTTGTGCGATATCGCGCTTAGCCAGTGCAAGCCCCAGGAACAATAAATGTCTTTTATATCTGTTCCCCCCAATGTCCTCAGTACTGTGCAGGAGAATCAGCCGAGGGTCTGCAGGAATGTGCCATGCCAACACCCGCCCCAAACAGGACCTTATGCCCGACCAGAAGTGTTGCAGTGCCACACAGCTCCACACAGTATGGAGAAACGACCCCTCCTCCAAATCGCAGCGGAGGCACATGGGGGACCGAATAGCCCCCATCCTGTAGAGGCGTAGACGTGTAAAGTAAATCCTGTGAAGATATTTAAACTGGATCAGTCGATATCGGGTAGAAATAGCAGAATATCGGGGGCTAGCCAGTGCCTCTGCCCAGTCATCGTCTGTCAAGGTGGGCACATCTGCTTCCCACGCCGCCCGAGTCCGGTGTATAGTGGTCATGGAGTGTGTAGTGAGTGTTTGGTAGATTTGTCGAATCTTGTGGGCACCAAGATCCCCCATAAGCAACCGGCCTTCCAGCGGGTGGAACTCTGGGAGGATCGTGTGGCCCCTTATTAAAGGGGACACGGCGTGTCGGAGCTGCAGATATCTGTGAAACTGTGTTTTATGGAGGTCGAAATCCTCCTGTAGCTGCTGAAAGGATTTGAGTGTGGACCCCTGCATTATGTCGCCCAACATGGAAATCCCAATGTCGTCCCACCTATGGAACTCCACCAATGTCGAGACCGGCCGGAGGTGTGAGCCCTGCCAAAGAGGTGTGGCGCAGGTCAGCCTGCCCCACCATCCCATCTGTCAGACCGCTCGCCTCCAAAGCTGAATGACAGTCCTACATGCCGGGGGAAGTTCCACCAGAGACTAGGAGCTATATAGGAAGTGGAGCAGTGGGGTTTCAGCCATGAAGAGTCGTTCCACTGCATAAGCTGGTTCCGCCTGTGAGCCATACCACCAGTCGTTTATCACTAGGAGCTGCGACGTCCAATAGTATGCCCAAACGTCGGCCGCCGCTATCCCACCACAGTATGTAGATTGAATACATGTTGCAAGCGCCACCCGAACCGCGCCTCCCCCCCAGAGAAACCCATTCAGTATTACATTGATTTGACGAAACCACGACGGGGGGATTGGAAAGGAGTAATTTTGCAGCCTATAGAGCAGGCGAGGCAAAGACACCATTTTGAAAATGGCTGATCTGCCATACAACGAGAGGGGGAGTTGGGACCACACCGTCGTCTCATCCCGAACCGTGGGAAGCAACGGAGCGACATTGCGTGACCATGCTTCGGTTGGGCACCGCGTAATAAACACCCCAAGGTACCGGAATCCCGCCTCAGCAACTATCAACTGCGATACCCAAGCCTGAGACCGCTGATCCCCGCAGATAGGGAACAGAATGGACTTAGATGGGTTAGCGCAGAGTCTGGAGGTCTCCCCGAAGATCCGTAGAATCTGTAGCACCCGGGGCCCGGATACCCAGGGGTCTGACATAAAAAACAAGGCAGTGTCGGCGTAAAGCGCTATCCTATCCGAGCACTCCGGAGACCAGTCCAGACCCCGTAGGCCAGAGTCCAGGCAGACCCACGCGGTTAAAGGCTCAATGGCTAGCACGAACAATAGCGGGGAGAGTGGGCATCCCTGCCTAGTGCCCCTACGGATGGGGAAAGGGGCCGAACAGTGGCCAGCCACCCGGACCGATGCAGTGAGGTCTGTATATAGCAATTTCACATATGCCCTGAAGTGGGGACCCATATTAACTGCCTCCAAGAGCTTAAAGAGGTATGTCCAACTTAACGAATCAAATGCCTTGTCTATGTCGGCCAGCAGGACTGCCGTGGTGCGCCCCAAACGATGGGAATCCGCCACAGTATTGTGAACTCGCCTGATATTATGTCTGGTCGACCGCTGTGGCATGAAGCCAGACTGGTCCGGATGCACCAGATCCTGTATGCACGTGTGGAGGCGGTCTGCCAGAATCTTCCCTAGTAGTTTGGGCTCGAAATTTAGTAATGAGATGGGGCGATAGGAGCCTGGGTCGTCTGGTGGGCGGCCCGGTTTAAGAAATACTACGACCTCCGCGTGTCTCCAGTCTAGAGGGAGAATATGCTGCTCCGAGGCGTCGAGTATCACCTTGAGCAAGTGAGGTCCCAGAGTCTCCATATGTGGCCGGGGACCGCAGAAGGGGTACCTGCGTCGGGGCCGCTCTAGCCTGACAGAGCCTATGAAGCATCTGGCTAGACTTATCGCCCCATTGGTAGATCCTATGCTGGGTGGCCAGCCAGGCGTCTTTGGCACAGTCGGTATGAGCCTGATGGAGCAATTGTTGCACATGCAGGAGGTTCCGGTGGGCAGCGGGGTCTGAGCCTCCCACCACAAGGGATTGGAGCTCTTCTTGTCTATTCTCTAGGTCTTGCACCCGAGCCAGGTGGCGTCGCTTTTCCCCGGTACAATAGCTTATATCTACTCCCCGAATTGTGGGCTTGAACGCCTCCCATAAAATAACTGGGGACTGGCAAGTGCCGGCATTGAATCTGAAATAGTCAGTGATTGCCTGACTTAGCATTTCCCTGTATTCCTCGTCTCGAAGCAACCAGGGGGACATACGCCACCTGTAGGGGGCTCTGTTAGTTAGCAGACGCAGTTTAAGTTGGATCAGTGAATGGTCTGAGAGGCCACGGGGCATAATGGATGTGTGTGCCACCCTATGCATGTAGCTATGTGGAAGGAATAAATAATCTAGGCGTGAGAGAGTGGGATGAACCGATGACACCTAAGAGAACCCAGCTTCAGACGGGTGTAGGGCACGCCACGTGTCCACCCAGCCCAGTGTATGTGCTAGTACATTTAGTTTGGATGTAGTAGGGGGTGTATCAGGTTGTCGGGCTCGCCACCTATCTAATGGACCCATAAGGTCATTCCAGTCGCCCCCCAGAATCATAAGGCCACCCGGGAGATCTCCCCAGAGCTGTGTTATTTTATCTATAAAAGTCTGGCCTAGCCGTGGAGGGGCGTATATGCTACCAATTGTAATGTGTTCGCCGGCCAAAGTACCCGAGACCACTGTGTAGCGTCCCCCTGGATCCAACCAATGTCGTGTAATCTGGAGCGGCACTCTACGGTGAATAAGTATGGCTGTACCCCGCGTGTAAAGCTGGAGTGATACACTGTGGAGTAACCATAGCGGGCCAGGCACGGGGCCTTCGTGCCCAAAAGGTGTGTCTCCTGGAGCAATATAATATCTGCTGCATAGCGCTTTGCCTGGTGGAGTATAGCCACTCGTTTGACTTTATTAAGCAAGCCCCGTACATTCCAGGCGAGAATGTTCAGTACCTCCGGTGGAGAGTTACCTGTTGTGTGGGCCATCTCTAGATGTCCAAAGAGAAAATGACAACGGGTGCTTGCATGGTGGAGCAGTGAGGTGTGTGTATGGTGCGGAAACATAGAACAAATAAGAAACCAACATAAAAACTTCCCCCTGTCCCCCCCGCCCACAACCCCCATACTTCCTGGAACACGGAGTATCTTTCGCTGTGGAATCCCACCCCAGGCCCCCAACAGGATGACCTAAGCGGTTCCTCCAATGGATCCCCCCCACCCAACTTACCCAACATTACCCAAAACATTCAGGGCGTGCCATGTCCAGGTCCCTCTAGGGCTAGAAGTGAAGACCCCCCACCTTCATGGTCAGATTGATCTAGCGTGTGACCGCTGCCTGCAAGCTTGGCCCACCCCGGGGTGATACCAAAGGGGATGTGAACAAGAAGAGGACGAGTCAATTTGCCCCAGTTTATCTCAGTCTCCTGTGCCCGTCGGCTCTTGGGCACGCCAATTGGAGCGGGATCGATTGCGTCTCGATGTCGCGTCTCTGCCCTGTCGACCACTCCGATGTGAGCCCTGGGAGGAGTCGGAGTCCAACGGGGGCGGTGAATGTGGTTTAAGAATACGTCTCTCATCAGTCCACACAAAGACTTCTTCTGGGGTATCGAAGAAAAATGTTTTTGCATTGTACATCACCTTCATCCGGGCCGGGAACAGTAATGCATAGGATAAGTTTAGTTCACGTAGCCGTCTCTTGGCCGCCACAAAAGACTGACGCTGTTGCTGCACTAACTTAGTGTAGTCAGGGAAAACCATGATGGGGTGTGAGTCAAAGATCATTTTGTCTTTATGCAGCCGGGCATATCGGAGTACAGCATCTCGATCAGCGTAATTAAGGAGTCGGGCTATCACTGGCCTCGGGCATTCCCCTGGCGGTGGTTTCTTAGTCAGAGCACGGTGGGCCCTCTCGATTACGAAGCAGGAGGGCATGTCTTCCGGGGGCAACAGTGCCTTGAGCCAACCTGAGATGAACTTATCCATAGATTCCCCCTCGCAACCTTCAGGGAATCCCACCAAGCGTAGATTATTGCGGCAGCCCGCCCCTCCGCATCTTCGACCCGTGCCGCCATCTCCTGCGAGTGCTTGGTCAGTTTGTCCACCTTTTGCTGAAGTGCTGTTACGGAGTCCTCGACAGTGGAGATCCTGGTCTCTGCTTATGTGATGCGGTCGACCGCCTTCCGCAGATCTTGTCGGAGAAACGACACCTCCGAACCCACGGCCCCGATCTGAGCCTCGAGGGCCGTCCGCGATTGATGAATCGCCTCCAGCAACGTTGCCGTATCAGATGACAAGCCCTCCGCGGTCTCCCCCCCGGGAGGGTTGGTAGTGGTGGTGTAGCGGTCCATTGTATGTTGCTTGGGGGCCGCCGCACCTTGCCTATCTTTGCACATGGCGACCGGGGACAGCCAGCCGGGAGGTCTCACCAGGCCGGACCCCCGCGGCTGACACAGTGGGCAGCAGTGGAGTGCAACAGTCACCGACAAGGGGCAGTCCCCCCACCAGACTCAACTGCAAGGCGTCTCCGCGGCGTCTGCCGCGGCCTGATGCATGTGTTGCAGGTGATCGCACAGGGGCCCTCCAGCGGCGGCACCACTTATATGTAGGACTCGTCTCCGGGGCAGTCCAGGTGTCACCGGGCGGTTCCTGGCGAAGAATGTAGGCCAAACACCGATAGCGGAGCTTAGCGCCCCCCAAGCGCCGTAGATCGGGCAGTCACTGGGACCTTGGCCTCTCGGCTGCTCTTTGGCCACGAAAATTTCAATCCCCGGGCACCACACCACCTGAATCGGATGTTCGCCAGGCCCCTCACCGGTGCAAAGTTGGGTCTTCCGGGAGCCGCCGCACCGTCGCAGCAACACCTCCAGCCAGGTCAATAGCAGGCCGCCCTCCGTCACGTCTCCAGGAGGACCGCACTACTAGACGGGAGGCCCACGGCTCTCGGTCGGTGGGCAGACCCTCCGACGGCTTGACTCAATCGCGCTCTGGTCCGAGGTCTTTAGGTCCAGGCAGGGCCTCACCAGGCCGCGATGAAGGAGATGAGGGAGGGGCGCCTCGCAATGGCGTCGCGGCGGGAACCCCCGCTCCCTGCCCTCCAGCCGGATGCTGTGCGGGACCGCACCACATTGGCAATGCCCCTCTACCTGAGGCTCCGATGAAGATCACAGGAGCAGCCGCCTCTCCGCCACAGCCCCCTCGGCAGAGAGGGCCCGCCGCAGCCGTGGACTTGAGTGCTCCGCCCACCTTCACAGGCACGGCAGCCGCCGATCGGGAAGCTGGCCGCGGCGAATCCGACCCTCTGCCTGTTGTAATTTGGCAGCATTTAAGTTAAGCATTAACTGAAGACAGCCTGTATTTAGAGGCTAAATTGTCCGCTTTGTGGAATCCATTTTGTATTTCTGGCAGCCATTTTGGCTGCCATGTGCTACCATGTGCTCGCCATGTGCTCTGTCCTACCTTCCTGTCAACTGCTCTTGAAATCTGCCTAGAGACAAGTTATATTTAGTTCCTCTTGCTTTGCACATGCTCAGTTGAGCTTGCAGCTGTTCCGAGTTTATAAATGTCAGGATGTGTCTACTAAAAGTAGAAACTGTTAGCTCCACCCACTTGTCGACTGTGCATTCTCTGTATGACCTTATATGTGCCTAAAACCAGCATTTGTGTTAGTACCGCCTTCATTTGAGCCCCTGTGTGGGTATAAAAGGACCAGGATCCTTCCATTCAGTGTGCTACTTCATGCATTACTGAAGGGTGATGTGCGAATGTTAGCTCCACCTCATGAGGTTTAATAAACTCTGTCTTTTCTATTTCCAGTTTCTGTGCCAACTTCTTCCTAAGTGTCTGAGGACTCTGTGCAGAGAAGGGAGAACCCCTAAGCACTGGTAGGCCTTGCTGAGGCTCACTACAACAAATTGGCGCTTCCAACGTGGGACTCATCAGCGACTCGGATGCCCGAAGGACTGGTCGCGACGAAGGATTGGAATCTCGCTTTTGGACGCGATCGCTGCCTGAGGAGACCAGAGTCTTGGCACCCACGGCGTTTTTCCTTTCTTTCTGATCTGACCATCCCGGCGGCGCCGGTCCTTGACTGAGATCTCTTCTGTTGATTCGCCGTGCAGTGACCATTTGGTCGATTTGAGAACTTGGCAGTTGGAACCTGGACACCATTTGATTGGTAAGAGCCGTTTTGCGGCACTTGCTGTTGGTTTGATGCCTTTGATTGGTAAGGTAGTTTTAGTAACACTTACTGTGGCTTTGTTTGTATGATTGGCCAATTTTGGAATCTGTTTTGTAATTATATATGTATTGCAATACATATAGGCAGGTAATGAGGAGAATTTTCTCTATTTAAAATTGTTTGAACAGCGCAACGTACGAAAAGTACCTTAAGCGCTACTTTGATTATAATACTGCATATTTTGCACTATTTTTTGGCATGCCTGTTTTCAGCACACTTCGTAGGATGTGTTGCTTTTGTAGTGGTACCAATTTGAGACTTGACGAAGCACAACCAGCCCCCCGGAGGGGACGCCTAATAGGGATATGTATATTAAGTATGGTATTTCTTCTATAATGTACTGCACGTTATGGAACAAATATACTAGTAAAGATCCTGAGTTGCGTTGGCCTATGTATGGGTCATTTGATTTGCGAAAAATTCAGTATGTGGAACAATGTATGTTTAAACGAAAGACTAGGCAAGATATGTTTGATTGTGTGCGAATGTGGGAGAAAGAAGTGCGTGAGCGAATGAAGCGTGAGCAAGCCTTGATTGACAAAGAACAGCGAAAGACCATTTATGCGAAAGCATTAGAGTTAAAAAACAAGGAGATGAGAGAAATTAAAGAGAGGGAAGATAGGGAACGCCATTTACAGGTAACTGGCCAATATGCTGTTAGGCAGCCCCTTTATCCTATCCTTAATAAACCGCAAGATGATTTCCTGTTATTAGATCGTTCTCCACCTCCGTATATTTTTTCTTCTGCTCCTCATGAGTCAGATGAGGACTCTTTTTCAGACCAGGACAAAGCTCGAGAAACTCGTTCCATGTTATCTGCTGAGCGTGCATCTGACATCAGATCTACTGCGCGTAAAGCCGTTCGTAGTACTACCAGTGCTTCTGAACTTTTAGATAGTATAAAAGGATGGCAGGAAAGGGAGCAAATATATTTTACCGATACATTTGCTGCAGAGGTTATTGAACGATTTAGGAAGTATTCGGTAGAAGTGGAGCCCGATGATGTAGCAACTAACTGTAAACAATTACGTGACGGTCTTTTTGTCTTCTCCCAGGTGGCTGACACAATCAGACGCTTGGTTAAACTGCGTGTTGAAGCAGCCCGTTTGCAAGAGGAGAAAAAGGCAGCAGAAGCAGCTGCACTAGCATCTCAGATCAGCATGGCACGAACTTCTACTCCTGAAACAGATAAGAATGCTGTAATTCATGTGAAACCCATGCGGGAAGCCGCGCCTTTATATGTTCCTCCTAAAGGAACGGGTACAGAGGATGATAAGACTTCTCTTAATGCGAAAGGGTACTTTATTTATAATTGGGTTTACACTCCTTGGAATAGAGCAGATGTTATGGCCCTTAAAAATGCATTGCCTGACCCGCGAAAGAATCCAGCAGCCTTTTATGAGGAAGTTGAGGGTGCAATCAGCTCTTGTACTATGACTCTGTCTGATATTGATTTGTTTTTTGGATTAATATTACCACCTGATATGTGGAGAACTGTGCGCAAAATAGATGATAATGCGACATTTGGAGCATTGTGGAAAGATTTAGAGCGGTTAGATGAAGATAGAGAACCTGCACAGAAACCGTGTCAGTTAATTTTAAATCTTCCGGCAGCTATATTAGTTAAGTTAAAGACGATCATTCCCCCTAAAAAGATAGATTGGACAGTGCTAGCGTCTTGCAAGCAAAAGGTAGATGAATCAGTTTCTGACTTCTTCACACGCTTTGAAGAAGCATTTCACGATTTTAGTGGCCAGTCATTGACAGATGACACAGGTAGGCATCTGTTTGTCGATAAATATGTCGCAAACCTTTTGCCAGGAATAGCTAGTCGCTTAAAGGCCAGTGAGAGTTCATGGACTACATCTTCTCCGGTTTCTCTTTTAACTATGGCCCAGTATTATGAGCGGCAAGAATTAGAAGCCAAAGGTAATGAGGACAAAAAGTCTAAAGAGTTGAAAACAAAGGTTATGTTGGCTCAAGCTTATGGTCCGCCTTCTAGAGATAATGATAGAGGTGGACGTGGATCTTATGGTTCGTCCTTTCCTTCCTCTGCCCGTTCGAATTTGTCTGTTGATCAGTGTGCGTACTGCAAAAAATTTGGACATTGGCTTTCTGATTGTCCAGTGCTGCGTGCTCAGCAGAATCTACGTGGTCGGGGACAAATGAGAAATCGTTCAGGATATCAAGGGCCTAGAGGAAGCGCGAATGATCGTGCTCGGTTTGATGCTAATACACGTGGGCAGAATGGGTTTAACACTTTTGATAGAAGGAACCAATATCAAATGTCTGACTATGTGCCCTCTGATTTTCAAGATTCTGCTTATGCATAGGATTGCCTAGGATGGGGTAAGGAATCAGTTGAAGTTCCAGTAGATCAGAGGGGTCCCTATGTTACAGCACATGTTTTGGGTTCTACTGATCAGTTTCTGGTTGATACAGGAGCTACTCGTAGCGCCTTGTCTAAACAATTGGTTCCAAGGGCTCCCCTGTCTGGCTTAACCATTACATCGATAGGTTTCGATGGAACACCTTCCCTTAGCCCATTGTCACAACCACTTGCATTTGATATTGATAAGTTTACTGCTCCATGTCCGTTTTTGCTTTCTCCAAACACACCAGACAATATTGTGGGTCTTGATATGCTTAAATATTTTAGGGCTACGATACGGTGTTCTCCGGAAGGAGTACGGGTTATTTTGAATGACAACTACCCTATGATTGAGAGATCTTGTATTGTTAAAGAGGACATTGCACTAGCCTCACTCCCTAGTACTTTGTGGGCTACTTCGGATACTGATGTAGGGCAAATGGTTATTCCACCAGTACATATTAGTGTCAAGGAGGGCGCTTTATTGCCAAGACTGCCTCAGTATAAAATTTCTCGAGAAGGAGAAGAAGCACTCACACGTATTGTACATGATTTAATTAAGGTGGGGGTTGTGGAAGAAGTTCCTTACAATATTTGCAATAGTCCGATTCTTCCCATTTTGAAAAAAGATACTGACACTAGGATTTATAGATTTATTATCGATTTGAGAGAAGTCAACAAGATTGTAGTACCACAGTACCCTGTAGTCTCTGACATAACGACATTGCTTACCCTGGTCCCTCCAACAGCAACTACATTTTCTGTAATTGATCTGAAGAACGCTTTCTTCTCGATTCCTATTCATCCTGATAGCCGATATTTGTTCGGTTTCACTTTGAATAATAGATCATACAGATTTTGTAGAGTTCCTCAAGGCTATACTGAGAGTCCTAGTATTTACAGTCAAGCATTGAAGAGACAGCTTGATTCCTTTACCTTGCCTAAAGGAGTGGCTCTCATACAATATGTCGATGACATCTTGTTGGCAGCCGATACACCTGAGCAGTGTGAGAAATGCACTTTGTCTTTGCTTTCTTTTCTTGCTACACACCACCATAAAGTATCACGAAAGAAATTGCAATATTGTAGACCGAAGGTGACCTATTTAGGACACCTTCTGTCTAAGGAGGGCCGTGCACTGACACCAGATCGCATTCAAGCAATTTTAGACACCCCAGTACCTTCCACGCAGAAAGATGTCCGTGCATTCATTGGTCTGACTTCGTTTTGCAGGCAATGGATATTGGGTTTTTCACACATTGTTAAACCCTTGCTAGCACTTTTGACTAAAAACACACCGATCCCCCTTCCATGGACAGATGAATGTCAAAATGCTTTTTGTCAGTTGAGACAAGCTCTTTGCTCTGCACCAGTGTTAGGCACACCAGATTACACGAAGGCTTTTACACTCTATGTACATGAGAAAGAAGGATGTGCATTGTCAGTTTTAGTACAGACACACGGGGACAAACAGCGTCCTTGTGCATACCTTTCTGCAGTTCTTGACCCTGTTGCTCGTGCATTGCCTGGGTGTTTCCGTTCAGTTGCAGCGACGGCTGTGTCCATACGTCAGAGTGAAGGGATAGTTTTGTCACACAAACTGTTGGTGCTAGTACCCCATGCAGTAGATGCCCTTTTGAATCAGACTAAGACTCAGCACTTAACTAGTGCTCGTTTGACAGGATACGAATTGACACTGCTAGCACCTCATATTACCTTGAAAAGATGTGCGACACTGAACCCAGCCACTTTGTTGCCATATCCTGCGACTCAGTCTCAGTCAAAGGAGCCTCACGATTGTATATTCCTTACTGAGGAACAGACAAAGGGTCGCATCGATTTGCAAGATACGCCCCTCCCAGATGTAGATGGGGAACTGTGGGTTGATGGGTCCTGTTTGAAGTTACCAGATGGCACGACTTCAGCTGCTTATGCAATTACCACGCTTGAGACAGTAGTGGAAACAGCTCGCATACCTCAGAAGTCAGCTCAAGCAGCTGAACTAATAGCTTTGACACGAGCGTGTGAGCTTAGCACTGACTTGTGTGTGAACATTTACACGGATAGTCGCTATGCTTTTGGAGTGGTTCATGATTTTGGCCTACTCTGGAAGGAAAGAGGCTTTCTTACATCCCATGGGATGCAGATAATGCACGGAGAGTTAGTGCATAATCTCTTGACTGCACTTACATACCCAAAGAAAGTTGCTATTATGAAGTGTAGCGCACACAAGAAAGTGACTGACAAAATAGGACAAGGCAATGCCTTTGCAGACCGCGTAGCCCGTGAGACTGCGATGCAGCGAAGCACTACACCCATGTACGTAGTGAAATCACAAGCTGAGCGTTGGCATGATGCTAGAGAGGAAGTATTGGATATACAGAGATCTGCTTCTGTGGAAGAGCTTGAGCAATGGTCTAAAGAAGGAATATTAGATGATGAGGGTTGTTGGCGTAACAAAGACATGAATAAATGGAAATTGCCTGCGGCCTATTTACAACCTATGGTTCAAATGGCACATGGGCTGGCACATGTTGGAGCTCTAGCAATAACTAAATTGCTTACACAAGTTTGGGAGCATCCTGAAATTGCTAGCACAGCCAAAAGGGTAGTACAGTCCTGTTTGATCTGTTGGCAGTATAATCCTGGAAAAGGGACACGAACTCCTACAGGAGGGTTTGCTACACCAACTGCACCTTTTGAAGTTTTGCAGATGGATTACATCCAACTCGAACGCTGCAATAATCTGAAATATGTCCTAGTGGTGGTGTGTGCCTTTAGCAAATGGATAGAGGCATACCCTACGAAGGATAATACTGCTCTCACCACAGCAAAGGTGCTTCTAAAGGAGTTTTTCCCTAGATACGGTGTTTGTAAACTTTTGTGGAGTGACAATGGACCTCATTTTATTGGGCAAGTTGTTGAGCATGTCCTGAAAGGATTAGGGATCAAACAGAAATTCCATACAGTTTTCCACCCGCAATCAGCAGGATTGGTGGAAAGGTATAACGCTACTCTAAAAACAAAGTTGGCGAAAATACTGGCTTCCACGTCTCTAAAGTGGCCAGATGCCCTACCTTTGGCATTGTTGTCCATAAGATCGGTGCCACATTCACGATCAGGTCTTACCCCCTATGAGGTGGTGTTTGGGAGACCAATGAACATTTGGGGAATTCCTAAGCCACGCCCCATACATGATGTTCCTTGTGTTCTGATGAATGATTATTTGGCACAGTTAACTGACAGTTTGATTTCTATTCATCAACAGGTTCGAGAAGCTCTTCCTGACAGATCTACAGGTGAGGCCCACGAACTCCGTCCTGGTGACCATGTAATGGTCAAGGTCTTTGACAGATCGAACAGCTTGGAGCCAAGGTGGCGAGGACCAGAGCAGGTGCTCCTTGCGACAAGGACAGCAGTTCGAGTGACAAACAGAAAGAATTGGATCCACAGCACACACTGCAAACGCGTGTCGCCTGCCTTGGTGGAACCTGCTGTGTTGACCGACCATCGAGAGATTCTGGAGACGGAGAAAGGCCAAGCTATCTCACCTGACGAATCTGCGGAAGTCTTCCCGGACCACACGATCACTGGAGTATCCAGATATCAATTGAGACCGAGGAAAGGATCTGCAGTTTTGAAAAAGACTGGTTGAGCTACCACCCTGGGTTAGTGAAACGGAGAGCCATTGTGGCAAGGGGAGGGGGATCAGCCCTGTATTAGTGTAGTGACACCCGCTTTGGCCCATGGTGAAGAAATCAGCGGCTGCCCAGGGAGAAGAGCTCCAACGACTGTTTTCAACAAGTTTTCAGAAAGATCAATCATTACTGCTGCTAAAATGAAAAAACAAATCATTTGTGCTGTAGGGTTTGTTGTTGCTATGGTGGCTATGGCAGCAATTACGTGGTACATCGAGAAGGTGGCTCCTGTTCGACAGCTTTTTGTTGCCACTACGCCAGTACCCGTGGAACACCACTACTTTACTCTTCCTTACCATGAGCAAAAGCATCGACAATCTTACCTGAACAATACTTTTATCCAGATGTTGCACCATACTCACAATGCTACGAATACTACCAACTGTTGGGTGTGTGGGATGATACCTGCACATCAAAAGAAAGGAGGAACACCTTTTATTCCTCTTCCATTTTCTCACAATGGTTCTTGTCAAGCTTGGTATGCGCTTTTGTTTGCATATGGAAAGCCTTCAGTAGGTGGGATTATTTTTCAACTTAATAAAGTATGTTATCAAAATAAAGAAGGTTATCCACAAGCCAAAGGGACTAAATGGGAATGGGAAGAGTATCAACCGGACAATATTTCAACACCATATGTTTTCACAAATGTGAGAATAATAAAGAACATTGGACCTTTTGTGATTTCTGTGACAAAAGCTAAAGCAGACTTGTGTATTTGTAGTGTTGGAAGAATTCCAGTGGGGAGGAGCGAGTGTACTGTAATCCTGACCATTGAAGGTGCCAATAAGAGCACTTTCACAGCCTCGCATAACACGTATTTTGTGTGTGGAAATAACGGATATTATCAATTACCTGTTGGGTGGTCAGGAATCTGCTATGTATCTTTTCTGTTGCCCCCTGTGTTTCTGGCACCTGCATTGTATCACCGTGATTTTAAACTGTACAATGACATTTCCAAAAACAGAAATAAGAGGACAATAAGTATGGATGAAGTTGACCAAACCGACACTACCCTACAACAATATGTTGATTTCAACTTGGGCTTATTTTTCTTTGTGGGTGCTGCATTAAACAGCAGGAAAATCCGACGACTGACTCGTGTTGTGGAAGCTGTTACTAATCAGACAGCTATGGCACTTGGGAACATTACAGAGGAACTACAGATTGCAAGGATTGTAGCACTCCAGAATAGGATGGTGCTAGACGTGATTTTGGCTGATCGAGGTGGTGCATGTCGCATCATCGGTAGCAGCTGTTGTGTATTCATACCAGATCACTCACCTTCAGTATATGACGCAATATCGAAATTGCATAAGATTGCTGCAGAAATTCATCCAGAGACTGGAACTTGGACTTTTGCTGGATGGTTTTGGACTCTTGTTTCTGCTTGGGGCTGGAAGCTACTGACTATCCTGTGTGTAATAATTATAATACTTTTTACATGCTGTGTATGTATCCAATGTGGTCCAATGCTTTGCTCCATTTGCATTTCTGCTTGTATACCTGCCAGAGGGAACATTGCTGAAACAAAGGCCCAACAAATGTTGAATAAAGAGGTGGCCGAAATAATGTTAATAGATGTACGGGATGAATATCTAGATTACCCCAGATAAACGAATGTCTTCAGCCAATGCTGAAAGGGTTGTCTGTTGTAATTTGGCAGCATTTAAGTTAAGCATTAACTGAAGACAGCCTGTATTTAGAGGCTAAATTGTCCGCTTTGTGGAATCCATTTTGTATTTCTGGCAGCCATTTTGGCTGCCATGTGCTACCATGTGCTCGCCATGTGCTCTGTCCTACCTTCCTGTCAACTGCTCTTGAAATCTGCCTAGAGACAAGTTATATTTAGTTCCTCTTGCTTTGCACATGCTCAGTTGAGCTTGCAGCTGTTCCGAGTTTATAAATGTCAGGATGTGTCTACTAAAAGTAGAAACTGTTAGCTCCACCCACTTGTCGACTGTGCATTCTCTGTATGACCTTATATGTGCCTAAAACCAGCATTTGTGTTAGTACCGCCTTCATTTGAGCCCCTGTGTGGGTATAAAAGGACCAGGATCCTTCCATTCAGTGTGCTACTTCATGCATTACTGAAGGGTGATGTGCGAATGTTAGCTCCACCTCATGAGGTTTAATAAACTCTGTCTTTTCTATTTCCAGTTTCTGTGCCAACTTCTTCCTAAGTGTCTGAGGACTCTGTGCAGAGAAGGGAGAACCCCTAAGCACTGGTAGGCCTTGCTGAGGCTCACTACAACATGCCGTCGTCAGACCTCGTCTGCAGGGTCACGGCTGATACTCCAGCAGAGGACCCCCAAAATTATTGCCTGGGGTCTAGGATAGTGTAGGATTTCGGCCCATGGAGGAAGCGAACTGCGGAGCTTAAGGAGACGCGTCCGTCATGTTCGGCTCCCAGGCCACGCCTCCGGATGGGGCCACTTTAAAGCAATATTTAAGACTGAATAGAGTTCCAAGAGGGTTTAGATCTCAGATCTTTCCTACTTACGACGATCTAGACGAGGACCTTCTAGAGAAATGGGAAGAGTCCTTAACGGCCAATTCCAATACGCTCATGAACATACTAGTAGAAAGTGCTGAACAAAAAGTGACCCGACTACAATTATAGATCTCCACTCTAGAAAAAGAGATTAAAGACCTGAATATTCAGGAAGCAACAGAAAAGAATTACGTCATTCTTAATGACATTTTACTCACACATCAAAACGAAATAAAAAATAGGAAAGCGAGGCAGTTGAAAAGAGACTAAATTGACTATCGGGAAGGTAGAGTGTTTACATACGCTAGGAAATACGATCAAATTGTACATAGTGGTCGACAAATAGACAAATCTATCAGACCGGGAACAACCTCCATCTCTTCCAGCTCAACTTCTTTGAGCACCCCCCCATACCAGTGAGAGTGAAGCTGAAACTCCATCTGGTTCAGAACTAAACAAGTCGTCTTTTTTTGAGAGAGGTACAAAGAATAAGGAAGGGGAACAGAACACAACCAACACGAGGTGGGCAAGACATAAGACCCGTAGAGGGAAGAGAGCAGGACAAAGAAGAGTACAAAAAGAAGTTGAGGTCAGGGGACGTGAAGAACAAATAGACATACACGAAAGAGAAGTACAGGTAGTCAATCTGTCTTCCAAATCGCTTACTCCAGACATGATCTCCCTTCTTAGCAAAGGTTTAAGCTTTAACCCTTATGAAGCTGGTGATATTTGCAAACTTAAAATTGACCTTTTTAAATTCATCAGGGGTCTAAAAATAAAGAAACATTTTTCCTGTAACCCTACTATGAAGAAAAGTACTAAGAGCATCTCCAGTGACTGTGCGTCTAATGTACAAACTATACATGATATACAAGCCACACAATTGCTCCTATCACTCACAGATGTCGAACAACCACCGTACGACATGGAACTACTCCTCCAGGAGTTGGACATTGACACATACTACACTTTAGCTAGTGGTCTCAGAACCAAATCCAAATGGACACACACTCTCCCTGGGGGCAACCAGATAGACTCCTTTTACAAGAAAGTTTTGGAAGACATAGACAAACATGACAATAAAAGAAACAAAAAAAGATACAGACACAAGGACAATCTTGCTTTAGGCGAACGCCTAGCACTCAAGACTCTTAGCACTGATGATGACATTCTTATCAGGGAAGCGGACAAAGGTGGGAATGTCGTAGTTATGAATCGTGACGACTATAATCAGGAAATGTTAACACAACTACAAGACACCACCTGCTATGAATTACTAACATATAACCCAACCGGTCCTCTTACACTTAAAATCAACGAACTTTTGGCAGAATGGCACACTGCAGGTTTATTAGATGAGGATGAGCATTACTATATGAAAGTATTTAGACCTACCTTCCCTTGGTTGTACACTCTACCGAAAATACACAAACATCTACCTTTCCCTCACGGTAGACCTATCGTCTCTGAGATAGGGGGCCCCACAGAGAGGATAGCGGAATATGTGGATTTATTCATTGGCCCAATGGTACGTAACTTACCATCATATATCCAAGACACTAAACACATTCTGAGTATTCTAGCAGATTTACAATGGCAACCAGGAATGATCTTAGCCACCTTAGATGTAGTGTCCCTGTACACCAGCATCAAACCAGATCTTGGCCTACGCGCAGTCACTTGCTCTCTACACAATAGACCGGCGACACAATGGCAACACACCACCATGCTCATCTCCCTGATTACCCTGATCCTAGATAACAATTTTTTTTATTTTTGACAAACGGTGGTACAAACAAATCAGAGGAGTAGCCATGGGGTCCAAATTTTCGCCGTCCTTTGCAAATTTGTTCATGGGCACTTTAGAAGCTGAATGGATTTGGGGCAGCAAGGGAGCACCGTGGATTGACTCCATTATCTATTGGGGTCGATACATAGATGACTGTCTGTTGCTTTGGTCAGGTACACAAGAGAAACTGAAAGATTTCTATGCCCATCTGAACAGTAATAATCTAGACATAAAATTTACTATGGAATCCAGTATTTCCAAGATTACTTTTTTGGATGTAGAACTCTATATCAAGGCGGACAAATTGCACAGTAAACTATTTCGCAAAGAAATGTTGTGTAATGCAATCCTACACGTGACCAGTTCTCACCCTGCACACCAGATCAATGCAATTCCTTACGGAGAATTTATGAGGGCCAAAAGCAACTGTAGTGAGGAGACTGATTTCCAAAAATGTTTTACAGATATGAAACATAGATTTATTAAGAGGGGTTATACACTACAAACCATCAAGAAAGCGGAGAATAAGATAGGCCGGATGAACAGAATAGACACACTACGACTAGAAACTACAAAACCACTACGTGAACAACCTGTCAGACTTGTCACAGACTTTAACGGTTTAAGTCAAGTAATAAGAAAGAGCCTTGCCAAACATTGGGGAATTTTAAGAGCTGATACATCTCTTAATGACTATATAACTTCTCAACCGCAGATCACATTTAGGAGAGGCAGGACACTCAGAAACAGACTCAGTCCGAATGTCCCACGCACGACCAACGATCCGACCTGGCTCACACAACGAACAATAGGTTTTTACAAGTGTGGTTGCTGTGGGGTGTGCAGATGGGCCAAGCATGGAGCCTGTGAGTTCACCAGCATGAACCAAAAGAGATACAACATCAGACAGAACATCAACTGCCACACCAAATTCGTGGTGTACATCATTGAATGTGCTTGCAAGAAACAATATGTTGGCAGTACCATCCGACCCCTGAAAGACAGAATCACTGAGCATGTGAGAGCATTACATCAACAGGTCGCCAGATATCCAGTGGCTCTGCATGCAGCAACGTGTCCATCTCAAGGGACACACAAGTGCCTCTCTTTCTTTGGAATAGACGTGATTCCACCAAGTATTCGAGGAGGCAATAGAGAGCTCAAACTGAGACGGCCCAAGCGACTTGGATCATGCGCCTCCACACGGTGGAACTCGGATTAACTGTGATCATGAGATGCAATATTTCTTGGGAGATTAAGGTCCAACATGGCTTGCTTCTGCTATGGTTACTACTTGTATCACCTGTGTAACTATGACTGAGGATTTCAGGTTACACATTATGTGTACTTACTTAATCACTTGTATTGGAATATTCTCGTTTTTATATTGAGACATTTCTTTATACTCGTGTCCGATTTTGTGATGATGTTGAAAACTCAAAGATTTTCTCATTTTTAATTATATAGTTTAGTTGTATTGCAGTATACCATACTACATTTCTTCCACGCTTTTTTCCCCCTTATATTTTTATCTTTATCTACTTGTCACTACCAATATACTACTTTCTGACTTCCTACACTTTAGCCTTCTCTATTTTTTATTATATTTTTCAGTTTTGTATTCTCAACCAGTGTACCCACTTTACTATTTTTATTTTTATTTAGTCATATCCTTTGGCTGCCTACTATTCCCTTCTCGATATGTTTTATAAGAGTATTTTTTCACTTTCCACTTATATGGCTACTCGCACATTTTCTCTTTTTCTGTAAAGTTCCTATTACTTCATTTTTCCTCTTGGTTCTCCTATCTTTTCGCCCTTACCTAGGGTTATGTGCAACCTACTTTGAATAAAATTTTGACCTTGGGCCATTTTTCCTTAAAATGTTGGCCCTATTGACCACGAGTTGGAACTTTTTGACGTTCTCGCAACGTCTATTCTCCTCGACCTGGGACACAAACACATATTATTTCAAGCGACTACTTTTAGATTTTTGATTTCCCTCCTTCTACACTAGTTATCCCCTTTTTTTACAAATATGATTACGTTTGACCTTTCTGTCATTGACACAGGTATCAATAAAGTTTGAACAATGACAGGTTAGCACTCTAGTTGTTCGCCGCTCTTTACGTATTAAAACCACTTCCGGTTAGGTAGCTTTTCCGCACTCGGAGAAGCATTCGGTACAGAGGGGGCCGCGAGACTGCACAGCGCACCCGCTGGAGGTAAGAACACCACCTTAACTCATAGATAGAATAGAAGGCATTACAGTAACTATGAGTTAATCTCAGGCTAATTTTTACAGGCTAACTCTCAACGAGGACTCTCGTTCTGCTAGGAATACTCGCGTCTCTTTGCATTTTGACCAGATCACCCGTATCCATGGTAAGATCTGGTTCGTGAGAGTTAACAATATTATTTGTTCTGTTGTATTATGCAGAGGATAGCAGTGTATTTTAGTTTTACTTTTTATTCGCATTTAGATTTGACCACACTGTTTGTTCATACGTATCCCGCTCATTTTTGCATGTTGAAGCCTTAACCAGCCGGGTTGGAATTATCACCGGCAGAGCAGTAAGCGCTCTTTTCTTTGTTTTCACTATTCCGCCACCACTGCCGCCTCGTTATACATAGTCACTCATATTCGCCCTTGTCTATTTCTCCCTTTGTTCTCGTATTCCTTCACAGATTACATGATTATCTACTTCGTAATCAGGTAGCATTATTTTGGCATTTTTCCTTCATTCATGTAGGAAAACACGTTCTTCGTTTTCATTCTGGGCCTTCTTTCCCTTCCCGATTTGGGCCCGTTGCCTTCCACCTCTACTGTTTTTTCCTTTCTTACATACCTTTAAACTACAGAGTGTGTCTCGAATAATAGGGCTTGTAAATATGTCACCAATCACTACCATAATATTTTCATCATACACAGTGCTCACCATGTCACTATAGTACTGCCTTTTGTTTCGTTATCTCATTTAGCCACATAAGGTTGCATTGCTTGTTTCTCGTAGGGTTTCCACTTTTAAGGTGTCGAGTTACCACTACTTCTGTTTAAATTGTTTATTTTCTTTCCGTAGTGCATTTGTTTTGTTTAATACCATATGTTGATAGTACTCTTTGTATCTTCCCCAGCCCTGAGGAAGTCGCAGGATTATTTCCATAAGCGACGAAACACGTTGGCTGGTTTTCTTTTGCTCTTGTTTGAATAAACCACGAACTATGAAATGAACTCTTCAGATTTGTACATTGACATTACCTCGTAGTGAATTACACCTCAGTTTACGTGTGCCCAGGTCTATGCGTCTCATTAACTTGGTGTAGGACCTCCTACACTTATTTAGGGGTTTAAGGGATTTTCCCCTTTCCTGTTTTGGCACCGTATTGTAACTATCTCCAGATCAACATTTGCGTTCATACAGCTGAGCGCCACACTTCCAGAGTTACTTAAAACCCTTTAGCCAGTGCAAACTCCAAAAACTTAATTTGTAGTGAAAATAAGTAAGGTTTTTCTAGAGCGCGTGAATGCCGAGGCGTGTTGGAGCTAGCGTCCATAAAACTGAACTGACGAAGAAGAGACCTACTTGATGTTGGCAACAAAGAGCCATGTTGTTAAAGATTTCCTAGAAAGGACCTTGTTTGTTTGAGATCTCAATGAAAAGGGCATAGAATTCATTCCAAGGCTTGCAAGCTAAATAGGAAGAGCCTCTGCCATCCCAATTAGCCTTCTTTATTTTAGGGATGACTACTAATTCAGCGGCAGATGGTCTTAAGTCACGTACAGGGACATTCCATGTAAGGGTTTTCTGAAAGGACCAGTTCCATGCAGTGCTTTGTGTACCATATACAAGGCCTTACATTTGACCCTTTCAGCAACAGGCAGCCGGTGAAGGTCCCAAATACTCTTTAAAGTGGAGATAATTTGGTGATTTTGAGAAGCAGCGGGCTGCCGCATTCTGGACTGTAGCTTTGATTGAAGACGTTTGTGAATTTCCAAGTAAAGAGCATTACAATAGTCTATCGTGGATAGTATCAGGGCAACCTCTACCATCTTTTGCATGTCTGAGCGAATAAAAGGAAATACTTTCTAAGTATCTTCAAAAGATAGAAACAAGAAGATGTGATATGGTTAATCTGTTCAGAAAAACAGAGTTGGCAATCATGACCCCAAGGTTTTTCACTTTCCGAACTGGGGATGGAAGTGGACCTAGAATAACGGGCCACCAAGAGTCATTCCAAAAGGAACATTTCGTTCCTAGATTATTACCTCTGTTTTCTCTATGAGCTATTAAGATCAGTTACTTGTCATAGTTCTGTAAACTGAACTGAGCTTTGGTTGAATGGTAACTGAAAACTGGCAGTATACCTCTCTGTTTTAATGAGAACTAAATAGCAAGCATCACCAGGAGAAGTAGAGCGGGAGTGAATAGTCATAGCAGAGTCTAAGTTGTGAATGTCACCAGAACTTAAGCATGTTTTACCAATATGCTTGATATTCCGTTCCCTAAGTAGTGACCATATTGAACATGTGATAATGAAGTGAAACATGACTGGACCACACCGTAGTCACAAGGTAAGCAAAAAGTGGGCAAGTCACTATTCAGCTAAGCATATCTACTTGAAATACACAGCTGGCACCCAAGAAACGCATGCTGGAATCTAGGCATTATTCTTCAGCATTGAATCTTTCAAAAATTCAAATGCTTGAATTATTCCGTCATCAGGCTGGCACTCCTGGGTAGTTTAAAACAGCATTAAATAGTGTTTAGTAGCACATTCACGTATTTGAAAAGCACCCACACTTCAGACAATCGAGTAATGCACCAAGCATACTAACTCCCCTTTACTGATCGAGACTTCTAATCACAGATTCCTCACCTTTCAATACTCCCCAGGCGTTAGACTGGATCTGGAAAACTTTAAAGTAGTACTCGCTGCTCGTCTGAAGGTGGCACCTGCGGCTTCGCTCCTGCATCGTCCATGTGCGTTTTCAGCAGTGGCGAACAGAGAGAGCCAAGGCTCTTTCCTATTTGCGGAAGAGACCTTGCGCCACCTCCAGATGTAACCACAATTTGTGATCTGCTAGGCATGGACAACTGAGTTTGTCCACCCTGGCATTCAAAGAACCCGCTAGGTGCTGTGCTACCAGGAAAATCCCCTGGCGGTCTAGCCATGTCCTTGGGTGCAGGGCCTCCTGGCAAAGGGTCCACGACCCCACCCCACCCCCAAAGCCATTAGCGAGGCTGGTCTACGTCATGATCCAAATCATCCGGTAAGTAAAAAAAGAAGTATAAGACATCTAAGTGGGACGCTGCCCCCTTGTGCCACTCGCATTCCCCCGAGCAGGCGTGTGGCTGGTGCCATAATTCTCGATTTCGCTTCGGAGTTGGACAACTTTGGAGCCGATCCCGCAACTAGTTCTGGCACATCCCGAGTTTTCTGGGGCCATCTGCACTCCACAACAGATGGAAGAGCAGCTATGCACCAGCTCTTCAGATCCTTGCCAACTCCCTCTTGTCCACCTTGGACCCCAATGAGCTGAGAGGCCTTCCACCAGGGGTGCCGCCGACGGGTACCCCCTTGGGCTAGTTGGACCAGCAGAGCCTCTTACAACGCCTTTGGTTCCAGTCTGAACTCCGGCTCCGGCACCAAGAGCCACCCATAGTACTGTCCAACTCCTAGTCTGTGCAGGTCGAAGCCCGGCCGATGTTGCAACCAACGGCATTTGTGAGGCTCCTTCCTCTGCTTGCTTTTCCACCTCCATAGGGAAGACAACAAACCTTACATTCTCTTTTTGGCATGGCTCAGATAATGAGTATAATGTGGGTGATGAGTTCGCTCAGCCCTATCAAGATGGCAGTTGGTATGGTGACTTGCAGAAGGCTGTTGGTCTCGATTCCTCGCCTGAAACTGGCCTTCTCTCGCCCCCTGGACCAGCCACTGAGGAGTACACTTCCTATGCCATGGTAATGCGTAGCAAACACAACAAGATGTGTAGGGCTGTTGAAGTCCTTGACCTCCAACTCTCTATCTTGGAGATGAAGACAAACGTCTTGACAGATGTTCTCCAGTCGGGGCAAGCATCTTTTGAGCCTGCCCCCCTGACGTTTAGCGTGGCCTGAACAGACCTTATTGGGGGAGTGGCCAATTGTTGCTCTGGCCCACCTGTCAACCGCCACATTGCGCAAAGCCAACACCCTGCCCCGGAGATCCCACTTTTCTATCTCAGCACCCTTTCGCTTTCCCTGAAAGTTTGGTGGTGCAGGTGTCTGCAAGTAAGACCAATGCCAACATGTTCCCGACTACTCCTCCAGACAGAGTGAAAACGTGTCAAAACCTTTGGCAAACAAGTATTTTGGTCTACCAGTTTGGCGCTAAGGTCAGTGATTGCCAGCTGTCTGCTACGGTACCATTCCCGCACCCTTTGGGACTTGGTGGCTAAAGTTCTCCCAGGTGTCCCCGAAGATCTTGGAACTGTCCTTGCCCAAGCCTTTAAGGACGACCGGGATGCTGCGAAGTTCACCGTTCGTTGTGGCTTGGACACCACCAATTCCATTGGGCTGGCCTTTAGCACCAGTGTTGCCATTTGCTTCCATGCCAGTCTTGCTGTTCAATTGGACTTGCCTGTTTGGGGACAAGGCAGACTCTGCTCTCGATTCAAGGAGTGTTACAGCAAACAAATGATGGACGGAATGCTGACAATGCAAACATTCTCCCCCAGTCAAAAGATCTGGGTTAAATCCATCCTTCTTTTGCCCACTACGCCACCCAAGTTTGAGCAAAAAAACAATGGATTTAGGCCCAGATCTCTGTACTGGGGTGAATGTCTGACATTGTTCTGCATTCTGTCCATTAACTGTTCTTTTTGCATTTGTCACCACGAGTGGGACGGGTATGCCCAGACATGGGTCCCGTGCTCTCCATGCCACTGGAGTCAAGCTATCCTGGCTGATGAGGGCTGAAAGCCCGAAACCGGTCCTAGGATGCTTGTTTCCAATCCAGGGAGGACCTGGCCTGGCAGTTCGGGCTGGACTGTTCCCATTGGGTGCAGGGTCAAGACTGATTTGCATATGGCTGGGTCCAAACTGGAATGGCATGGTGAGCAAAAAAACGATGGATTTAGGCCCAGATCTCTGTACTGGGGTGAATGTACGACATTGTTCTACATTCTGTCCATCAATTGTTGTTTTTGCATTTGTCACCCTGAGTGGGACGGGTATGCCCAGACGTGGGTCCCGTGCTCTCCATGCCACTGGAGTCAAGCTATCCTGGCTGATGAGGGCTGAAAGCCCGAAACCGGTCCTAGGATGCTTGTTTCCAGTCCAGGGAAGACCTGGCCTGGCAGTTCGGGCTGGACTGTTCCCATTGGGTGCAGGGTCAAGACTGATTTGCATATGGCTGGGTCCAAACTGGAATGGCATGGTGAGCAAAAAACGATGGATTTAGGCCCAGATCTCTGTACTGGGGTGAATGTACGACATTGTTCTGCATTCTGTCCATCAATTGTTGTTTTTGCATTTGTCACCCCGAGTGGGACGGGGTATGCCCAGACGTGGGTCCCGTGCTCTCCATGCCACTGGAGTCAAGCTATCCTGGCTGATGAGGGCTGAAAGCCCGAAACCGGTCCTAGGATGCTTGTTTCCAGTCCAGGGAGGACTTGGCCTGGCAGTTCGGGCTGGACTGTTCCCATTGGGTGCAGGGTCAAGACTGATTTGCATATGGCTGGGTCCAAACTGGAATGGCATGGTGAGCAAAAACGATGGATTTAGGCCCAGATCTCTGCACTGGGGTGAATGTACGACATTGTTCTGCATTCTGTCCATCAATTGTTGTTTTTGCATTTGTCACCCCAAGTGGGAGGGTATGCCCAGACGTGGGTCCCGTGCTCTCCATGCCACTGGAGTCAAGCTATCCTGGCTGATGAGGGCTGAAAGCCCGAAACCGGTCCTAGGATGCTTGTTTCCAGTCCAGGGAGGACCTGGCCTGGCAGTTCGGGCTGGACTGTTCCCATTGGGTGCAGAGTCAAGACCGATTTGCATATGGCTGGGTCCAAACTGGAATGGCATGGTGAGCAAAAAAACGATGGATTTAGGCCCAGATCTCTGTACTGGGGTGAATGTATGACATTGTTCTGCATTCTGTCCATCAATTGTTGTTTTTGCATTTGTCACCCCGAGTGGGACGGGTATGCCCAGACGTGGGTCCCGTGCTCTCCATGCCACTGGAGTCAAGCTATCCTGGCTGATGAGGGCTGAAAGCCCGAAACCGGTCCTAGGATGCTTGTTTCCAGTCCAGGGAGGACCTGGCCTGGCAGTTCGGGCTGGACTGGTCCCATTGGGTGCAGGGTCAAGACTGATTTGCATATGGCTGGGTCCAAACTGGAATGGCATGGTGAGCAAAAAACGATGGATTTAGGCCCAGATCTCTGTACTGGGGTGAATGTACGACATTGTTCTGCATTCTGTCCATCAATTGTTGTTTTTGCATTTGTCACCCCGAGTGGGACGGGTATGCCCAGACGTGGGTCCCATGCTCTCCATGCCACTGGAGTCAAGCTATCCTGGCTGATGAGGGCTGAAAGTCCGAAACCGGTCCTAGGATGCTTGTTTCCAGTCCAGGGAGGACCTGGCCTGGCAGTTCGGGCTGGACTGTTCCCATTGGGTGCAGGGTCAAGACTGATTTGCATATGGCTGGGTCCAAACTGGAATGGCATGGTGAGCAAAAAAACGATGGATTTAGGCCCAGATCTCTGCACTGGGGTGAATGTACGACATTGTTCTGCATTCTGTCCATCAATTGTTGTTTTTGCATTTGTCACCCCAAGTGGGACGGGTATGCCCAGACGTGGGTCCCGTGCTCTCCATGCCACTGGAGTCAAGCTATCCTGGCTGATGAGGGCTGAAAGCCCGAAACCGGTCCTAGGATGCTTGTTTCCAGTCCAGGGAAGACCTGGCCTGGCAGTTCGGGCTGGACTGTTCCCATTGGGTGCAGGGTCAAGACTGATTTGCATATGGCTGGGTCCAAACTGGAATGGCATGGTGAGCAAAAAAACGATGGATTTAGGCCCAGATCTCTGTACTGGGGTGAATATATGACATTGTTCTGCATTCTGTCCATCAATTGTTGTTTTTGCATTTGTCACCCCGAGTGGGACGGGTATGCCCAGACGTGGGTCCCGTGCTCTCCATGCCACTGGAGTCAAGCTATCCTGGCTGATGAGGGCTGAAAGCCCGAAACCGGTCCTAGGATGCTTGTTCCCAGCCCAGGGAGGACCTGGCCTGGCAGTTAGGGCTGGACTGTTCCCATTGGGTGCAGGGTCAAGACTAATTTGCATATGGCTGGGTCCAAACTGGAATGGCATGGTGAGCAAAAAAACGATGGATTTAGGCCCAGATCTCTGTACTGGGATGAATGTACGACATTGTTCTGCATTCTGTCCATCAATTGTTGTTTTTGCATTTGTCACCCCGAGTGGGACGGGTATGCCCAGACGTGGGTCCCGTGCTCTTCATGCCACTGGAGTCAAGCTATCCTGGCTGATGAGGGCTGAAAGCCCGAAACCGGTCCTAGGATGCTTGTTTCCAGTCCAGGGAGGACCTGGCCTGGCAGTTCGGGCTGGACTGTTCCCATTGGGTGCAGGGTCAAGACTGATTTGCATATGGCTGGGTCCAAACTGGAATGGCATGGTGAGCAAAAAACGATGGATTTAGGCCCAGATCTCTGTACTGGGGTGAATGTACGACATTGTTCTGCATTCTGTCCATCAATTGTTGTTTTTGCATTGTCACCCCGAGTGGGACGGGTATGCCCAGACGTGGGTCCCCTGCTCTCCATGCCACTGGAGTCAAGCTATCCTGGCTGATGAGGGCTGAAAGCCCGAAACTGGTCCTAGGATGCTTGTTTCCAGTCCAGGGAGGACCTGGCCTGGCAGTTCGGGCTGGACTGTTCCCATTGGGTGCAGGGTCAAGACTGATTTGCATATGGCTGGGTCCAAACTGGAATGGCATGGTGAGCAAAAAACGATGGATTTAGGCCCAGATCTCTGTACTGGGGTGAATGTACGACATTGTTCTGCATTCTGTCCATCAATTGTTGTTTTTGCATTGTCACCCCGAGTGGGACGGGTATGCCCAGACGTGGGTCCCCTGCTCTCCATGCCACTGGAGTCAAGCTATCCTGGCTGATGAGGGCTGAAAGCCCGAAACCGGTCCTAGGATGCTTGTTTCCAGTCCAGGGAGGACCTGGCTTGGCAGTTCGGGCTGGACTGTTCCCATTGGGTGCAGGGTCAAGACTGATTTGCATATGGCTGGGTCCAAACTGGAATGGCATGGTGAGCAAAAAAACGATGGATTTAGGCCCAGATCTCTGTACTGGGGTGAATGTATGACATTGTTCTGCATTCTGTCCATCAATTGTTGTTTTTGCATTTGTCACCCCGAGTGGGACGGGTATGCCCAGACGTGGGTCCCGTGCTCTCCATGCCACTGGAGTCAAGCTATCCTGGCTGATGAGGGCTGAAAGCCCGAAACCGGTCCTAGGATGCTTGTTTCCAGTCCAGGGAGGACCTGGCCTGGCAGTTCGGGCTGGACTGTTCCCATTGGGTGCAGGGTCAAGACTGATTTGCATATGGCTGGGTCCAAACTGGAATGGCATGGTGAGCAAAAAAACGATGGATTTAGGCCCAGATCTCTGTACTGTGGTGAATGTATGACATTGTTCTGCATTCTGTCCATCAATTGTTGTTTTTGCACTCGATTCAAGGAGAGCAGGGCCACGGCACGCTTCTTGGGACTATCTGCACCACATCGCCAGCCACCTCAGCCCTAGCACTCCTTTCCTAGTTTTGGCACAGGTACTCCATACTGCTAGCCATTCCAACCGCAGTATGTCCCCCAGTAGTTTTACAGTCACAGCGTGGTGCCCACTGCCCCTGTGACCAATGTCATCGGGCCACCCATTCCACTATCCCTCCACCCCCTCCCCAGCACCACCCACAAAACCCCTTTAACATGCTGGTAGTGGAGCAGAAGGGGGATGGGAGCACACTGCTTCACCTCCCAGCACAGTTCGCCCCTTAGCATCCTGGTAAATGCAGTTCAGTTTAAATGCTTACTTGAATTTTTGTTTAAGTGTTTCACCAAAGTTGGTGCAGGTTAGTGCTGTTAATCTCTAGACACGTCTTTCTGGATATTATCCTTCATCAGTAGAGATAAAAACGAAATTCATCTGGGGTTGCTGAGAAAGCTGCCACAATCCTCTCAGGTCTCTGTACCTCTCCCTGGCGCACAGGTTCATCTCCAAGAGCTCGTCAGCTCAGTGGCTCAAGGGAGCCTCTTTAAACAGAAGGGGGATGGGAGCACACTGATTCATCTCCCAGCACAGTTCGCCCCTTAGCATCCTGGTAAATGCAGTTCAGTTTAAATGCTTACTTGAATTTTTGTTGAAGTGTTTCACCAAAGTTGGTGCAGGTTAGTGCTGTTAATCTCTAGACATGTGTCTAGAGATACACAGCACTGGCTGCACCAACAAGGGTGAAAAACTAAAGCCTGTTACCGAAGTAAGTGTTATCATGCACTGCATTTACTATGATGCATCAGGACAAACTGAATGCTGGGATTTGAGGCAGTGTGCGCCCACCCTCCTCCCATTAGTGGAGCATGGCCACCCGGTGGGAGGCAGGATCCAACGATTCTTCCCGGGTTGGCAGGCCATAACATCTGACATGTGGGTCCTCCAAATTGTTTGGAAGGATTATGCCCTCCCTTTCCTTTCTGCACCTCTGCACCTTCCACCATCTCCCCAACGACTGATGGAGGACCATCTCCCAATTTTGCCGCACGGAGTGCAAGCTCTTTTGATCAAAGGGGCTATTGAGAGGGTGCCTGTGACAGAAGTAGCAAACACAAGGAGATGATGGACGGAGCGCTGAACCTTTTCAAACACTCACCCCCCAGTCACAGATCTGTGTTGAATCCATCATCATTCTTTAGCTCACTTCGCCACCCCAGTTCAGACACAGCTATATGCAAATCAGTCTTGACCCTGTGCCTCATGGGAACAGTCCAGACCGAACTGCCAAGCCATGTCTTCCCTGGACCGGAATCAAGCATCCTGGGACCGGTTTCGGGCTAACAGCCCTCATCAGCCAGGCTAGCTTGAATCCAGTGGCAAAGTGAGCAAGGGACCCACGTCTGGGGATACCCTGCCAACTTAGGGCAAACAAAGCAAACACAAGGAGATGATGGACGGAGCGCTGAAACTTTTCAAACACTCACCCCCAGTCACAGATCTGGGTTGAATCCATCATCATTCTTTAGCTTACTTCGCCACCCCAGTTCAGACACAGCTATATGCAAAACAGTCTTGACCCTGTGCCTTATGGGAACAGTCCAGACCGAACTGCCAAGCCATGTCTTCCCTGGACCGGAATCAAGCATCCTGGGACCGGTTTCGGGCTAACAGCCCTCATCAGCCAGGCTAGCTTGAATCCAGTGGCAAAGTGAGCAAGGGACCCACGTCTGGGCATACCCTGCCAACTTAGGGTGAACAAAGCAAACACAAGGAGATGATGGACGGAGCGCTGAAACTTTTCAAACACTCACCCCCAGTCACAGATCTGGGTTGAATCCATCATCATTCTTTAGCTTACTTCGCCACCCCAGTTCAGACACAGCTACATGCAAATCAGTCTTGACCCTGTGCCTCATGGGAACAGTCCAGACCGAACTGCCAAACCAGGTCTTCGCTGGACCGGCATCAAGCATCCTGGGACCGGTTTCGGGCTAACAGCCCTCATCAGCCTGGCTAGCTTGAATCCAGTGGCAAAGTGAGCAAGGGACCCACGTCTGGGCATACCCTGCCAACTTAGGGCGAATATATGACATTGCTCTGCATTCTGTCCATCAATTGTTCTTTTTGCATTTGTCACCCCTAGTGGGACGGGTATGCCCAGACGTGGGTCCTGTGCTCTCCATGCCACTGGAGTCAAGCTATCCTGGCTGAAGAGGGGTGAAACCCCGTAACCGGTCCAAGGATGCTTGATTCCAGTCCAGGGAGGACCTGGCCTGGCAGTTCGGGCTGGACTGTTCCCATTGGGTGCAGGGTCAAGACTGATTTGCATATGGCTGGGTCCAAAGTGGAATGGCATGGCGAGCAAAAAAACGATGGATTTAGGCCCAGATCTCTGCACTGGGGTGAATATATGACACTGCTCTGCATTCTGTCCATCAATTGTTCTTTTTGCATTTGTTACCCCAAGTTGGATGGGTATGCCCAGACGTGGGTCCCATGCTCTCCATGCCACTGGAGTCCAGCTATCCTGGCTGAAGAGGGGTGAAACCCCGAAACCGGTCCTAGGATGCTTGATTCCAGTCCAGGGAGGACCTGGCCAGGCAGTTCGGGCTGGTCTGTTCCCATTGGGTGCAGGGTCAAGACTGATTTGCATATGGCTGGGTCCAAACTGGAATGGCATGGTGAGCAAAAAAACGATGGATTTAAGCCCAGATCTCTGTACTGGGGTGAATGTATGACATTGCTCTGCATTCTGTCCATCAATTGTTCTTTTTGCGACAGAAGTAGGACATGGTTGATACTCCCACTAATTCCTGGTGCCCAAAAAAGACGAAGGTCATTGTCCTGTTTTAGACCTGCTCCCTCTTAACTCCGTCCCTCGGAAGGAAAAATTCAAAATGCTCACACTGGCCCTGGTCTTATTTGCCCTTGACCCTGGAGACTGGATGGTAGCATTGAATCTGCAGGGCGCCTATTTCCAAATACCTATCCTGCTGGCCCACTGGCATTAACTGTGGTTCTTGGTGGGATAGGAGCATTTCCAGTTTGCTTTGCTCCCTTCTGGTCTTGCCAGTGTCCCTTGGGTGTTCACAAAAGAGATGGCAGTGGTGGCAGCACATCTTCAGAGGTCATGGGGATCTGAAGTCTCAGTGGACCCAACATCAAGGGGGCCTCTCTGACCACATTCCGATTTCAGAGGAGACGTCAAAAAATCTGCAGTCCTGGTTACTAGACAGTGATTGGGTCAGTGGCAGACCCCTCTAACCCCAATTGCCGTTGCCATTGAAAGCCTTCTTTTCATCCATCAAAGGGAGCCTGGTACAAGTGCTCACAGACAACACCACTGACATTTTGTACTGCAAAAAGCAGGGCGGGGTGGGGTCACAGACCTTGTGCCAGTAGACCATCCACCTCTGGAACTGGCTGGACCAACAACGATTTTTTATGGTGATGAACCACGTGGCAGGATCTTTAAATGCTAGGACGTACGACCTCAGCCATCAACACCTAGCAGATCACAAATGGCAGTTACACATGGAGGTGGTGTGAGGTCTCTTTCGCAAATGGGGAGAACATTGGCTCAATCTGTTGGCCACTACTGAGGTCGCACAATGTTAGCACTTCCACACTGAGTTGCCAAGGCATCTCTCGCTCAAAGATGCTTTCCACGTTGAGCGGAACTCTGGACTCCTGTATGCCTTTCCAACGATACCACTCCTGCCCTGGGTTCTCAAGAAGATCAGGATAGACTGGGCCCATGTCATCCTAGTGCCTCCAGATTGAGCACGGAGAGTATGGTATCCAGAACTCCTGGGCTTCACCATCTGTCCTCCCAATCAGGCTGCCCTCCATGAGCACCTAGTGCTGCAGCAACGGGGCAGGGTTCTGCACCTGGGCCTTCACAATCTTCACCATCATGCGTGGAGATTAAGCGGTGACAGTTGAACACCTTTGATCTTCCTTCAGAGGTGGTTAATGTCATTTTGGCAGCCAGGTGTCCCTCGACAAAAACTGTATATGCCTGTCATTGGGACAAGTTTGTGGTTTGGTTTGGTTCTTGGTAGATTGCCTCCCCCCCCCACCCCTTTCAGGCCAAGCTCTCTGATGTGCTATTGTTTGTTTTGTCCTTAGCCAAGCAAGACCTTTCCCTCAGCACAGTTAAAGAGTACCTTTCGGCCTTTCTGCAGCTATTCAAATCCGCTGTTAAGTAATTTTTGAAAGGTTTACACCACTTGTTTCCTCCCTTTCCCTTTGTCATGCCATAGTGGGACCTTAACTTGGTACTCACATTTCTAATGTGCGCCCCAGTTGAGTCGCTTCACAGCTGTTCTTTGAGGCTTCTCACCCTCAAGACTGTGTTCCTCGTCGCCATAACACCAGCATGACGTATGAGTGAGCTTCAAGGGGAGAGGCCAGAGCTACCGGCTTTAGAGCTGGGGAACCAGGTTCGAGTCTCGGCGTTGAATCAACATCCTGTGATTCTGGGCAAATCACTTAATCTCCCCGTGGCTACCAAAAAAGTGTCCTTGTGTAATGCAACTGGTGCTCATGTAAAGCGCTCCTATACCTTTGGGCTGGGTTCGCACTATATAAAACTGCAAAAAAATAAAATAAAATAAACCTGCCATACACTGCCTTCTTTCCAGACAAAAACACTCTGGCATCCTTTCTGCCAAAAGTTGTGACCTTAAAACACAACACATAAATTGTACCTGAAAACAATGGATATGTATATATCACCTCTATACACATAGTTATTGTTAAGTTGTACAATTAATTACACAAACACCAGATTGGTCTAGAAGCCACACCACTCTATACACATAAATAGATACACCTGCGCATCTCAAAGATAATCTAATGGAGTTTTTCTTAAGAGATAGCTCCATGTGCTTTTAACGGATAAGTGGTCTCTCGTTGCAGCGTCTACTACTGAACCGCAAGACCTTAGAAGGCACCAGTGATAAATCATGAGTAAACCAAACATTCTTAGTGTAAAAAAACTCTGTGTTGTCCCCATCAACTCACAAGGTGGTACTATTCTAAATGTCTGTTTTTAAAGCAGATCATGAGACAAGCCTGACAGGGAGGTATTTCTGTAAAGAAATAGGGCAGGGGTGATTTCTTAAGCAGACTTATAAAGCCCTATTGTCTGCACCAAGTGAAGCACCATTTAGAAACGTAAACCTTATCCCCCCATTCAGGGTCATACGTCTCCCTCATCTACAGGTGTGTACCGGCAAGTCTCCAGAGGGGTTAAGTCAACTTCTGTGGTGGAGGGAACAAATACACAGAAATTAAGAGATTACCGCCTTTGAGGTATGCAGGTGTATCTTTTTATGTATATAGAGTGGGGAGACTTCTAGACCAATTTGGTATTGTGTGTAATTAATTGTACAACGTAACAATAACAATGTGTACATACATATTGTTTTGTTATAGGGTAATATTGCCTTGGGACTGAGCCATATCCCTGCATGGGTCCGGTTTGTTGAATTGACGGAACTACTATAAGGTGTTTTCATTTCTGCAATTGTGGATGTTGGACTTTTTGCTGAAACGTTTCGACACTCACCTCACTCACAGATCTGGGTTGAATCCATTATCGTTCTTTAGCTCATTTCGCCATCCCAGTTCAGACCCAACCATAGGCAAATCAGTCTTGACCCTGTTCCTCATGGGTACAGTCCTGCCCGAACTGCCAAGCCAGGTCTTCCCTAGACCAGAAACAAGCATCCTGGAACCGCTTTCGGGGTAACACCCCTCATCAGCCAGGCTAGCTTGAATCCATTGGCAAAGTGAGCAAGGGACCCACGTCTGGGCATACCCTGCCAACTTAGGGCGCGCAAAGGAAGCACAAGGAGATGATGGAGCGCTGAAACTTTTCAGATACTCAGCCCCAGTCATAGATCTGGGTTGAATCCATCATCGTTCTTTAGCTCACTTCGCCACCCTCTATCAATAATAAGATCCTAAGTCTAGGAATCTGCTCATTGGTCTCCCAATTTGCTTTTTGGGCTCTGTGTCTGGGGCCGAAGACAGTCTTGAAAGCAACTGACAGCGCGCTGGAGGGTAAACAGCCATTACAACACAGCTGTTACCACGCATAGCCTTTACCACACATGCGTTACAACGCATCTACTGCTACTAGGCATAGCCTTGACCACACATATTTTTATATCGCATATGCCTTACCATGCATGTCTTTACAACAAATTAACGTTTCTAAAGGTAGTAGTGGTAAGTGCATATGTGTGGTACTGGTGGTAAGGGCATATGCGTGGTAACGGTGGTAAAGGCACCGGCGTGGGAAAGGCTATTGGCGTCATTAGAGGAAACGTAGATACCGTTCCGCTTCCTCTTTACGACCTGCGCCGCGCCTCAGAAGAGCTGCCACGTGGTGGTGGTCAGGTAAGGGAGATTGGGCCTGGGGCGGGGCGTACGGTTTTAGTGCTTTGGGCTGGGGGTGTGTTTTTTTTTTTAAGGTCTGAGGGGTCCAGTTTTAGGGTTCAGGGCAGGGGCCGGTTATTTTTATAACAGGGCTGAGGGCGATGTGCACAGGGGGCCGGTTTTAGGGCTCAGGGGATGGGTATTTTTTACAAGGATGGGGGGATTGGAGGGTCATGCAAGGGTCTGCTTTTAGGGCATAGGGCAGGTGACAAGCATTTTTTTTACAAGGGCTGGGGAGTGTTGCGCTGGGGTCTGCTTTTAAGGCCCAGGGCAGGAGTCGGGTATTTTTTTAAAAGGGCTGTGGGCTGGAGGAGGGGCGGGGGGGGTGGCAGGGACCGGTTTTAGTGCTCAGGGCAGGGGTCAGGGAAAACCTTTACCATGCACATGCCTTGAACATTCATGCTTTTATAACTAAATTCGTTGTAAAGGCATGTGTGGTAAAGGCATAATCTTTGTAAAAAAAAATGCGTGGTAAAGGTTACGCGTGGTAAAGGCATTTGCGTTGTAACACGCGTGGTAACGGCATGCGTTGCAACGGAATGCATTGTTCCGTCATACATCTGCACTGGAGTGCTGCTGATATAGGCTCCACACGCCATCTCTGCAGTGGCATCAGTGGAGAGCAGCACAAGCCCATCTTCTGGCATGCAGAGGTTCTTCTGAAAATCTTCCCAATCCAAACTGATGCCTGGGGAATATTCAAAAGTTGAGGAATCTGTGGCTAGATAGAGTCTCAACACGAAAGAGCTTTACCGAAGGTAAGTAAATTGTTCATTAGTTGTGCAGTTCTGCTTTTAAACATGCGACATTAGAAGAAAATTATTTTCTAGAGAGGAGAGCTGTATGAACTTTGGGGTAAAGAACGAAACATCTGAGAAGAACCTCAAGGCAAAATGATCATATATAAAATATAGCTAGTGCAAACAAAGTATTAAACTAAATGGAGGCGTAAATAGTTTTGTTCAGGGGCGTGAGGGTGCTGTAACTGTTCTGCTTTTTGACCCAAAACCAGTATCTGTGATTGGAATGCTGCAGTCAACTCACACCACCTTTGGTTTGGACTATGAGGGCTACTTCAAAATAAAAGTAAGCCAAAAGTAGACGCATGGCAGTATGCTACTGAGTGAAACATGCCCTGATGGGAAATAAAGTGAAGTATATTTACAATTTTTTTTTGTCCTCCTAGTCTCTTCAGAATATTTAAAAGTAGCGGTGAAGGTGAAAAATTAAGGTAGTCCAAATGTGGGACCAGCAAGTTCCGGCAATCTGGACCAGTTGAGATCAGAAAATAAACTTGAGTTTTACAAAAACGAGCACCCACTCACGAGTTGAAATGAAGTTAGCAGGATGGGTGCGTAGAGGATCCACAGTCAGCAGGAATTTAGGAAAAAAAACACAGGTGGATATCCCTAGATACTGTGTTCAGTGATCAGACAGGGCATCTATATGATACTGGACATGTTGCTGCTTCGACTGCTGTACACCAGAGCCTAGCTGCTGTTGACTAGTGGCTGAACAGATGATCCGGCTGTAAAATGCATTCCAGGCCTATTTGCTATTACAATTCAAAGCTATTAAGATCAGTTACTTGTCCTAGTTCTAAAAACTGAACTGAGCTTTGGTTGAATGGTAACTGAAAACTGGCAGTATACCTCTCTGTTTTAATGAGAGCTAAATAGCAAGCATCACCGGGAGAAGTAGAGCGGGTGTGAATAGTCATAGCAGAGTCAAAGATGTGAACTGTCACCAGAACTTAAGCATGTTTCACCAATATGCTTGGTAAGTCCTTTTCTTAAGTAGTGACCATACTGAGCATGTGATAATAACATGAAACAGGACAGGACCACACAGTAGTCACAAGATAAGCAAAACGTGGGCATGTCACCATTCAGCTAAGCATATCTACTTGGAATACACAGCTGGCACCCAAGAAACGCGAGCTGGAATCTAGGCATTATTCTCCAGCATTGAATCTTTCAAAAATTCAAATGCTTGAATTATTCCATCATCAGGCTGGCAATCCTGGGTAGTTTAAGACAGCATTAAATAACGTTTAGTAGCACATTTGCATAATTGAAAAGAACCCACATTCCCGACAATCTGGCGAATGCACCGAGCATACTAACTCCCCTTTTCTGATGGAGACTTCTAACCACATACTCCTCACCTTTGAATACTCCCCAGGCATTAGACTGAATCCAGAAAACTTTGAAGCAGTACCCCCTGTGCGCCAGAAGGTGGCACCTGCGGCTCCGTGCTTACGTCGTCCGGGCGTGTTCTCAGCAGTGCCCAACAGATTGAGCCAAGGCTCTCCCCATTCGCGGAAGAGACCTTGCGCTACCACCAGATGTAACTGCCATTCGTGATCCGCTAGGCGTTGACAGCTGAGTTCATCTGCCCCTGCATTCAAAGATACTGCCAGGTGCTGTGCCACCAAGAAAACCCTCTGGCGCTCCACCCATGTCCAGAGGCTCCGGGCCTCATGGCACAGGGTCTACAACCCCACCCCGTCCCTTTCATGTTGCTGCCACTGGGACATCAGATCCAACTGCATATCCTGCATATGCTATCTGGTGTGCATGACCAGCAGGAGGCCATTAGTCCCAGCAGCCTCAGGGTCAACCTCAATGAGATCCAGGCACGACACTGAAACATCAGAATCATAGCCCGAATATCCTGGACCCTCTGTTCTGGGGAATAGGCACAAAACCGCACCATGTCCAGAATGACTCAGATGAAAGGAAGCATTTGAGAAGGTCAGGTGTGACTTCAGCACGTTTTTAGTGAACCTCGGTGTTGTGAGGTGGTTTGCCATAGTCTGGAAGTAGTTGACAACTGCCTTGGCTGAGCTAACGTTAGGCAGCCAGTCGTCGAGGTAGGGGAAGTCTGAAAACCCCAACGTTTGCAGATGAGCTGCAACTACCGCCATCATCTTCATGAACACCCAAAGGGATCTGGTGAGGCCAAAGGGAAGCACACCAAACTGAAAATGCTTGTGGCCCACCGTGAACCACAGATAATGCCTGGGGGCCCGCTGAGACAAAGTGAGCATCTTGAATTTGCCCTTTTTAGGTCGAGCCTCGAGTAGCGCGCAAGCGCTGCTTAGAGGCGAAGACTTTTAGTAAGCGAGTTTGAAAAGCAGTCCCAAAAACGCTCGTGCGTCGTGGCTGGCCTTTTGGGATGGGTACGCGCGGCAAACATGTGTTTCCAATTATCGTGCCCAGACGCGGGCGCGATAATTGGAAACACATGTCTGCCGCGCGTACCCATCCAAAGGCCAGCCACGACGCACAAGCGTTTGGTCAGCTCTGCAGGCTGCCGCGCTCGCTCGCCCCCGCTCCCTGTCCCCCGATGCGCCCCGTAGTTTCCGGCTTCGCTCCCCTTCTGCGGCTCACCGCTCGCGGCCCCGCTCCCCTTATGGTTCACGGTCTCGATCCCCTCATAGTCACTATGGTTCCCGGCCCCGCTCCCCACATGATTTCCGTCGCTCGTTCTTTCTTTCTTTTTTGTAATCGCACTGTATTTTCGGGTCATCGAGGAATGCGACTGTGCATAGACTGCTTTCGCTTTTGCTTGTTTTAAATGTCACTGCAGGTTCCCTTTCTGCACCGCATGCTGATGGATGTTTTCAGTTTTTTCCCCGACCTCCAGTGCGGTTAAATTCCCATCTTTCCCTCCCCGTGTGCTCCGATCCCCTCCCCCACCTCTTCTGCCTGTGGTTTCCGCTCCGTCTCGCTCAGTAGTGGCAGGGAGATTTACTCTCTGCTACGTAAGGTTCCCGCCTCTATATACTGTGGATTTCTTCGCCGAGTCCCGCCATGATGGTGATTTCCGCTCTATTGTAGTGGGGTGATCGGATTACGTATTTACTTGGCGTTAGAATTCGTCTTGACCAAGATAGTGTCAATTCTGCATTTCAGGGCAGAACGTGAATCTCTCTTAGCGCTTATTAAATGTGAAGCCGCAGGCCCTGCAGATACAGCACGCTGTTGTGTTTCTTTTGTCGGTGGCAGGGGACCTTGTGAATGGATCGGTTTGCTTGTCTCCCATAGTCGCCATACACTGTATAATCTTATTATTCTGAGAACATCTGAGTGCGGTAAATATAAGGTGGCGCCAATTTCCAATTTGATGCTACTCAATTGGCCGAGCTTTAAAGGATGAAGAGCTGAGGTGGCCTTGGCGGGACTCGAACTCGTGCGGTGCGGGCCATACAGATGTGAAGGACCAGAGTTCAACGCGGTCCTTGGGCCACCCTGCGGTGTAACAGGGGCTTCCACTTCCACAGTGCCTGCACCAAGAGCCCCCACACCCTTCACACGGGCTACCCAGCACCCCGTTCCCCCTGCGTGCATCTGAACACATCTGATATGCAGTGTGCACTGAGCTCCGGTGGACTCTGGGCACATCTTTCTACAGTCTGCATTGCGCCCGTTAGCGGTGTGTACGGTTCTTTACAGTGTGGACTGATCTCCATTGCAGTATGAACGGATATTCTCTACAGTGTGCACTAAGCTCCACTGCAGTATGAGCAGATCTTCTCTGCATTGAGCTTCACTGCAGTGTAAACGGCTATTCTCTACAGTGTGCACTGAGCTCCGCTGCAGTATAACCGGATATTCTCGACAGAGTGCATTGAGCTCTAGTGCAGTATAAATGGCTGTTCTCTACAGTGTGCATGGAGCTGGACTGCACTATAAGCAGATCTTATTGGCAGTGTGCACTGAGCTCCACTGCAGTATGAACAGATATTCTCTACTGTATGCACTGAGCTCCAGCCGAGTCCAGCGCAGTATGAACGGATATTCTCGACAGTGTGCACTGAGCTCCACTGCAGTATAAACAGATATTCTGTACAGTGTGCACGGAGCTCCACTGCAGTGTAAACCGATATTCTGTACAGTGTGCATTGAGCTCCGCTGAAGTATAAACTGATCTTCTGTACGGGGCCAATTGTTGCTCTTTTGGCTGGCACGCAAGCGCTTGCCCATCTCACGCAACAGCGCACCGACTACTAGTAGGTCCAATAGCAAAGTGTGGTCAGAGTCAGCTCCTGATTGGCAGGACACACTAGGGCTCATGCAAGGTTTCAAGCCGGGGCAGTCAGGTTAGTTCTTTAGGGGACTGTTTAGACACCTGCACAATGGCAGCTGATGAACATTTAAAGTGGTGGGGTGTAAGCCTTGACTCAAATCCCAGTGAGCGAGCCTGAGTTTTACTCGGTGGGTTCACTCACAGTCACTTCCCACTTAGTCTTACTCTCTCACATGTTCTCATTCATTTACCCTCACGTTTACTTACTCTGACTCACTCAGTCTCAATAACTTCCATAGTCTCACTCTGACCCACTCAGTCTCACTCATTTTCACTTACTCTCTCAGTCTCACTCCTGATTCACTCAGTCTCAGTGCACCTCAGTCATTTTTACTCAGTCACATTCTGACTCACTCACTCCCATTCAGTCTCACTTATTCTCAAACCTCTTGGTAGAAGCCTACACACCTACTAGATACTGTAGAGGGAATACTTACAGTGGACAGTCCGCTGATGAAATGTTCTCCACAAGAGCTGCCAACTCGAGGCTTTCTTTCACAGGGCGCACGCACCTCTGTTAATATTGCCCAACGCCACCCAAAGGTTGCTTTGTGCAGAAATCTTTCATCTTGCAAAGGTAGTATCTTAATTGGGCTGGTATTCAAAAATAAGTAAGGGCAGGTTTCATAGTTTAAAAAGGCTTGCAAAGATAACGAACTGTGAAGAAAATCTAATTGCATGCATTCGAAGCACTGGCCTACCTGGATGAAAAACAGTGTACTAAGTGACCGAGCATGGACTGTATAAAGTGTAGTATTACCTTTTATATGAAAATGACTGTGGTGCGTAGTACTGTGGGCAGGCTGTGCCACTAGCAAATTATGGGGAAAAATGATGGGTGAAGTACCTGAGTTAATCTCAGCGTCGTTCTCCTTCGGGTGCATTCTAGTCCATCTTTAGTGTTTTGCCCACCATGCCACTGTAGTCTCTTTTGTGCTACATAGCTAAACACTTATAAGGTCCCAAAGGCGAGACCTATTGGCTATGCCAATGCTTGTTCAGGAAGGCGTTGAGAGGGTGCAATTCCAGTATAGGATGGAGGCTTGTGTCCTTTTTTGACACAAAGAAGTAGCAGGAAAAGCAACCATGACCTACTGGCCATGACCTACTGGCATCGGCACTCTCTCTTTGGTCAAAAGGCCCTACACTTCTGATACAATAGGGACAGATAGTCGTCCGTCGGCCATTCTTGGAACGGTAGCATGGATGGCAAAGTCTCCAGAAACAGGAGATCATAGCCCCGCCGAACAATTTGTAACACCCACTAGTCCGAGGTGATGGACTGCCACCCTTGCAGGAAATGTATCCAGCCTCCAACAGAGTTGCTGTGTGCCGGAGAGTGCACATCAGAGAGGTTTGGGAGGTGGTAAAATGCTCTGCCAAGTCCGCGCAAAGGATGAAACTGGAGAGCCGTTGAGAATGGTGCAGTAGCAAGACCAAGGGAGTGGGCCATATCATTAAAGCACTCCAGCACTGAATCAGTCTTTTCTCAAAAAGACGGAACCCGTCAAAGGGCATGTCCATTAGGGTGGATTGGACCTCCCCAATAAGCTCGTGGAGTGGATCAAAGCATGTAATCTGAAAGCAACATTGGTTGCGACGGTTCAGCTCACAGCGAATCTGTGGTGTCCAAACCGCAACACATACAAAATTTGGCCGCTTCCCGGCCATTTTGCATGGCCTGGGAAATGATGGCATGAACTTCCTCTGAGACTTGAAGCAAGATGTGACTCAATGAGTCCCAGAAACCTTGGCTGTAATGACTGAGCAGGCAAGAGGTAATAATGGAACACATGGCAAGATTTGTAGAGGAGAAAAAGCAGTGACCAAAAGTGTTGATGCATTTTGACTCCCTATCCAGTAGAGCGGAAGAGAATGAGTTGGGTTGCACCCTGCTTGCCGAAGCCTGCACCACTAAACACTCTGGAGAGGGGTGCTGAGAGAGGAAGGTCAAAACCCCTGATGCAGGATGGTGGCGTCTGGCAATTGGTGGAAGGCCCTGAGCAGGGCTTAACCCAGGTTCCCAACAGGGTGTCTGTCAAGGCCTCGTTAAAAGGCTCTGAAGCAGTTTCGCCAGGTTAGAGGATGTCAGTCAGCAAATTTGTTTTCACTTCCTGACAGGGGAGCTGGAGGTCCAAGATCTCTCCGGCTCTGCGCACCACTATAGCACATGATGCAGAGTTCTTGGTGGCCAGCCCTGTAGGAGATAACAGCACACTATCTAGGGATGTGTCAAGACCACTGGCCTCTTAGAGCTCATCATATCAGTTGGCCTCTTGATATGAGTGGTCAATGGCATCATCATAGGTGTCCTCGTTCGTGCCAAAAAGATCATGGAGGAAGTGATTCTTGCTCGGGGGCAAGGGAACTGTGTCAGAATTGGGGACTAGGAGAAGGGCCGTCGCTGCCAGATGGGGTCTGCACAGTGCCGGTTCAATGCTGGGTAAGACATTAGTTGGTGAGGATGGCTTCGGCATCGGGGGTGGCGGGATCTTAGCTAAGCAGTAAGGAATGGCGCCTGTAACAGCATCAGTGACAGGCTCGGCACAGATCCGGAAACTGATCCAGAGGCCCCCAACTGCGATTAGATACACTCTACCAGAAAAGGGGTTACAGAATGTAAGTAACTTGTTCAACAGCGACCAAAGCTCAGATTTTCTACCACATGTCAAGTGTGAAGGAGTCCCTGGACAGGGCTCTGCTACATTTTACTCAGAAACTGAGGATGTCCCCTTTTTATCTCCCCTGGTCGACATCTGAGACCCAGATTTAGCCTCTGGTTCACAATGAGTTGTGTCTGAATCTTTTGTCTATTGGGTCAGCGGGAATTTCTGCCAAGATGCCAATTTTCTCTTCAAAGCCAATTCGGCTTGTGGCTTAAAAAAGGTTTTGGTGATGATCCACACCTTAAGTGCTTTTCTGCCTTTATCCAAAGCATAAGACCTCAAACTGTGACATTAGTAAATATTTCTCTTTCAAAGCCTTAAGACAAAGTCAGGCGCCTAGCTTTATACCCGAAGGAGCATAAGAGAGATGCCTCCTTCTAAAGGGATGATTCTGCAGGTGGTGTACCTTTGGGAGTTTATGGAAAAATGACACCGAATGGAAAGCACCTGAGGGGTCTGGGGTACTTATGAAAGGGGTGTCTCCGAAATCTTCTGCTTCAAAAAATCAGATCAGCGCTCTTGATGCTGCCTCTGACCATCATTTTGGGCCTGCATCTGGAAAAAAATGGGTAAAAAGCTCCTACAGCGGATATCCAACTACTTTTCACACTGAAACGGCGATCAACAAAAGCCTTGTTGACTATGAATGCCAAGTAATCTACTCAGTTGTCAATAACCATTTCTCCAATAACTGTCACCTTGTCATCTACAACTCTGTCAATAGTCCTGTCATCATCAACCGCTTTATTCATGGTCTGCTTGTCACCAGTTTTGTCAACTATCTTGTCAAAGGTGGTCACCTCATCATGGACAGTAACCTCCACTTCTTCGATGCTCCCCTCCATATCAACTGTTTTCTTATCATCATCGACCAGTGCCTTGTTGCTGCAGATGGTACAGGGACTACAGCGCCGTTCAGCATGCCTCCTTTCAGCAGATATCAAACTGTCCACCCACCCATATTTTGGAAACAGATGAGTAGGAAATTGTTTCAGAGGGGGAGGAGTCCTATACAGTGTACAGTCCGTCATCAAGGCGAGTCACAACATTTCAAAGACTCCTTCTACAAAGATTTTAACCTTTCTGTAAACCTGAGGTTGCCAGAGCAAAACCATGAGACATGCAGATGGTCCAGGCTCCTGTAGATGTTTTTCATGTCATTTTAATAAATAAATATTTGCACAAGATTGACTGCTTCAGTTCTACCTTGATGAAAGCGTTGTCCGCCAGTTACCATCTCCATTAAGCACCCTCTAGCTCCTTTGTGTCCTCAACTACCTGCACCAGTACCTCCACCTGAGATGATGAAGATTCCTCTAATTTCTGAGTATTTATGGACAACCAGTGCATAGGGGAAAGTGAGAATGAAGCCCAAGACACAGATAACGGACCATAGGAGGAAGACACGAACCTAGATGTCAATGATTAGAGCTACATTCCGGATCAGGAAAACCATAAGGGTTCAATCATGCCAGATAATAGGCAGAAACGCCATCTCAATCGGAACCTATACCAGAGGATATTTCTAGGTTTCACTATCTACTGATAGGGCAGCAAACAAATTCAGCCTTTCCATACCAGCACAGCAGCAATGTTTATTCTCTGAGTTTAAGGAGGGACTGTGACAAGAGAAGAGGAACTGCTGAAGACACCAGTCACAGTCCCTGCTCTAGTTCCATGTCGTGAAAAAAAATACCACGCTTCAAACTCCACACGCTCCTGTCTTACGGGCCCCGTATGCCTGAATCCAGTCATCACTATGGCAGCTGAATGCAGATCACCCAATCCAGTCATGCCCATCTCTGTGCCCCATGATTGTGATGACATTGATATGTTAGACAAAAGAGCTAATTCCATGGCAGGAAAATTTTTTAAGATGGCAAATACACTGGCCATTCTAGGCTCTTTTGAAGGCAAATGTGGAGCGACCTCACCCAGTGCCTAGAACTCCTGCCAGAGGATAAAAGAGAGGCTACAGAAGTGATCATGATAGAACGAGACAACACCTCGTCTGCTGTGATCAATGGAGCTATGTATGTTTTCAATATGAGTGTCCGTCTGCTAGCAGCAGTCTTTTGAAGACTGGAATGGATTAAGAGCATTTCTTTTGACCGAAAGTGCAGGGGAAAGTCCTCGAAATGGCTTTGATAGCTGAACACTATTTGGCAAATGTGGGTGAGACTCTTCAAGGCATAAAAATGGACAGTGGCATGGCGTGCTCTTGTGGAACATTATTTTGAGCACCCTCTGTATTTCATGACTCCAGAAGATCGATCACAAAACATTAGGGGAGGCTCCTCAGACTACAGATCCCAGCAGAGGCAGTATGGCCATTACCAACAGTTTTGCCATAATCAAGTATATTACAGAACACAGGACTACAAAACACCTTCACAGAAACTACAAGGTTCTTCACACTTCTGAGGTCAAGATGCAAACAATTGAAGCTGACTTCCTTACACTCCCAATCACCACCCAAGTTGGGGGGAAGAATGCAGGTTTTACCTCTGAATGCAAGAACCTAACTACAACCCTCTGGGTTCTCCAGATTGTCTGTTGCACTATAAGCTGGAATTTCTACAAACGCCTCCCTTCTGCCCTCCAGGCGGAGAACACCATTACCAAATGCTCAAAGCTGCTGTTGAGAAGGTACCAAGAACAAGCACAATCAGAGCTTATATTCCACGTTCTTCATGGTCAAAAAGAAGAGTGACTAACTCTGTACAATGGATATGTTGTCTTCATATTAATCCAGTTATCTACTTGTGCAGTAATTACCCTGGATTTCCTACTAAAATCCAAAAATAAAGTGTTTTTTTAAAAAAAAGAAAAAGACTACTCTTGGAGACTCATCCTTTATCTGCAGGACCTCAAGTACCTGAAGGCACAGTTCTTCAGAATGGTCACACCACAGGAGGTCCTCTCAGTGCTCCATGAAGGACAATTCCTGCCATCATTATAACTTCAGGATGCTTACTTTCAAATCTGCATTTCTCAAAATAGCCAACAATATCTGAGTTTTTTCGTAGATGGGTAGCATTACCAGTTCAGAGCCCTCCCATTCATCCCTAAAAGTCATCACTAAGTGTCTGTCATTAGCAGCTATCCATCAGCATAAGAAAAGCTGTTGTTTCAGTACTTGGACGATCGGCTGATAAATGGGTTAACAGCAAAAGAGACCAAACAGTGAACAAACGCCTGCTTGATGCTCTTTCATCGATCGGTGCTCACTCTGAACAAGGTCAAAACCACTCTATTGACAAGCACTAACCTAACCTTCTCACTAGCATACTTCGACACTACTCAAGGGAGAGCATTCCCTTCCCTGAAACAAGTAGTGAAATGGAAGGCCCTGGCCTAGCCCAACCTTATTCAACTGCAATTCAATTTCAGTCAGACAGGAGTTGTTGTTGGGACTCTGTCTTCTTACGTTCCAGTGCTTCCTCATTGCAGGCTTTGGGTGTGGTCCATCTGCAGAAACTACATCATTTGCAGCAGTGTGAGGGTTTATGGGAAGACCAAGTGGCTGTTACTCGCTGGGGGATTTAGTTGAAATTTAGAATGCCACTGAATCGTTCAAAAGGCCTTCAGTTTGAGCGTTTTCAGCATCAAATTATAGATTGAACAGACCTGTCAGTGGATGAGTAGGGAGCCCACGCGCAGGACTTGATGATGAAAGGTAAGAGGTCATAAGCAGAGAAGAGTCTCCATGTCAACGTCTTAAAGCTTCATGTTTGTTTAGATCTACAGATTTCCTTCCATGCATGTGTAACACTACAGTCCTAATTCAAATGGACAATGGAGCTTTGATGCATTACATTGTGAAACAAGGTCATCCATCCTGTCAGAGGATGCTCAACAGCTGTGGGACTAGGTGATATCCGACCTTACAGTGGGACATCTGCTGGACTTCCCGATGATCAGGCAGATGCCTTCAGTCAAACAATCTCAGAATGTTAAGAGTGGTAAATCCATGACGGTCAAGTTCAGCAACTCTTTCACAAATGCAATCTACCCCCGCTGGATCTATTTGGGACTCCGAAGAACAGAATATGCCATCACTTGGCATGGATTCAAGCTAGCCTGGCTGATATGGGGTGATACCCCAAAACAGGGGCCAGGATGCTCGTTTCTGGTCCAGGGAGGGCCTGGCCTGGTAGTTTTGGTTGGACTGTTCCTATGGGAAGCAGGGTCAAGACTGATTTGGATATGGCTGGGTCCAAACTGGAATGGCATGGTGGGCAAAAAAAACGATGGATTTAACCCCGATCTGTAACTGGGAGTGAATGTTTGATTTGTTCAGCATTCCCTCCATCGTCTGTTCTTTTCACTTTGCTAGTAGGCATTGCCACAGGAGGACTCAATGAACTAGTGCAGCATCTTTTCATATGCTCTGAAAATCCTTGCCAAAACAGAGAGACGTGCAGACTGATATTTGGCACCTCTACATGGCCAAGACAGTATTGATACAGCAAACTACTATGGCTATTGAGTGCACCACTGTTCGCCCTCACAGTACACCCAGAACTTTCATCTAGGCAAAAGGACAGATTGTTCATGAACTGTGATCTTAAACCTCACAGCCCAGATCCTGACTGCTTAGAATTTGGACATTTGGCTATCCCAAAAGACAGTAGTGATGTCGCAGAACAGGCACATGCACTGTCTACTTCTAGACGTTCAACACTGTGAAAGAGTATCATCAGGTTCTGCCATATCTGCTACATCTATCCAGATCCAACTTCAAGCATGCCTCAGTGGAGATGCACCATGAAGCTATTTTGGATACAGACATTCCTCTCTGGAACAGTCCTTCTCATATTGAGTGATCAAGCACTTGCTGGACGGTCTGTTCTAAGCCTTTTCCCCAATAAGACTCCTGCCTATTGCATGGGAGCTAAACACAATCCTTAGCTGTTTTACGGCTCCTAAATTTGAGACGATTCAGAGTTAAAGTTACTTCTCTGAAAACAGTGCTTTTTGCATTGACACCTTCCAGAAGAATAGATGAATTGCAAACTTTTGCAATCCAAAAAATAGTTCTTCTGATAGATACTTCTAACTGCAGATTCCTCACCTTTTGAATATTCCCCAGATGTCAGAATGGATCCGGAAACTTTTTTGCAGTACTTCTGTGTGCCTGTAGGTGGCGCTGTGCTGCACCACACTAACGCCGTTCTACTCTGGAAATGATGTGCGGGGCCCATATAGGTGCCACTCCCGCACGCTGACATTAGTTCCTTTCTTTACGCACCACCAGGTGCAGATCTGGAGCTAACTTGTCTCGTATTTTTTTGACAAATTTCTATCTGTGTGCAAGGGAAATGTCACCTCCCTAGATGACAGGTTCAAAGGCTGTAAGGACTGCTGCAGACAAAGGTCTGTGACCGATCCTCACCAGATTTTTCTCTGTTGCCTTGTGTCAAGCTACAACTTTAAGGCCTTCAGTGACTGCAACTCAATGAACCCAAAGGCCATACGAGGGCTGCGAGGCAAAGCCCTAGGTCGCCAAACATTGGAGGACTCTTCGTCTTGACCAATGCAAGTCCAAGGGTCACTCCCATTCCCAGTCCAGGAGCCACAGGAGTCGATCCCGAGATTGTCTTTGCGCTCCAAATCTTACAGTAAGTCGAAGAAGAAGCGCCAAAAATACAAATAGCCACTCGAGAACTCCTTAGAGGGGACGCAGACAGCCTGATGCCTCTCGATCGCACTCCCCAAGTTGGTCGATGTCGGAGCCCATCCCTCAGCTTGTCTAAGCACTACCTGAGTTTCCTAGGTCGTTTGCAACATGGTAGAAGATCCAAGAGTTCAGCGAGGCCTTGATCTGACTCTTCGGATCCCTTTCAACTCCCTCTGGCAAGCCCATGGAGTTGTGAGGCCCTCCATCTGGGTTAGCGCCGGCTGGTTCTCACTTGGTGCCATTTGGACTCTTCTGCTCTCGTACAGACTTTGCCTCAGGCTCCACAACCCATGGCGGTTCCTGGAATGACGATGCTGATGCAGGCTCCAAGGGTTCCCGGAGGAGGAATTGCCCATTGTGATCTCCGAGTCAGTGCTACTACGACCTTGACTTCTTTTCAGACCCTACCACCAAGTATTTAGACATATACAGGTGCCTTAAGTTTTATGTGGAGAAGAAAAAAGACACTAGTAGCCCTTGTGGCTTTTGAACATCATAGGAGAGGTTTTCCTCTCTCTAAAGAAGGCCTGTTATGAAGGCTGCCTGCATGCATGATCTTTTGTCACAAGAAGGCAAATTGACCCCTGCAAGCAAGAGTCATGACACATTTCACCTGAAGCGGATCGTCAACGATAGCCCTCTAACTAGGTGGTTCTATGCAAAATAACAAGGATTTTTAGTACGCAAAAAGCATTATTTAGTGGCTTTACATTTGGGCCTTACTTGCTGGATTGAACAGGAACTGTAAAGTGTGTATTGATCTGTCTGTATCCAAAGAGACTGAGCTGCAGAGCATTTCCCTCCCCCTCTGAACACCAGTTTCTGCTTTACTGATTGAGCCACAGCCACCTGACAAGGCGTCCGCACCCATCACACCTGGCACAGACCCTTACGTTTGTGGAAGGAACCCCAACGCAGCCCCCTCCATTTTGTAGCCCCAGCTTCTGTGAGGCCTGAACAGCCCAGAGAGCAAGGCCAAAGTAAAGGTGGCAAGAGCACGCACTTTATGCTGTACAGTTTGAGCAACCAAAGTGGCACGTTGTACATTACATTGCACAAGTCTATCATAGTAATGTCCTTTCTCAATCTCTCCAGTTGCAGCCAGGTCAAAGAAGTCAATATTGTTACCAGGTGTCAATGGAGATTGAAAGTGGACTTGGATTTTTGTGAAATCACTTGTAATCTATAAATTGGCAAGCATTTGTATCATAGTTGGTCTTGTTCGTTCTTTGTGATCATTAGTGGCATGTGCATGTCTTTTGTCTGAAGGTTGTAAATTGATGCTACACTCGAAACAATAATGATGCTCTGAGTTCTCTTTCAGAAAAAACATACTTCAGTTTGTGGATGTACTTAAATTAATCAACATTTAATCTGTTAAATTCACACACACTAGACGGCAAGAATCCCAAGCATTGCTTAATTTGATTGCCTTGTTAGAGAACATTGTACTTGACAGGTTAATAGACTCCATGTTTATCTTTTTATTGGAAGAGCTAAACATTAGTATATTGTCATTTACATGCGAAGTCTCTCCCTCCCCGTGGATCTCGCCCAGGTACATTCTTGTTCTCTTACCTTTTCCATGTTGTTTTCTTGCTTCTAGCTTTTCTTCATCGCTTATTGCTTTGGTACGTTGCTCTCTGTGGCATATTCTGTTAAGTATAAATTCCTGAATATAAGTAGAGGAAGCTGTGGGCGCAGCTATCTAAGACCTTACTCTCTCCTTCACTCCTAATGCTGCACGTCTTAGATGCTACTAATAGCAGCCCAATGACTTTCTACTGATTTTGTCTGTTTCCTGTTTCTTATCTTCAAGATAACAATTTTTAGCGAACATAGCAATCTGCCCCTCCTTATAGTCTTTTCAGTTTTGTTTAAAGTGTCTATGTTTCTTTCCTAATTATTGATTCATTTATAACATTACTTTTACGTGCATCGTCCTCGACTCAGTCATTTACCTATCAGAAAAGTCATCCAGTCACAGGACTGGAAATGCAAGCATGCACCTGCACCCTCACATAGGTACTATACAGGTTTAGATTTGCTCCAGTACTTCCTGTTTTGTTTCCTGCCATGTGGATTGGATTCAGAGAATGCTGAAGTCTTTATTGGGAATTGATTTCCAGTGAAGTAGAGGATGTTCTCTCTGCTGAGCTTGGAGACTACACCTCGATCAGCGTGGGAACACTGCTCAAGAGAGAGTTTGAACAGATCCCTGAGTATTTATGGTTGCGGTAAGCGTGTTTATGCAGGAAGTATCGCGCTCCTGCTTATTTTTACAGTACTTCATGGCTCTTTAAAGACTTACCTTTCTCAGAATGTAAAGCCCATCTGCAGATACCAGATGTTGGATGTGGCAAGAGACTTCTTGCTATTGGGATAGTTTCTGCATGCACATTGAGTAACTTAGTAGCGTCTCTGCTCTATGCATGTGCAGCAGCTCCTGATTTCGCTTCCAAATTATGGCAGCGCTGGAGCTATTTCTTCTATTTATTTTTCCATTGGGGTTTCAGGTAAGTGCTCCTTTGGGTTCTGTACAGTATTCACCACACCCTTCTAGAATTGCTTGCTGATCTTCAGGTTATTTATCTGCGATCGTGGGGAAGCACTCACCCAAGGAGTGGCATCTACCCCCGTCCTCTGCTTCATCTTTGGGCAGATCAGCCTGTCTGTCTCCTCCGAGGGAAAAACGCAATCTTCCAATGAAGATGATAGGACAAGAAAGCTAATATTGGAAACTCTAATTTCCCTAACATAGAAAAAGAAGGATGTGGGTGATGGTACTGGTCATGAGTTTGTTTGTTCCATCCTCTCAGACTCAAACCTCGAATGATTCCTCTTCTCCTCCAGATAACACAGGAAAATATATTTCTAAAGACCTGAAGCCAGATTTATTGTCCCATGTCAAAAACCATATGGGTTATCCTGCAGAAGAGGTGACCAATTCTTCTAAGGATACTGTGCTAATGCAATTCAAAAAGCCTATGAGTTCTGGGTTTCCAATTCAGCAGTATGTCAAATGTAATTCAGAACAAGTGAAGAGATCGTACAAAATCAATATTCCCAGGATCATGTCCAAGTTAAATCCTCTGGAAGGTATGGAGGAGAAGCATCTAGATTCTGTTTGTGTGGATTCTGTAGTGGCTAGTTTGGTGGGCAGATCCTCTGTGGCAGAGGAAAATATTCTGAACGAGCCTGCAGACAAAATGGTGGATGCAGCTTTGAAAAAAGTGGATGCAGGATCACGTTTGGCTCTTCGCTCTGGGATCTATGAAGCCTATACTGCCCAATCACGGCTTTCGGATTTTAAAGAACTCCTTAAAGCCATGCAAGAAGGTTCACAATGCCATAGACTCCTAGAGAATATGGAAAAACAAGTTGAGCTTCTTTTAATGCCTCAGTATTAGCTTGCTGCGCTTCTATAGCAGCACAGTGGAATCTGTTCCTGAAGGCTTGAAATATGGATTTGGCACAGAGATCCACTGCCTTAAGAATGCCATTCTAAAGGTCCAGACTCTTTGGGACAGAATTGGCGGACAAATTACATAAATGTTATAAAGAGCGGAAACACTTCTACCTTTCGGAAACAACGTCAGCCGAAAACTTATTTTCAATTTAAAAACAAATCTTTCTGACAACCTTCCAGAAGGCAGCAGAATGTGGAAGGTGCATCACGATTCCAGGGTAAATCCTTCTCCTCAATATTTCAAAGGAAACAGAAGCAGAATCCCTCTAATCCAATTCAGCACTCCTGACTATGCTGGAATCTAGGAGGCAGATGACTCCAAGTTCAAGGTTGGTGGCAGGATCCATTATTTCCTAAGAGTGGCAGAAAACTACTACCGACAAATGGGTCGTTAATGTTATCAGGAGAGGTTACAAGATAGAATTCTTCTCACCATTGATGTGCTCAGGGACCATTCATACTCCTGCTCCAAGGTCCTAATAGAAGATGATTGCTCTGAGGGAAAGGATCCACTCATTGATTCAAAAGAAGGCTATTGTTCCAGTCCCAGAGGAAGGGAAATGAACCTATTCCATTGTGTTCCTGATTCCGAAACACAACAGAGGATTTCAGATTGTGATAGATCTAAAGGAATTGAACAAATCAGTGAAGAAGATTCAGTTAGAAATTTACTCTTTAGAGAATCATCTCTCTGATTCAGCTCAAATCCTATCTGGTGACACTGGACCTGATGGACGGTTACCTGCATGTCCAGATGTTCAGACCTGACCATAAAATCCTGAGGTTTTGTGTTCTAGGACAAAACTGGCAGTACAGAGGCCTTCCATTTGATCTCAGGTCATCACCAAGGGTCTTCACCAAGGTGGTAGCTCCTCTGGTCCCCCAGCTTCACCTTCAGAGGATCTCGATCTTTTCTTACCAGTAAGATTGGTTGCTTCAAGCTTCTTCTCTTCAAGTGATGAACCATCATCTATCATTGACCATGGATGCTATAAACCAACACAAATTCCTACTGGATCTTCAAAAGTATCAAGATATTATGCTCACTGGAGCAAGGTTCACCACTCTCCTGGGCAAAGTCTTCCGTCTGGTATAGAGAATCGCTCATCTTCAAAACCTTCTGGTACTCTGGTTGCAGAGCGGGAGGCAAAGTTGTTCATGTGGATCGAACTGCAAGGACACATGGCGGTTTCAGTGTTCACTGTTCAGTGGGCATGATTAGATCTGAGGCCACTCTCTGACACTTGAACACATATGGGGCTCTATCATCAAAGAACATGGAGTTGAAGATTCCAGTGATTTCAGAAATCAAGATGGAACTTCAGTGGTGGATGGATTTGAACAATCACAGCAGTGGGGTATTGATGCAGCAATAGCCTACTCTTATTCTGACAACAGATGCGAGCACGTTAGGCTGGGGTGCGACGTTGGGGAATCTATCACTTCAAGCAAAGTGGTCTTGGATGGAAGCTTCAAGGTCTTTGAACTGGAGAAAGCAAACTACAGTGGAAGGCTCTCCAGGATTTCAAGCCACAGTTGCGTCAGGCCAATGTGTTGGTAAGATCAGGCAACACTGTGACAGTGGCATATATCAATCATCCGGGAAGCACTCATTCTCAATCCCTGAACAAGGTGGCCTGTTCTTTAGAACTGGGCAGAACAGCACCTCCTGTCTTTGTCAGCTTTCCCATATTAAAGGTCTCGATAATATGTAGGTAGACCTCTTGAGCCAGGTATTTCCATTGACTCAGAACCTGTGCCTGTCCAAGTCAACATTCAGGGAAATCTGCAGGAGGTTTGAGCCTGTTTGCTTCCAGGGACAATTCTCTACTCTCAAGATTTTGCTCAGGTTTCTGGAGCAAGGAGCTTGGGGAGTGGATGCTTTGACCCTGCAGTGGCCAAAGAAACTTCTGTTTGCCTTTCCTTATTTTTCTTAATACAAAAGCTGTTATGGAAAATTGGTCATAAGAAGGTCCAGTTGGTGGTGATAGTTCAATTTTGGCCCAGGATAACGTGGTTCCCTCTGTTGAAAGGGATGGCCCTTCAACCTCCATGGATTCTTCCTCGATCTCCCTCTCCTCTGAAATCTCTCCACCCTCCTCTTCCTCCTCATCTCACTCTGTCGGTTTGGAGGTTCAGAGGCTAAATCTTGAGAAGCAAGGTTTGTCTCTACATATTATTAAGGTAGTTCTAAAGTCTAGAGGAGCTTCAACTCCTTTTAGTTATTCTAAACATTGGAAAAATGTTGATCAGTGGTGTGCTAGAAAAGAGCTCTCCTCTGTATCTTGCTCTGTTCCCTCTATACTTTACCTTTCTTTGGATGGCTTTAACAAAAACCTATCTCCTATCCACTTTGAAATCTTAGTGGTATGCTATTAGGGCTTTTTATGATACTGATGTTGTGATTAAGGAGGCAGAACCTTTGGTGGCCAGTATGTTTAAGAGTTTTGCTATTTCTAGGCCTGTTTCTTGCTTGGGATTGATCTCTGGTTCTTAAAGCCTTGCATGGTTATCCTATGAAGCTTTAACCACTGTGGATTTCAAATTCCTATCCTATAAGGTTATATTCGTGGTAACTATCACATCTGCTAGAATGTTGGGGTAGCTGTCTGCTTTACTATGTCATTCTGCTTTCTTGAGGTTTGTGGATGTTGCAATGGTACTTAAATTAGATCCTGTCTTTCTTCCTACAATCAGTTCTAAGTTTCACTCCTCTCAGGAACTGGTTCTTCTGACTTTTTTCTCCCCCTTCTTCTGAAGAAGAGCAGATGTTGAGTTTGTTGGATGTTAAGCATGCTCTGTCCATTTATCTTGACATATCTAGAGGATTCAGAAAAACAGACTCTTTGTCACTTTTAGTCTTCCCGGAAGAGGTAAAAAGGACTCTAAGATAACTTTGAGTTGGTGGATAAGAGAGACTATTCAACTTGCTTATTCAAACTGTGATCTACCTCTGCCCTCTGGGTCGCAGGGTCACTCTACTAGTAGGGGTAGTGGTCCCTTGGGCAGAACTGCGAGGTGTCTCAATGGAAGAAATCTGCAGAGCAGGTGCTTGGGCCTCGGAGCATACCTTTGTAAAACTTCACAGGTTAAGGAGATGCGAAGTGCTCATAAGAACTTTGGTGAAAGAGTGTTGCAGTCTGTTTTGTTATAATTATGTTGTGTATTCTCTTTCATTTTGATCATATCATCACAATAAATCACTGTGCTGTTGTATTATATCTTGATCAGGTCTATACTTTATTTTTTATCAAAAGCCTGTTCCTTTGCTTCAGTATGCCTCATAGGTAAATGACTGGGTCGAGGACGAGGGACAATGCCCAGATTACTTACCGGCAATCTTGATTACTCATAGTCCTACTCGCCCTCAACCCAGTCATTATATCCCATCCACCCCGATTTCCAGAACTTTGATAAAGAGGCTTTGGTTTACAGGAAGTGCTGATGAACACTAATTCTTTATAGTGCCCAGCTGAGGGTGAGTGGGCCTGCTTGCTTCCTGATTTGTTTCCTGTCCTGTGATTGGATGATTATCCTCATAGGTAAATGACTGGGTCGTGCGTGATGAGGAGTAAGAGTAATGAAGATTACATATAAGAAATTGGGATATTCATGAAGATGCTGTCTTTTTTTTTTTTTGCAGTGGGTCCGCTCATTACCATGCCACATATTTCTTCCTCTAAGTCAGACATGCAAGAGTGGAGTTTCTGCATTTTCTTCAAACTTCATTTAATTACAATTTTCAGATGAACGTTTGAGGTTCCTTTCCCATTGTTCCAGGAGATCTGGGTCAAGGTCATCCAAAGAGGAAGAAATAAGCATGCTTAATCCTTGAGAGATTTTTTTCATTTTCCATATACTTGGATAAAGTGGTTGCGTCCTATTATTTAGATAACCTCTGTTTCTTAAGGCCTGGTGATTTTCTATTACATACTTTCCTGTTTGTCTTTGTTCTGATCTACCCTGTGTTTTTTGTTTGTTGGATAGTGGCTTTATAAATACATTGTGCTGTAGGGATAATTTGGATTGTCCTAGCTGGAGTACGCTCAATTTCCTTTGTTATTTTTACAAAAAGAAACCATACGAAAAGTTTCGTCTGGCCCTGCAATATACACTGAACGTTTGTCAGAAATTAACTGCTCTTTAACACTAATTACTCCTTTGTTCCAGTGCACTTCAATTAGTGTAAAATGCTGGCTAGTTGTTTCAAATAGGGGTCACTTAAAATGAATGTAACATACTGATTGACTCCTTTAAATGTGGTCTACCAGCATTTTATTCTGCTTTTTATTTTTTATTTTAAGGACACGTTTGTCTACAGTTTGCCACCTATAGGCTGGCCCCAAATGGATTGAGAGAAAGAAGAGTGACAGTGTTGACTATAGGTCAGGGTTCCCTCCCCTATCCCACCCACCCACCCACGTTGTATCATCTTGCTCCACCAGCCCATTCTTTTTCCAGGTGCTACTGTTAAGCTGGAGCAATATTAGAAGCCGCGGTGGCTCTGCCGCTAAGGCAGAGGAGTGTCGACCCACAGGAAAAATAAAAGGCTAATAACCCCACGTTATTATCATTTTATTTTTCAGAGGGCTCTGTAGGTGCGGGGCCGAGCTGCCCACGGAGCAGGGGGCGCAGTGGTGAGCACTTTCTAAGTATGCATGACGGTTAGGCCGGCCGTCTTGGGCCAGCCAAACAGTCATGCGCACTTAGCATGTTCTCCACCAGGCTGTAATGCACAGCCTGGGTGGAGAGCATGCACAGGCTCCCACTGCCTGTCTGAGCGCCGAGCAGCAGCGCTCAGATCAATCCCGATGCTGCCCGTCATGGTGACAGCAGCATAGTGGTTGGCTAGGGGAGTCTGCTTCCTGCTGGATCGAATGAGGATGGACGAGAAGCGGCGGCTGGCAGCGCAGATAAGTTAATTAAAAAAAAATCCTAACCCCCCCCCGCGTCTCTCCCCCTCCGTACCTCACCCCGCCTCACCACTACTGCCCCGTATTAGCCGCTACTGATTAGAAAGTGAGCAACATGATATTAATTAGCTCCTAGGACCATGAAAAGGCTTTTGGTAATGTTGCCATCTGTATTTAATCCACAGTCCATATTTTAATATTGTTATCACTGTCTTACAGTTAAATGTTACTATCCCAGTAAATGATACTCGTGTTACAACTGTTTGATATAATGCTCAGTAGCCCACAATAGGATTAAAGCCTCTGGAAAACAAGTTACCCCCAGCTTTCCACAGAATAAATAGTAACCAACTGAGATGTCTTAGATACCTCATCTATGGTCGAAGTGTATCAGCTGATGATCCAGGAAATACATCTTTTGCCTTTGTTTCCCCACTTGTTACTTTCGATATCTGTTATTTTAACCTACATCATTAGGGTCTGGTAAGCAACTTCCAGCTGCATTTGCCCAGACATAAAAATAAATGAAAATTTTGTATTTAAATTGTGATGATTGACACGTTGATAAGTCATCTATCAATGTGAACAAAATGTTTGCATAGCTGCATAAAGTTAAAATCTGGGATTTAACCTTAAAGGAGATGTTTTCCCCATTTTCATTGGTAAAAGCATTTGCTTTGACGGGCAGAAGCTGCAGAGGAGTGTGTTTTAGAGTGTGACATCTGACATTAGCCCTCTTTTTCTAACGTTGTTAGGAAGAGGCTACAAACTTCAAATTTTTAGCATGTAAATGATCAATTATGACAGTCCTTGCCTATGTTTTTTTAAGATAGACTCCTATTGCCTACCTGACGTTTAGCAATTTTAGCAGTAGAATGAGCAAATCCCTTTATCCTAGCTAGCACCTTGGGGCTCATACGTAATCTCCATGTGACCTACAATGGCCTCATACCTGGCTTCACAGGACTGCAGAACAGTGAGATGCAGGAAGGGATACCTGGCTTGCCCACACACAGACCACATATCACTTTCTAAGTAAGCTGTAATAATGGCCTCTTTATATATAATACATCTTCAGGCCACAATAAAGTCCTTTACATCTTGGAATGGAAGCAGATTGAACCTGAGTACTGGGGTTTTCTTTGATTCATAGAAGACAGGACTGGGCCAGCTTTGGGTGAAGTCAGGAGAATACTGGTAAAGGGCTGAAGAATGCTGTCATCTTTGTTGTCTTTGGTAAAAAGGGATCTGAGGTAACATTAAAAGTAACAAAGGTTCGTGAAAAAAGGAACTGACTCCCATTGTTGAAAATACTTGATTTGCATTGGAGTTCCTGACAATCACAGACTGCGTACACCTTTTTTTTTTAAATTCTTTTTTATTAATTGTACGACTTGGAACATCATCTCATACAGAATTAGTTACATGTATACAAGGTTCGAGCTTTGGTGCTACAACTGATTTCTCTAGCCTCCATGTACATTTATCACGTGATTGTCTTCGTTAAATTCTCCAGTATTTGGTACAGTGTTTTTTCCTTTTTTTTTTTTTTCTTTTTTTTAGCTGTCATCCAGCGAAAATTCTCCTGGTGGCAGCGTATAAATATTCCCTCTAAATTTGTTCCACCCTCCCCACACCCGCTCCCACTTCTTGGGACACCCTCTATTTACATATACTGCCTTTTCAGCCACCATAGCCCAGTCCATGTCATTGCACCATTCCCCATATGTTGGTGCATTTTGCGCCCCCCAGTGTTTGGCAATGTTGCGTTTTGTTATTGTCATGCCCAGTGTCGCCCAGTCTTGGGCCTTGCGATTGAGGTCTGTGGCTTCCCATATGTTCAGGAGACATCGTTTGGGTTCTGGTAGTACCGGAGCCCCGCTGACTCGTGTTATTGTATTCATGATTGCTTCCCAGTATGTTTTAATCTCTGGGCACTCCCATATCGTGTGATAGAACGTGCCTACTGCCCCACATTTTTGCAAGCAGAGCCGAGTATCAGCTCTCCCTATTTTGGCTAAGATTACCCTAGATAGATATGTCCTGTGGAGCACTTTGAGTTGCACTAATCGTAGTCTTGAGGGTATTGCCACCTCTCGCGGGGATTCTAGCGCTTCCTGCCAGTCCGTGTCATCTAGTTCTCCAATGTTGGCCTGCCATTTTTTGCAGAGATTCTGTGTAGGGTCTGGTTGGTTGTTAATTATTTTCCAGTAGGTTAGAGATATGGCTCTTTTATCTATACATTCCGTTAGTAGCCTATCCTCCAGTGGGGAGGCCTCTGGAAGGGTAGTGTCTGGTGGAATGGCGGCCTTTAGTGTGTGTCTAATTTGAAAATAGCGAAACAGTTCTGTGGGTGCCATATCATACTTGTCTTGAAGTTGTGCAAATGTAATAACTTTCCCCTTGATCCAGAGGTCACCTGACTGCGTTCACCTTTTAAAGCCTCCTGCCTGAATTCAGAGAGCGAGTTGCTTAATGAACAACAGAAGAAACATTGCCTGCTTCTAGTCCCTTATGCCTGATAGAAGGCCATGTAGAGAAATATGTCTCCAACTCTCTTTAATCCGTGCCATTGGAAAGCTATTCTAGGTACAGGGACAAAACAAAGAAGTCCAAGACCAGACATGAAGCCTGACTGACCTGTGGAAAATTTCTCCTGAGACTCAGAAAGCAGCCACTGCCTGAAATAAAAAGCAGTGGACCAGCTGCAAAAAGACACTTCAACAGTTGCTGAGGGCGTAAGTAGCAGATGGGCAGCTTTGCACCAGAAACAAGCACAGCAAGATAGATCTGCAAAATTGTCCGATTTGTGACTTTGACAGGGCATTGAAAAGGAACAGTTTCTCACCAAATCAAACTGCATGTTTAATGGCCAACATTAATCATTGTTGATTTTATACACAAAGAGTATCCACTGGATCTCCTAAAAGAACACATTGTATGAGTCGCCTACAAACACCTGTGGCTGTCTGTTGTTGAAAGGTCTTTTGTAGACAACACCAGTACTTACAGTGGGCTAAGGGTGAGCCCGTTGCTTAGCATTCATTGCATTCTCATTTGCTTGCCTCTTATTTGGTGTCTTTCCTTCCTCTTCTTGGGTAAATCCTATCCATAAGCATAGCTTCTTTATCATACTTTTGTTTGGGTGGCGAGTAACCTTACATTGTTTACATTCAGAAAACTGCTTTTTTCTTTTGCTTTAGCACCCTAGGGGAACATGTGTTTTCCTTCTCTCTCCCCCGTGAGCTGCTTCCCCATTCACACGCTCACCCACCTTACGCTCTCAGTGCTGCTGTTCCACAGCCTTCCATTTGTTTCCCCAATCTATTTGCATTCCACTCTGCTTTTTTTTTTAATTGTTTCCAACCCCTCCTTTTCTTCATCTCACCTTCCTGCTCACCACTCATGTGCGGTGTTTAAATACCCCCCGCCCCACTCATCCCATTCCTTTGTTACCCCTCTTGTTCTTTTTTAAAATTCTTTTTTTAACTGTATAGGTGGACCTAAAGAGGAGGTATTTGCTTACTTCTGTAAATGGGATTTAGCGTACATTTAATTTAAACGGGCATCTGCCATCTTGGAATGGTAAATTTACGAAAATGGCGACCGTGTGATGACGCATGTGTGGTTACCCATGAATGTGTTGTTACCCTGGGGCCACCATTGCATCATGATGCATATGTGTCTGTGACACCAGCGAGCGTGTACAACTTAATGTTTTTTTTCCCCAGGAGTTGAGCATTGGAAAAAGAACTGGCAAAGCCAATAGATGTGCACCGGGAAAGCAACAGGCACGTCATTTTTTTTTTTCCCCATTGCTTAGTCACTGCCCTGAATTAGTTGCTCGTTTGTGGAAGGCCTGCATTATTTCTAATTTTCTTTAATTAAACTTGTGGCTTGAACTTTGTTGACTTCTTTGCTGTCCTATTGGAAGCCCCCCTGATTTCACAACTGGAGTTGAAACATGGATGCGTCTCGCTACAGATTGTTAGGAAATTACGTATCATAATTGTTGTATTATAACTTTTTCTTACAAAAAATTTGTTTTTTCACATTGCTTTCTTTTTCCAATGTACCCAACAGTTTGCTCTCGGATCACTGCTCCCTATTCGCCATTTTATGGCACTATTTTTTTGTAACTAAATCTTCCAGCATCGATGGCTTTCATGACATTTTATGAATTATAAAGGACCTGCCATTGGCCTATTTTTGATTTGATATTTCCATAAATGTAGAATTCGTTGTCGAAATGTATCCTGAGGAAATAGTCTATAATGGATTACATGCTCAGGTGCTCTCTCTGGATGCAAGGTTACCCTCTATGTTCATAACAAAGGCATCTACAGCTGCTCACAAAACATGAGAGCTTAAACTGGTAGCATTCTTTTTAATACACATCGCTGGACATATCCTAGATGTCATTTTTGCTAATACTGAACTAGTTACCTTTCAAACTATAACTCCAGTTACATGGTCAGACCACCACTTGCTTGCTTTCCAACATAAAACAATACTAAGCGACTCACCTAAAACTACCTTACATCCATCCACCTATCGGCCGTGGAACAAACTCAATTTGGAACACTTAGAAAAACAACTAACATCCAGTACAAATCTGGAAACAATAAATTCTGTTCGAAAACTATATGAGTGGCTACAGGAAGCTTTTGACATCCTGATACCACTCAAAACCACACAACAGAACAAAAGAAAAAAGCACCTTGGAGAAACATAGAAATAAAAGACATAAAACAACAAATTAGAAAGCTGCAACGTACCTGGCTCAAAACAAACGCCAAACAAGACAAACTTCACCTACAGAAAATTAACACATTACACAAGTCAGCTATCAAAAAAGCTAAGAAAAGGTACTATTCAGACAGAATTCAAAATGCTAAATGTGCAAATAAAGAATTCTATAAAATACTCAATGAATTTCGCAAACCAAATTGCCTAGAAGGAACTCATCCTGTTACTCAAGATTTCACATACAAACTAGCAAATCATTACATGGACAAAGCAGACACATTGGACTCATACTTAAAACAGAAACAAAGCACCAGCACTAACCCTTGTACAAAACAACAATCCAAGAATACTCTAACCCAGCCTCTCCGTTCCTTCCAACACATCTCACACAATGAATTTATGGACCTGGCCAAAGCAAGCAGGCCTGCCGGCAGCCCTTCTGACCCCTGTCCACCACAAACTTTCAAGACAATTCTTTTAACAACCTCTGCTGGCACTCCAGTAAGAAGAATCATCAACGATTCCTTAACTACCAGAATATTTCCAGAAGAACTCAAAAAGTCACACATATGCCCTTTACTGAAGAAAACAAACTTGGACCCACTGAACCCTAACAACTACAGACCCATTACAAATTGACCTTTACTGGGCAAACTGATAGAAAGAGCAGCGTTCGCACAGATGTCACAATTCATTGAAGAGAATGACATACTTTCAGACTTCCAAACAGGATTCCGTCCGGGAAGAGGCACTGAATCTGCCCTCCTTGCCATCTGGGATGACCTGAAGAATACAGTAGACCGCAACAGGGTTGTTGCTCTACTCCTCTTGGACCTTTTGGCTGCCTTTGACACAGTTGACCATGACACTCTGAAACAAAGACTCTATGAAGCCTGCATAGAGGGAACTGCTCTAGACTGGATTGCGTCCTACCTTCGAAACAGAACTAATGTCATCCATACCCCACCTTTCTCGTCCAAACCATACTCCACAAAAGCAGGGGTCCCTCAAGGCTCTATCAAGGCTCTACAAAGGCTCTATCATCTCGCCCATGCTTTTCAACATCTACATGAAGTCATTACCGGAACTGATCAATCAATTTCACCTCACGTGCTATAACTATGCAGATGACACGCAAATACTCCTTCAACTGGAATGCCCCAAAGACATTGGAAAATCCCCAATTTTCAGTTGTCTCAGAGCCGTGGATCAGTGGATGACTTGGAGCCATCTCAAATTGAATGCTTCCAAAACGGAAAGACTCACATGTGGCGATTGGAAACATTATGACCCGCTTGCTGCCTGGCCTGATTAACTGGGATCCCTGCCTAAAGTATCGAAGGAAGTAAGAAACCTCGGAATGACCATGGACTCCAAGCTGTCGGTGAATGCCCAAGTGGACAAACTAGCAAGATCAAGCTTTGTCACTATAAAAACTCTGCAACGAATTTTCCCTCATTTGGGATTTCCACACAAAGTCCAAGCTACCATCTCCCTTGTTCTGTCCAAACTCGATTACGCCAATAGCCTCTACCACGGATCACCTTTAACGGCCATGAAAAGACTACAACGGATTCAAAACTCGGCTGCCAGACTACTCTTGCATATCAAACCGCGAGACCACATCTCACCTGCCTTGAAAGCCCTGCATTGGTTACCGGTTGCCAGAAGATCCACGTTCAAGCTACTTTGTATCACCCACAAAGCAATACATGGAATGGGACCGCTCTTCATCAGGAATAAAATCACCAAACACATTCAACAAAGGAACCTCCGCTCTAAAGGGGCATCTCGCCTCAAAATCCCAAGATACAAGAAAAAAACCATGGGTGGCACATCCTTCTCTGTTCAAGCAGCCAAACTATGGAACTCTTTACCCCCAACATAAGATCCACCGACAACCACCTTATCTTAAGAAAACTACTTAAGAATTGGCTATTCCCCACATAAGCACCATACGCAAACAGAAATTTACAGCATATCCCTCTGTATATAAGCATTTATTTTCACTATAGACATGTACCTATCTTTGTGTATTGCTTTGCATAAACATGTAGAATAATTATGTTGTAAAATAAATAAATAAATACATTAAAAAAATCTTCTTTGGTCTACATGTACTTGCTTCCATTGTGCATCTATGTACCTCCATGTACTTGGATCTGTGTGTCTGTTACTTTTCTCCTGAAAAAGCATATCCAATGCACTACCCTATTTCTCATCCTGTACCTCTATCAATATCTTTAATCTACATATACTTACCTCTTTTATGCATCTATATACTTTCAATGTACTTATGGATCTATATATTTATCACTTTCTTCTAATTTAGCATTTCAAATGCACTACCCTATTTCTCAGCCTATACTTCTCTCAATATATCTTCTAGCCCAACTTTCTGACTCATCTCAAACTTCTTTCTACTACTCTTTCCAATGCACTACCCTATCTCTCACCCTATGCATCTATCAAGATATCCTCTACATCCACTCTCTCATTTATCCAATACCACTACTATGATCCCCAAAATAACCCTTTCTAGACTCTCTCCTACTCTACCCCTCCTTGCATCATCTGACACCTCTTTTACTATACCGATCCCCCAAAACAAACCTTTCTAAACTCTTCCCTCTGACTCTTCCCCTCCAAAACCATTTTTACTCATCTAAAACCCTCCTCTTACTGCAATGACCTAAAAAAAAAAAAGAAATCCCTCCACTATCCTTTTCAATCAAAATAACAGACTAACATGTTCACTTCTCAAATTCCATATTCCACTATACTAATTCACCACTAATCCTTTATGGGTTCCAGAGTAGCGTGCTACTCGCCAATAAAGCGTTTCAACACCCCATCAGGGTTACAAGCGTTATATAAATGCAAACCTTTTTCCCTTTTCTACCCCTCCCCAACCCTTCTCAATTCAAATAACTGACTAACATATCCACCACTCAAATTAATTTCTTGTTTCACCATACTAATTCAACACTAATCCTTATGGGTTCCAGAGTAGCGTGCTACTCGCCAAAAAAGCGCTTCAAAACCCCATCAGGGGTAGCAAGCGCTATATAAATGCAAACCTCTTTCCCTCTTCTATCCCTCCACCTACCCTTCTCTATCCAAATAACTGAATAACATATCCACCACTCAAATTACTTCATATTTCACTATACTAATTTTCAACACTAATCCCTTATGGGTTCCGGAGTAGCGTGCTACTCGCCAGAAAAGCGCTTCAACACCCATCAGGGGTAACAGGTGCTATATGAATGCTAACCTTTCTTCCCCTTCTATCCCTCCGCTATCCTTCTCACTCCAAATAACTGACTAATATCCACCACTCAAATTACTTTCATATTTCACCATACTAATTCACTACTAATCCTTTATGGGTTTCCGGAGTAGCGTGCTTCAACACCAGGGGTAACAAGCGCTATATAAATACAAACCTTTTTTCCTCTTCTATCCTTCTGCTATCCTTCCGAAAAATGTACTTGCATGTTTCACTATACTAATTCAACACTAATACTCTATGGGTCCCTGAGTGGCGTGCTACTTGCCGAAAAAGCTCTTCAGGTAGTAAGCGCTGTACAAATGCAATTACAAAACAATTACAATACAAGCTGGGAAAATATTGCTTTCAAATTTCATCCAGTGCACAATAGGTGGTTTACCAAAGTATAAAATATGACAATTTCAAAGCAAAAATTGTTTTCCCATTTAGCTTGGGGGCGTGATCATCAAATGCCATCCACTACAGTGGTCAAAAACCAGATGTCCAAAGTATAAAAATGTAAAGCTCCCTTTCTAGCTGTCCTACTTAGATCTGGCCTATGAGACTGCTTCAGCTGTCTCTCCAGACTATTGGTTTTCTTTAAAAATCACACATATACGGGGGGTTTTGGTCCGCCATTGGTCTGTAATATTGACACCCACATTTTTCTTCCACCCCTCCACAGCATACAGCATGAGACAATAGTTCAACCATTGGATCCCTTGACTCTGAGTGACTGTACAAAACCTGTGCACATTGTTCACATTAGTCTAAAACAGTTCGTTAAGCTGGTTCAAATGAGCTTTTTTAATTTTATCTTTTAATATTAACTTTAATTATTGGCTATTTATTTTGCCTACACTGCTCTTTAATAAAGTTTGATTTAAAGTGTTTAATTGACATTGTAACTTTGAGGCTGCCTGCAATTTGAATAATGGGTTAGATAGGGCTTTATCAGTGCTTAATTTGTAAAATATTAAGTACCAGGTCTCTGACCAGGAGGCTACTGTAGCTTGCACCATCCATCGCCCCTATCATCGCTGCCAAAACAACTACTAACCATCTCTATCGCATGTAAATGCGACAGTTCAGATTATTCCAGGTCCCCAAAGCTAAAGGAAAGTAGGTATTAGTATTTTTTTTAATGTTTATTGTTTTCCTAAACAACTGTTATAGTGCTCATCTCTAAATTACATGAGCAGCGCCACCTTGTGGCAGACTACCCTAAGGGTGGTGTTGACAATTAGGTGCCGGTGCCGAGCACCAGAAACCAATTAAGTGCCGGTGCTCAGCACCGGAAAGCTCCGGCTCAAATTAAGCACTGGGTTTTATTCTTTTCTCTTTCACAAACAATAATAATAAATTCCAAACTGCATGGCCCAGCTGGAGAGAATGTTTAAAAACACAACAGTAGTAAAATAGCCACATCAGTTGGATAGATGATTCTAACTGCAGATTCTTTGCCTTTAGAATATTCTCCTGCCACCAAAATGGATCTGGATATCTTCACAGCAGTGCTCCTGGGTACCGCTCGGTGGCACCGTGTGGCTCTGCGTTGACTTTATTCTGCCCCAGAAGTGATGGAGTGGAGCCACATAAAAGTGTCACACCTGCACAGCGACATCAGTTTCTTTCTTTCCTCACCCTAATAGCTTGACTCCCTTCAGCAATGGACAAATTCTTCCACAGTTTCTTTCCTATGTGCAAGGGACCAATTTCCCCACCAAAAACTACAAGGTTCAAACCGTGTTGTGTTTGTAGGAAACAGATGTCAGTGACGGACCCGCCCAATGTCTGCCTCTCGTGCTTTGACTCAGGCCACAATTCCAAGACGTGCGAAAAATGTGCCGTTATGCACCCAAAAGTGATCCAGTACCTTGGAGTGAAACTGTATGTCGCCAAACACCAAAATAAGCCTTGTACATCACGCAAGTCCCGCTCCAAGTCAAGGGCATGGACTCATTCCTGCTCTCAAGGACCCTCCCACAACCGGTGCTCTTCACGCTCGAGGTCGTCCAGTAACTCAAAGGCAAAGAAAAAATGCAAGAAATCGAATTGGGACTCAACCCTATCCCGCCATTCTATATATCCAAAGAGTAGTAGAGAAGTTGCCAATCAGTCTCACTCCCAATCCATTGTCGCGCAGCCGACTCCTCAGTTGGTCCCATTATGCCCTGAATTTCTCAGGCCATCGGTGACACCTTAGTAGGTCTAGGCCTTTAAGGAGGTCATATTGCGTTTTTGGGCACTCTTCTTACTCCTTTCTGACACGACTTTGGCATCCAAGGGTCCACAAGGACCTTCAGCTGGGTTGCCATTGGTGGATAAGTCTTTGGCACCATCTGGGCCTGCCTCTGAGTCTGCACTGACTCAGGTGCCGACTTCCACTCTGGGTCCAAGATATGTGCCAGTCCTCGTTCCACTGACACCGGTCCTGACGTCGCCAACACCTGACATCGAGACCCTGTTGACTCTAGTGTCCATGCCCAAGCTGAATCAACTTCGAATCGGTCTGAGGTCACTCCTTAACTCCTTATTTCCACACCATCACACCCAGTCCCAGTACGCTCTGATTCTGACAAAACTCTTCCTCTTCCACAAAGCCTCCGATTTACATGGACTTGCAAGAGGCAAGTGGGCATGATACCTGCCCCAGAATCGGTTGGTGTCGCCCATTTGACCCATTACGGAAGAGAGGCCATCTTTTGCTGTGATGATTAGACGTGCAGCTGAAATCCTGGACTTACATCTCCCCTTAGTCAAAACCAATGTACTGACTGAAGTTTTGCACCCAGTGCCAGCTTCATCTGAGCCTTTACTCCCATTTAATGAAGTCCTAAATGACACCATTATTGGTACCTTGGAGAAACCTTGCTTTTGCCCATCAATAAAAAGGTTACCACATTCTATAGGCTGGCTTCAGGCGATGCAGATTTTCTTACTCCTCACCCAACTTGGGCTTTGCACGCTCTCACCAGTAAAGTTAGCCCTAATGCCCATCCTACGTACCCTCCAGACAGGAATTCAAAAATGACTGTGGTTTTCTCCTCCACCAAAATGGCATTGCTTTCAGTCAACACGGTTTACATTTTAGGCCATTACACGAGCAACCTTGGGGATGCGGTCAGAGAGATTTTGCTGGCAGTTACACAGGAGTTCCAGGACGTTTTTGCTCAAACCATTCAGTACGGCCAGGACATAGGCAAATATGCCCTCCAGGCTGGCCTGGACACTACTGACTTCTAGGAGTGTGCTGTGGGCCCTAGTCTGGTGTTCTACCGCCAAGGGTGGATGAGATCCACTGTTTTTTCAGGGGATGTGTAGGCATCCCTAATGGGGATGCCCTACGATGGGCCCGCCTTTTTGGGTGAAAAAGCAGATTCTGCCCATGAATGCTTTTTAAATGTCACAGCACGTTTCTTGGACCTTTCTACCCTTGTCCCAGAGTTTTCCTAGTAGTTCCAACCCTTTCGAGGCTATTCCCGGGGGACTGGCATATAGGCCCCCCCCCCCACCCTTCATAGAAGTCACCTTATACCTTTTGTGGTGGGGATCCAGCTGTGTAGGCCACCAAAGGCAATGCTCTGCTCAGTCCTCCATCCCTGTGACATCAACCACCAAGCCACTTTAGCTTGCCTTCAGTGGCACATAGCCACCCTCTGGGAGGCAGTATCAGCCATTTTCTACCAGGGTGGCAGACCATCATATCCATCAGATGGGACTTCCAGATATGCCCTATGATTTATTTCCAACCTACCTCAACTTACTCCCATATCAGAGTGGCTTTCGCAGGAGCATCTTTCCGTGTTTTTGCAAGAGGTGCCGTATCTATTGGCCAAACGGCACATTGAGAGGGTGCCGACCTCAGACTTAGGGATAGGTTGCTACTCCCTTGTGCCAAAGAGGTGTGTAGGCCTTAGTCCTACTTTAGTTCTGCACCCTCTGAATGCCTTACTATAGAAGCACAAATTCAAAATGCTCACTTTGGTCCAAGTTCTGTCTGCCCTGGATCCGGGCGACTGGATGGTTGCCTTAGATCTGTAGGATCTATATATTCATGTACCATCCCATGCCCCACAGTCCCAATCTGCAATCCAACAGATGCTACCTGCAGTTCAAGGTAGACAAGGAGTATTTTTAGTTTGCTGAACTCCCCTTTGGCCTTAGACGTGCCCCACGGCTGTACATGCAAGTGATGGCGGTGGTCATGGAGCAACTTCAGAGTTTGGGGATACCAGTTTTCCCCTACCTCAATCTCTGGCTGCTGAAGCAGGGCTTATCACAGTCTGTCGTGGGCCACATCCAGATGATGGCAAACTTCCTAACATCTCTGTAGTTTTCTATCAACGAGTCAAAGTCGCACCTGACTCCATCACAGAAGGTCCCTTTTATTGAGGCCATTTTGGATACGGTGCTGTTCAGGACCTTGCCTCCACCACAGCGACTCAGAACATCCAGGCTATGATCCAAATGTTTCAGCCTCTATCCTGGCTCTCAGTGAGAGCGGCTTCGATACTTCTGGGTCTGTTGACCTCATGAATCCTGGTTCTCCCCTTCGCCAGGTGGCATATGCAAGCTCTGCAGTAGTAACAGGAGTCTCAGTGGGCCCAGCACAAAGGAATCTTGTCAGATGTTATCCAGGTTTCGGGCGAGGCTGCACAAGATCTGCAGTACTTGCTGCTCGACTGTAATCTGACCAGCAGCAGACCACTCTCACTTCCTCACCCAGAGTTGAAGGTGGTGACGGATGGGTCTCTGCTGGGTTTAAAAGGTCACCCGGGGGAGGCGTGGTCTATGGCGGAAATCTAACTCCACATCAATCTGTTGGAGCTATGGGCTGTCTGCTTGGCGTTAAAGGCCTTCCTGCTGTCCATCAAGGGTAGGCTAGTGCAGGTTCTCACAGACAGCACCATTGCTATGTGGTATTGCAACAAGCAGGCCGGAGTGGGTTCTCAAGTCTTGTACTAGGAGTCACTATGCCTCTGGAGTTGGCTGGCGCATCAGGGCTTTTCCCAGATTGTGAAGCACATAGAGGGATCTTTAAATGCACATGGCTTCTGTACACCTTACAGCCACTGCCTCTCCTGCTCAGAGTTTTGAAGAAGATCAGGAACGACCGGTTCCAAGTCATCCGGACCTAGTGTCTCTGGATTCAGCCAGGAGAGTGGTACCCAGAACTTCTGGGCTTGAGCATTTGTCCTCCCATCAGGCTACCCCAGCAGGAGGATCTTCTGTTGCAGTAGCAGGGTAGAGTTCTGCACCCGAACCTGTGCAATCTACACCTCTATGCATAGAGACTAAGCAGCAGCAATTGACTGCGTTCAATCTACCACCAGAGGATATGGATTTCATCCTCGAATCCAGGCATCCCTCTACCAAGTCAGTCTATGCCGGGTTCTGGGACAAGTTGTGGCCTGGTGTTGAATCTGCAACACAGCCCCTTACAAGCCAAACTATCACGTGTTACTATTTGTTCTGCCTCTTACCTAGCAAGGCCCTGCATTGGGCACTATAAGAGTTTAATAGTCGTCCTGTTTGACCTTTTTCTCTTTACGGGACCAATCATCCTTGTTTCAGTCATTTGTTGTGATGCATTTTATTACAGGTTGACACGTTTCCTCCCAAACTCATTAAGATCACTTCAGCGTGTCTAGCAAGTAAGCTCCAGGCTCTCTTGCTGCACCTACACTACACCACGTTTTTCCCAGACAAGCTTGAGGGCCAGGGAAGCCGTTTTGATGAACATTGTGACACTGTTTCACCTTGGGCAGTCCATCACTCTTCCAAAGTTCTTTGTCCTACCTTGCCGCTCAAAAGTGGAGACGAGACTCTGTCAGTTTGACCCCAAAAGGGACCTAATCGTATGCATAGATCACAACAAAAACTATTGTGTGGATGTTCAGCTCTTTGTGGGGTTGGTTGAGGCAAAGAATGGTTAGGTGGTGCAGAAAAAGACTCTGCCATTGTGGATAGTTTCCTGCATTAAGATTTGCTGCTCACTGACCAAAATGCAGCCTCCAAAAGGTCTGGTAGGCCATTCCATCAATGCCAAAGCCTCTGTCACTGCGTTGGCACATGGGATGCTTGTTTTCGACATCTGTCAGGCTGTGACGTGGACATGAGTGCACACGTTTACCAAGCACTGTTGCCTTGACAGCCACGTCTGAACGGAAGAGCAGTTTACCCATTCATTCTGGCAGGATTTTCTGGTCTGAGTCTACTCTACAGACCCTCCTCTTTGGGAGATCTGCTATGGTACATACTCTAAAGGTGAGGAATCTGTGATTTGAAGTATATATCAGAAGAACATGTTACTTAACTTTGGTAACACTCTTTCTAGTGGATGCTCTGTCTAATAGCAGATTGCTCACTGCCCTCCCACCTCCCCTTTCTGTGGAGTAACCTCTTTTTAACATGCAAAAAGGTCCCAATTTAGAGATCTGCACACTGGTACCTCTGATCCTATTGTGCTCCTCATCTGAGGATGCAGAAAGAGTCTAGCAAAAGATGTATGTTACCGCGCAGGGATGGTGCTTATATGCTGCTCCGTCACTTCCGGGGTGGAATGAAGTCAACACAGAGCTGCACAGCACCACCTTGTGGTGTACAGAAGCATTGCTATGAATATTTTTGGATCCACTCTGTTATTTGGGGAATATACTAAAGGTGAGGAATCTGCAGCCAAATTGATGGGCCACCCACTCTATCTAGAGTCAGGCGGACCGTCATGTTTCTGTCAGCAGTACCCCGCTGGATCTGCCAGAGGAAACCTTACTCCAATGGCCTAAAGGACTTGGGGCCATTGGCGTAAGTACACCAAACTGTCCGCTCTATTAAGAGCAGATGGTCTGGTGTACTTTTCTTTCTTTTCTGGACCACTAGGGAAAGCATGGTGGTCCTAAACAGAAGAATGACCCCCGCACCCTGAAGGATACTCCCAGGGTTCCGGGCTCATTAGTATGTTATTTTACAAAAACAAACTCTTTGAGAGTCTGTTTTTGTGAAATGGAGAAGGTTGCTGAGCGGCTGCATGAAACACCACTTCGCCGGCTCCCTTGAAGGCACAGAGATCTCCACCAGGCCAGTAGAGAGCTCTAAATATGGCAGGTGGTAGTCTGCCAGGGGAACACAGGTTATCGCATCCACTCCCCTGGCAAACATCAGGCTACCTGCCTAACTGTTAATCGATCCCTTATTCTTTTAAAAAATAATACACCAGACTGTGCATTGACCTTCATTAAGCAGGTTAAGAAAGGTTAAAAGGTATTACCAACTTGTTGCAACTTTCTCACCACTTCCCATGAATTAGGCTTTGTCTGCTCAACTAATACTGGATTAAACTAACCTCTGCAGTTCTACTATCTAGAATCGTGCCGTGGTAGGGGAAACCAGCAGTATGAGTGTTGAACCTACTAGATAGGTGATCCATAAAACAGGGTGGCTTTAAAGATAAAGTCTGACAACTTGGTTCTCTCCACTGCTTCCATTTTTAGGTCTCACCTGCAACAGCGAATGCTTTGCATGCACTCTCTCTTGCAAGAGATATTGTATACAACAAGGGGCTTGCAGCCCGCCCATTGCTTAACATTTGTTGGCTTCATTGTCACTCTTATTTGCTGCCTTCTACTTGGCCAGATTGTGCTGGCTTCACTTCCTCTTATTTTGGATGGAGCATGGATAGGCACTGATTGCTTCAGCTTGATGATTGTCCTTCCGCTGACCATGCTATGATTGAGGTACTTCTTTTATTTTTTCTTCTTCCTTCCATTTGTAGCTTTGTTTTACTATGCCACACACTTCAAAGAAGACCTTTTCTCTTTCGCAATGGATGTTTTTTTGTGACAGCAGGTGTTGTCTGCTTTAATTGTAACAACAGATGTTATAACCTTCCAAATTAAATGTCACCAAGGTGTGGGTGCAACTGCTTTCTTTATATTACAGGATTTTAAGCCAAATGCCAATTTTTTCTTTCTTTTCACATATGGGGAGATTAACTAATTATGATGCATCCAGCGCTCATGCACATAAAAGAAAGTCTATTAGTCCTGGCTGCATCGCAGCGCAGCGCTTTTTTAAATTAGTTTTACCCATACTGTAAAGCATCCGGGTTACAGCACAGCGTGGCTACAAAACATTGCCAAAACAATTAGCTTTCATAGCTGAGACCTATTGGCTTTGCCAATGCTGGTTTTGTTTGAGAGCCTCAATGGAAAGATCACAACCTTTTTGTGTTGAATGTCCAACTCTGTGCCTTGCCCGCTGTGGCAGATAGTGGATCGCTGTGAAGGACAGGAGTAACTGACTAGGGGCTGTGTGGGTATATGTTACATTTTCCTACACCTAGTTTTGCTTTTCTTCTATTTTGATGCTGAAACATGTAATCGCCTTTGTTTTTGTTTGTGCACTAAGCATTTCGGGGCATTGAGGAGCCCTGCCTAAAATTCCCTTGATTTACTGTCTCCCAGAGTACATGTTTTCCATGAACCTCCTGTGGTAATTCACAACTGGGTGCCGCTGCTCCCTTTTCTGCAGCTTGTTTTTATTTTTATTAAATCACATGTCCCTTTTGACCTTGCCTGTGGAAGTGCTGGCTGGGAAATGATGGTCTTCCAGGCCTTTTCTATATTGACAGATTGCAGGCTGGAAATCATAATTGATCCCCCTTTCTCGCAACCCGTGTTTATATCACAACACCTCCCAATACAGACTGCATTCAATTTTTTAAACCTCATATTTACAACCTGGATGTCAAAACAAAGAATTACTGTGAAATCTGGCGGTGCGCAGACCCCTGCTGTTGAGTATTGCTCTGCAGGAAAGGATGCAAGCGGTTGCCATGCAGTGAGCGTAGCACGGCTTCACCAAACATGCATATATGTCGAAGGGGGTGTTCCTCAGCACACCTCTCCCCCCCCCCCCACAAGAATGCAAATGCAGCGTACAGGGCTCTCAGAACGTAGCTAGACAACTTCCCTTCCCCTGACAACTCTGGCTCCTTGAAGATGTTTATGCAATAAACAGATAGGCTAATGGTAACCTGGTATCGTCTGCAGCACCGACTGCTTCTTCCCATTCACACCACACCTTGCTCTGTAAGGATGCCATTTAAAATTGCTTAAAACGCCCTCTATTCTTATAGGATCAAGGACCTCCTCGTGCACGCCCCACTCTTGCTTCAATGCATATATTGCACACAAGAACACCCTCTTACTAGAATGCATTGATTTGGCATCCAGTCTTAAAAGTGTCTTTTAGGATTCAGGTACTGCACTTTATCCACTGTGCTGCTCCAAGGTGCTGTACATAGCTCTAAAATGCAAACAGCAGGTGCCAGATGCTTATCCATTAACATCCGCTCCCCTCCATGTTTCTAGATCTGTGTGCATGCCACAGATCTAGAAGCCGCTCTGCCTCTCCCCAGATTTACAAATTGTATGAATCGCCTGGCAATTTAAAATGTAATAATTGTGTCTGTTCTCCCTGCTGTCTGTGATGATGGGTGCAAGGCCAATTGTTAAATAGTTGTCCTTAACTCCCCAGTCGAAGTTGATCTCCATAGGCGGTGGTGTGAAGATGAGTCACAAATATAATGCAACACTTCCCACTACATAAATGTCAATGTCCATTACACCTGGTGGAATCAGGGATGCAGGTAGATAGCATTAGGATTTAACTTGCCATTATGGCCTGCCAGAATAGGCTTGGGGAATCTGTTACATAGCTAATGAGTCTGTCAAGAAACATCTGTCAGACTAATTGTACTTGGTCCATCTGAAACGATGTCCTACCACCGTCAATGACATACAAGACTTTCAAACCAATGGCTTATGATGGATACTTCTAAATGCAGACTTCTCACTTTTAGAATATCCCCAGGCGCCACACTGGAGCTGGAAGATTTTAATAACATTGCTCCCGCGTGCCGGTAGGTTGCGTCGTGCAGCTTTTCATCGACTTTGTTACACCCCGGAAGTGACAAACGTGACAGCATATTATTTCCACCCCTGCACGCTGACAACAGTTCCTTTCTTTCTGCTCCTTTGTATGTGGATCAGGAGCTCGCTTCCAACTTTTTCCTCGTCTTTTGACAAGTTTTTTCTCAAAATTCTTTTTCCAGTGTGCAAAGGCTATGTCCCCTCCTAAAACTACAGAGTTTAAGTCTTGTAGGGATAGTTGCAAACAGATATCTGTGAAAGATCCTCACAAGGTCTGCCTCTGGTGTATGGGTTCGCGCACGACTCCAAGTCCTGAGAAAACTGCGCTCTTATGAACCCAAAGCCGATCTTGGCCCACAAAAATTATGTTGCCGAATACCGAAAGGAGGTTTCAGGAGTCCTGCTTGCAGTCGAGGGCGCGTACCTGTTTCTGCTCTCAAGGACGTTCCTGCAACAGGTATTATTTATCAAGGGCCAAGTCTTCCGGTAAGTCGAAGCCGGAGCACAAAAAGACCAAGCAGGATTCTTCACTCTCTTGCCACTCCCAACTTCAGAAGTTGCAAGGACGTCAGGGTGCCTCGTGGTCCCGCTCTCAGTCACCTACCGAAGGGCAGATCCTGCAACTGATGCTGATGCATCCAGATTTTCCAGGTCAGTCACTGACGTCTCAGCAGATTGTGGCCTTCAGAGAGGCAATGTTGTGAATGTTGTCCATTGCTGAGGCAGATCTTGGGGCCGTTTTCTGAGCCATTCCGGGGACCTCTGTGTCGGGTAAATCGAAGAAGCACTGTTATGCAGTTCCTACTAAAAAAGGTAGGACTGTGTATTAGGACGACAGAACTACAGAATGTAGGGACTGAGTCCATCTACACCATCAGAGACTGTCAGCCCAGTTCCTAGCTAGCTCACAGTGCCTCGCCTGAACTCCTAAGCTTCCTGGGGTGGCAGGTGATTTTGGCACCTCGAGCATGACATTCTGATCCCCAAGGGAATCATGGAAACAGATCTTACCCCTTTCATTGTTTACTTATACATGCCCATGGTGAACACAAGAAAGATACGAATAAAGTTTTCAATACATTTATTGAAGCAATCATAGTCTTGCATAGAAAGAATAAGTTTGCGATTATTAGGCAGATAAAACAAAGTAATGTAACCAGCCTTATGAACATGGTGAAAAGAATAAATAATCCAACCATGGTAGTCTAATTTCTATTCCTACCTGTCACTACCCCTACTCTGAGAGCATAGTGGTAGTACCCTGTTTTCGATCTTTTAGGTTAGCCTGAGCCCCCATACCTGTATAACTGGACCAGGGAATCAGCCTGGAGTAGGATTGGCAATCCTTCTCTGCAAGATGGAAGCTCAGCGTCCGCAGAGCTGCATGTCAAACACAGCATTTGTTCCAGGACAGTCATGACCGGAGTGCACCTCTGACCCCCTAAAAGGACAGTTCACTGTTTATATAATAAAACCACTGTGTTAGAGGTACAGCTCGGATGCAATGATGTGTCTAGACCTTAGAAGCTGTTTCCAAACGGGCAATGCAAGCATTAGGATATCTTGTTCTGTGTTCCTAGCTGTGAACAAAGTGTACAGATTATGTAGCGAGAAAGGCTTTCTAAAAACAAGCAGCACTTTCAGCGTCTTCTCAGAATTAAATCATTTAAGCCTAAACTAATAAAATAACATCGCTAAAGCGATGTCATTCTAAAATGAGTAAAATGTAAAACTAAAATAGAGAACCGAAGTGGGCCCAAGAGGGCCTCACAACAGAACAAGAAAAAGAGGTTGAAGCATTCTTCGGCTTCTCTGTCCAAACACCATACTTTTAGTCCCCGCTCCCGCACTTCACCTGCAGAGCCGGTGTCAGGGCCCACTCCGTGTTACCCTGAGTACCCCAGAGCAATACCCATCCTATTAAAAGAGCTCTACAATGCCATGCATGCCATCTTTGGGCCACCAACTCCCTCTGGCGTGCCTTCAGGCCCTACAGAGCTGCAACGTGCCCCGGATGGATTACTGTCTGCGGATCAGCCCCCAATGCCAGCTGGGCACTCAGGATCCACCCCTGGATCCGGGCTGCCACAGGTGCCTTGTTCCACCCCAGTTCCCTCCTTCCTAGCACCACTCGACGACGAGCTGGCGCCACTCTGGCACTGAATGATGTCTTCAATGCTGTCCAGGTCCTACCAATCCCTGGACTTCCCACCACTTAATAGTCCCTTCCTCCCTGAAGGGAAAATGAGAAGGAAAGGTTTGGTCCTATGGAGAAGAACCCTGATCCAGCTGAAAATTGGTACGAGCAGCTGGATGAAGCCAGTGGTTTGGACACTTCCCCAGATTCTGGCATGCTTTCCCCTTCAGGCTCTGTCTTAGAGGAAGGTGCCACCTTCACCACCGTGATGAGCAGGGCAGTGGAGGTCCTTGACCTGCAGCTGCCAGCAGTCGAGGTCAAGACCAATGTCTTGCCTGAGTTGCTTCACCCAAGGTTCGTCTGACCCCTTGCTCCCCTTCAATGAAGCCTTCTACGACATTTTCCTGGGGGTCTGGGCTAAACCTTGCACTGTCGCTCCTGTGCACCGCATGATGGCCTGATGCCATTGTCATGTCCCTGGAGACCTATCCTTCCTCTACCAGCACACCTCCCCTGAGAGTCTGGTTGTGAAGGCCTGAACCTCAAATGACATCCCATATATGTTCCCTTCCACCCCACCAGAAAGGGAATCCAAAGAATGGACACCTTTGGGAAGCATATTTGTTCTTCGACGAGCCTAGTCGTGTGGTCGATTTACACTGCATGCCTCTTGGGCTGTTATTCCCCTCATTGTGTGACTCGGTTGCACAGCTGCTTCCCGAGGAGGCTGCGCCATCCTCATCTAAGTTCTCATGGCTGACTGGGATGCAGCAAAGTTCCCCATCAGGTGCGGGCTGGACATGACAGACTACCTTAGAAAAGCCAGAGCTACAGGGACACTGCATCGGCATGCCGGGTTGTGGTCCACTGGGTTTTATGGGATGTCCAGGCGTTTCTGATTGACATGCCCTTTGATGGCTCCTGCCTATTTGGCGATAAAGCTGACACGGCGCTCAAGCATTTTCCAGAGAGCCGCGTCACCTCCAGATCCCTCAGGTTGTCTTTATCTGCCCGGTCTCAGCAGCAGTCCTTTTGCCCCTACTGCAGACATGATTGGGAAACTTATGATGCCTCCGATATCACCCAAATCCGCCAGTACAACAACCCGCCGGTCCTTTCATGGACTGGGCCGCAGATCCCCTAAAGGATACAGGAGCGTGCTGTCCAGTTCCTCGCCCCTCTGTCAGACGTAGCTTTTAAGCCTCTTTAGTGCACAATCCCATTGGTGGCAGAATCTGGCATGACCTGCCCCAATGGTCCGCAAATACTTCCAAGTGGGTGCTCCAGATTGTGCAGAAGGGGTACACCCTCTCATCCGTGGAAACCCCTCCACCATTGCCACCATCCCAAGAACGGCTGATGGAGGATCACCTCTCCTTGCTCCATTAAGAAGTGCAGGCTCTTTTGGCCAAAGGACGTATGAAGAGGGTGCCTGCACCAGAAATAGGTTGTGGTTGCTACTCCCTCTACTTCTGGTGCTGAAAAAGGATGGAGAACTTCATCCTATATTCGACCTGTGCCCTTTCAACACCTTTCTTTGGAAAAAAAAATTCTAAATGCTCACCCTGGTTCAGGTCTTGTCTGCTCTGGACCCTAGAGATTGGATGGTAGTGTTGGATCTGCAGGACGCTTATTTTCACATCTCCGTCCTGCGAGCCCACAGGCATTACCTCTGGTTTACAGCGGGCCACAAGCATTTTCAGCTTGCGTTGCTCCCTCTCAGCCTCAGCAGCACCCCTAAGGTGTTCGCGGAAGTGATGGCAGTGGCTTCAGCTCATCTTCAGAGGCTGGGGGTTGCAGTCTTCTTCCACATCGATAACTAGGTGCTGAAGGCAGGCTCGCCCCAGGCAGCATTCACCCCACTGCATACAAGGAAGAACCTTTTGCACCCGCTAGGGCTCACTATCAACCTGCTGAAGTCACACTTGACTTCTTCTCAGATGATCCTTTTCATCTGAGCTATTCTGGCCACGGTGTAGCTCCTTGCATACTCTCCATAGCATAGAGTCTGGGATATTCAGGCTCTGATCCCGATGTTTCAGCCTCAATCCTTTCTGTAAGACTGAGTTTGAGGCTACTCAATCTGATGACCTCATGCATCCTGTGATAAAGCGGGCCAGTTGGCATATGCAGGCTCTGCAGTGGGATCTGAAGTCCCAGTGTGCACAGTATATGGGGAACCTCTCCGACCTGATCCAGGTTTCGAAGGAGACTGCAAAAGGTCTGCAGTGGTAGCTGACAACCACGATTGGGTCAGTAGCAGATCCCTCTCTCTTCCCCACCCAGAGCTGACAATGGTGACCAATGCATCATTTCTGGGCTGTGGTGGCTATCTGGGAGAGATGGGGTCAGAGGTCTCTGATCTCCAGCAGAATCTCAGCTTCATATCAGTCTTTTGGACGTGAGAGCAATCAGCTTGCTTTGAAAGCCTTCCTTCCATCCATCAAAGGGAGGCTGGTTCAGGTGTTCATGGACAACTCCTCCGCCATGTGGTACTGCAACAAACAGGGTGGGGTTGAGTCATGGACCCTTTGCCAAGAGACTATGTGCCTGTGTGCTTCACAGTCAATCAATCAAGTAGTACTTGTATAGCGCGGCTTATCACCCTAAAGGGTATCTAAGCGCTGTGCTGCGGGTATCAGTTGAAGAACCAGGTCTGGAGTCCCTTCCTGAGGAGGATCAGCGAGGGTGCTGTGCGGAGGTGAAGGGGGAGGGCGTTCCTGGCTTTGGCAGCGAGGTGGGAGAAGGATTGTCCTACGGAGCAGCAGTGGCAGATACGTGGTATCTGCGCAAGGGCGAAATGTGCGGAGCGGAGATTCCTGGCCGGTCGGTGGAAGTGCAGGCGGTGGTTCATGTAAGCGGGTCCTTGTTCGTGGAGGGCTTTAGTGTCAGGACATTTTCCTGGTGGTACAGCACCTGGCAGGCTCCTTGAATGCAAAGGTGAACTAACTCAGCCGTCGATAGACTAACTCAGCCGTCGATGCCTTGTGGATCACGAATGGCAACTATACCCGGAGGTGGCACAAGGTGTCTTCCAAGAATGGGGAGAACCATGGCTCGATCTGTTCACCATTGCTGAGAACATACAATGTCAGCACTTCTGCGCGTGGAATTTTCAAAATGACTCTCGCTCGAAAACCATTTAGAGTGGAACTCGGGACTCCAGTACACCTTTCCACCAATACAACTCCTGCCCTGAGTTCTCAAGAAGATCAGAACCGACCTGGCCCAAGTTATCCTAGTGGCTCTGGATTGGGCACAGAGAGTATGGTATACTGAAATCCTAAGCATGAGCATCGGTACTACGAGGGCCTCCTGTCACAGCAGCAGGGCAGGGTCCTGCACTTGAATCTGCACTCCCTCCACCTTCTTGCATGGAGATCAAGCGACGGAAGTTGACGATTTTTGATCTTCCTCCCAGTGTCTGTGATGTCATCCTAGGAGCCAGACATCCTCCTCCAAAATGTATATATGCCTGCCGTTGGGATAAGTTTGTGGCCTTGTGCTCCTCACGTTATGTGGACTCCCTTTGTGCACCACTATCAATGGTGCCGCTGGTTGCTTTATCTTTAGCCTGGGTACTGCTAAAGGTTACTTGTCAGCCATTTCCGCTTTCGTGCTGCTGCCAGACTAACCTTCCCTGTTCAAGTCACTTGTTGTGACTCATTTCCTGAATGGTTTACAGCACTTGTTCCCTCCTACCCCCTTTGTAAAGCCCCAAAGGGACCTCAATCTGATCCGCACTTTTCTAATGTATTTTCTTTTTGAGCCACTACACAGCTGTCCTCTGCACCTCTTAACTCTCAAAACGGTCTTCTTAGTGGCCATTACACTGGCCAGGAGGGTCAGCGAGTTTCAACCTCTGTTGGTCCAACCCCGATGCACCAGCTTTTTCCCTGACAAACTGGTCCTTCGGACACTTGTCTCCTTCCTGGTGAAGGTTGTCACTCTGCCTACCTTTTACACCCCGCCTCATCCCACGAAGGAAGAGGAGAGACTCCATCACTTCGACCCGAAAAGAGCGCTTTCGTTTTACTTTCATCGCACTAAAGACCATTGAGTGGACGATCAGCTCTTCATCAGGTTCCCTGTAGCGAAAAAGGGCAAGGCTGTTCAGAAGCGGACCATCTCTCGATGGATTGTACTGTGTATTAAGTAACCCCGGGCGGAGACCTCCGCTCCGCCCGTGGAGTGTGCGGAGATTTGCCCGCGGAGAAGGCAAATCTCTGCACACTCCGCGGGCGGAGCGGAGTTGGCCAGCCCCCAGGGCCGGACTGGCCATAGCGGGCACCGGGCATTTCCCCGGTGGGCTGCAAGGGTGGGGGCCGATTTTGGGCCCCTGGGGGCCGGTTTTGTTACAGGGCCGTTTTTGCAGCATAGCTGCAAAATCGGCCCCTGTATCAAAATCGGCCGAAACCGGCCCTGGCAAACAGCTCGGCCGCACCCCCAACCCCCCGGGGGGGCCGGCCGAGCTCTTTGCCAGGGCCGGTTTTGGTTCCCAGTCCGGCCCTGCCAGCCCCCGCCTCCACCCCCACTATTACAAGTAAGTAAACATTAAGTAAAAATACATTTAAAACCACTTACCTATGTACTGCGGCATTCCCGGGCTGTAGTCCTCATCTTCCTCGCCGTATGGGTAATTCTGGTGAAAACTGAGCATGCGCCAGCACATGCGCATTTCTCGCAAGAAATGCGCAGGCGCGCGCGCATGCGCAGTTTTCACCAGGATTACCCATACGGCGAGGAAGATGAGGACTGCAGCCCGGGGATGCCGCAGTACGTAGGTAAGTGGTTTTAAATTTATTTTTACTTAATGTTTACTTACTTGTAATAGTGGGGAGTTGAGGCGGGGAGCGTAGCGGAGCTCCACGGAGTTTGTTTGAGACTCCGTGGACCTCCGCGTAGCCCCACTAAAAAGCAACTTGCGGGCCCATTCCACCAGGGCCAAGGCCGCTACTACAGCGTTGGCATGCAGGGTACGTGTCCTGGTAATCTGCCAAGCTGCTATGTGGATGTCATGCCACACGTTCACAAAGCCCTACTGCTTGGACAGTCGGGTCCATCGAAATGGGCATTTTGCCCTTTTGGTCCTCCAGGACTTTTTGGTTTGAGTCAGTTCCCAGACCCACCTCCTGGGAGGTATTCCTTGGGGTATATATTCTAAGGTGAGGAATCCACTGTTAAAATATTCTATCAGCAGAACAAGTTACTTACCTTATGAATTGCTTTTTCTGGTAGACTTTATCTAACCGCAGATTCCTCACCAACACCTCCCCCCCCCCCCCGCCCATCCTCCCTGCTCTGTGAACTAGTCCCTTCAAAAATATCCTGTTTGGCTCTGCACACTGGTCAAAATAGAAGCATTGTTTTTTATGTGGCTCTGCTTTTTTGGCTTGGGAATAATAACGAAAGATACTGATGTCAGTGTGCCGAGGAGAAGCCTATATGGGCATCGCAACATCACTTCCGATGTGGGTGGAACGGACATGGAGCCACCTATCGACGCACAGAGGTACTGCTCAAGATTTTCTGGATCCAGTCTGCCGCCTGGGAAAATGCTATGGTGAGGATTCTGCAGTTAGACTGAGTCTCTATCAGAAAAAACATCAGCAGAGGTAAGTTACTTGTTTTTCTCCCCTTCCCTTAATTCCAAATGGTCCCAACATCATTGGCATAACCTACAACCATCAGGCAAAAGTCTGCATACCAACACACTCATCTGTACCAAGAGCTCATCTAAAGGAATAAAGTTAAGCCATTCAATAATCAGGTAATGTAACACAACTTGTTGGGAGCCCCATCTAATTCATAGATGCGTAAACTCCTTAGACCCCAGCAAGGCAGTGTGACCTTGGCCCTGCTACCTGGGTCTTCACCAGGCAATGCTTGGTCTGGCTTTGCAGCTGGCGAAGACTTCCACAGGCAGCCTGTGCACCCCAAATGGACACTCTCAAAAGATCTCTGTAGACCACCTTTTACAATGCCTACATTCTGTGCATTTCTTTGGGAGCTGTGTTGTTCCCTAATCGCAACATGCTTGAGGCTAACAAGACACCTTATTTTAACCGACACTACCCCTTGGGGAATGCCTGGATCCTAAACAGCACCTGTCAGTTTGGTATTAGATCCTCTTCTGTAATGTGAACGTGTATTGCTGTTAGTGGCAGCTTGCCCTTATGAGTGTCTGGAGTTGTTTTCTATCCTTTTTTTCATTATATCAATAGTGAATGATATTCTTTTATTCACTATTGGTGTAATTAAAAAATGCTGATTCTTGCTGCGAGTGAGGCTCGAACAATAGTGTCAGACACTGAACCTGTCAAATGGCTGCATAGAGGCACCTGTGCCAGCTGTGAGACAGATTGTCCAAGGCTAGCTAAGTCCCAGCCCTGACCTTATGGGTCTGACTCGTCTGGTGCCAACCCATTGGCGATGTACTGCAGCATCACCCATGCAGGCACCGGGATTGCTTCAGGCATAAGCTCTGCAGTGCCTGGAATTATATATGCAGAGAAGATCGGGGAAGGAGGAGCGGCCCGGACTTAAGATGGCGGCGGCCCGCATAATCTGAGTGCGGATACGAATTGCGCACTAACGGGGCCAAATCAGGTGACGGAGGAGGGCAGCAGCATATGCTAATGGGACCCCGAGGCTGCGGCGGCAATATGTGAGGAGCGGAGGCCGGAGGGTAACCTGAGGACGAGACGAGGCGCCCAGCTCCAAGACCGATGGCAGCTTCCGTCATCCGCCTAGAGGGGTGCACCGGTAGGAGACGGCTGAGGTTGGCGATAGGCGATCCCCATTGACGCTGAGCCCCCCCTTGATATTGAGAGTGTGTGCCCCTCGAGATACCCTGATTATGGGAGAGGCAGCGTGGGCCAACTAGATCCTAGCTGCCTGACCTTAAGATGGCGGCCGTCGCGACCAGGCAGTGCATGGGAAATAAGCATGGATGAGGGGAGCACAACGGGAGACAAGAGACTCGTCGCCCTGCTAGAGATGCACAGGAGGGAATGAAGCAAGGGCCCTGACACACAGAAAGACACCGCCCAGAGTAGTGGCTGCGCATAAGCCCTCACTGCGCCTGAAGACCTGTGCAGGACCCGGGACTTAAACATGGCGCCCGCCGCCTACAATGCCTATACGCGGTTTTGGCGCGCTGGGCCTGCCGGGGCCTCACTGCGGGTGCTTGAGCCAGGTGGGAGACCTGACTTCGTGGCACAGTTCCCCCTGCCCTTGAGCGCCCTCCTCTATCCACAAGATGGAGCTCAGCATGACCTCAAGATCAGTCCAGGGATCCAGCATGCTGCTTCACCCACCACCATCCGGCCTTCTACCCCTATGGACATCTCCAACTCGGGGATCCCTCCAGACCCAAGACCACCACCCTTGAGTGCAACACCACCTGAACACCTGGCTGAAGGATGGCAAGAATTTCTTGCTCTGTAAATATGTAATATATAATTGTCCAAGCCTAATCGCTGTTAAAATGTAATCCTGAGTGAATTTGCAATTTGTATATATATAACTCTAACCACTAGTATATGTAGTAGACCTTTGTACTTACTACCATTCCTATGTGATTTTAGAGTTTATCTGTTTGTATCTCTTCCTTGATGGACTTCACAAATTGTACATTTGCAATTTTTTTCTGTTTGTATCTCTTATGTAACTCATGTAATCCAAAGTCCTTATGTAACGCAACTGGTTCTTTTGTAAAGCGCTCTGACACCTTCGGGTAATGTTCGCGCTATATAAAATCGCATTAAATAAAAAAATAAAATAAAATATCAAACATCCTGCCACCTCACCCTCTCTCATCTTTTGCAACTTACTGACCTAACCCCAACATGTGACGAATTAGGAGAGGGTGAGGTGAAAAAACAATACGAGGAAGCCTGCGGAGTGAATGAAGTATTCACAGCGCAGGCTTCAGCTTTCAGTTTCCCGCTTCAGTGCCTGAGGTGGAGGGAGTAGTGTGTCTGCCTGAGGAGCACCAGCTCAGGCAAGTGAAAAAATCTGTCAGATGTGTGTGTGTGTTTGGATGTGTAAGTGTGTGTTTGGGTGTGCGAGTGTGTGTTATTGTGAAAGTGAGTGACTGAATAACTGTGAGTGACAATGAGTGAGAATAAATGGTGCTATAGTCCCTCATAGATTGTCTGCTGTAACATTCTTTACCTTATCCGTTTTTGTTTGTTCAAGCCAGTTTGGTGATTTTTCTTTCTGGTGGCCTCACATCTTAAAACTACTGGAAGGTTCACTCGATCTGTTTTGTTGCATCTCAAACTAGGTGCAAGAGGTGTGGCCAGCACCACATGATTAGAGGAAATGGTCAACATATAGCAAAAGTGCGGGTACTCCTCAGTGATGGTTTATGGTTGACAGGAGAAGGCACAGCAAGATGATGTAGTGGGAAATTGTGCATTTGTTCTGCTAAAATGATTTTTCAGAGCGTTAGTGGCAATTGGTGCATTTTTACAAATATTTTGTCAGTTGCATTACCGGCAAGCAGTACATTTATGTCAAGCGTTTGTGGAATTGCACCACTGCACTTGCATTTTACAAAGGTAGAACTACAAATACCCTGCTTCCTTTGTTTTGGGAAGGCAGCCTGCCACCTCCCTGATCGAGGTACACCAATGCACCACCCACAGTGGGGGGCTGACTGCTGTCCCCTCATCAGAGCCGCTGATTGAATGCAGGAACGTAGTTCCTTTGACCTATAACCCTGTGAGAAGTGTCTCTGGTCACCATGATGAACAGTGTCTCATAAATGGGATCTTTCACTTCCCTTGAAAGTGAGTTTTTCAGTATTTCACCTTGGTCCTGTTTATAACCATAATTTATGATCAGGAAGAAATCTGTTCTGAAGCAAACGATGGTCTAACGTGGTTTGGCTGCCGGGACAGTCCTTTTCCCACATTTGTCAGCTAATAACTTACTCTTGCTCAGGATGTCTGCAGTATCCCTGCTCTAATATACATCATGTCACCATCTGTGGTCTCCTTTGTGCTGTATTTGGTTCAGTCTAAATACAGGAGAAACACGCTCAGGAATTCTGCACTGTCTCTCTCTAATGAGGGCCCATGCCACCCCCCCCCCCCCTCCCTCCTGTCAGAAATGCCCAGTTAGATGCGCTTTCCACTGGTTGGCTGAAATTGTAATTTTTAAAGTTAGCGCATGTTTTCATTGTCCCTGCCTTCTTGAATAAGAATTAGACCTCCAAAGCCGGCTCCTTGATTTTGCTTTGGATTCAGAAGTGGCTCTGCAGCCCAGTTCAAAGAAGGTTTTGATTGGGAACTTGCGTTGCTGCCCCCCCCCAGCTGAGGACTGGGCCTAGGACAATGAGGAAGGTCTTGTTACATCGAGAACTGTTTCTACTGCAATCTGCCCTAAGCGTTTACTCACTGCGATTTTGTTTTCCCCAGGCATGATTTGCCTGCTTCACTTTGGTTTCTGCTGGTGCGTTTTCGATGTTTCTGCCTTGGGGATTGCTTCTCACAAGTGGTTTTCTGGAGGCTTCAGCAGGGCCTTACATTGTTGGATTCAGAGCTCATGGGAGACACCATGGAGGGCATTGGTCCTGCGACTTTTCCTGCTGCTGTCCAAATGGTTTGTTCTTCGCGGGCTGTGAGATATGACCTGACAGAGGTGTTTTATGGATACCAAGGCTTGAGCCTCATTACGCCATACTGACTTTGAACTTTTAAGACGCAATTTGGTTTCTTGTTGGCCTGTGACACATTGTCATATGTGAACTGGTTCACAGGTTCATCACTGTGATGGGCTGCATGTAGCGGTAAAAAGGGTTTGCAGAAATGTCAGCAAGTTTTTTGATCAGCGGGTTTTCCTTTTGCTCAAGTCCTGTGTAGAATTTCTGGTTGAGTGTGTGGAGATGGTCATCCAACATCACAGCGCCTACATCTCTATGTAGGTCTGCTGTTCTTGTGAATCAAGGAGCACATGCTACCATCCTAAGGGTATTGTTCTGTAGTGTATGCCCATTTGACTGCACCTTCTTGGTGAGCTTGGACTGCTACTTGCCACAATGCATTACCTCAACTAGCGGGGGAAACTGATTCAAAGCCCTTTCAAGGAAAGTTCAGACGATTTGGCCTTGCTTGCTAGTGTGGAATGTGAACCTTTGAGCTGTCCCTCACCCATTTCTACAAAACTCAGTCAGATAAATTGAGACAACATGTTTTGGAAGAGCAAGAGTGGGTACTAAATGGAGAACTTGCACAACTTTTCAAAGCCTTTGGAACTACATTCACAGGTTTTCCACAGAAACAAATGCAAAATGCCTAGACTTCACATCCAGGTACATAGACCCTAGATCCAACAGGAAACTCAGTCAAAGTGAGACTATAGTGACTCTCACTGCGTTTGAACGAGCAAAACAGTGGTGGCATCCAACTATCTATTCTGTTGAACAGGAACTTCCAATCAGACTCGATCATTTCTCAAGTATGGCAGACAAGATTCTCTATCCAAACCTGCCATCTCTGAGATTAACTGCTTGTCTACAACATAGTCATCTCTGAACCTGTCAGACAAATGCAAGAGTATCTTGAGAGTCTAAACATCATCCTTCAGGGTCTTCGTATGCATTTAAGTAGAAGAGATTCTGAATCTGGTGAAGCAGTGAACCCAAGAACTTTTCATGCAATGTCAATACTCCCTTGGCTTCTTTATTTCGATAAATCACGTATTCAATTTAACTGTAATAACGTACATTTGGCTACCTTTCTTACATTCAGAAAATGCTCTCCTCACTCCCCTTTTATCACCATTGCAGTAATCGTATATTTCTGTGAGAACCTTAAAAAGTTTAACCTTGTAGTTAGAAAACCTTTTTCCTCTCTGAATGACAGTGCCCTGACTAAAATAAAGGGGAGGTTTTTGAACCAAAGCACAAGGCAGGTCTCTCGCTGGCTAAAATCCTTTTTGGAGGGCCGGTCGCAACAGGTAGGGCTCCCCCCTCCTCGTCCTCACCTCAGCGGGTGTCTACGGGGCTCCCACAGGGGTCCTCCTTAAGCCCCCTTCTTTTTAACATTTATGTCACTCCCTTGGTCCAATTGGCGGAGGACCTGGGGGCCAAAATCATTGCCTATGTGGACGACACCCAGCTCTTGTTTACCTGGGGCAAAAATGAGTGCTCCACCTCCTCTGCTAAGAACTGTCTGACCAAAGTTTTTCAGTGGCTGGCCTCTGCACAACTTAAATGTAATGAGGAGAAATCTGAAATTCTCCTGTATGGAAAGTTCCCTCCTATGTTTCGAGAAACACTCTGGCCGTCTGATTTCGCCATGCCAGCCTCAACGGGGCAACCTGCTAATAACCTTGGGGTTTGGTTTGAGGAGAATCTTACGTTCACCACCCAGATCAAGAAGCTAACTGGGAATTGCTTTGGGCTACTCAAAACCCTTCGGAAATTCCTTCCACTTCTTCCTAGGGCCGCTAACGAAACAGTCACTCGAGCCCTGATCTTATCCCGCTTGGATTATGCCAATGCCTTGTATGTTGGCATCCCTGGATATCTGCTCAACAAGCTGCAGGTTGTCCAGAATGCGGCAGCCAGGCTCCTTCTTAACGTCCCCATCAGATGCAGTGTGAGACAGCATCTGCGAGCCCTACACTGGCTGCCCGTTGCCGAACGGGTTAAATTCAAGTCTTTAGTTATCGCTCACCGTGCTCTGCACTCCTTAGGCCCTAGCTATTTACAAAAGCGCTTCTCTTTTTATATACCTACTAGACATCTGCGTTCCTTCACACAACTCTTGGCTCACGTTCCTCGCTTCTGGAGGCAAAGGCTGGGAGGAGCTCCCTTGCCCTGAATGCTGCCTTAGCCTGGAATTCGCTGCTGGTCACTCTGCGGAGCATTCAGGACCCAACTCTGTTCAAGAAAAACCTGAAAACATTTCTCTTTGCTTAGTTTGATCTCTGTACTCCTCAAAGGCTCGCGCCGGGACACTCCTCGGAGTATCCGTGCGCGCTATAAATAAAAATAACATAACATAACATAAAAGGGTAATCCATTCCAAGATGGCATCCACTTTAAGAATCAGTTGGCAAACACCAGGTAGCATCTCAGAATGGCTGCAAGAGAAAATACAGCAACCCTTTTTGTCTGTAGCATCCTTTTTCAGATGCTTTTGTTAGTGCTCACTCCCCAGTGCCACTGGGTCAGTCACAGACCTTCATGCATTCGATGGAGATAAAAGGACACCCCTAAACAGCCAAAAAAACAAGACACCAAAGTACTCCTATGGGCTAATCTACATCCAATGTCTGAAGCTTTCAAGGCAAATTAAGCCAGGGGCTGAAGGAGACTGAACCCAAACCCCTTAAAGTAATTATATTATACAGTAAGTATGTTATACAGAATGTTGCAAGTGACAGACACATATGACCTAAACAACGCTCTGCCAAAACATAGAACTACTACCGAGACCCTTAATGTGTGGGGGAACAAGACAAACACATCCTAGTATGTCTCCCCCCTTCGTGATGTCCCTGCCTCAGACTTCTTCCAATTCCTGTGGTAGCTAGGCAGCACTTTTCAGTGTTAGTTGAAAGTTGTTGTACCCACTACAACAGTACACTGGGTATTATTTTTTACACGTTATCCAATACTCTCTTACTTTTCTTGACTCATGTGGTAGCTGTGAATGAGAATTCAAGATCTACTCGAAGGTGGTGATGTGGAGGCTGGTTTGAAATATAACATAACACACGTCATAACACTTAACGGAAAATGTCAAATACGAGTTACCTTTTGAGAAGGCTTTGTTAATAATAATGGAAAAGGGAGTTTTTAATATACTGATAGTACAGTTAAATTGAAGAACAGTGAAAAACAAAAGTACATTGCATGCAATGGGCCAGAGGTAGATATCGTTTACATAATATGCTCTGACATAAAACATAATGGTGCCTAGTGCTCGTGTTTTTGTGGGCCAGTGATAGACTATGAGGCAGTTCTCGCGAGCACTTTTGTCTTTGAGGTTTACTACTCTGTTTACCAACATCCAGACAGTCGAGGGAAGAGTACAGTTCAGCTGCGAGTGTTGATGGCTCTTGTACAATAGTCTGGTAGGGATTCCAAAGCAGGTCATTTGGTTTTGCTGATGGTGTGGGGTTTTGAGGCAAAATGCAATTGTCAAAAAAGTAAATAGGAAAAATGTGTTTGATAACAGGGTCTTATCGTCTTTGTAATTAAATGTGTCCTTTGCCACCAATGTCCTTGAGACTCCGTTGGCTTGTGGTTTCCGAATAGGGCTACCAGATGGCCAAACTGGCTATGTTACTGGGTGAGGCTACGTTGTCTGGTGTCCACGGGATTAAAGGACCTTCCAGGCCGGGCTCGAGATACTGGACAACTCATGGGCCACATATTCGAGCTGGAAAGATAAAGCTGCGTAGATGTAAAAAAAAAAAAAAGGATAAAAGGGTTGGACTCGGTGCCGACCCCTTTTGCATTCCATAAGAAAATTGTCAAGTTTTCCAACTAAGTAACTGCTTATTCCTGTTTTCACTTACCTGCTGCAGCAGAGGCGTAACTACCTTTGGTGCAGCAGGTGCAGTGCACCGGGGCCCGGAGCCCTGGGGGCTCATTGAAGCCGTATTATTATTGTCACCCCATAGTTGTTGCATTTTCCGTTCCATTCTGTGCCTACCACATTTTGGTTTGGGCTATTAGGACTCGCTGTGCTGTCTCAAAGTCAAATATGAAAGGTTCTGTATTTTCTCCTGACATGGGGCCGTTTTTGCATTGGCCCTACACTGGATTCTATAAATGTAATGCGGGGAAGAGGGTCTGAATCGTGGCAAATTAGCCATCAAGCAGAACTTGCCTAAGGTGTTTGAGGCTTAGAGCAATTACTTTTATTTGTATAGAAATAGGAGCTGCAGAATCCCAGAATCTGAGTGAGAGGCGAAGTACTTGTAGGAAAAGATGGATATTCATGCGAGTCGTGTCTCCGATATTGCCTCCCTGGCTACCAGAGATAAGTTATTAACTTTGACTCCGCACTGCCCTGGGGCCTTCAAATAGAAGGGAACAGTGGCAAGTAACATCTCCTTCATTATTCAGAAGACATAAAATTCTTCAAATTGATGTCAGTCAGTGGATTTGTCTGTAGCAAGGACAGGATAAGTAATAATTTCGAGGGTGAGCACTGCAGATGCTAATGTCGGATTTGTATTCCAGTTCCCTGGCTCAAAATGCGTCAGAACTGGAGGTGGACGTTCAGGGAGTCCAGTTGAATTCACTTTCAAAAGCCAATATGTGGAGTTGGTGTTATATGCATGATAAGGCATATTCTTTGCCCAGACGTGAGTCCCCCTGCTCACTGTGCCACTGGAACCTAGCTAAACTGAGCTGATGAGCCCCAAGCAGGGGGAGCCCGATCCTGAGTTGCTTGTATTTCGGTTCAGGGAGGAAGGACCTGGCCTGGCAGTTCGGGCTGGACTGTTCCTATTGGAGCAGGGACAAGACTGATTTGCATATGGCTGGGTCCAAACTGAGGTGGCATGGTGCACAAAAGAATGATGGGTTGGAATACTACCCTGAGCGATTGATTGCCAGTGGTTAGACTCAAGGCAAGCATTCCTCCCATTGCCTTTTGTGTGTTTGTTTTATGGCATGCACAGGGTAAAAGAACCATACTTGCACTAAATCTGAGGTTCTGTGAAGTTTAGCTGATGCTGTGCTGCTGGATGTGAAACCACAGTCCCCAGGATCCTTAAGATTCGTAAGCCAAGACAGTATCAGTCAGGCCAGGGGAGAGGAGAAGGCGGATGAAGACAGGTGGTCAATGTAGTTATTTACTGTATGTATTTTACAAACTGACCTTTTCCCTTCACGGGTAAAAGGTCAATGGGATAGTTTGTGCACTTGTTGTCAAGTTTGTTACCAACTACTTACAAATAGATGCCCTGACAAGAGAAATAAAATAAAAAATCAGTCAGGTCAGGGTTACAGGAGGGCCTAACTGTCCCTGGATGTTCTGGTAAATCTTTTCATGCTCACTGCCCGGAATAAAGAATGAGTTATTTATATCTGCTTGTATTATATCTGCTTTTATTTGATTTTGTTGTATACGCGTTTTCTATAATGTGATACTAGCAGCTTGCAAAGGATACCAGACAGTAATATGAACTCGCTAAAGAAATACAGAAATGAGTACAAACTGAGTGTGCTTTGTATGTATGTATGCATACATCTGGTACTTAAATAGCACACTGTAACACAAGAAGGGAGTGAAGAGGTAATGCTCAAAAGAGCAGAAGAGGTGGATACGTCCTCCTCAAGTTATATTGTCAAAAAACAAAGGGATCCACCCTTATCGGAAAGTATAGAAGTGTTCCTCCAGACTACGTGTGTCTCCTACAATGGTGGAAAGCACACAGCTTTGTTTAAATACCCCTCACCCACCAAAAGGACCCTTGGTGGCATGCTTCATCATCGGGGTCTTCCCGCCCCGCTGCGGGACGGGGCGTGCTACGACCTACGACTACGTGGGAGCACTGGTTATGAAAAACAATACTATGTGTGGTGTAGGAGTGTGAGTGGAAGGGTCAGAAGTGAGTGAATTGTGAATGGTGAAAAATTAAAAAATACCTGGCTCAGTGGAAAAAATAAATGTTAATGTTCCTTTGAGCTGGTATTGTTAAAAGTGGGGAATGAGATGGAGATACTATGCTTTAATGAGCAGTGTCTCCTGTGTCGACATGTTTCGAAGCCCTCCCCTGGCTTCTCATCAGGACCTAGAAGAGATCCCTGTGTGTGGGTGATAGAATTTATGATGTAGAATGTTCAGTGAACAGTTACACGCTGAGGAATAAAGACGTGTAATACCAAGCTCTGTGTGTGGCGTGATCATTGCCTGTAACCGAGCTGGGGAGGACCTTACACTAATAAAGAACAGTTATCAGTGAATCTAAGTTGTTCAAGCAGCACCTTTCATAACCCAGCCTGGGCTGCTAAGGCCGACCACCCCTTCTGGCCCTCTGTGCAAACAAACATTGACAAAGGCAGTAGGTCTGGCTTTTGTTTTGAGTCTTGACTAAAAATTTAGAAGCCTAAAAGCCTTCAGCAGTAAAAATACAGAACAAAAACTGTTGCTTTCTGTACATAATGCATCCGTGAGATAAAGAATTTTAATGCATGATGATTTATTGAACTTTTGAGATGTAAAACAGTCCCTCAAGCATAGTAATGTAAGCACTCCATGAAAGGAATGATACACCAAACTGCCAACAGCATGAAGTAGGTGAGTGAGGGATACTCCTATGGGCAGGGACAAAGCCCACTCTGTATATTTTAAAGAATTGGTAACAATAAGTCTTATAGTTAGCTGTCATGTCAGACCTAAAAATGTAAACAAAACCCTTCCGCTTCACCTACTTTCTTGAGGGGTTGCAATAAAGAACTGCCGATCGGTGCCCTCCATCACTGATTGGGCTGTAAACCCCCTCAACTCTCATTTCACTTTTCCTGATACAAACTGGCCCTCTCGACTAACCATAAGGTAACCCACAGCAGTCTACAAAACTCTATAATAAATAAATTGGTAATAATATGTGTACTTATCCATTTGATTGTAGCGTTCTCTATGACCCGTACATCTGTAATCTCTATTTTAAGTACTCTGGAGCCATGCAGAGATTTTGGTACCTGACTTAGAGCATTTTAAATTTGATCCTTGCTTGCACTGACAACAAGTGCTCGTTTCTTAGGGTGAGCGTAATGTGGTTCATATTTGGTAATATATTCTTAGCAGCTATGCTAGCTTTTTCAGTTCTGCTCATTTAGTTGTAGACATGCTCTTAGCCGGTTAATGGGGTATTTGAAAGAAGATACAATTGCATTTACCTGGTTGTCCATTGATATCCTGAATTTTTTAGGGCGTCTCTGTGTACATTCTCCCTGGAAGACTAGATATCTAGCTTTTTCCTTTTTAGATCTTGCCTGAGACAGTGCAGGCACTGATGTTTGAAAGACATTTTGGTAACTAACATGGGGTTTACAGGCCACCTAATGCTTTCCATTGGTTAGCTTCATCGTCACACTCATTTCCTTGGTCAGCTCTGGTCGGATTCACTTGTTCTTTGTGTGTTTGTTCCTTCCCTGGAGTATGGCCCAAGTACTGCTTCCTTGCCCAGCGCAGTGTCCTTCCATTTCTTCTGCTTTTTCAGAGACATTTCTTTTTCTTTTTCACTTGCAGCAGTCCATAAGAATACATGTGTTTGCAGTCTGTCTCTGCCCCTTCCTGTTTCATGTCATTGCTTGCCCCGTCCCACCTCCCACTCTTGTGTCGTTGCTCCATCAACGTTGCTTGCCACATCCCCCTCCTGCATTATTGCTTGACCTGTTGCCACCTCCCTTCCTCCCCTCTCCCTGTTGTTGCTTACTCCATCTCCCCAGCCTCCCTCCCCTGTTGTTGCTTGCCCAGTTTTCTTCCCCTCTCTCGCTTTGTTGCCCCGTCGGCGTTGCCTGCCCCCGCCCCCTCAAGCATTCTTGGTTGGCCTGTTCCCCCCTCACCACTCCCCCGTCATTGCTTCCTTGTCCCCCGCCCGCCTCCCCCATATTTGCTTGCTCTGACCCACAACCCCTCCCCATTGTTTCTTGCCATGTATCCCCACACCGCCCTAGTTGTTACTTGCCCCTTCCACCAACCCTTTTTCACCAGTAAAAAAGTGCTATGATGTGGCAAGTGCTAGCTGCATCACAGCGCTGTTTCTCTGATATTTTAACCATGCTGCATAGTAGCCACGCTGTTATAGAACTTGACTAATATGCAGTAACATAGCCAATAGCTCTCGCATAGGCAAGACAAAGTGGATCCAGAGCCTGGAAGTTAAATGCCACTAGTAGACTGCAGCACCTATTGTGCCATCTACTACAGTGACAGTGCAAACATGGCATCTGATAGAGACTTCTAGCCGCAGCTTCCTTACCTTAGAATATTACCCAGGCATAGATTAGATCCAGATATTTTAGAGCAGTACCCCTGCGTGGCATCGTTTGGCTCCACATCGACATCGTCCACACTGGAAGTGAAGTGCACGGTGCCTATACAGGTGCCACCCCACTGTGCTGATGCAGTTCTTTTCCTTCTGCGCCAGTTACCTCTGATCCGTGACGAGCTATCACTCAGTCACTTTTTGACAGTTTTTTCTCAACTTTTGTCGACACTTTTTTGAGAATTTATTCTCCTGCTGTGACATGACAGGGATGTCCCCTAAGAAACCTACGTGTTTCAAGCCATGTGGTGCATGTCACAGGCAGATGTCTGTGACAGACCCACACTTGGTTTGTCTGTGCTGCTTGGTGAGAGACCACGACTCCAAGACCTGCAAGGACTGCAGGGCCATGCACCCAACGGTGCTGAGGGAACGTTCCCTCTATCTCCTCTCCACCCGAAGTCGGACAGCCCTGTGACGTTCATGATCCCGGTCTCGTGGAAGGTCCTGGGACCTATCGCAGAGCCACACCCAGTGGTCGTCATCTCAATCCAAATCGTTGGGTAAGTCCCAACACAAGAACAAGTCAAGAAGTCGAAGAGGTCTTCGACTTTGCTGTGTCCATCCAAATCCTTGAACGAGGCGCAGGAGCGTCAGAATTCCAGGCCTCGCTCCTCTGCGGAGCCTGGGCCAGGGTCTGCTACGTGCCTTCCTGACTTTCCCAGAGTGACCCCTGCCCAACTTAAAGAGTTCTATGGAATGAAAACAAATTTATAGAGCGCACTATACCCGAAGGTGTCAAAGCGCTTTGGGAGGCAGTTTATAGCAGTCTGAAGTTGTTCGGAAGATGACTAGGGTTTCTGAGAGGAGAAAAGCCACGTTTCAGATGTTTTAAAAAAATAACAAATGAGTCAAGTCTAGAGATGTGAATGGGTAAGATATTCCACAGTTTGGCAGTGGCCACCGAAATGGAGCGACCGCCCCATCTGTTCTTCCAAAATCTGGGAATTATTGCCTTCTCGTGGAAGGAGGATTTGAGGAGCCTGCTAGGAGTGCACCAGTGAAAGAGTGAGTTAAGTTCACTTGATCTGTTCTGATGCAGGGCTAAGAAAACCATACAGAAAGTCTTAAAAGTAATCCTCTTTTTACGGGACACCGCATTCTGGGTGATTTGAAGCTTATTGAGGCAATAATGTTGAGGTATAAAGAATTGCAGTAGTCCAATTGCGAGGTGACCAGTGCAGTGAATACTGATTGGTGCAGTTCAGGGGAATGTAAGGGAAAATCTTCCTCAGGGTCCTGATGATGAGGAAGCAGATGCTGGTGGTGAAGCTAACCTGAGTGTCACAACTCAAGGTGTTGTCAAAGATGACACCCAGATCTTTGGCTGACTTGACAGGAGTGGGAAGGTGTCCACAATCCTCCAGTCACTAGATGTTGGACCAGATGGAATCCTGAGTGGCAAACACCAGCACCTTGGATCTTTTTGCATTCAGTTTTAGTGCATTGTCTTTCATCCACCTGCTGATGCTGCGCCGATTGAACTTCTCTATGAGGCCATGCACCTCATATTTGGGCGACGCGACCCCTCTGGAGCGCGTTTGGGCCACATGGGTTCGGGAGGGGCCACCACTGGATTCCCGCTGGCAGGATCACTCTCTGCGGCAGTCGGGCCCATTGGATCTGGTGCCGGATCCGGAGTGGCGCCACCTGCAAGATCTCTACCTTCCTCAGCACCCACTCCAGTACCAATGCTCCCAGTGCCGCTGATGCCCTACGGCGGTGCAATCCCTATTATCCTTCCTGACTTTGACACGGAGCCGGATGGGCAGCATCCAACATCTGAGTTGGAGCCAGTGCCTTTTTCATTCGACAGGCGCTGGACAGGGAGACAAATAGGAGGGGTCTGAGGACCCTTATGGATACCAGCATCCCTTAGATGACAGAGAGGACAACTAGTATGAGAAACTGGCCGATGCGGGTGGGTTAGTCGCCTCACCGGACACTGGCTTGGTCTCTGTCCCTACCGTGGCTACGGAGGAGGGTGTCTCATTTGCTGTGTTGGTGCTTCAGCTGGAAATTGCTCCTTCTGAACCCTTACTCCCATTTAATGAAGCCTTTACTGATGTCATGCACAGGGGCTCCCTTGCACAGGAAATGGCCCACTGAATTGCTCCACTCCTGGGGACATCTGTTTCCTCACCCAGCACCCCACCCTGCAGAGCTTGGTGGTCCAAGCCTCCACTTTCCGAGTCAACCCTGCTACGGTCTATACAACTCCACCCCGCAGGAGTAGATAATCCAAGAGGCTAAATAGCTTTGGTAAGAGAATGTTCTCGTCCGTCAGCCTAGCACTGCAGACATGCCTCGTGGGCTAGCACACCCATTATTTCTGGGACTCGGTTGCGCAAGTGCTGCCCATGGTCTCAGAGGAGGCATCAGCCATACTGTGGCAGGCAATTGCAGACAGCAGGGACGCAGCAAAGTTCACCATCAGAGGTGGACTAAATACGACAGACTCGCTGGGCAGAACAATTTCATCATCGGTGGCTCTTAGGCACCACACCTGGCTGAGAACCACTGGCTTTTCGGCGGCTGTTCAAGCCTTGCTCATGGACATGCCCTTTAATGGCTATCGCCTTTTTGATGAGAAGGCAAACTTAACTCTGGAACACTTTAAGGATAGCAGAGCTACGGCCAGGTCCTTGGGCACCTTGTCACCCCCAGTCCACCTTCCGCCCCTTTTGTGGCTACAAAAGGGACTGACAGCCTAGTTCATTCCCACCTACCCACCAAGGGGGTTTGTTGAAGCGCGACTACTCACCGTTAAGGGTCTCAAGGCGCTAGGGGTGGGGGGGGGCAGGTTCCATTCCATCAAGGAGGGGGTCTGTCGAAGAGCCAGGTTTTGAGGTTTCTTGCGAAGATGGGGAGCGATGTTGTCTGTCTGAGGTGGAGCGGAAGGGCGTTCCATGCTTTGGCCGCGAGGAAGGAGAAGGAGTGGCCTCCCGATCTGGTCTTTCTGGTGCGGGGGACCACAGCGTAGGAGAGCTGGGCTGATCGTAGGGTCCTTTGGGGTGCGTGGAATTTGAGTCGGCTGTTCAGGTATGCTGGTCCGGTGCCGTGGAGGGCCTTGTGTGTGTGGGTGAGTATCTTGAAAGTGATTCTCGCCTCGACGGGGAGCCAGTGGAGTGTGCGCAGATGCTGGGAGATGTGGCAGTGTTTTGGCAGGTTGAGGACTAGTCTTGCGGCGGTGTTCTGGATGTTCTGTAGCTTGCGGGTGAGGTTTTTGTTTATTCCGGCGTAGAGTGCGTTGCCGTAGTCGAGTCTGCTGGTGACCAGGGCGTGAGTGACGGTCTTTCGGTGTTCGAGGGGATCCATTTGAAGGTCTTACGAAGGAGGCGGAGGGTGTGGAAGCAGGAAGACGAGACGGAGTTGATTTGGCGGTCCATTTTGAGCTCGGAGTCCAGGATGATTCCCAGGTTGCGTGCATGGTCCGTGGGGGTTGGCGGGTTTCCGAGGGCGGGGGGCTACCAGGTGTCACTCCAGGAGTCGGGGTTTGGGCCCATGATGAGTACTTCTGTTTTGTTGGTGGTTAGTTGAAGGCAGCTGTTTTTCATCCATTTGGCGACGGCTTCCATGCCTTCTCGAAAGTTGTGTCTGGCGGTGTTGGGCTCGTTGGATAGGGAGAGGATGAGTTGGGTGTCGTCTGCGTATGACACGGTGTTGAGTCTGTAGGTTCTGACGATGGGGGCGAGCGGAGCCATGTAGACATTGAAGAGCATCGGGCTAAGGGAGGAGCCCTGGGGGACTCCACAGGTGGTAGGTGTAGGGTCCGAGAGGAAAGGGGGGAGTCTGACCCGCTGCGTCCTGCCGGAGAGGAAGAAGCGGATCCAGTCGAGGGCCTTGTACTGGATTCCTGCGTCGTAGAGTCTGCGTATTAGGGTGCGGTGGGAGACTGTGTCGAATGCCGCTGAGAGGTCGAGGAGGATGAGGGCTACTGTCTCTCCTTTGTCCAATAGGGTGCGGATGTCGTCTGTTGCGGCGAGGAGGGCGGTTTCCGTGCTGTGGTTTTTCTGAAGCCGGACTGGGAGGAGTCAAGGATGTTGTGTTCTTCAATGAATGTGGCGAGTTGGCTCTTGATGGCTTTCTCGATGACTTTCGCTGGGAGCGGGAGCAGGGAGATGGGTCTGTAGTTATTGAGGTCGGTGGGGTCCGCCGAGGGTTTCTTTAGGAGGGGGTTGACCTCGGCGTGTTTCCAGTCGTCGGGGAACGAGGCGGTCGCCAGGGAGCGGTTGATGGTGTGGCGGAGCATGGGTGCGATGGTGTCGGCGGCTCTGTTGAAGATGTGGTGGGGGCAGGGGTCCGTGGGGGCCCCTGAGTGGATTGACTTCATTGTCCAGTGTGTCTTCGGTGTTGATGGCTGTCCAGTTGTCAATCGCTGGTTTCCGGGCGTCGGGGGCGGTTGGTGAGGGTTCAGTGTGTTGGTTGTCTTCGTCAAAGTTGTCGTAGATGTTCTTGATTTTGTGGTAGAAAAAGGTGCTCAGTTTGTCGCAGAGGTCTTGTGAGGGAGGGATGTCGGTAGACTCGCTGGTGGGTTGGGCGAACTCCTTGATGATGCTGAAGAGTTCCTTGCTGTTGTGCACGTGGGTGGAGATTCCAAGGCTAACAAGCTTTCCAGCCTTTTCGCGGCTGAGGACTTGGCTCCCACAGGCCACTAGCCAGACGTCGACCCAGTTCACCACCTATCTGGCAGTTGCAGCTTCAAAACCCCTTTAGTGTGCCATCATACCAACATGGGCACCTTGTGGGGGGGTCAGGGTAGGCCATAAGGCAGTGGAGGGCAGGATACGCCATCACCTGCACCACTGGCAGTTGATAACATCCAAAAAATGGGTTTTGCAGATAGTCCAAAGGGGCTACTCCATCCTCTTTCTGGACACTCCTCCACCCATGCCACCCACTTATTACCAGCTGACAGATGGCCATCTCTCCCTGCTTCGTCAGGAAGTGTTGGCTCTCTTGGCCAAGGGAGCCATTGATGGGGTGCTGGCATCTGAATTAGGTCATGGTTGCTATTCCTGCTGTTTTCTGGTGCCCAAGAAGGATGAAGGCCTTCTTTCTATTCTAGACATGCGCTTCCTCAACTTCTTCCTGAAGAAAGAGAAGTTCAAAATGATCACATTAGCTCAAGTCCTGTCTGTCCTGGACCCTGGAGACTGGATGGTAGTGTTGGACTTTAAGGATGCATACTTCCGCATTCCCATCCTGCCTGCTCACAGGTGTTACCTGCGGTTCATGTGGGCCAAGAGCACTTCCAGTTTGCTGTCAGCCTCACCAGTGCCCCGAGGGTGTTCACGAAAGTGATGGCAGTGTTTGCGGCACATCTGCGGAGGTCAGGGGTTCCAGTCATACCCTACCTAGACGAATGGCTGTTAAAAGGCGGCCTTGCCCCAGTCAGTCGTCTCCCCCCTCCAGACTACTGCGGACCTCCTGCAGTCATTGGGATTCACTATAAACATGCCGAAGACGCACCTGACTCCCTCTCAGATGCTCCCTTTCATTGGAGCTGTTCTGGACACAGTGCAGATTCGGGCCTATTCTCCCAAGCTGCAAGTACAGAATATTCAAGCTATGATACTGATGTTCAGCCTTTGTCCTGGATTTTGGTGAGACTAACCTGAGGCTGTTGGACCTCATGGCCGCCTATATCCTGCTTGTGACACGTCCGTTGGCATATGCGGGCTCTGCAGTGGGACCTGAAGTCCCAGTGGGCACAGCATCAAGGCAATCTCTCTGACATGCTCCAGATCTCAGAAGGAATGGCAAAAGTCCTGCACTGGTGGTTGACGAACCGCAATTGGGTCAGCGGCAGACCACTCTCCCTCCCACAGCTACAGTTGCCTGTAGTAACAGATGCGTCACACCTGGGCTGGGGTAGCCATCTGTGGAAAGTGGAGATCAGAGGACCCTTACCTCCGGCGGAGTCTGGGCTCCACATCAACCTGTTGGAGCTTTGGGCGATCTGATTGGCATTAAAGGCCTTTCTTCCCTTGATCAGGGGAAGTCAGGTGCAGGTGTTCTCGGACAACACCACCGCCATGTGGTATTGCAACCAACAGGGTGCAGTGGGGTTATGGACCCTTTGTCTAGAGGCCCTACGTCTCTGGACATGGCTGGAATGTCAGGGCACTTCCTTAATGGTTCCACACCAGGCGGGCTCTCTGAACGCCAGGGTGGACAAACTCAGTTGTCGTTGGCTAGTAGATCACAAATGGCATCTCCATCTGGAGATGGTGCAAGGTCTCTTTCAAGAATGGGGAGAACCTTGGTTAGATTTGTTTGTTATATTTGAATGCGCAATGTCAGCACTTCTGCGTGCTTGAGTTTCCAAGGCACCTCTTGCTCCTAGATGCTTTTCGTCTCGAGTGGAGTTCTGGCATGCTGTACCCCTTTCTGCCAATACCACTCCTGCCCAGAGTTCTCAAAAAAATCAGGAACAACCAGGTCCAAGACATTCTTGTGTCTCCAGATTGGGCACGGAGAGTCTCGTATTCTGAAGTATTGAGCATAGCATCGGCCCTCTGGTCAGGCTGCTGCTTTCGGGAGGATATTCTGTCGCAGCCACATAGGAGGGTTCTGTACCCGAACCTGCACACCCTCCACCTTTTTGCGTGGAGATTAAGCAGTGACAGTTGACAGCTTTTGACCTTACTTCCGAAGTCTGTTAGGTTATTCTGGCAGCCAAGCATCCCTTCACCAAGATGGTATACGCCTGCTGCTCTGACACATTTTTGGCATGGTGTTAATCAAAGACCATCGACCCTCTCTCTGCATCCCTTTCTCAGATTTTACTATTTGTTCTGTCTTTGGCCCAGCAGGGATCTGCTCTGGTCACAGTTATGGGCTATTTAACAACCATTTCAGCATTTTTGTGGTTGCCAGACTAATCTTCTTTGTTCAAGTCACCTATTGTGACTAGGTTCCTTAAAGTTCCCCAAAATATGTTTCCTCCCAGGCCGTTCATCATGCCCCAGTGGGACTTAAACTTAGTTCTGACTTTTGTGATGTGCGTGCCTTTTGAGCCGCTACACAACTTCCCACTATGATTCTTAACCATAAAGACAGACTTCCTAGTGGCCATAACATCGGCCAGGAGGGTCAGCGAGCTGCAGGCACTGTGTGTACACCCTCCTTATACCACCTCTTGCCCAGACAAGCTGCTTTTGAACCTGTGCCTCCTTCCTTCAGAAGGTAGTGGCACTCTTTCATGTAGGCTAAAATATCACATTGCCCACCTTCTTTCCTCTGCCTCACCCTTCTAAAGAAGAGGACAGACTCCACCGCCTGGGCCCAAAAAAAGCATTGTCTTTCTACCTTGATCGTACCAATAAGTTCCTAGTGGACAATTAACTCTTCGTAGGATATGTTAGAGCTAAGAAGGGGAAGGCCGTGCAGAAACAGACCATCTCACGATAGACAGTGCTCTGCATTAAGATCTGCTACGCACTGGCCAAAAAGCAACACCCTGAGGGCTGGTGTGCTCATTCCACCAGAGCCAAAGCTGCAGCCACTGAGTTAGCTTGCGGAGTCCCTGTCCTGTACATCTGTCTGGCAGCTATGTGGGCATCTCTACAAACATTTAACAAACATTACTGTCTGGATAGTCAAGGCCGTCTTGATGGGCACTTTTTCCCTTCGGTCCTGCAGCACTTTTTGGTCTAAACCAGTTTTGCAGACCCACCTATTGACCCAGGTATTACTTGGGTATCTATTCTAAGGTAAGGAATCTGAGATTAGAAGTCACTATCATATGAACAAGTTATTTACCTTTGGTAACAGGTTTTCTGTTAGAGACTATCTAGCCATAGATTCCTTACCGACCCTCCCAACCTCCCCACTCTACGAACTGATTACAGTGTGAGAGTCACCCATCTAAGGGCCTTGGAAATTCCTATCAGTTGTCAATGATCCTCTGGTTCCATCACTTCTGGCGCGGATGACTCGACGTGGAGCCAAACAACGCCACGTACCGGCACGCAGGGGTACAGCTAAAAAATTTCCAGATCCAGTCTGGCACGTGGGGAATATTTTAAGGTAAGGAATCTGAGGCTAAATAGAGCCTCTATCAGATATGGCGTTACCAAAGGCGAGCAACTTGTTCTTCAGGCCCACCACTGTAGCCTGACTGTAACAATGGAAAACATGCTCTGTGACCTGTTCAAATAAACCCCTTTGACAGATCAAAATCTCCCTTTTAAATATGAATAAGTCACCCCTATTTAGGCTTTGTAGCCCACAAGGCAGGGTGCATAGTATTTAAAAGTAGAACGTGTAGAAATGTAAAGTTCATATATTCTTGCAGTGACTAGCACCCAAAAGCTGTTTTCACTGCATGAAGGCTGGCTGGCCCATAGAGAAAACTATAGTGCATATTAAAATACTAAATCTGTATCTCAGGAATAGAAAAATAATGAAACAACTATTTTTAATAGTTATTAAAAATGCAATTCTATGTCAGGACCGGAGGCTCAGATTATGCTTTACTCTGTCATATTTATTGCTCAGCAGCCTTAAGAAACAAACAACAGCCAAAGACTACAAATCCCATGAGTCTTTGTAATGAACACAAAACAACAATAGAGATAGTCCCATATAAACAATATCAAAGGACAGCACTTCCTCTTTCTTCACTGCTCAGCAGCCAGATAAGTGCCTTCCTTTGATATTGCTTATTTCTGTCATAATTGTACTCAGTGTTTGTAGTGACTTTTTACTATTTGGTATTTGTTTACTTACAGTGCATTGCTTTGTTTGTACTGCCTTGCTCTCCGTGACCGCGCTGAGGAGCGCGTGCGGCTGACGAGGTTATTGCCCTTGCGGCTTGCGACGTTTGTTTGAGCTTCCCCCTCGGTCTGCGGGCGCCTCTGCCACTTCGGTAGCTGCCCTCGAGCGGGGGAGCGGTGTTCGGCTAAAAGACGCGGTGCGTTTTTTATCAGTTTTTAAAACTATTTCCGGCTCCCTCCGTCCCCGTCGTGGTGCGGTGCCAACCTCACTAGAGGGCGTGGCGCCTCCGTGCCTTAGGCGGATGCCATGGGGAATTCCTGGCATTTTTGGCGTGCCTCGGCTCCCGTCCGAGTGCGCGTCTGACAGTTTCCGGCTGTAGCGGGCTGTCAATTGTTCGCTCGCTCGGCGGGAGACGGAGGCTTTGCTTGTGACCAGACTGACTTGTTCTCTTCTGGCTCCAGTGTTGCGGTTCACCCGCGGAGCATTTCCCACTGTTAATTATCAGTTTTTGGCCCCTGTAGGTTAGTTCCTCCTTTGGGGTGTTGTTTTTTTTTTCTAGTACTGACCCAGAAGTCTTGGCTCTGCATAAATTGATACCACGTTTTTGTATTTAATTACTTACCTGTGGTAGCCTTGGGGGCACAGCACCTTGCTTTTTTTCTGGGGGCCAACGTTGTTTTCTCACCCTAACTGATAATGGCGGGTGAAATGGATCCCTGGGAACCTGTCGAAGAGGAACAGCCCCTTCTCCCTATCCACATGGTGGATGCCATTGACGCATCCCTGGAGAGGGCGGTGTCCTCCGCCCTTGAACCCCAGAGCCGCTGTATCATTGAACTCACGGTTCGGCGCAGGGTGGTCACCTCTACCGACAGTGATTGGGGGAAACCCAGGGTGGCTCCGAAGGGCCCCATCAAGGGCAAATCTAAAGCCGAGACCCCGGCCACCACTCAGGGGGCCACTACTTCCCAGATGCCTTCCTTAACCCGTTTGCTGCGTGCGTCGGCCAACGGCCGTCGTGAGCACTACCTCGGTAGTGCAGCGCACGTCCGTTGGCCGACGCGGCGCCCTGGCGTGGAACGTTCGGAGCAGCAAACGGGTTAAGAGACGCCTGGAACCTAGCGAGGTGTTTGAGGATTCCCAGCCGGTCGGGACGCCTGACGACGATTCCTGTCCTCAAGATGGGGCAGGTGATGCTACCGGGGAAGACACAGGCCCAGATGGGGAGTCTGACGACGAGCCTGGTCCGAGCAGACCCTGGCGACCGGAAGGCGGCGCCAAAAAAGCCCGGCTGGATGTACCTCATTCTCAGGACTCAGCTGACCTCTCGGGTATGTTGAACCTGGAGGACATATATCACCCCCGCTCTGCGGATTGGATACTGGCGTCCTATGTGGCTAGCTGTATTCGGAAGCCGATAGACCAGGAGGTCCGTGGTCGCCTTAGGGCGGAGTGCCCCCGGCCATCCCTGCCAATCAAAGTGGCTTGCACCCCAGAAATCGATGTCAGAATGGCCACGTTCATTGTCAAGTTTATCAAGGATCCGAAAAAGGGTCTGGACCGCTCTTGGCGGGCCTGCCAAGATAAGGTCTTGGATTTGCTGGGGCCACTTACCAAGATATTGCACATGGCAGAGGATGCCAAGGAGACAGGCCAACTCATAGACCCCACGATCCTCTCGGGTTGGGCGCAAAGGGCCCTTTGTTTTTTCAGTAATGCGAATTGCGCATTATCTACCGAGCGTAGATGCTCGTTATTGACTAAGATTGAGCCTCGACTTGGTGAATTGGCCTCTGCTGAGGCTGGGTCAGTAGCGAACTGAGGTCTCTTCGGAGATCAAGGAGTTATCTCGCTTTGTGAATACTTTCTCCTCATTGGATAAGGCCCAGCAATCGATTAGAAAAGTATTCAGTCAGCAATTTTTTTGGGGGGGGCCGGAAGAGGTAGGGGGCGCTCTTCCGGCTGTCCTTCCAACACCCACCCCCACAGGGCTCAGACCAGAAGATCCATGCAGTGGCAGGACCAACGGAAATTCGGAGGGTTCTACCCGTCGAGAGGCCGCGGCAAAGGTCGCGGGGGGAAAGGCAACCCCCGGTGAGCCAACAATGCACCTGGTGGACCCACCGGTAAGGATTACCCCTTTTTTCTGACCAGAGGTGGGGGGAAGGCTGCAGTGGTTCAGGCACAATTGGGCAGCAATTACAGGGGATTCCAGGGTGTTACAGACAGTGATGAGTTTTCACATAGAGCTCAATGGAACCCCACACCAGACTTCTGGCCCCACACCTCTTGTTTTTTCCAGAGAAAAGGCACAGGTGGTAGACAGAGAGATACAAGACCTCCTCCATAAAAGGGCTATCGTGAACGCAACCCTTCACTCAGATGGTTTCTTGAGCAATATCTTCCTTGTCGAGAAGAAAGACAAGGGTTTCAGACCGGTAATCAACCTCCGGGACTTCAACCAGTGGGTGGTGTATCGCCACTTCAAGATGGAAGGTATTCACCTTCTCAGAGACGTGCTCTTACCAAACGACTGGTTGGTTCGACTCGACCTGAAGGACGCGTACCTTATGGTCCCCATTTTCCCACCCCACAGACGTTTCCTACAATTTCAATGGGACGGACTTGTTTACGTGTTCATCTGTCTACCGTTTGGTCTGTCATCGGCCCCTTGGTGCTTCAGCAAGCTGTTGAGACCAGCCATGCAGTGGCCCGGGACTCGAGGCGTGCGCCTCATAGTCTACCTGGACGATATTCTTTTGATGCACCAGGAGGAGAGCGTCTTGATTGCCCAACTCAGACTGACTCAGGATCATCTTCAGAATCTGGGGTTCATTCTGAACGACCAGAAATAGGTTTACGTGCCGGCGCAAAAGTTGACCTTCTTGGGGTTCAAGGTCGATACGGTACGGCAATGCTCTAGATTGCCCCAATAGAAAATGTGTTTGATTCGCAGGGAACTGAGGCAGACCCTGCAGAGAGAGAAGTTCTCATTGCGACACCTAGCCCGAATCGTCGGTCTCCTATCATCGTCAATTCAGGTGCTCTTTCTGGGACCGTTGCATTACCGGGCCCTTCAGCGTCTGAAGACGCAGCATCTGCACCATGGACTCTCCTACACACAGTAGATCACCCTATCACAGGAATCCTGGAAGAGCTCCAGTGGTGGCTCGAACATATGCAGGCCTGGAACGGTCGGGCCATCTTCGGTTCAGCCCCCGACCTGGTCATCGAGTCAGATGCCAGTCGTCAGGTTTGGGGCGCCCGCTGTGGAGAGGTTACTACAGGCGGGCATTGGTCCGTGCACGAGCAGTCTATGCACATCAACTGCTTAGAGCTACTGGCAGGATCTTTCGCAATTCGAAGTCTGGCGGCCAACAAGGTCTCTTGCGCCTTCCTCTTGAAAATGGACAATATCTCGGCGGTGAGATATTTCAACAGATTAGGGGGCACACGGTCCAAATGCCTGGTGGATTTGGCCAAGGACTTCTGGAACTATTGTCTGACTCTCGGTCTGACGGTCACGGCGGAGTACCTCCCAGGGTCTCTCAATCAGACGGCAGACTGGCACTCCAGACACCTTCAGGATTACAGTGCTTGGAAACTGAATCCTGCGATCTTTCAGAGCCTGATGATCCGGTGGGGTCCCTGTCAGGTAGACCTCTTCGCATCACGCCTCAATTACCAACTTCCCCGTTTTTTCAGTTGGCGCCTGGACCCTCTGGCGGAGGCGACAGATGCCTTTCTGCAGGATTGGAGCCTGTTTCGGGGGTATGCGTTTCCCCCGTTTGCCATGATACCCAGGCTCACAGCGCTGGTCCGGAGGCAGAAGGCAGAGGTCATTTTGGTGATACCGCACTGGAAGTCTCAAGTCTGGTATCCAGTTCTTCTGGAACTTTCTATGGATTTTCCAATCCAACTTTCCCAGACACCTCTTCTACTGACGTACGCGGGAGGCAACGTGCACCCTCTGTTTCGAGAGGGCAACCTCCATCTGATGGGTTGGAGGATTACAGGAGACGTTGGGAAGTCCCGGGCCTTTCTGAGACAGCTTCATCCCTTATCAAGAAGGCATGGGCAGAGTCTACCGTCAAGCGATATAGATTTTCCTGGAGGAAGCGGACACACTGGTGCTTGCGACGGGGTTTTGATCCCGTGGGGACCGATGAGATCAATGTAGTCAACTACCTGTCGGAATTAGTCAACAGAGGTTTGGCCTATCGCTCGAACAATGCGAGTCGTTCGGCGATATCGGCAAGTCACATGCCCATTCAGGGAGTCCCAGTAAGGGAACACCCTCTGGTATGCTCGTTGTTGAGAGGCTACGCCTTTCTTTCCCGCCGTTGCCGAAGTATTCCTCCTTGTGGGATGTGAATTCAGTGTTGCGTTTGCTGCAATCTTGGCAGGATAATTCTTATCTTTCTCGTAAGGAGTTAACAGGTAAGCTGATGATGCTCCTTTGTATTATCTCGTGCAAACGGGTTTCGGATGTCCGAGCCTTGGAAATTACGGCGCGCGTGTTCACACCGGAAGGGGTGTCGTTCACTGTTGGCCGTCGCACAAAGTCTAACACTAGGGTGGTTCACTACCCGGCTTTTCCGGGTCACCCTAATTTGTGTGTGGTCCGCTGTCTTAGAGCGTACGAAATGATGACGGATTAATACAGACCTCCAGGGGTCTCTCAACTTCTTATTTCACTCAAGAAACCTTTCAAAGCGGTGACGGCCGCCACAATTGCCCACTGGGTGAGATGGGTGCGCCAGGAAGCTGGTATTGATACAACGGCCTTCGGAGCCCATTCAACAAGGGGAGCCATGGCTTCCAAGGCCTTTGCCCTTGGTGGGCGATTAGAGGACATTCTTAGAGCGGCAGATTGGTCCTCAGATTCTACCTTTAAGGCCTATTTTAAACCCATCTTGGGCATGGCTTCTCTGGTGGTCGATCAGCTTTAAACTAGCATAATCTGAGCCTCCGGTCCTGACATCGAATATAAAATGTCCTAGCTATCGTGAAGGAAAGTTTCAATTCTATTAAGGAAGCGGAGGCGAGGATTATCCCACCCATTGGATTCAAGTCCCGTCCCTCCCGGACAGTTGCAGTCTGCGTATTGGATACGTATCTTATTTTGGGAGGATTTCGGATAATGCTTAGAGTCTGCTTTAATGCTTAGAGTGTCAATGTTATTCTTGATTGATTGACCTGATTCTTTATTGTTCATACAGGGATACTAGATGTTTTCCCTTCTCTGATGCTACCTTCTTGTCTTTGCAGGATCTGAGCAGAAACAAGACTATTAATGGAAATGCGGGATCTGTTGTTTCGCCCGAAGAAAGAGGAAGTGCTGTCATTTGATACTGTTTATATGGGACTATCTCTATGGTTGTTTTGTGTTCATTACAAAGACTCATGGGATTTGTAGTCTTTGGCTGACGTTTGTTTCTTAAGGCTGCTGAGCAATAAATATGACAGAGTAAAGCATAATCCTCGCCTCCGCGTCCTTAATAGAATTGAAACTTTTCTTCACAATAGCTATGAAATTTTATATTCAACAATGAATTTGGAATTGTAATAAATGTTATGGAAAAATAATTTTAGAAAGTTACCCTTTCCCTGCTTGAAGTTCCTGGAGTCCAATTTGCATTTGTTTTCCAGCTTCTCCCAACAATTGATTAGCATCTGAATAGGTGTGAAATGCCTCCCCGAAGCAAACAATAGGGTGACATGAATGGGTACGGATGACTCCTCTGAACCTCATAGAATATGCAGGGTGGTGGCTGTGGGCCTTCTGTTGACAGCACATTGTGAAATCCTGCTTTACAGGTCTGCTGAGTCACATGCAACATGTTAGAATTGGGGGTCTCTAGTTGGCACAGGTAGGTACTTGTGACAAATAGGGACCCTCGCCTCTAGTCAGGGTAAAGGGGTACACTCCTAAAATAACCCCTGCTCACCCCTTGGTAGCTTGGCACGAGCAGACAGGCTTATCTCAGAGGCAGTGTGTAAAGCATTTGTGAACACATACAGTAATCTAGGGACACACTACAGATGGACACCACACAAGGTTTATATCAAAAATAAGTATTCTTTATATAGTTTTAACACAAGACCATAACGACAAAAATCCACAATACTGTACTTAAAAATGGTAGTTTTAGCTTAGTTCAGTTCAGTTCTTACGATGCGACACTTTAAGTCAATGTACCTTACGATGCGGGACGCTTCCACAACAAGCAATGTTGCAGCGATGGAAATGCGACAAAGTTCTGGTGCAAAGAAATAAAGACGTCAAGTTCTTCCTGATGCGGCACGCTTCTCCGAGGTTGCGAGAAGTCTCGACTCGATGCGTCAGCTACAGCGGCGACACCCTTGTTCAGCGATGCGACGACAGCGGCTTTGGCGGCGACCCTCTTCTCCGACGTGGCGAGACGCTTCCGCCGATGCGACAACTGCAGCGGCGACACCCTTGTTTCGTGATGCGACGGCAGCAGCTCCGACGGCGGCACGCTTCTCCGTGGATGCGAGGCGCTTCTCTTGATGCGGTGCAATGCGACAGCTACAGCGGCGACACCCTCCTTCGGAGTTGCGACGGCAGCGGCTGCGACGGCGACACGCTTCTTCCTCGATGCGAGACTCTTCTCTTGATGCGGTGCAATGCGACAGCTACAGCGGCGACACCCTCCTTCGGAGTTGCGACGGCAGCAGCAGCGACGGCGACACGCTTCCTCTTCGTTGCGGGACGCTTCTCTCGATGCGGTGCAATACGACAGCTACAGCGGCGACACCCTCCTTCGGAGTTGCGACGGCAGCAGCAGCGACGGCGACACGCTTCTTCCTCTTGAGTCGCGCTTTCAGCTCCTTGCGACACGCAGTCCCTTCAGAAGGCCCAAAACAGCAGCAGGCACTTCCAAAGGATTCTTGGGGAGCTGGTGGTTGAAGTCTGTTGTCCCTGAGACTTCAGCAGGAGGCAAGCTCTTTTCTCAAGCCCTTGGAGATACTTTACAAGTTGAATAAAAGTGCACACAAAGTCCTTTCTCCTTCCTTTGGCAGTCAGGCAACCACTGCAGGCAGATCCCTCTAGCTTAGGGATAGTCTTCTCCTCAGTTCCTTCTTGGTTCCGCTCCTCAGCAAAGGTTTCTTCTTGTTTTCCCAAAGTGATCTAATTTCCTAGGGGTCTGGGTCCCCTTTTTATACACAGTTTTCCTTTGTTCTCTGAAGGCAGAGAGGCCTCTGCCTAGTCAAAACCAGTTCTGGTCAGTCCTGGAGCACTTTGTTTTTCTGACTCCTTCTTTCCTTTCAGAATGTGGGGCAGGGTGCTCAGCCGCCCGGCAGGAGGTGGAGCCAGCATTGTGGAAGGCAGGCACAGCCCTATTCAGACCCAGGTGCAACTCCTCCCTCCACTCTGGATGCAGATCTTTCTATTCAGCCCTGTGCTGACTCACCCAGTCTCCTGTAGCCACCCCCAGCCCCTGTCACTCAATCTCCAGACAAGGAATACACAACCTAGCAGAGGCAGGCTTGGAAGTTTAGGCAAGAAAATACCCACTTTCTAAAAGTGGTATTTTCAAACACAGAATGTTAAAACCAACTTCACTAAAAGATGTATTTTATCATTCTGAGTTCAGGCATACTAAATTCGTTTTTCTACCATGTTCCCTGGGTCAGTTCTGACTATAAGGTGTAATAGTCAGTCTGCCCATTCTGGCCTATGGGGAGCAGGTAGCCTTGCAATAGTGAAAAACGAAAATGGCTGTAATTCACTATTAGGACATGCCACACACACCAGGGCATGTCCTACCTTATACTTACAATGCACCCTGCCCTAGGGCCTACTTTAGGGGTGACCAACATGCAGTAAAGGGAAGGTTTAGGGACTGGTAAGTGGGTGCACTCACCAAGTCGACATGGCAGCCCTAGGCTGCACACAGGCTCTGCGATGGCAGGCCTGAGACACATTTACAAGCCGCTTCTGTGGGTGGCACAACCAGTGCTGCAAGCCCACCAGCGGCATTGGATTTACAAGCCCTGGGCACACTCAGTGCACTGTACTAGGGACTGACAAGTAAACCAATCATCCAATCGTGGAGTCACTAATCCATAACACAATTTACAATGGGGCGAGCATATGCACTTTAGCACTGATCAGCAGTGGTAAAGTGCCCAGAGTCATAAAACAGCCAACAACAGGTCAGAAAAAATATAGGAGGAAGGCAAAAAGTTTAGGGATGACCCTGCAAAAAGGGCCAAGTCCAACACAACACTTAAAAGGGAAAGAACAGAATGGCAGGACAATTTTTGTGTATCCACTGTGTAGTTGCTGATGAGCCCTGCTTTGCCCTACCAAACGTATTTCTCTGGGTTTTAAATATATCACTTGGGTGCTCTTGAAAGAAAGGGAAAAGGATGCCAAGAAAATTCTATTGTTATCCACTGTCTGGTTCCAGAAGAACCCTGGTTTTGTCCTACCAGACGTCTGTCTCTGGGTTTATTGTGGGTACAGTGGCTGCTTCAAACTAGATTTTAATGTTAGATGTGGGAGGACTCTAGGATTACCATAGTATACTCCCCCACCACACACACACACGAAGCCTTTAGAGCCCAAGTTCAGCGTGCCTGAAGACTTTCATCATCTTAAAAATGTCCAGCGTGGGTAGGGTTGGCCCCAGGAAATTTTACCCCATTAGTTAGGGCGTGTCCAGAAGTCATTCCCACCCACTGGCTAGTTCCAAGCATAAATGTGTCACCTCTAGGTGCCCATTTCAGAACATTGCTGGACCCGAGGAAGAACAGAAGCAGACTCCACCTGCTGTCTGTGACTTGAGAGGAGCCATGAAGGAGTGAACCTGGTCTCCCTCTCTTACCAAGAAAAAAGTGAACTCCAAAGGTCATAAGACTGACCTGTCAGGCCTCAGGGATAATACAAGCCACAAGAGGCATTTCCTGCAACTGCCCAGCTGTCTAGTTGTCTAGTGGGAACTGGACCCTGCTATTGGACTCTGCCTGACACCCTGTGAGTCTGTATGTGCCTCGAGTGAAGTCCAGGGGGGCTTTAGAAGTGTACTCCTGTGGTAGATTGGGACTCCAAGGAATCGGGCCTGATTTAGATCATGTAGTACGGTATTTACTCTGGATTTAGAGACGTACCACAACCCCAGCTGACATCTCTTACATTGGCACTAACCGCCATTATAGTAGTTCCTGTCAATGCATTGAAAGTGAACCATGCCACTTTGTTAGCATAGCACTCTTTCAATACTTTTTTTTAAAACAAAATTCCCAACAAGGATTTTTTTTCAAAATAAAAAGTTTTATCCCATGCTGTGGATGTCATTAAAATGTTTGAACTTTCACTCAACACCACATTTTGGATGGTGGTGTGTGAAAGTAAAAAGTGGCCATTTGTCTGCCCACTCTAAATAGGGTGGACAGACAAATGGCCAATCCTTTGATGACCCTTACTCGCTCAGGCCATTGGAGGACTATGTCAGCGGCAGAGACGAAGTAGTCTCCGTCACTGACATACTTAATTTTTGAGCGAAACAAAAAGAGAGGTAGGTTTTTTTATATATTAGAAATATATAAAGGGAGTACTCCTAATCCCCAAAAGGTAATGATAAATCAACAACAAGGAGGAGTCTACCCTCAAGAACAGAGAAATCTGCTTATTAGCACGGAGGATGCAGAAAGGAAGGAAAGAGTAGAATATTTTCTAAGAAGACCCCTCACTCACCAACCTAGTTGGTGACATGCTTCATCGTTGGGGTCCCACCCGAATAGCCGAATGCTACCCGGGTGTGCTGCGACACCTGATTACAGTGGAGCGGGTTGGTTTGAACAGCCAAAAGGTGGTGAATAATTAAAAATTGTCAAAGTTTGACTCCCTACAGGAATTTAATATGGAGTAACTCGACAATATTAAAAACAGTATGAGACCCTAATCAGGCTAAATTGACCTGTAGTGTCTAAGTGAAAAAGGTGATGGTCTACATGTTTCAACCTGTAATGGAATTGCAAGGTTTTCGTCAGGACCGGAAGAAAAGCCCGGGTGGTCTACACACTCTAAGTGGGTACACCTCAATATTGTCGAGTTACTCCATATTAAATTCCTGTAGGGAGTCAAACTTTGACAATTTTTAATTATTCACCACCTTTTGGCACTCACTTTGCACTATCACTGCTGTTCAAACCAACCCGCTCCACTGTAATCAGGTGTCGCAGCACACCCGGGTAGCATTCGGCTATTCGGGTGGGACCCCAATGTTGAAGCATGTCACCAACTAGGTTGGTGAGTGAGGGGTCTTCTTAGAAAATATTCTACTCTTTCCTTCCTTTCTGCATCCTCCGTGCTAATAAGCAGATTTCTCTATACTTAATTTTTGCCCAACTCTAAATGAAGTGGGCTTCAGTTTGGTGGAAATGGTACACAGTCGCTATTGCAATGGAGTTCTTTCTCTGCAAAACTCTAAATCAGGCCCTCAGTCAGACTCTAAGATCTTTGACTAGCACGAACCTGGTTGGTGTAGTTGACCTGCGCTCCGTCACAGTCAGCCTCAAATTGCACTTAGGTTGTAGTCTACCACGACCATTGATTATCATTGGCGATTTCTTTCCGCCTGCATACGGCAGGAGGTCCACATCCCTCGCAATCACAAATGAAAATCTTCTATCGTGCCTGTGGAAAATTGGAAAACACAAGACTATGGGGTTGTTTAGAAAGTTCCAAGCTGGATATTCAGTCAAATACTAATATTGACAATGCTGTTAATCAGTTTATTTCCTGGATTGTAGGGACCCTAGATGAGGTGTTGCCTCTTAAAACCGGGATTACACATTGTAAAACACCATCAGCTCCCTGGTATTCCCAAGAATTGACTCAGGCAAAAAGGAAATGTAAAAGGCTAGAAAGGATTTGGAGACCAGATTATTCTGAGGGAGGAAAAGAAGCTTATAAATAGAACTTAGAATATATAAAGGACCTCTAGGTGTAACTATTATCATAACAAAATACTTTCCACAAACAACCCTATCAGAACGTTTTGTGGTCTAAAACTCTCTGGTAAAAAATATGCAGTATCTACACAAATGCTTTGCTCAGAACTGGTAGATTTCTTTCTGAATAAAATGTCTTTAATTTTGTCATCATTCATGCTGACAGTGGAATATGAAGATAGGCTGGATCAAGGTGCTCATAATTTTAATTGTTGGTCAGATTTTAGACGTATCACTGAGGAGGAGGTGATATCTAAAACTTCTATAATCAAGTCGGTCTCAAGTCTCGACCTTTGTCCTATTAGGATTTTTAAAGAGCTAGCTCCTTTTTTCTCTCCTTTGATAACTGTTATGTGTAATAAGTCCTTAGAGAGGGTTGTGGTACCTGCTTTTTGTAAATCAGCATTAGTTACTCCGCTCTTAAAAAATGAGACTTTAGAACCTAGCATTTCCTCTAATTATCATATATAGCTACTTCTCTTCCGTTGGTGGCAAAAATCCTGAAGAGCTGGGTAAATACACAGCTAGCTTCTTACAGTGAGGAAAACTGTGTAATTAATAAGCACCAAATCTGGATTCAGATCCTGCCTTAGCACTGAAACCGTACTTACGGCAGCTACCAATGACAGCCGTATGATCTTGCATGGAGGAAGTTTGGCTGCACTCATCCTCGTTGATTTGTCAGCTGCCTTGGATATGGTTTCTCATGCTATTTTATTGAAAAGGTTATTTGCTATTGGCCTGAAAGACAAGACCCTCAGATGGTTTGAATCCTTTCTGGAAAATAGAACTCAGGCTGTCCAGATGGCAGCTTTTCGCTCAGATTTTAAAGATATTGCCTATGATGTTACTCAGGGGTCTGCTCTTCGTCTCACTCTTAGTCCCACTCCTAGTCCCACTCCTTTTGATTTGATTGCCTCTTTTGGCTTTCAATTTTATGGCTACGTGGATGATACCCAAATAATTACCTGCATGGAGGGCAACATTTCCCAACACAGCTGTTTGATCAAGGTAGCTGGCTGAATGAATGCAAACTCTCTCTGGCCAAAATCAGACAAAACTAAGGTTTTGCTATTTGGCAATCCCTTCATCTGGTCCTCTATGTGGTGGCCACAATTGTTAGGAGAATGTCTGGAACCAGCATCCGCAGGACGCAATTTGAATGTGTGATTCAATAGCAAACTCTCATTTGAGTATCAGATTAATATGTGCTTCCTGCTAATGAAACAACTAAAGAAGATCCTTTTACTCCTCAACATTATCGACAGTTGTTGGTGCAAGCCCTGATTATAAGCAGACTGTACTATTGCAATGCTCTCTATGTTGTACTTCCAGATTACCTTATAAAGAGGTTGCAACTTACACAGAATGCAGCAGCTAGCTTGATTTTTTGGAGGAATAAGTCTGTCAGTGTCTCACCTTTATTTGGCCAGTTACACTGACTGTTCATATGAGATGCCGATTCAAGGCCCTTTGCACGGTTCTTAAGGCCCTTTACCCAGTAACATGGTCTTTCTATATAACTGGTATGTTTAAAAAATACATTACTCTCAGACTGCTTTGCTTGACCTCCGAGTGTCTGATCACATTACCTAAAAACTAAAGAGCCAGAATGAAAGGACAGAATTTTTCTCTGGTTACAGCTCAGGCATTGAACAGACTGCCACCTGTAGCGTCCTCCTCAGCCCGGGTACTCGCCAATGACTATGCCACACACGAAGCCTAGTATAACACGCTTTCATTCTTCTGCGTGTAAACGTGAACTCAACATTCTAAACCTGCATTAAATTCACTGCGCTCTAACGCTTACATCACAGTTCTATGGAGTCCATCAGGAGCCACAAGGGGTCCGTAATTAAAAACTCACACAACACTACATTTCCCCCCTTGTTAAATAAAAACATTTATTTTTTTACAAGTATATACATAATCATAGCTCTTCAATGAGTCTTCGTGGCATTTTGATCACACGTCCCGACAGTGTATTCGGAAACTGGTGATAGACAGTAGAAGTGTCCATGGTCGACATTGGTGATGCAGTCAGGGGTTCTTCATGTGTCCTACAGTGACATCAGTGCCTGACAAGCGATGAGTCACATGTCGGAAATGCGAGGAATGTGACATAATACACTTCCCAGGACGTTGGGCAGTCACCATGTAACCTTTGGTGGTCACAATATGAAATGGTTCAGCATTCAAAGGAGCATCAGACTTTCGTTTCCTATGCTGACGAACAAGCACTCGATCTCCTCTAGTGAACATAACGTCTTTTGCATGTCTGCATAGGCCTTTATTTTCCTCTTATGGTCCAAGTCTTTTATGCAGATCTCTTCCTCAGTATTTGATCTTCAGTTGGCCCATTGAGGTAACTTGGTCGTCCTTGCTTTCCTCAACATCAAGGTTGCAGATCTTTCAACTGTGGTCGAGTGAGGGGTCGAACGGTAAGCTCGAAGAGTTGAATTTAAAACTGTCTTAAGGTCGAGCTTTACTAGATGCCATATAGTCTCTCGATGAGACTCTCTTGAGTAATAGACTAGAGATCTTCTGTCAATGGAAAATGGCAGTATTCATCAAGGATCACCACCAGGAGATGTCTGTTGTCAAGAAGACTCAAGAAGTCAGTGGCAATTCTTTCCCATGCATGCGTTGGCAACTCTGACCTGGTTAGGGTGTGTTGAGTGGTTTTCGATGACAGGCAGTTGCACAGATGACAGGCCTTCAATTCTCTTTTAACTCGCTTGTCGAGATTTGTAAACCAGACGATCTCAGAGAGCTCGTTTGGTGGCAACAATGCCACGATATCCTTCTTGGGCTACTTTACTTATCTGTTGTTGCAGACTCTCAGGAATGACAATTCTTGAAGCTCTTAGAATAATACCTTCCTGAGTAATGGACAGTTCATCTTAGACATTTCTAAACTTGTGGTATTCACTGTCACTGGTAAAAGATCGAGGGTGCTGGTACCAAGACTGATGTGTAATAATGTCTTTCAGTTTTAGGCAGTGACAATTTGTTCCAATGAATTGGCAGCTGGGATGCTTGATTTCGCTATGAAATATATGTAAACTTCAGACCTCTTAGAATGGGTGCCAGGGCACTGTAGAGGCACTCGTGAGAAGTAGTCGGCAGGGTTCTGAACTTTCCTTGGCCGATGCACAATGGTGTAGTTGTATTCTTGCAGTTGCAGACCCCAACGTTCAATGCGAGGAAGCATTTTTGCCTTTGGATTGCCAAAGACAGTCAACAATGCTTGATGATCTGTCACAAGCATGAAGGACTTCCATTACAAGAATATGTGGAAATGTTCACAAGCCCACACCACTGTAAGCTTTGTTTCTCAGGTTGTGAATAAGCATGTTCAGTTTGGGACAGACTTCGATTGACATATGCCACAATGCGTCTACAAGCATTTGGGTGTCTGCTGCGCTGTGCAAGGATGGCGCCTAACCTGACAGGGCTTGCGTTAACAACAACCTTAGTATGAAGCTTTGGATCAAAGTATACCATTTCAGTAGCATTCTCAATAGCTTGTTTGATTTTCTGAAAGCTTTGCTCACATTCATGGGACCCAAGAAATCAATCAATCAAGCAGGATTTGTAAAGTGCGGCTACTCACCCGTGAGGGTCTCCAGACACTGCAAACCCTGAGGAGGGGTGCGTTCAGTTGAACAGCCAGGTCTTGAGTCCTTTCTTAAAATCCAGCAGTGAGGATGAGGTTCAGAGGTGAAGGGGGAGGTCTTTCCATGACTTGGCAGCGGGGAAGAAGGAGCGACCTCCACTGTTGCTTGGGCAGATGCAGGGGGTGTGTGCGAGGAAGAGGGAGGTGGAGAGCTGGTGTCTGGTGGGTTGATGGAAGTTCATGCGGTGGTTGATTTATGCTGGTCCTTCGTTGTGCAGGGCTTTATAAGTGTGGATCAGTATCTTGATTTGTCATCTCTTCTGAATGGGCTTACAGTTTAGCTACCTGAGGTGCGCGGGGCGATGTGGGTTCGCCTGGGGAGGTCTAGGATGAGTCTGTCAGATTAATTCTGTATGGTTTGCAGTCTTTTCAGGATGTGTACGGTGATTCCTGCGTAGAATGCATTGCCGTAGTCTAGCCAGCTGGTGACTAAGGCTTGAGTGACAGTTCTTCTAGTTTTGACGGGGAGCCATTTGAAGATCTTACAGAGCATGCGAAGGGTGAGGAAGCAGGCGGATGAGACTGCGTTGATATGGTTTTTCATCGTGAGCTTGCTGTCCAGGATGATGCCTAGGTTGTGGGCCTGGTCTGTCAGAGTGGGAGAGGTTCCAAGTTCGGAAGGCCACCAGTAGTTGTTCCATCCTGAGGCCTTGTTCTCGAAGATCAGTACTTACGTTTTGTCTGTTTTGAGTTTTAGGTAGTTGTCTTTCATCCAGTCGACGACACTTGTCATGCATCTGCGGAAGTTGTGCAATAGTGGTGGAGGGGTCTTCCGATAGCAAGAGGATGAGCTGGGTATCGTCAGCGTAGGATATGATGTTTAGTCCGTGGGTTATAAGGATGTTGGCCAAGGGGGTCATGTAGACGTTGAACAGTGTAGGGCTGAGGGACGAGCCTTAAGGGACACCGCAGTTGATGCTTTTAGGTTCTGAGGTGAAAGGAGGTAGGCGGACACTCTGTTCTTCTGGTGAGGAAGGAGGTGATCCATTTGAGGTAATTGCCTTGGATTCCAATGTAGTGGAGTCTCTTGGTGAGGGTGTGGCAGCTGAGAGGTCGAGGAGGATCAGGGTCGCTGTTTCTCCCCGGTCCAGGAGGATTCTGATGTCGTCAGTTGAAGCAATTTAGGACAGTTTTGGTGCTGTGGTTGGTGTAGAATCTGGATTGGGAGGTGTCCAGAAGGTTGTTGTTCTCCAGGTGAGTTGACGATTGATGGCCTTTTTGAGGACTTTGGCTGGGAAGGGGAGCAGAGAGATAGGACAGTAGTTCTTGAGGTCGCCGGGGGTCAGCGGTTGGTTTTTTGAGAAGGGGCTTGACTTCTGCATGTTTCCATTCTTCAGGGAAGGTGGCCGTGGAGATGGATGTAGATGGTGGAAAAGAAACAATTTTTTTCGTCAAGTCTCTTAATGGCGCACTGACAGTGGCAAAGTAACGTATGAATTTTCAGCAATAGCGGGCCATGCCAAGGAATGAACGTAACATGGAAACATCTTGTGGGAGACAGGCAGTTGACAGCTCTTGCATTTTAGCTGGATCGGGTGTCATGTCCACATCAGAAAAGAAATGGAAAAATAATTTTTACTTTGTCTTATGGAATTCACAATTCTCTGCATTCAAAGTTAAACCGGCATTGGCGAGCAACTGACACACTTGCATTAGAGCTTTGTCATGCTTCTTCTCTGTAGCTACGAAAACCACTATGTCATCACTATAATTGCATTCATGGCAGTCTATATGATATGTCGAATGACATCTTGTAATAGCTCCGCAGCTGATGACACACCAATGCTTACCGACCGAGCTGGACCCGGAGAGAATTCCGACCGAATCGGACCCTAGCAGTCCGACCGAACGAGTACGATGCGCACGCATGCTATCGGACTCGAGTCGGTCGGACTCCCATTGAAGTCAATGGGAGCCTGTCGTACAACGCGTACGCGGGCTCCCATTGACTCAATGGGTGCGAGGCGGACAAGGGCGCCCCTACAGCGTGTACGCGTCCATGCGCATCGCGGCGTACATGCACAGGTAGGGGGGACCCGTGGGTCCCCCCTGTGTGCGACTCGCGTGCCTACGCATACAGGGGGGTCCGACGCGGACCCCCAAAGACCGGCTCCGACAGCTTTTTCGAGCCGGACGGCGCGAGTCGATCGGACTGCTCGCGGCGCGCATCGTACTTACCCGGCGGGAAACGTCTCCATAGCGCGGTGCGAGTCGTGTCCATGCGAGTCGGTCGGAGCGTGTTGAAGCCGCGTTCGAGTCGGTCGGCGATTTCGCGGGTGCTTGCATCGTACTCGCTCGGCCGGACCCGCGTACGATTCGGTCGGGAAACAGGGCTCCGAATCGGATCCGGTGAATCCGAATCCGATTCGGAGCACTACCGGCCGAGATCGGAATCGGCCCCTAAGTCTTTTGTAGCGGGATAGACCAACATGCATAGAAAAGGTTGTAATGTACCTGCAATTCTACTCGAGTTCCAACAGATGATATCCTTTATTCAGATCAAGGTGAGAAAATTCCTTTGCACCATTCAATTGTGTTATCATGTTAGCAATGTGAGGACCTGGATGTCGTTCTCTTTCAATTGCCTTGTTTGCTTGACGCATATCCACGCAGATATGTGCAGCTCCTTCAATCTCCTTTTTGGGTACTACCACTATGGGGGAAACCCATGAAGTTGGACCAGTGGAACACTCAATGATATTGTGTTGGAGTAAGGTTTCAAGTTCTTTTCCAACAGCTTCCTGTAGTGAAAAGCAATTTGTCCGTGTCTTTGAGCAATAGGATGGATGTCCTCATTAATGTGTAATCGGACTTTCATAGTCTTGAGTTTTCCCAACCCATGAAACAACAAAAGGAATTGACTTACTATTTCATGATGAGCATTCATGTTATAGTTCACAGATATCAGTCTAATATCAGCAGCTGTGCTAAAGCTGAGTATACAGGCTCTTGACGCCGTACCGTGAAGTAAATGAATGGGTGCTTGTACTTTTGTTTTCTTGTGTTTCATTGTTGCTACAAATGAACCTTTACTTTTTTAGTGGTGTCGATGCAGCTCACGTATACATTTTAGTTTTCAATCGTGTACATCGGAGCAATGGAGACAGTACATTATATTACTGCTCAGGCATAATATTTATTGACACTTAGAGTGGAATACCCTAGAGTGGAGTGGCGTAGAGTGGAATAGCGTACAGTAGAGTGGCGTAGAGTCGAGTTGCATAGAGTCAAGTGGCTACAATAGAGTGGAGTATAGTTGAACAGCATAGAGTGGAGTGATATAGAGTGGAATGGAGTAGAGTGGAATAGTGTAGAGTGGAGTGGTGTGGCATAGAATGTCATGGCATGGAGTTGAAAGATATATTGTGGAGTGGAATAGCACAGTGGAATGGCGTAGAGTGCAGCAGTGTAAAGTGCAGTGGCACAGAGTGCAGTGGCATAGAGTGCAGTGGCATAGACAGCAGTGGCGTAGAGTGGAGTAATGTAGAGTGGAACAGCATACAGTTTTGTGGCGTAAAGCGGAGTAGCATACAATGGAATAGCATAGAGTGAAATAGTGTATAGTGGAGGGGCATAGAGTGGACTGGGGTAGAGTGGAGTAACATAGAGAGAAGTGGCATAGAGAGGAGTCATGTAGAGAGAAGTGGCGTATAGAGGAGTGGTGTAGGGTTGAATGGCATAGTGTGGAGTGGAGTGGTGTGGTGTGGTGTGGAGTGGCGTAGTGTGGAGTAGCTTACAGTGTCATGGCGTAAAGTGGAGTGACGTACAGTGGAATAGTGTAGCATGGAGTGGCGTACAGTGGAGTGCCATAGATTGGAGTGGCATACAGTGGAATAGCATACAGTGGAGTGGCGTGGAGTGGCTTACAGAGGAAAAGTGTAGCAAGGAGTGGTGTAGAATGGAGTGGCATACAGTAGAGTGGCGTAAACTGCAATTGCTTGAAGTGGAGTGCTGTAGAGTGGAGTGGTGTGGTGTATATAGGAATAGCATACAGTGTTTGGGCATTCAGTGGAGTGGCATAGAATGGAGTGGCGTACAGTGGAAAAGCGTGGAGTGGCGTACAGCGGAGTGACGTAGAGTGGAATAGCCTACTGTGTGATGGCGTACAGTGGAGTGGTGTAGAGTGGAGTGCTGTTGAGTGGAGTGGCGTACAGTGGAATTGTCTAGAGTGGAGTAGTGTAGAGTGGAATGTGGTAAAGTGCAGTGGTGTGCAGTGGAGTGGCGTAGAGTGCAGTGGTGTACAGTGGAGTGGCATAGAGTTGAATAGTGTAGAGGGAGTGGCGTAGAGAGGAGTGGCGTAGAGTGGAGTGGCACAGAGTGGAGTAGTTAGTGGAGTGGCATAGAGTGGAATAGAGTACAGTGTCGTGGCGGAGAGTGGAGTGGCATAGAGTGGAATAGAATAACGTGGAGTGGCGTAGAGTGGAGTGGCATAGACTGGTGTGGCATACAGTGGAGTGGCGTACAGTGGACTGTTGTGGAGAGGAATAGCATTGAGTGGAGTAGAGCAGAGTGGAATAGCGTAGCATGGAGTGTTGTAGAATGGAGGGGTGTAGAGTGGAGTGGCATAGAGTGGCGTTGCATAGAGTGGCGTGTCTTAGAGTGGACTGGAGTGGTGTGGCCTGGATATGAGTCACTTCATATAATTTTGTAATGTGCGAGAACTGACCTCAGACATGGTGGTGAAGGCCTTCTGACTTTCCAAGAACAAGACTGGAGTGGGGATTGAGGCCGCAGACCTAATGAGTGTTGAATTGTCTCAGGTAAGAGATACGATTTTGCGTCATAAATGATTCATCCACTTGAGGGCCTGTGCCATCTCCCTTACTGGTCCTTGGGACGTTGTCCCACAGGTAAGAGAAGTCTTCTTTACTTTTCTTTTTTGCCACTATGACTTTCATGAATAGATACCTCAATGGTGGTTGCCTCAAATCCTTCCAGCTTCGTTGATTCAAGGTGGTATAAGAGCGGTCCACCACTCACTCACCGTAGGGACAGAGAACTGATTGAAGGTTTCAAGGCTTGCTGTTCTGGCCTGATGAAGCTCAATCAATTAAACAGGACTTATAGAGCGCGGCTAATCACCCCTGAGGGTATCCTGCTGCTGTGAACCCTGCTTCTTAGGGATCTTTATAAGTGTATTTCATGCTGCCTCTACCTGGCCGAGAAAATGGTTGTCCCCTCCTCTACTGCCCTCCAATGGGCCCAGATTTAGTCATCCTCAGGTCTGGTCACCACAAAGAACTCCATAACATTATGCCCCTTGGGTGCTTGGCGCTCAGGAAAAGTCGGATGCACCCTGAGTGACTCCCCTTACTCTCACTTGGGGAGAGCCAACCTCAAGATTGCCAAAATTGTGCATGCATTGGTGCTGTTCTGCTACACCACCTGAGATAGCATAGCGAGGCCTTCTGTTTTATCATTGCAGTGTCAAGACTCAAAATAAGCACAGTGATAGATGCACTCTGGTTCCCTCTTGGAGCCTGGCCAGCCCTGCTCCCCATTAACTGTTCTTAAATAGCATCATCCCTGTAAGAAATCGGGGTATTAGTTGAGTGGGGGCGGGGGGGGGAGTACCCACCTTAACTAATAATCCCAATCCTTGTCACGGTGAACCACTAAAGTCTCTAAATTGACCTGAGGTCAACCCCATGGTAGCTATGGTACAGAGCAGACTGGCTTAACTTATAGACAATGTGTAAAGTTTTTATACAGTACTAATACAGTAATAAAGTCAAAATTAAAAACATTAAATATCCCAAAACTAATTAGAAACTTTAATAAATAAAATAACAGAAAGAATTACATTAATCCAATAAGGGGAGACAGAGATATGAATTTTTAAAGTGTTAAGTACAAAAAGCACCAAAAAACACAAAGTGCCAGTGATGGTCAATGGTCAGGTCACAGTAAAACAGGACCTAGGCTCAATCTGAGATGTGGGTCGGGTACACTAACTAGATTTGTCCTGATCAGGTATTTTACCTTCTGACTTTAGTCCTTTGAGTCCCAATCTACTACAGAATTACACTTCTAAAGCCCCCTAGGAGCTCCGGAAGGCACTTAGAGACTCACAAGGTAGCAGACAGAGGCCAGCAGGAGGTCCAGTCCAAGTTCAGTTGCCACGGGTCATCTGGGCAGTTGCAGGAAAAATCCTCTTGCAGTTCGTTGTGTTCCTATAGCTTTAACAGGAGGTCAGCCTTATGACCTTTGGAGTCCACTTCTTTATCCTAGGTACAAGAGGGGGAGCAGGTCAAGCCTTCTTGGCTCTTCTCAGGTCGCAAACATCAGATTCAGTCCTCTTCTGATCTTCCACAGGTCCAGGAGTGTTCTGAGGTGGGCGCATAGAGATGCTGCATTTACGCCTGGCATAAGCTAGTAGGTGATAGTGACCCCAAGGGGGGGGACACTCTAACCAATGGGGTAATGGATCCTGGGGCTAACTCTACCCACTTTGGGCATTTTCAAAATGGCCAAAGTCTCCACCTACACTAAACGTGGGCTGGGGATGTGTGTGAGGCATGTACTATGATAATTTAGTGTCCTCCCACATCTAACACTAAAATCCAGTTTTAGGCACTCCCCTTACGCCATAACAAACTCAGACACAGAAGTCTGGTAGAATAAAAGTGGAGTTCTCCGGAACCAGATAGTGTATACACACTATGGGACTGATTACGAATTTGGCAGTGCGGCACCGGGTCCACCCCGCTGCCAAAGCTGTGGTCGGGCCGCCCACCAGATTAGGAGTTTCCTCCTGGCTGGCGGGCTTTTTTTAGCGTTCCCAAGGCGGTGCCTCTAAAAAATTGGCACTGCAATGGGAAGGCCAAAAACAGTTCCTGCATGGCATGCTAAGTCCATGCCATGCAGGAACTGGTGTGCATGCATACAGAGGGGCAAATGTTGTGCCCCCCTTTGTGCCTCCACATGGCGTAAGGCACCAGAGGCCCGCAGGGCCCCCTTTCTTTCCTCCCCATCACAGTTTTCATGGAGCAGGAACCGCCATAAAAACCGTAGCAGAGAGGAAACTTGTAATATGCTGTGGTCCCACCAAGCATATTACTGCCTCTGCACCACCACACCACCGCCAGGGAACGGCGGTTCCCTGGCGGCTGCAGCGGGGCAATGGCGGTTCAACCGCCCTAATTGTAATAGGGTACGGGAGACCGCACCTGCCCTGCAAGTCTAGCGGTCCATGGACCATAAGACTCGTAATTGAGCCCAAAGTGTTTTGGCATCCTGTATCTGTCACAACTTGTGTAACTTGTGCTCATTTAGCTGAACGTACACTACCCCGTTCCAAGGGTTCACAGGAGATACATAGTCCTGCCCACGATTCCGACATTCACGTTGATGCCCATATAGCTTCCCATGAAAACCTACCAAGTCCGCAAAAGAAAAGACCCTCACTCCCTCAAGTGAACTATGCCTCAATTTGCCCCAATGTCACTTCTTTATTGGATACTGGGGCCCACTATCCTTTGTAGTCAGTGATTTGACCTCAGGCTACATGACTGAAGGTAGTCTCACAAGAGTTCCTAGTACGGTGGCCATCTTGTCTGGCAATTCGATTTAAACCCCACCCAACTCATGTGCTGTTTGCTTGGCTTTCCTATGCATCGGTCGGAGGTGTCTTGCATGTGTCTGCTCCCTCGCCTGAACTTACCAGAGAATACAGAGCTCCGCAAGTCTTCTCCCTTCAGGACGTCCTTAGCAGCTTCATGAAAGGAAAGTTTCCTATGAAGGAAAGTTAATAAGGTTATTTTAAAACTAGACAACTCAAAAAGAAACAAGTAGTGGCAATGAATTAAGCATTATGTTGTATTCTCATGTGGGATCAATACATTTGTGTCAGTGCATCTGGTGCTTTAAATGCCACGTTCTATTAAAGGTTCTAGTGTTGCTAGGTACCATGTCACAGATGTGTTCCCTGCCTGTCAGTTGTCTGTTGGCTGGACAGGGAACACCAATGCTTCTCTGACGCTCCCAATAAAGATATCTATGTTTACAATCCATGAGTCTATGGACTGACTACCTTTACAACAGATGGCGACGATATTGAGCAGCTAACAGAAGCAGGTGAAGCAGGAGCGCAGAGAGAAGATCACCTTCCATTGGTGTAGAATCTACGCGTGTGAAAAAACACGGAGGACCGAAGGAAATGACCCGGTAAACTACAAGTGGGTAGTGGATTAACCGGGATAATCTGAAGACCGCTGCACAGACAAGTAAGGAATTGACTCAAGGCATGGAAAGCTGGGAATCGACTCCAGTGCGCAGATTGTGCGTTAATTATATCACTATCTAAAAGATAGTACTACGCTAATTGTTGATTTTTTTGTGTGAAGTGGCACAGTAAGAGAAGAAGGAGAACGACTGTATAATATGCGCGCATCGGCGAAAACGTAAATTTAGGCAGAGTAAGGCGCGCAGATTGCAATACACAAACGGTCAAGTTTGAATTACTTGAAAAGATACGACCGCGAGGGCTCTCGCGCTTCCTTTTTCTCAGCCCCATTGTTGCATAAAGATCCATCTGACGTCTGCAAGGTCGACGTATCTTGTGATTCCAGACGCACATTCACGCAGCTACATCCGGCGTGGTGACGTATTTTACAGCGTGTCGGCCATTTTTGAACAGTCAAAGCAATTTAGTTTGGTGTCCGGTTTGAAGATCGATGACCGGAAGGAAGTAAACAAGGACACACGAAGAAAACGGGTTGCGAAGTGTACAACCTCACATGTGGAAGTAAGGAAAAGTATTTTTAAGCCATTATTTCTTACATAGAAAAAAAAAAACGCAGTTTGGAAGTATTGTAAAAAAAAAGGAAACATCTTAAAGGGATCACATTAATAATAAGTACTGTGATTTCGTGGTTAAGGAAAATATGGATGTTGCTGTAATTCCACCACCTTTATTTCTACAACAAGCAGGAGAACCACCTATAGAATGGGATGAGTGGATAGAAATATTTGAAAATTATATTGAAGCATTAGACGGTGAGGACTTTAGTGCATCACGGAAAAAGGCATTACTTCTTAGTACGTTAGGCAAGGAGGGTCAACATGCATTTAAATATTTACCAGTGTGTACAGATTGCGAGGGAAGAGCTATGTCTAATGTATACCATGAAGCAAAAGAGAGACTAAAGAAACAATTTGCTAAAGAAGTAAATATTGTCATGTGCAGACACAAGTTCTATACGCAGCCCCAAAGAAATGATGAAAGCATTGACCAGTTTGTAACACGATTACGTGAACTGTCCATCAAGTGTCAATTTGGTGCGATGAGAGATGAAATGATCAGGGATCAGCTGATAGTTCAATGTCGTAACAAAAAAATGCAGGAAAGGTTATGGGCTGCGAAAAACCCAACATTAGGTAATGCCATAGAGATAGCCAAAGTGGTGGAGCAATCAGATGCATGCATGAAGGAAATGGAGAAAAAGATAATTCAACGACAGTCAGCAGTATCGAACAAGAGGATGTTAATGCCGTCAATACAAACAGAAGTGGAGATTCCACAGGAAAGAAAAATGTGTATAGTAAGAAGAATAATAATATTGCGACGAACAATATGGATCATACTAAATCTGATGAGAAAATGTGTACGAGATGTGGTAGCACTTATCACACGGCAGAATATAAGAGGTGTTATGCTCTTGATAAAGTGTGCAAAAAATGTGGAAAGAGAGGCCATTTTTTTAAAATGTGTAGAACGTATAATAAACCAAAGGTGGCTGTGATACAAAATTTAGGAAATGTGGTATGTACAAACGATGTAGAAGGCACTGACAAGATATTATGTGTTAATGAAGAAGACATAACGTCTACACCGGGAAGAAGATTTAGGCCCAAAGCAAGTTTTAGAGTTAGTGGGAAAGAAATTGAATTGATGGTTGATTCAGGGTCATTTTATACCATTATTCCGCAAGAATTATTTAATTATAATTGGCCAAATGTTGAGCTACTCCCGAAAGATATCAATCCTGGTGGATATCAGGGAGAGAAAATTGACATAGTGGGGTATATGCTAACTGAAATTTCATTCAAAAACAGGTGTGTGAAGGGAAAGGTGTATGTAGCGGAAAAAGGGCCACCAATTTTAGGTTGGGCACACCAATATGATTTACATATCATCATTAATCCAAGAGCGGAACACCAGGTGATGGTGGTTGAAGAGATTACCACTGACACCATTGTTGATAGTGTAGAGAATTTATTTGCAGAAGGGGTTGGTGAACTCAAGGGTTATGTACATAAAATTGTACTAAAACCAGATGCTGTACCTATGCAGCATAAGGTAAGAAAAGTTCCTATTATTGCCAGGCAAGAGGTAAAATCTATGCTTGAAGAGATGGAAAGACAAGGAATTATAGAACAAATCGAGACGTCCAGATGGATTTCTCCAGTCGTGATTACAGGCAAACCGGATGGCAGTTACAGGTTCTGTGTGGACTTACGCACATTGAACCAGAATATTGTGGTAGATAATTTTCCTTTACCGAATATAAATGAACTGATTCTGTCTTTGAAAGGGGGAAAATATTTTTCAAAATTAGATCTGCGTAGTGCCTACCACCAGATAAAATTACACAAAGAATCTAAACATTTAACAGCATTTATTACTACGGAAGGAGTATTCCAGTTTAATAGGATGCCATTCGGTTTAGCGTCTGCTGCTGGAGTTTTCCAGAGAATGATGGGTTCTGTTTTAAAAGGTACAAAAATGTAGTGCATTTTCAGGATGATGTATTAGTGTTTGGGGATACAAAAGAACATCACAACTTAGCACTAAAGGAAGTGTTGAACAAAATGAATGACGCAGGTCTAACTCTCAAAAAAGAAAAATGCAAATTTGGTGTGGAAGAAGTAGAATACCTTGGGTACACACTGTCGGCTGGAGGGATTAAACCCAAACGGGATCTTCTTGAAGCAATAAGGAAAGCTCCCGAACCCATAGATAAAGATCAACTTAGGTCCTTCCTTGGTCTTACAGAATATTATGCTAAGTTTGTAAATAATTTTGCAGAAAAAACAGAACAAATTAGGAAATTATTGAGGAAAGGTCACAAATTTGAGTGGGGTGATGATCAACATAGTGCATTTGAATTGATAAAAAGGAAATATGTGAAGCAAAGGTATTAACCCCGTTTGATACCCAATTAAGGTCTATCTTGACAGTTGATGCGAGCGCAGTAGGGTTGGGAGCTGTTTTGGCACAGGTACATGTCACAGGCATAATGACAGTAGCTTTTGCTTCTAGATCTCTTACCAGTTCGGAAAGGAACTATTCTGTGATAGAGAGGGAAGCTTTAGCAGCAGCGTGGGCAGCAGAGTATTTTCGCATGTACTTGTGGGGTTTCCAGTTTACTCTGCGCACTGATCATAAGCCATTAATCAAAATTCTATCTCCTGGTGGTGCAGTAAAAGGATCAGCGAGACTGGCCAGGTTGGCAGCGCGTTTGCAGGAATATTTGTATAAGATAGAATATATTGCTGGCTGGAAAAACTGTCAGGCTGATGGATTATCTAGGTTACCCTTACCCTGGTATGAGGTTGATAAGAAACAAGTGGAGTCGTATGAAAGTGAGGGTGCGGTTGCTATGATTGAGGAGTTAATAGAAGTGTGCAATGGAGCTATAAAAAAGAAAGGTGGGTTGAATGTATGTCCAAGGATGCAACTTTACAAGTGGTTAAAGACTTAATTATTAAAGGTGGAAGGCGTGAAAGTACACTTCCCTTAGCAGTGAGACCGTTTGGGAAAATTTTGGAGGATTTATCCATTACTGATGAAGGGAAAAATGTTATTATGAAGGAGGACAAGTTTATTCCTCCACAGGGGTTGAGATTTGATTTGTTTAATTTGGCTCACGAAGGTCACATGGGCCAATCTCTTACAAAGAAAAGATTAAGAGAACACTTTTGGTGGCCAGGCATGGACCAACAAATATCAGAGTGGGTAGAAAGGTGTGGTGAGTGTGTGGAAAGTGAAAAGAGATTGAAGGTCGGTAGTCAAGTGGAGATGGGTAAAATTGATGACCCAGGTTTGCCGTGGCACACGGTTTGTCTGGACTTTATAGGTCCTTTTGCTTCTTTAAGCCCAGATTTGAAATTTGGGGTAGTGATGATCGATGTGACATCTAAATGGTTAATTGTGAAATTTGTAAGAGAAATTACCACAAAAAGTACCATTCATGTACTTAGTGAAGTTTTTGGTGATGAGGGGTATCCAGTTAAATTGGTAACGGATAATGGAACACAACTTATTTCAGGAGAGATGACGTCTTATTTGAAGTCCTGTGGTGTTATTCATGGTAGAACATCCCTCTATAACCCACAGGGAAATGGAATGGTGGAAAGGGCTAATCGCATGGTTAAGGGTGTTATCCAGATGGCTCTTGCAAACAGAGGTGATGTTAGAAGATTTGTCAAGGATTTGGTTTGGGCTTATCGCACAACTGAGAATTCGGTTACTGGGAAAGTTCCCTTTGTAGTTATGAGGGGACGTTGTGCGAGTACAAAATTGATTCCGGCATGGATGAAAGAATTTTTAGGGTTGGATAAAATAAATCATGTGAGAGAAGTTAATGAAAGTGCTTCAACACATGATGTATCTATAGAACCGGATGATTTTGTAAAAGTTAAACCTGGTAGAGTGGGTAGTGGTTTTAGCAAATTTCGTGGCCCATACAAAGTGAGGAGTGTGCATAAAGGATATGTTACTTTATACAACGGCGAGAATTGGAATTTGAGAAGAGTAGCGCTATATAAAAAAAGCATGGACAACGCGATGAGAGGCAAATCAAAAAAAATTAATGAGCATGAGAAGAGTGGTGAATCTAAGGAAATTAGTAACTTTAATCCACATTTATTCATAGATGATGAAGAGTTTATAAGAGATGGAGGGGTGGTTAGGGTTTCTCATCACTCTAGAGACAATGGTGATGGTATAGGAGAAGGTACTAATAGATGTGTTCCACAAAGGGCAAGATGTCCTCCAAGGTATCTTCAAGACTACGTATGTGGAGATTTCTAATTCTCAATGTATTTTGCTTTACAAAGATTAATGTTATTATTAGTATACTCTAACTTATTTATTTATATTTTCATTTGTTTATTCTGTTGTTATTTAAAGGAGAGAGGATATGTTGTATTCTCATGTGGGATCAATACATTTGTGTCAGTGCATCTGGTGCTTTAAATGCCACGTTCTATTAAAGGTTCTAGTGTTGCTAGGTACCATGTCACAGATGTGTTCCCTGCCTGTCAGTTGTCTGTTGGCTGGACAGGGAACACCAATGCTTCTCTGACGCTCCCAATAAAGATATCTATGTTTACAATCCATGAGTCTATGGACTGACTACCTTTACAACACATTACTCATACAGAAAAGGAATCTTGAATAAGATAAACATTGTCCCGAGAGGTCCAGCCTTCAGTTAAGATCGTTGTATCAAATAAAAAACATTTATTTAGTAAGAGAGGAAACAGTGTCCCAGCCAAATTCAAACTAAAAAAATATTTGGGAAAAACACTTTGACAAATAAAAGAATCTGTAAGGAACCACTATTGGTTACTAAGGGCCTGATTTAGATCTTGGTGGACGGGTTACTCCGTCACAGCAGTGACGGATATCCCGTCTGCTGAAATATAAATCCTGTTATATTCTATGGGATTTATATTTTGGCGGACGGGATATCTGTCACTGTTGTGATGGAGTAACCCATCCGCCAAAATCTAAATAAGGCCCTAAGTTAGTAAGGCCAAGCACAGGTTGTTTTTCTAAAAAGACTTTAACTCCTTGCCAACTATAAATGCAAAAGGACATTTGGAATGGAACCGCACATTAAAGAGATTGTTTGGAAATTCTTATTGAATTGGGCCTAAGTTAAACTCGTAATAATTCAAGTAAGTGTGGGTCAATGTGAAAGTAGGTGTTTATGAAAAGTTGCCCATTACCTAGGAAGCTTTCTTTTGCTAATGAGTGTTTTGTTTCTATAGGCCAGTTCTTATTTAGAGATTTGGTGCCGATCAGAGAAGGGAAAACACACCTGATCTAGGCACAGAACAACATTGCTTAACTCTGCAAAATAAGGATCAGGATCACCTCTCTCAGCCCCAACCCCCATACCCCTAGTGGTGTTCTCTCAAGCACTGTCCTTGCTGTCAACCAGTCGGTGGTTGGGTGTATCTAATTGGTGAATTGGTTGGATTCACGTCGCTACTGCAACCCCACAAGATACAGGTTAGTGGCCTTGTCCGTTTCCCTCCTTTGAAGTGTGCCCCAAATGTTACATGTAAAGCCCTAGCAGACCTATCAAGCAGGTCTTGGCACTCCTGGAGGATCTGACACTGTAGTGTCAACAAAAGGCAAACTGTGATGGGAGCTGGTCTGGCTGGGGTAACAAAAGAAGGGTGCAGGCCTGGATGTAAGCTATATCTGCTTGTGACAGGGTATGCCTCTTTGAAGTTCACCAAGGGACTAGGCACAGCACCCAGGCCATCCTTTCAAGCGGAGGACAACACCTCCCCACACCCAAGACCCATTGTACCTTCCCTGGGAGCAGTTCTCACCCCCCAGTAGGGGAGCCATCAGCGGCCAAGTGACAGTTGAAAGTCATAGAAAGGGCTTAGAGGCTTTAGGTAGGGAATAGGTAACTTTTCTGATTGCACCTTTTCTTTAATATTTAGCCAAAATTTGACCTTCCCATTAAATTGGATTTTGTTTAACAATTAAAAAGAAACTTTGAAATATGTTTCTTGCAGCTGCCAATCCAAAACGTTCATAAGGAGACAGACCTATCTTTCTTGGCCCAAGTCCGTCATATATCAGCCTCATGCTTTGGGAAATTGAGAAGTTTGAGGAAATTCTTGCATCTATTGCCGGAGGATTGTCGCAGGATCTTAGTCCATGCTACTGTGACATCTCGGCTGGACTACGCAAACTATCTTTACCTTGGGCTGCCTGTCTATCTGATTAATAGATTACAGATGATACAGAATGCGGCAGCAAGATTAATTTGTTGAGTCCCGTTCCGACACCACATCTCTCCGCACATCAGACAACTTCACTGGCTACCTGTAGCTATAAAGATAGAGTTTACGTCCCTGACTCTGGCCTTTCGGGCATTGCAAGGTGGTGGCCCGGGCTATCTTAAGCGCAGGCTCTGCCTATACCAACAAGAACGCACGCTGAGATCTAACTCCCAGCACCTGCTCTGTGTACCTCGTTTTGCTAAGTCCCGTATGGGAGGCAGGTCCTTCACTGTGGGGACGGCCAGACTGTGGAACTCCCTGCCTTCCCATATGCACCTGATCAAGTCCAAACGTGAGTTCAGAAAGACCTTGAAGACTTGGCTCTTCAGCCAATGCTAGTACCTCGGTTGGATCTCCCTCACCTGCTGTTGACCGCGAAGCGCCGGGACACCTCTGCTTGAGGTAGCTGTTGCGCTCTACAAATGCTATTATTATTATTATAAGGTGTAATAATGTAATCCAGTGCTTTCCTATGGACGCAGCTAGCCATGTCACAGTGAAAATAACTTTTAGGCTTTTTCACTGAGAAAATGTGGAACATTAAACTTTAACATGTCCTACTTTTAAATTCTATGCACCCTGCTTTATGGGCAATAAGGCCTACTCAGGGGTGACTTGTTAATATTTGAAAATATGGTTTAGGCCTGTCAAAAAGGGATTTTTGTGGCAGCTCGAATTCGCAGTTTAAGACTGCACAGCCAGGCTACAATGGTAGGCCTGGAGACATACTTTACATTGCCACTGCAGTGGAGGGCACAATGAGTGCTGCAGTCCACTGGTAGTATTTAATCTACAGGCCCTTGGTACAATTGATACCATGTACTAGGGACATAAAGGCAAATAAAATAAACCAAATAGCCGTATACCAATTTTACCATGTTGAAAGGAGGAGCACAATCTCTTTACCACTGGTTATCAGTGATAAGATGCATATTGTTCTATGGCCAGCAAAAACAGGGTTTGGCATAAAGGCAAAGAAATACAGGCTTACCCTGCAGGACAATCCCTTTAAATATTGTTTTCCAAGTTACTTCATCCTTCTATCTCACAATTGTTTGTGTTTGAAAGAGCTTGCTATTTGTGATCAGACTATCAGCGAAGCAGAGTAATACTTTCACTGCACGGACAGTCTTAGATTTTAATAATGCCTATTGTGGGCAGTGGTCAATCTCTAACCGATCCAAAACAATGCATTTGGTATTGTTTCTGATTCCTTTCTGTTGTTGTACTTTTCTTCCCTTTACTTGAAGCTTCTAATACCCGATATTTGTTTTTAATTGTGACACTGGTATGTAAATCAATTTCATCTGAGAAATAAAAAAAGTAGCCGGTAGCGGAATACTTCTGACCAAGCATTGCACCACTGTTGTTTTAAGGACTCTGGGTGATTCCAAAAGCTTATTATAATGATTGCAATCATAGTTGCATAATGCTGAGCTCATTGCTCTTAGTCTACGGACTACTTTGTAAAATTAAACAACTTGACATGGAATGTTTCGTATTCTGCTCATAGAAAACTCACTTAGCTTCAGTAACAACATTGAAGATAACAAAAATATTTAGCAACCCTTTTCCTTCCCTCCTTTTACCCAACAAAATCTCAAATAAAATGAGCAGTTCATCCTACCTCCACACAGTTCCAATTCAACACATACCCCGTTTCATCACACCCTCACCTGAACACCAATACATCCCAACTCCCATTCCCACTATCACCCTTACTCAAACAAACACAACTGCCATTCCCATCCCTACTCACCCTGAGAGATACTGAAGAGAGGATACATTAGGCAGAAGGGGGACAGGCCCTATGGTCAAGCCCTGCTGCACACGGCTGATAAAGCTTGATTTGCCTCAGTAAGTAAATACAACAATAATGTTTTGCGCTGGGTTTGTGTTACAAAAGTAAACACAAACCCTGCACAAAGTGGTAGTAAATCTGTGTTCATGTTTGTACACTGTGCAACATTGTGCCAAAGGATATTAAAATTACAGTTTAAAATGCACAATCACAACTTAACATTAAGACGCATACATGACAAAGAACATTTAAAAAAATCTATTTTAACCACTGAAGGACAATAATTTTTTTGTGATTTGAAAACATTTTTTTTATCTAGTGTGACATGCAGGACACAAAGCATATCTGTCAACTTACCTACATTTAGTAGAAGTTTTCCTCTTTTTTTGTCTTTATGAGCCTGAATTCAAATTACAATGCCAACAATTAGGAGAATTTAAAAGCTTTGCATGGTATAACTTTAAAGGAGTCCATAAACAATTTAAAACAATGAAAGAATTGGTTTGGTATAAAGAAACAGGCAACCAGCCAGAAATATTAATCATAGATATTTTCTTCCATAAATCTGGAGAAAGAGATATACCTAGTTCTTTGTTCCAAAAAGTAGAGAGAGAGCTAATACTATCTCCTGTAAAATTGTTCAGTTTTGTATAAAACTTTGACACAGCATGTAAGAAAGCAGCTTTCGTTTTAATGTAAATTTCTAAATCAGATTCGACTTTTAAAGGAACATTGTTTAGAAATGAATCAAGGATAGAATTACACAGAAGTTCATATTTAGAAATATCGAAAGATGGCAAAAGAATTTTTTGTTGCAAGTCATCAAAAGGTAAATAAAACATTATTATGATATACATCTTTTAGGTAAAAAATACCAGCTTTTATCCAAGATTGCCAAAATGTTGTAGTACCCGCGCATTTTAGCAAAGGCTTATACCGTAGCAACATATTCGAGGTATGTGAAATAAGATACTGAAAAAAACAGAGTCTAGGTCCTGTAGTATTAGTTTTGTAAATTTAAGTATGATACACCTTTTTAGTAATGTGGTAGAATTAGACATTGTCAGCAAATCAGGTAAAGGAAATGGTGATATCAAACTATGTTCAATGAGAAGCCATGAAGGTAAATCATTAAACTCTCTTTGACTGAACCAAAAAGAACCCTGTTTAAAAGAAACACTTTATGATAATTAAGAAAATCTGGCAAACCAAAACCACCATTAAACTTTGCAATTTTTTATTTTTTATAACTTATACAAGGGGTTTTGTTATTTCAAATAAATTTAGATAAAGGTTTATCCACATTTTTATAAAACTTAAGAGGAAGTTGAGTAGGTATCATAGAAAGGAGGTAAAATATTTTTGGAGCAATAATAATTTTTACAGAATCAACTTTCCCCCACCATGATAGATGTAAGGCAGACCACCTATGAAATTTGTCTTTAATATGGTTAAGAATGTATTCACAATTCAAAATAATCAATTGTTTGATGGTTTGAGAAAATAGGATACCAAGATATTTAAGTTTTTCATTTTGCCACAGTATTCATTGTTGGGGAGCATAGCAGATGTACAATGAACATTCAGATGAACAAATTATGTTTTATGAGTATTTAAAGTGCAACCTGAAATCTGAGAGTATGTGTGAATTAAATTTAATAGAGGAGGAATGGAAGAGTCAGGATTGCTAATATACAGTGTAGTGGCATAGGGTAGAGTGGCCGAAAGTGGAGTATAGTGGTGTTGGAGGGAGTAAAGTGGCGGGTAGTGGCATAGAGGAAGTTGCGTAGAGTGGAGTACAGTGCTGTGGTGTAGAGAGGAGTAGATTGTCGTAGAGTGGAGTGGTTTAGAGTGGAGTAGAATGTCATGGAGTGGCATAGACTGTTGTAGAGTGGAGTGACATAGAGTGTAGTAGAGTGTTGTAGAATAGAGTTAAGTAAAGTTGTGTGTAGTGGCACAGAAGGAGTGGAGTAGAGTGTTGTAGAGTAGATTGGCCCAGAGTGGAGGAGACTGTCGTAGAGTAAAGTGTCAGTAGAGTGCCGTGGGGTGGCATACAGTGGAGTGGAGTGTCGTGAATTGGAGTGCCATAGAGTGGAATGTCTTAGAGTGGAGTGTCTTTGTGTGAATGGCATAGAGTGGAAAAGAGTGGAGTAGAGTGTTGTACAGTAAAGTGGCGTTGCGGAGTAGTGTGTCAGAGTAGGATGGAGTAAAGTGGCATAGAGGGAGCTGCGTAGAGTGGAGTAAAGTGTCATATAGTGGAGTGGCATAGAGTGGAGTGAAGTACGGTGGAGTGCCTTAGATTGGAGTGGCATAGCATAGAGTGGAGTAAAGTGTCATAGAGTGCAGCGTCATAGAGTGGAGTGTCAGAGTGGAGTAGAGTGTTGCGTCATAGAGTGCCATAGAGTGTTGTGCCACAGAGTGTTGTGCCACAGAGTGGAGTGACATAGAGTGGAGTGACATAGAGTGTTGTCACGTAGATAGGAGGGGCGTAGAGTGGCATTGTGGAGTAGGGTGTCATAGAGTGGAGTCTCAGAGAGTGGCAAAGAGTGGAGTGTTGTAGGGTGAACTGGAGTAGAGTGGAGTGGTATAGCGTGGCGTGACATAGGGTGGACTGTCATAGAGTGGAATAAATTGTCAGAGTGGATTAGAGTATAGTGGAGTGGCATAGCATAGAGTGGAGTAAAGTGTCAGACTGGAGAGTTGTGTCGTAGAGTGGAGTAGACTGATATGTCGTAGAGTTGAGTGACGTACAGTGTTGTGTCGAAGATTGGTGTGGCCGTGTCGTAGTGTACAGTGGCAAAGAGTGGAATAGCATAAAGTGGAGTGGCATACAGTATAGTGCTGTAGAAGGCAGTGGCATACAGTACATTGGCGTAGAGTGGAGTACTGCAGAGTGAAGTGGCGTAGAGTGGAGTGATGCAGAGTATAGTGGTGTAGAGAGCAGTGGCAAAGAATGCAGTAGTGCAGAGTAGAGTGGCATTGAGGTCAGAGGCGTAGAGTGCAGTGTTGCAGAGTATAGTTCCGTAGAGTGCAGTGGCGTACAGTGCAGTGGCGTAGAGTGGTGTGGTGTAGAATGGAGTGGCATGTGGTAGATTAGAGTGGAGTGGTATAGAGTGGAGAGTCATAGAGTAGAGTACCATGTTGTAGAGTGTCTTAGAGTGGAGGGGTGCTGAGTGGAGTGGCATGTTGTAGAGTAGAGTGGTGAGTCCTAGAGTGGCGTTATGTGTTGGAGAGTGGAGTGGAGTGTCATAGAGGGGAGTGGCGTAGAATGGAGTGTCGTGTCCTAGAGTGTCGTACAGTGGAGTGGAGTAGAGTGGAGTGGTGTAGAGTGGAGTAGCGTAGTGTGGAGTATGCATTGTGTGGTAGTGCACTGGCATTACAGACAACACATTTTCAATTGAAATGCCCATTCGAATTTCACAGACGTAAAGTTTTACTGATAAAAGTATACAGCGCACAAAAGATAATGTGTGGAAATGTCATCACCTAGTATATTTATTTTGTTTGATTGTATTTAAATATTTGCTTCTACCACACTTCAGAATTACAAAAAAAGTGATCCATTTTCGCTTTCCTAATTCTGATATATTCTGAAACATCTGCCCAATCATTTACAGACATTTACATTTTGTTGTGTGTTAGAAAAAAGCCTTTCCTTTCACAGCAAGATTGTCATATATATCCTCTCATTTTTAAGTCAGAGAAAAAAAGTAACCACTAAGCTCCCTCGGAAGATAGTGCCTGACATTTGATCTCTGTCTTTGAATGCACAGCAAATGTGACAAGAACAAGATTTAAAGGCCTGTGTACAGAAAGTGACCACTTGTGGAAGAATACAGTAAATAGGTTATGCTCCACGGAAGGAACACACTCAAGCTGGACAGTCTAAAACAAATAAAGCCAGCATTTAGAAAGCAAGCGCGAGTTACAAACAAAGCCAAATGTAAGCAATGGGTGGGTTTCATTCCCAGGGAAGCTTTTAGAATTCCCCCAAGATGTTGTAAAACGACCACAGTATCCTCACCAAAGCGTTCAAGTGTAGGCCTACAGAAGGGCCTGATCCATGCTTTCAGGATAACAACTATGTAAATGATCTCCATTTAGGTTACCATGTAGTTAAATCTGTCTTGCATGGCATCCCTGAATATTGGCTTTGATCCGGCGCTTATGACCTACGCCGAACAACCCTGAACCTATCTGAGGCTGATGCTGACTCCATTGTATCTTTTTATTCAACAAATGATGGTGTTCATGTAGGATGTTGGGCGTTAATATCTGAAGAAAGTTTTCACCAAACTTGACCCGAGTTATTTTGACCATGTCAATATTTTTGTTGAATGATGGCAGCTTTAGTGGGATTTCTGCGTCTACATTTCTGTGCACAAACGCTGGTGGACAGAATAAGAAACTGGTGCTGGTAGGTAGTCTGAGAAACTGCTTTTGGTGGGAAACGGTGGAAGATACTAGTAGTTGCTTGAACAGTGGGATGCTGGCCCTAGCCTTTTGTAGAATAAGAGGCTGGCCTTGTGCGGTCTGTGGCACTCTGGCCCTGGTAAGCAGTGTGGGAAGCTGGTGCTGGTGGGCCACTTGCAAATGTGGCATGTGTGACCAGAGTAAGATTGTCAATGGTGAGCAGTGTGGGAAGCTGACATGGGGAGTAGAGTGAGGAGCTGCCACTGGAGGGTGGTGCTAGAAGCCAACTCTCTTGTGTTTACCCTCAAACCTAAGTGCATCCCATCAGGAACCATTCGAAGCACCAAATCCACACTTTTAAGTTCTCCCTTGCACCACGGAACGTGATTATTGAAGTCATGATCATTTGCCAGCTCTCATGCGCACTGTGTCACCTTTGGGTGTTTCCTGGATGAGGGAGTAATCGTCTGAGGATTAGAAGAAGTACATTTTCAACTATTTTCATAAAGCCAGGTGGTTTGCCTGGTCAGGTGTTCCATAGTCTCGGCTCCTGAACTGTAGAGCATTGTCCAACTTTGGAGTGCACTGTGAGGCAAGTGTGAGGTAGGGTTTTCTGGGGTGTAGGTTTAGTTTTCTTGCTGATGCATATACGACCATTTCTGAAGATGTATTTGTGAATAGCTCTAAGACTTGAAGGTCATGTGCTCCAGGAAATTACGAGGGGTCAGTGGAGTGTCCAGAAAGGTGGGCATGATCCAATCCTAGTTTTTTTTCCCCAGCGGCTTCTCTGATGCTAGAGTTTACAGATAGAAGATCTGGTGTTCCTCCAGACCGAGGTAGAGGGAGCTTACTTGGTCAATCTGAGAGTCAGTTGTGTTTATAAATGCTCCCACTTTGTCTTCCAGTGAAGAGGAACTGGCATCAAGAGGAGAGGTGGGTTTAAAATGTAATGATTAACCCTGGGCGGTGAACTCCGCTCGCGGAGTTTGCGGAGTTTTCTGCACTCCGCGTTACGCAGAGATCGCGGAGTTCCGAAAAACTCAGCTTCGCGGTGCGGAGTTTTTTCCTCGCTCGTGTTCGTCAACGTCAAGTTGGCGAGCGCGAGCGTGGAAAATCAACATCCCAGCGAGATTTCTCAACGCGGGGAGGGTCAGGTTTCTCATTGCGAGTGGTCGCGTATGCTTGCGACTGCTCGCGTTGAGAAACTGCCCGTTCGCGTTGAGAAAGCTGCCGCTCGAGTAAAAATCTACTCGAGCGGCAGAAAAGGAAAGCTTGCGCTGTGCATGGTGCTATTCGCAATGATTGCACAGTGCGGACAAGCATCCGGCACTGTGCAATCACCGCGAACGGCATTTTTCTATTATACTCCGCCGCTCGCGGAGCTCTGCGTAGTGCGACGGAGTTTTTTTTGCACTTCGCGGTGTTCCGCGTAGTGCAACTCCGCCCATGGTTAGTAATGATATGTGAGAAATGCTGAGAGGATATGGCCACTGCTGTGATCAGGGCACCTAGCATCAGAGTGCCTTGAAGTATTCAGGTTTTGGCTAGCGCAGCTGCCTACTTAAAAGAATCCCTGACACTCCGGCCCCAGTCCCGTCATCTTATTAGCTGCTCTCTGATCACTTACCCACAAATTTCAAGAGTGCTGTTGCAGCATCTCTTTTAAAAAAAGCCACTCTGGACTCTGGTGAACGTATGAGTTATTCCAGTCTTGGATATTATTAAAGCATGTGCTCTCACATCATTAGATCTATCAGCGGCATTCAATACATTTGACCCCTACTATTTTATTCAACCTCCTTGCTGATATTAGAGGTGGAAGCTTGATTCCTAAAAGGTTGACTAGCTTCTCACTAATCGCCCACAGTGCGTGGCTATCCCATAATGTGCTCCTTGTCCTACCATGTACACCTGATTGCCATTATTTTCGTGTTGAGTTCTTCAGAATTCTTCCAGGAGTGCCTCTCTTTTAGAAAGTCCCTTTACATCCCTTGGCCAGCTTGACAGACTGCCCTTTATTGCACATGGGGATGGATGATACTTGGGGCCTCATGTATGAGGCCCCTTGCGCCACCAGAATGTCACTTTTTGTGACGTTCCGTGGTGCAGGAGCCTGCTCCACATTTAGCCACTTTTTTTGGCTTAATGCTGCCTCATAAATATAGTTCCCTTTAATGCAGTTTTCTACGTTAATGGGGCGTGCAATGGGTGTTGCTGGGGGCGTTCCCAGCAACATCCATGGCTTTTTGACACTGCCCCAGATTTACGAGAAATCGTAACTCTGAGGCAGCGCCAAAAATGTACGCCTCTCCATTCTACAGCACACATAGAAAGAGGATAAAGCCTCTTGTGATTGTTTTTGTGCAAGAATGTTTCCCTTCCTGAACAAAACTAATCATCCCTGCAACGCAGACACCTTTGCACTATGGTGCAAAGGTGCCTGCGTTGGTGCACAGCAGCCCATTGTGGGACGGCGCAAGGGAAAAGGACAGGAATGCACAGTATCTGATAGTTACGGCGCATTCCTGCCCTTTTCTTTTGCCGTAGGGCAGTGCAACAGCGAGGCCTGTGGGGCTGCCCTAAGGCAAATCCTCATAAATGAGCCCCCATGGTTCCTATTTTACATTGATGAGTGTGCTTTCCCATCTTCTCCACTACAGACCAGCCTGGCTTTTATCCACCTTTAGAACTGGGCCAACTACCTTCTTAACTTATGATAACAAAAAAGATACTCTGATTTGTGTGGAGAAGCAAATCTTTGATGCCTGCCATATGGGCCAAAGGTCACACGCTGGCCAACCTTGTCCAAAACCTCAATTTTTTCAGTCTCATGAGAACTCTACATTGCAGCTACATGCGACTCCACTTTTAAGTCGTCTCCTCAACAACTTTAGAGTCTTCAGAAGGTTCTTTCACTACTCCCTGAATCACAGCGTTGAACAATAATTGCATCCTTAACGTTTTCATGTCTGGACTTCTGAAATGTCCTCTACCTGGGTCTACTACAAGGCCAGACACATGCAGTGCTTCACAAAGCAACTACAAGGTTAGCTCTGGATACTGGCCAGTGTCAAGCAATGTCCCCAGTACCTGCTGGGCTGCACTGGCTTCCAGAGTGTAAACTTTGTGTCACTGTGACTAGTACACGGGGCAATTCATGCAAATGCACCCCCCTTTCTCACGCTTACTTCAAGAGAGCAGTATCAGGAGGAAGTGCATATTCTATACAAGAAGCCCACTGCACAGTGATCTTATATGTAGGGCATCCATATTTTACACCGCAGACATCCAGAATACGGCATTCTCAAAGTAGTAGTTAATATTGAGAGTTTGTCACTGTCAGTTTTGGAGGCCACAAGGCTTTAGTAGCTGAGCACTTTAAGAAATGTTTGGTCAAGTATACCTATTAGGGTGTTAGCTTTGATGTTGGAAACTGGGTATTTTCTAGGCACAGAGGTGGAGTGCTGGGATCGGTCTTGACTGACAGGGGTTCTGCTTTGGTGCCAGCGACCTGATAACAATTCCAAGCCCTTTGTATTTCAAGAGTAGCTTCAGCTTTCAGGGGCTGAGTGCTGGTCTTGATTGTTGATAAAGGAGAGGTTGACCTTAGTTCTGTTGATGTATCAAGGGAATATGTGTTGTCAATAATCCCCACAAGAGGGTTGCTGTAGTAGAGGGTGAACATTTCCAGTGACTGGCGATCTTAGCAGAGGTCCCCATGTCATCCTACTGATGCTGCTTTGAAGGGTTCCTTTTAGTTTCTGTCAATGATTGTCTAGTAAGGAGTGGAAACAGGAAGCTAAGTGGTCCAACACCACTGCTTCTTTGACGCAGAAGAGCAGGTTCTTGTGGTGTTGGACTGGCTTTCTGGGCAGTCTGCCCCTGCTAGATTGGGCAGTTTGAAATGGCTAGTGCGTGAGCATTTTTTTTGGGGTCCGGTGGGCTGTGGACCAAAACAACTGTCCACACACTGGCCCTTTCAAGCCACTGGCCTGGAGGCCAGTCCAACACTGGGGCTAGTGGTCTACCACATCCAGTGTTGATCGTCTATGGAGCAGTGCCAAGAAATAACCATCTGGGTCTGCTGCTTCGAGTGAATCACCCGGTGTTCTGAAAAGGTGCATTTCCATTCCAGGGCTGTGCAAAACAAGACACTAAGGGATAAAGGAGGTTTTGACTATTGAGGTGAAGGGGGCACCATCATTTTCATTAGCATTTAGTGAGATGGTGAGAAGGTTGAGGGTGTTGATGATGTTGCTGGTAGTATTTCTGGCTTTTCTGAGAAAGCGTGTGACTATGGCTTGTTTGTGGGAGGCAATGGAGTGTTTCTATGGTTGAACGGAACAGCCATTTAGTTTGGTCTGTGAGTGGTACCTGAACCCTCGGTGACTTGTGGTGGCGAATTAGGAAAACTGGGCCTGCGAGTTCCATGCCCTTTGGCATCTGTGGCTCTACCAGAAGTATGTACCTCAGTCTATAGAAGGAGGCTTCAGACCCTGGTCTCTGTAGAGCTACCTCCACTGCATGCACATGATGTTCAGTCGCTGAACCTTCCCTGGCGCTATTTTAGGCGGCTCCATTAAGAGGCATTAGCCAACTCAATCGGACGCGATGCTCAGACCCTTTTACAGACCGCAACAGTCAGGATAATAGAGTGAGAATCTCGAAGGGGCTATGGTTGCTAATCAATACACATTAAAATAATAAACAATCATGCAAACAAGCTATCGCTCGATCCTCTCAGCGGGGCGGGCTGGCTGTGGCAGCTTTCCACAGAAAGCAGAGCAGTCTTGAGGAGAAAATGGCGGTCCCAGCGGAGCTTACTCGTTGAGACGCAGATTACTGATCGACCTGTGAGCTCACCTGTGCTAAACTGGAAGCATTTAGCGTGAACTGCTGAGCTTGTCTTGGAGCCGCCAGTCTATCAAGAAAATTGGCACAGTGTGAGCATGGCTTAGGGGACCAGCTTTGGGCCTGATAAATTGTTCACGCCAAGTCTTCGGCTCTCCGGGGGCTGGTGGCATCCCTCGATACAGGCATCTCGGCTTCCACACATACGTACCTGGTTGTATATATGGCAGCTCAATTGCACGCTCCAGCTTTAAGGAGAATTTCTGAAAAACGCAGCACTAAAATACTATTTGTGTTTTTTCTTCAGAAATCCAGAATAAAAAAAGGGAATAGCTTGACCCAAAGCAATAAAAAAGGTATGGCATAGCTTGACTTTGTGAGCACTCAGTGGGGTTTGTGTAGTGCACTCTATGCTTTCTGTGTTGTTTAAAAAACTCAACAAAATGATCCTTTCAACCTATGTGTGCTACATTGAGAAGCATATTGTCCCTTATGCTTCACAAGCATCCAACTCATAAGAAACAAGCAATAGAACTTGACACAATGTGCACATTTACAAATGACAGTTATCACTTCAAATTGTTTTTACCGAAATTACTTCATGTCATCACTTTCACAAACGGTATGATCGTTTGACATATCGCAATAGGTTACGTATTGTATTGCATGTGACTTTTCCACAATACATCTAAAAAAATATGCAGAATTCAAATTGAACATTCACAAGTATTTTTCTTGCAACATCTGCGTTATCACAATCTTCATGCCCGCCCAATGCATTTCGGGACAGTGAGATACAAAGGCAACATATACACAAGGAACAAGGACAAAAGAGCACAGCAGATATTTAACAAATACCAGGACAGCATAAGCATGTTCAATAGGAGCCCAGTATGAAGGTGTGAAATACGAGCACAGCATAATCAAATGTGAAATATGAGAAGTCCACCTCTACTCTCGGGGCACATCATCCCTTCCTATCCCTCACTTATGTTACCTTGGCCCCAGTACATCACTCTTCTGCCTTGTGGCTAGGTTGGTGCTATATAAATACCACATGCAGACTTACATACAGGGTATCAACTCATGAAATGCCAATCGAAAGTAAAAATCTGAAAAATAAGTGGTGCATAAGCACATGCAGCAGAAGCGTGACAAAACAAGCGCATTAAATACTGTGACAGCAGCAGCATAAGAGCTGTGTTCTGCCCACACTCTTGTATGGATCAGAATGCTGGTGGACGATAAAGAGTGACATCGCCAAGCTGTCAGTCTTCCACACCAGTAATCTGAGAAGAGTCTTGCGCATTTTCTGGCCGCGAACCATCTCCAACCAGGAACTGCTCACCAGATGCAAGCAAGAGAGCATGGACACCATCATTGCGAGAAAAGAATGGAGATGGATAGGACACAATATCAAAAAAGAGAGGGGGGACCAGGAGCTAGTTAATGGTCCAGTGCCCGTGCTCCAAACTAACCATGAAGTCAACAACAAAGGGGGGGGCACTGTTCCACAGTGAGTGGTGCAAAGAACGTACACACACTCCTGAGAGATTAGAGAAAGGAAAGTACTAGGTCAAGGACTCAGTGGAAAAGGGGGTGGGAGAGACACAAATGTCTCTTGTAGCCCTCACACATCCCTAGGGATGTCATGCTTCATCATTGGGCAGTTGCTCCTCGTCGGGCCGGCGGTGCAATGCCCTACGGGTCCCCTGAAGGGTCACTTTGGCGGAGATCTTTTGAGAACTGCCGTATGGTGTATGTGGGTGTGTGACCAGAGTCCTAAGTGAAGGGTGATAATGTGCGTGCAGAGTGATTAAAACTGTCTAAGGGTTACCAACCAGCAAAAATATTTAATAAAAAGGGTACCCTTGGCAGACTAAAAAACCCGTAGGTTTAGGAGTTACCCAAGGAGGCGTAATGTGCCCAGGTAACTACCAGGTCGACATGTTTCACGCCCTAGTGGTCATAACGATCCCTGGCGTTTCATCAGGACCAGAAAAACTGTGGAGGTGATATAGTGCACGAAACAAATATATATAAAAATATATATAATAATTAGTAGAGGGGTAACATTAGCCCTCTAAACGGTCAGTAGGGGCAATAGCATAAGAAATTATGGGCTATAGTTTGAGTACAATAGTCGAATATGCCCTCTTGACCGACCTAAGAATTAGGAGAGCAGTGCTCCATAGGCTAAAGGCGTAGGGTGCCCGCACTTTACTTAGATATTTACTCTGGTGTCAGCTCCATTAGACCTGCCCCGTCCTGACGCCTGACTCTGGTCACACACCCACATGCACCATCCGGCAGTTCTCAAAAGATCTCCGCCAAAGTGACCCTTCGGGGGACCCGTAGGGCATTGCACCGCCGGCCCGACGAGGAGCAACTGCCCAATGATGAAGCATGACATCCCTAGGGATGTGTGAGGGCTACAAGAGACAATTTGTGTCTCTCCCACCCCCTTTTCCACTGAGTCCTTGACCTAGTACTTTCCTTTCTCTAATCTCTCAGGAGTGCGTGTACGTTCTTTGCACCACTCACTGTGGAACAGTGCCCCCCCCCTTTGTTGATGGATAGGACACACCTTCAGAAGAGAGAGGCTCCATCACAAGAATAGCTCTATGCTGGACTCCAGAAGGTGCACAGAAGAGAGGCAGGCCAAAGGACATTTGGCGCAAACTATGAAAATAGAAAGGAAGACCCTGAACCACAGCTGGGGCACCCTACAGAAACTCACCTCAGACAGACAGAAGTGGGGGTCCTTCGTTGCCGCCCTACATGGCAGTCTGCATAATGGGCAGTAAGTAAGCAGCATAAGGGTATGAAATAGAAGAATGTCATAAAGAGGTGAAACAGGAGCAAGGCAATGAGAACAAGCACACAAAATAAAAACAAAACATAAGCATATGTAGTACAAGGAGAACATAAACAGGCGAAACATGAGACAGCATAAACAGGTGAAATATGGGATTGGTCTGTAGCAGGCCCTCGTGAAAAACAAGTACAGATTAAACACATAAGGAAAAAGCACAGAATGTTTAACTCAGGAAGTATAAACACAAGTGAACCAGAAATGATGCCAGGTGAGAGAGGTCGACACCTCTAGTGGGCGCTAACAAAGCACGTCCTCTCTTAACGCTGAAGAACATATCTGTATTCAGGAACTATAACAGGATTTAGGGGGAAAACCGACTAATTCAATGTGATCTTGCAAAACCTAAACAACCAAAATCAAGGCAGGAGACGGGTTTGTTATTTTTCCGGAGATCCTGGATATTTGCGCAGTGAGGCCAGTAGGTGGCGCTCTTCCGGCTATGTCGGTGGCCCCATCCCCTCAAGAAACCGCAGCCTTAAGTTGTGACAATTGCTGCGTTTGTTTTAAGTCTCCCGGAAGCGCACAGGCGCTGCGATGCTGGGCTTGTTTTACAGCCGCGTCCCCTTCGACTTCTTTCACGGGCGCTTAATGGAGAATTCGAACTAACATCTCCGAATGTTTGCCCTTTATTTTAAACACTGATCAAAGTCAATCAGACTTCAGCCAGCAAGACCCCAACAGACCAAATAAAACGGCCTGAAATCTGATTTGTTCTGGAGCAGGCTGCGGTGGCTTCGATTTGCATTGACGCCCCAGGCACCGAGGCCGGCCTGCCTTCCTGCACAGCCGGGTCAGCGGAGCTCTCCACCCCCCCCTCGAGAAACCTGTCTCCGAATTGTATAAATATTATCGATCGCCCTGTTTAATACACTGCCTGCTATTGACTGCGTAATTAATATACTGCCTGCAAGTAGCGCTTGGCACGGGGTGGAAGGACAGGCCTCTCGGCCTGGTCAGCCGTCCTGGTTCAACATGCCCTGGTCAGGAGGATGGCATTCACGGCTTTACATTTTGTGTGGGCAGTAACAGTTTGCCCGATATGCCTTCGCCTACACCCTTGTGTACACAGCCAGGCCTGGCTGCTTTCAAACAGAACCCAACGCGGCCCTGTTCAAATATGAAAGAACTCCACCTGTAAATAGGCCTTTCAGCGCACGGTGGGCACCAGCTCGGGGGCCTGGGGCACCACACGGTCCAAGGCCTGTGTAAGTCTGTGAGGCGGCCTGGCCTGCCTTTGTGACATTTTTAGGGGCATCCCCAAAATTTTGTAGGCAGGTCTCGTTTTGTTTTAGCCACGGATGACCCCCCTGGGACTTCTGTTTTGAGAGTCTGGACAGACATTGAATTCCCACCAGGAAATACTTCTGTCAAGAAGGAGCGGACCCTACCTCTAAAGACCACTTAGACATCCCTCCCCCTCTCCTTATCACGGGTGAGCAGACCACCGCCCTGAACGGTTCTTCTTTTCCACCCATCTTCGGTATTTATTCCTCTTGAGCAGCTCAAATATGTCACCTAGGCTTCTTTGTCCTAGTTAGGTGGCAGCTTGTCGAGAGCACCTACCCCTTCCTGGCGTTGGACTTGGAGACGCTGTGTTCGCGGTCCGTCGAAACTGGGCTGAGGAAGTTCCAAGGTCATTGTATTTGTAGGAATAGGTAAGGATTCCTCCAAGAGGGTTGTCTTAAAGGCTGTTTTGGATGTCAGGAGCTGTGCAGGGATTTCTGATGGGGTTTGGGGATATTTAAAGGCGAGAACCCTGCGCTTAGAAGGTTTACCGCCACCTTTCTACCTCTTGGCAGTCCCTAGGGGTGATGCGTAGTCTAGCCTTGTCGTACCCGAAGGAGTGACTGTGATTGTAGTGGGGCAGGGTCTCCACGTAAAATGTAACCCTAATGGAGACAAGGATTCTGCGTCATCAACTTTAGCCCGAAGAACTTCATCTGTCGGACCCGCGCTATGAAGTGGCTCAAGAGGTGGAGGTGGAGAAGTGTGGCTCAATGGTTAGAGCGGCAGACCCTGATGCAGAGATCTGGCCCGGGACCAGGGTTCAATTCCCGCCTCGGCGGGTCTTGGGCTCAATTTCCTCGGACCTGATAATTCTCGCCTCGGTGCCTATTCTAATCATGGGTCCCACTCTGCAACTCTGGGCAATAGCTTGCTTAATCTCCACAACGGCCCCAACAGCGCTGGGATGCCTGGCTTCACCCTGGGGGTGCCCAGGAGTGGACATTTCACAGGGAAAAGCCAGGAAGGGTTCCACAGCGGTATGCGTACAGCGCCAGGACACCTCTTTGGGGGTATAAGTGCGCTTTACAAGTACGAATTTCATTTCATTTCAAGACGACATGCTAGCGCTAGATAAAATACCCAAACAATTAAATATGTAGAATAAAATACAACTGCAACTCTCCATCCAACATAAACGTGGAATAGCAAGCACAGCTTTTCTCGGGGCACTCCGCAGAGCGCGCAGCCCCCTTCGCCGAGGGATGCAGCAGAGAATAAACAGGTTGCAGCCCAGGTAGTAGCTGCGCCATCGCGCTTGGCGCGTCCCCGGGGAGCGATGCATTCTCCTGCACCTGACTGCCAGGTTTCCATTGCGACGGTAGCCGGGCTGCAGACGTTTCCTGCCTAGTAACGGCGAGAGGAGGGCAATGGTCCATGGAGCCCGCCTGGCTCCCTCGCCGGCACCGGCTGCCAGCCGCCCCTCTGCGGCCGCGCGGGCCTCCTTGCCTAATGAGCTGCTGCGGCGCTCGCTGCCTTTACAAATGAGGAAATTGGTATCCAGGGAAATGCCTCTCCCTCCTCGGCCCTGGAGGGGGCGTGACCCCGCTAATCGGGTGCTACCAGGCGTGACACCCGACTGCTAATGGGTCCGTCCGGGTGCCTGGTGCGCTCTCGGCCCTGCTCTAAGAAGGTGAAGAATTTACTAGTGGCAGGCCTCCCCCAACTCTTCTGCATCATGAACAGTAGGATTACAGCCCCCCCCCATACTTCCCCAGGCGCCATGAACAGTGCTCCTCCATTGGAGGAAGGGCCCCACGGACCTTTCTCTTAGCACAATCCGTCTCCAGGGATCAACCAGCCCACTAGCATCGCTCCTGCAGGTCAGGAAGGGCCCCAAAGTCCTTCACCTTCAAATCCCTCTCGGACCTAGGCCCCACAAATATTTGTCGATCACTGGAAGACCCCACAGCCCATTCTCTTCATCAAAGTCGTGCCGAAATATGAAATTGTTTACTGTGCCCGTGACACACACACAACAAATGTGGCCTTTGCGGGCACCCTAATGGGGCAGGAGGTTGTAACATATTAAACAGTGTATACAATCCACCTTTTTTCACTGGGCTCCTTCCCTTTTTCTCTGCTAGGTACTTTTGACTTTACGCATTGAGAACCCACCAGCCTTTTCCTCAGTGCATGGGTGCCCTTTATAGTACATAAGTTCATTGTATTTAGTTTCTCACCTGCAGGTGCATAACCTGCTCGTTCTTTGCATAAAAGGGCAGCAGAAGGAGGTAAGACAGGAACGTCCGCGAGTGGGAAGTATCAAAGGACTAGCAAAAGTGGGGTGCTAGAATGGAAAGAAATACAGTTCTGGCCTGTTCTTTCGTGGAAACCTGGAGTCAGGTGTCACCCTAACAGTTTGGGTGAAATCAGCCCTGGTATCCATTGGGAGTCAATGTAAATAGGGTACGCAAGGACAGGGCAGTTTTTTAATATTACTAGTGTAACCTTCTGAAAGCTTCAAACGGACTTAGCAGAGCTGTCACTGGAAGTCAGAGACTGTAGTAAACTATATGTGGGGGGAGTTGGAGGAGGGGGTACCCTCCCACGATCAGTCCTTAATTTGAGACGGTGGTGGCAGGTGGGGCCCACCTGCACTCGTTTTTGGAGACCAGAACTTATTTTCCCATCATTATCCTTTAACATAGAGCAAGAGCGAAAAATGGCAGAAAAGGGGCAAAGAAAGAGGCAGAGACTGATAAAACAGTGACAAAGGGCGAAAGTGGCGATGAAAAATAACCTGTATGAGTAAGTTACTGAGGCAGGGGGTGTAAGGTGGTGGAATCAAGACCAGACAGCCTGGCCAGTTGGAAACTTCAGCATTGCCAGCCTAGCCACAGGCTTCTGATGATAAGTTTGGCTACCAGCACTTATTATTTTACAAAGCAAGCACTGCTAATGTGTGTCAGGTGCTATTTGAAAGCGTGGACTATCAGGAGGCGCGCCATTAGGATGCGGCCCCCCGGGAACCCGGCTACGCCCTCGTGGTTCGGGCGTGACTACTACATGAATCTCTTCCGGGGCAACGTCGTGACGTCACTCCTGGCTGGAGCAGGCAACAGCGAGAGGGAGGAGTGGGCGTGGGCCTATTTAGGGCAACTCGCCCTGGTCCTCGCCCTCTCTTCCTTACGGCGCCGGCCACGGCATGCAGGGGACTCCGTGAATCTCCGTGACTCTTCTTGCAGTGGAGAGTCGTCTTTCCTGTTTCTTTCTTTATCTCCCATGCAGGCCGTAGAGGGCGTTTGCGGAGAAGGTTTGGGGCGGCGATACTCGTGGGACATCCATCATTCGTGACGGTGGGATTCCCGGTCAGGCAGGCTTTCGGTGGTGGTGCTTTCCAGCGCACGGAGGTAAGGGGCGGGGATCTGTGATCTTTGTGGTTGGGCAGACGCAGGGGAGGTGCGCTAAATAAATTGTTGTGCAATAAAGGGGAACTATAATCACGCTGATCCATGGCGCTTCCTTTTTCCTGCGGCTGCCCGGTACAGAGAGCGGACGAACGGACCTTAAACGGTAGTCGCGTCGGAAGTCTCTAGTCCCCCGTTCGTTACACGATCAACCGCTTGGTTGTTAAGGTGCCCGGGGTGATTGTGTGTATGGTGGGATATCGGCACTTTATGGTAGTTGGGATGGAGTTATCACGCCAATTGCCGAGAGTGGGTTTTGTTGAATTATGCCGGGCGAAAGGAGTAGAGGGAAGGACAGGGAGCCTGATTTGGCCCAGTGGCGTTAGCCTTTCACAATGTGGAATAAAGCGCTTTCAAAGGACAATGGTGCATCAGTGGGTATTCAAAACACGTGTTGTCTAGTGCAGCGCGGCTCTGCTCATCCATAGACGTTGTTGCGCTTTTTTGGAAGAGCGCGGATATGTCGCGTTAGAGAGATGGCGCCAAGGGCTGGCGTTGGGGTCGGTTGCCACCTAGGGGCTGGGTGTGGGAGCTGAGGGGCACAGTGATCCCGATACGCTTGTAGGGCCAGTCCAGTTGTTCGCTGCTGAGGAGCCCTGGGTCGGGCCTCGGCGGGGCCGTTCAACATTGTTGAATCAGATGGTGGTGTTAGCCTGGGGGTCCCTTGCATTTGCGGTCGGGACAACAAAATGGCGTGGCACGTCGCATTATAAAAATAACGTTGTTGCGTCCTCTGATAATCGCGGGCAAAGTCTGGCATGAGATTATGAAACGCGTGTTGCAGAGGATGACTTGGCGGCATTGCCGAGTTACAGTTTGGTGTTTTCCGTGAGAATATGATGAGCCTGCTTGGTGTACTCACGATTGTTGTTTCTTCGGGCTTCCGATTGAAGTTCCATCCTGTGCGGTATCCCCTGCACGGTAGGCGGCTTGTCCAAGTTTCGGGATACGGGTAGGGGGAGCTAGGTGACGTTGTGCCTTGTATGAACGTATGTGTTATGGATGTAGACATATGCATTGTATACTTGCATATGTGTGCTTGTGTGTACTGCAAGGTATCTCTGAAGGAATACAATACGTGTATGTCCATATATATATTCGTACACCAGTCTAGGTGTGCATGTCTTTGTGTATACATAGTGGTGTCTTAATGATGGAGTGCGTGTATAAGAAGTGTGGGTGCTGGTATACTTTGCACACGCGTGTCCGTGTGTGTGTATATCTAGCGACGTGTTTAAGAATTTGTGAGTGCTTAATCATTTGAGCAAATATATATGTGTTTTACTAAACTGGATGTTACTTTAGGAAGGTATATGCCTCCATGGTACACGTGTGTTTGTGTATAACAAACTGAGTTTAATGAATGCGTATGTATGCTCTCACAGTACATGTGAATATGTGCGGGGCATTATGTGTTAAGAGCCCCAAGGGGAGGGTCTGTGTACCTAGGGGCGATGGAGATAAGCTGAAAAGGGCAGCCGAGGATTATAGAGGCCTCTCCGCCACCTGGGGTGCGTCATTATGCGCCATTAAACCCACAAGACTCGTGGCTCCTGTGTTGGTGGGGGGGGGGGGAGAGGAAGTATGGCGCAGTTTGAGATTTGTAGCTTGTCGGTCTTGGTTTACGCCTGGGAACCCGAGCCGCCTCGTGACTCACTTAGAGCCCTGGGAGCCCATGGTAGCTAACGACCTCAAATCCCCCTAATACCATTACGGTTCATTGTTGGAATCATTATGGCCCATGGGGTTTATTATGCTGTCACGCACACTCTGCTTGTAGCTGACGGTGATTACTGTCCTGGCGATTTGGGGGCTTCTTCGGTTGCGGGCTCGACCTCTCGGGCATCATCTTAGGGCCCGTCTGTTCCTTCGCTATGTCTCAACATTGGATCGGTCCCTTCACATCTCTTGTGGCATGTACGTCGTTGGGGTCTGTTTGTTTTGGGGACGGTATACGCGCAGGATGTGTCGGTCATCGCTGCAAATGTGCCCAGAGGGTGCGATTCGCCTGATAGATGCTGGTTCGCGGATCTGTCTCTTCAAACTTCAGGTGTGATCCTGGGTTTCCACAGGCCTTTTTTCCGGGAAGGCGTCTTTGTGGTCTGGCACCTCCCTCTCTTCGTACATTTGTGTCCCTGGGTCACGACCTCCTTCTTCCTTTTGGTACAGGGGTGTTCCTGAGCTGGCACTGACCTCTCTTTACATGCGTGACCCTGGGCCCAAACCTGCCCCTTCTTAAACACGGATCGTGTTACAATGTAGATCTTGGGGCCTCTAGGGGGTTCGTAAGGTTGTGGCAGGCGAGGAGTATGCCTAAACAGTGAGGACTTCGGGAGCTTCCTGGGGGGGACAGGGGACACAGCCCAGGGAGTGTTGAATGGGGAGTAAGATCCTAGTGGTACACTCCGGGGGTGTACAACACACTGCCTTGTTGACCCCTAGGGCCCCTGCCCCTCTGCTGCATTGCTCCCTCCAGTCGAGAGCGTTCTGGGGACAGGGGTGGCGCTGCGTATGGGGCGCTGGCAGACTTACTGGCATGAAACATTCTCTGTCCCTTTCTTTCATAAGTCAGAGGCGCCCTTAGCTCAGGGCTGCCATGCGTTCTAGTGTTGGCTGCGTACGGACAGGGAACATACGTACATGCTGGCTTTAATAAAAGGTGCTTACTGGGCAGCATGTTCGTGTTACAGGACTCCTTTAAGGTCTTCAGCAGGATGCCAGTCAGTCGGGTATCTTTCACTGGATGGTTGGGTATAGGAGTGTCCTGCGGGGCCACTCATCTATGCATCAGTTAATTGTCATGCTCAGCCACACCTCATCGTTTTTCAGGTTTTTTCCGCGATTAATCAGCTTTCGACCGGATGAGGCCCGTTAGGGATACATGACTCAAGGGAGCTTCCCATTGCAGGGACAGAGTTCCTCCCCTTTAGTTTAACATTACATGCACCGCACTTTTACATAGCTCTTCGTGTGTCTGGTGGGAGTCTCTGGTTCAGCCAATGAGAGAGTTTGGCTGCTGCTAGCCAGTTCTAGGGAACAGGTAGGGCATACATGTGTAGATGACACCTTATCATGCTTTGCTGTCCACTTGGCCAAGAGGGGGCCTATAGGAATAGGCAGACCACTCTTTCCCGGGGGTAGGGTGGACGCTGGGACACTGGCAGCTACACTACATCGGCAGTTGGGCTATTCCGAGCAGCTAGGAGGGGGGCCGGGGGAAAAAGGCTGCGCACATAACACAGGCAGTATTTGAGGGGCCAGGAGGCCTCCATTCAAGCAGCAGCTTTATGGCTAGGTTGGCATCATCGCTGCAGTGGGTGGGAGTACGCCCCCTTTCATAGTTGGTAGGAACACCCCTCTGTGGGCGCACTCAGAGGTCTGGACCGAGAGTGGTTAGGCCTTGCAGGTCTTGGGGGGGTGGCAGCGGGGGAGGAACCCCCCCCCTCTTTCCCGACTGGAGACCCACTTGAGGCGGTTGGCATTTACGGGGTTCATAAAGCGTCCCTGTATCTGGCGTGAGGACACAACAGATGGTGGTCACTTTCGGTGCCAAACTTAGGGGACTCAGAATGCGGGCAATTCCTTCTTGATGAATAAGATATTAGCAAGTTACAAGTTAGGTGACCCCCACTTCAGGAGCAGTCATCTGACGGACTTACCTTATTTCCCGCAACAGGTGCAGGGTTGTTATTCTCCTGTGGGGGCTCCTCCAGGGGAGCTGACTGGTGAGGACATCGCGACTCAGGGCAATGGGAGGTCTGTAGTGCCTGGACACTGGGTTCTCTAAGGTAGACAGGCTCACTCCCTACAGGAGGTTATAACCTGAGCATATTAGGAAGGGTCCTGTAGCGGCTGGTTGATGCTCAAGGGGGTATGCATGCCCATCGATTATCAGGGCACACTTGCGCATAGTTAGTGCATATCGCATGCTGGACTATTTCCTGCAGCTGAGGGATCAAGGTAGTTGATCACTATAATCAGAAATGGGGCCGCGACATGTGCAGCAGGACGGATATTTCACCGGGCAAGTTTGAGGTAGTATGTGTGCCAAAGCGGTGTAGATACTGGGTCGCTTGCCCGTGCGTAGGGCCTGTATGGCTCTTTTGCAAGCAGCAGCGGGAGTTGAAGCTGGGGGCGGTGAGAAGGTCTCCTCGGGCGAGTGACATGGGTGATTCTCTGATCACACACTAGCAGCTGGCGCAAGACGCCATGTGGGACTCCAGTCCCCTGAGTTGGTTTATCCCGCATTAGAGGTAACAGGACTGATGAATCCGGGCATTTAAATCAGACATGGCTCCAAGCCTGAAGATTGATGGGAACCTAAGGGTTCAGGGGTTGCCTTGTGGTGGGGAGGGCGAAGGGCGGTTTGCCCTGGTCGCCCTTGTGGCGGTAAGGAAGCCACATAAATTGCCTTACATTGTTAAGGGGAGTCCTCCTGCATACTCCCTAGGCCAGCACTGAGGGGGAGATACGGTAAGCTCACCCCAGAGAGAATGGAGACACCGGCTGGGGGCAAGGGCGCCAGTTTACAAAATAGGGCATGGGGCATCCGCCCCTGGTTATTCCCTACGAGCCCCGATGGGCAGCCTGGTGGTGGAGGGGTGGGCCCCTCAGGTTGCGGACAAGGACCAGATGGCAGGGGCTCACCTCTCAAGGACGCAGGTGGGTTGCGCCTGCGTGGCTCTCAGTTGGTTGGGGGACGCGAGCCAGAAGGCCCCTTAGTGCTGGAGCAATAGACAACATTCTTCTGGGATATAAATTGAGTTCTGTCAGACTTGCTGATGGATTATGATTTTTAGATCAAATTAAATGTAAATATTGCTTTGCGATTGAATTTGATAATCCAGATCGTATTGAATTGTATTAATTATATATTGTCATGTTTGTGTGATGGTTTGTAATAAACATGGCCTCCTTTACCCACAGCTCTGGTCGTCAAGTATTGATTTGTGGGTTTGTATGGGGGCGGGGCCGGGAGCCAACCTGGGGGTCCGTGTCCTATTGAAAGCGTGGACTATCAGGAGGCGCGCCATTAGGATGCGGCCCCCCGGGAACCCGTACACGCCCTCGTGGTTCGGGCGTGACTACTACATGAATCTCTTCCGGGGCAGCGTCGTGACGTCACTCCTGGCTGGAGCAGGCAACAGCGAGAGGGAGGAGTGGGCGTGGGCCTATTTAGGGCAACTCGCCCTGGTCCTCGCCCTCTCTTCCTTACGGCGCCGGCCACGGCATGCAGGGGACTCCGTGAATCTCCCACCCACCCATCCCTAGATTTAGAGCTTGGAAAGGAGTTGGAAGTTGAATAGAGAGTGGCGGTAAGGAAGCCACATAAATTGCCTTACATTGTTAAGGGGAGTCCTCCTGCATACTCCCTAGGCCAGCACTGAGGGGGAGATACGGTAAGCTCACCCCAGAGAGAATGGAGACACCGGCTGGGGGCAAGGGCGCCAGTTTACAAAATAGGGCATGGGGCATCCGCCCCTGGTTATTCCCTACGAGCCCCGATGGGCAGCCTGGTGGTGGAGGGGTGGGCCCCTCAGGTTGCGGACAAGGACCAGATGGCAGGGGCTCACCTCTCAAGGACGCAGGTGGGTTGCGCCTTGCGTGGCTCTCAGTTGGTTGGGGGACGCGAGCCAGAAGGCCCCTTAGTGCTGGAGCAATAGACAACATTCTTCTGGGATATAAATTGAGTTCTGTCAGACTTGCTGATGGATTATGATTTTTAGATCAAATTAAATGTAAATATTGCTTTGCGATTGAATTTGATAATCCAGATCGTATTGAATTGTATTAATTATATATTGTCATGTTTGTGTGATGGTTTGTAATAAACATGGCCTCCTTTACCCACAGCTCTGGTCGTCAAGTATTGATTTGTGGGTTTGTATGGGGGCGGGGCCGGGAGCCAACCTGGGGGGTCCGTGTCCTAATCTGATATTGCATCAGGCTGAAGAGTCAGATTTTACACAGGCATACTTCTGCTTGCTATTTAAAAGACGGGGATGCAGGTTCCTGCCCAGAAGGAGGCAGTGAGAGGTTGTGTGTGGCCTGTTGGCCAACAATCCCAGACTTGTGAGTCTCCTGAGAGACACAGCATAGCTGGACGTCTGACAGAAGTCAGACAAACCCATGGGAGTGTATGACTCAAGACTTGAGAGACTACAGACTGCTGAACTGTGGGGGGACGGGACGTGACCCACTCGGACCAAGCCTTGTGTGTTATGTTCTATGAAAAGCTCAGTTTCCACCCATCTTCAGGTAGAGCCCTGGGTCACAACGAAGTGCCCAGAAAACCCTTCTTATGATGCAGACCAGTTAACCCGTTGTAACTGGTCTGGCAATGGACGAGGTAAAGATTCTTTGTTTGAAATGGAATGTGAGTGACAAAGCCACCCTTCAACTGCAGCTAGCTGGGGTCTGTAAAGAGGACGGTGACGTCTTTGGTGTATACCCCAAGGACTGAACTGGAAACTGAGGATGAAGCGGTGCTGTGTACTGGCCAAGGAAGACTTGGAAGGACCTCAGAAGGCTCTGTCTGCTGTGGAGACAGAAGCCCAAAATACCTGCAACAACTCAGTGAAGTTTGGAAGCTGTGAACTGTGCCTGCCTGCCCCTCCGGCCTGACTGAAGGCGAGAGGCGTTCTGGAGCTGGAAGTTATACTGTCCGAGTGGCGGAGGAAGAAGCCTCCATTGGTCTCTTGTGAGTACTGTGCAGGAACTTTCTTTGACTGTCCGTGCAGAATGGAGACTCCATGTGGAAATTGGTCTGAGAGCTTTAGTGAGTGGTTTCTTGATCCAAGTGTTGTGCTGGTATTACTAACCCATAACACACATGGTCCAGCGCTACTAAGGGGTTGGCAAGGTTATCTGGAACTAGGTTTGCACAGTGGAGGGAGAATTTGCAAAACTGGACATCCCGACTTCCTACTATTGGGATGGGCAGAATTAAGCTCATTTAATTGAGAAAGAGCGCATCTCTATTATTCAATCAGAGCAGTATTGGGCATATTCCCACCCCAACAAAGGTCCCATATTTTAACTCCCACACAGTAAAGATGCAGGATAATTTTGTATAAAGAGACCACAATCATACTCGAATTTGGCTTGGGCTAAATATGGTTACCATTCTATTTGTGAAAATGGCTGACTGTGCAGGGTAGAAAAACCCGTAGCTTGCATCGCATGACTACATGTGACATCAACTGGTCAACTCTACATCATTTGAAAGGAGAGTAGTGTTCAAGGGCTTCAGTACTGGCATAGTGCCAAAAGATCTCGGCCCAAATTTTGAAAGCTGAGAGGCAACAGTGCCCTAAGATGCTGTGCAGCGCAGCACCAAAAGATGCTGCACTGTGTCGCGTGACAGGGAAGGGGCAGGCGAGCACAATATTCCCAACGAAATTGCTCTCTCCTACCCTCTCCATAGCACCAGTGCTGATTTCAGCTACCGAGCGCCGCGCACACACCTTAGCGCCGTAGCGCTAGGGTGTGTGCATGAGTCTAGCTTGGGTTTAGTATAGGAAAGGTATACTTCCTGTACAAAACACTATGCTTCGACAAGTGAAAAAGATTTTCCTACTTTGTATGTGTGCTGCACAGTGCAGCACACATGCAAAGTCAGAAAAGCATGGAGAAATGAAAAATTTCTCCATTTAACGCCTGCTTTTCAGCGGCGTTAATTTTTGTTGCTAATCCCTTTCTACCAATGTTTGCGAATAGGGTTTGCGTGATAGCATGGGTACGCCCATGTACCACCCATGTAACGCCCTCTTGATGCAAATTAATGGATAGCAGCATTTCGCGCTGCTTTGCGCTACTTTTCCATACAAACCAACGCAAATACCAATTTGAGTCGGTTTGTGAATCCCCAAAAAGTTTTAACGTCGGTTTAGCATTACAAAAGCAAAGCTAAACCTTTAAGAATCTGTGCCCGCATGTCTTTTAGAATAATTGAGTTCTGAGGCGCAGCACAAAATCTCTCTTTCTTATCTCATCCCTCCCTCTCTGCCCCCTCACTCTTCTGTTCCAACACAGCGCTTTGGAGCAGGCAAAGAGTGGCAAGTGCAGTACAAACAGAGAACCTGAGATGTCATAAGATGAGCTAGGCCTTGCAGTGCTTTTGTGCCATAAATAACTGTGACTGATAATTGTTCCCAGTAGAATCTCTCTTTTATGTCCTCGATATTCCCTGACATTCCCAGCCTCTGAGGTTTGTTAGCCCGCTCTGCAGGCAAAGCTCCCCCAAACCCCAAGCCATCTTGATTCAGCTGTATTTATCAGGCCATAATTATCTTAATATACATTTGTTAAACCATTTTTATTGATTTAAACACAAAAACAGGAAGGTAGCGGCAAAGCATAAGCAAAGATCACACCGCTGTATACAGCACACAACTTAAGCCGGGTCTCTCAGGGCGAGAAGAGATAATAAGGTTGGCGAGCACTAGGTGCCAACCCATCTCCAAGCAAATGAGGAGCGGTGGCTGGGTAAAAGGTGGCACATACAGACCAAGTATTACAAATAACAATATAATAAACCAATCAGCACAGTAAATTATGTTGTTAAGGTCAAAGATCGGGCACTCCAGGCGAAAGAAATGCCACCAAATTCTCTTGAAAGAGGACAATCAATGTCTGTGCGAAAATAAGTAATCCCCGAGCACCCAATCCCAAAAGAGTTCCAATCTTAGATGAAGAGTCTTCTCTGTACCTTATTTACAACCATCTCCTTGATGCACAAATTCACCAACCCATCTGTAGTCAGGGCAATGCAAACTAAGCATAGGCATAATATACATCAAAACATCAGCAAAAATCAGGGCTCATCACGCACTTCACAATAGAATAAGTCAACAGACATTCAACTCCATTCTTGCAAATTTTAATGTATTTTCTCATCACTAGGGGGCTCATTACGATGGCGGAAAAATAGCAACCGCAGGGCTGGCGGTGGCGATCGTTCCGCCATCGTCAAGAGATTTACCCCCGCCACATTATGATGACGGTGGGTATCGCGGCGGACGGAAAGTCCATCCGCCGCTTTTCCGCCGGTAGCAATCGTCACGATTGCCTGGCGGAGCGGTCAGCATGCTCACAATGGCGGCAGAGCCTAGCAGGCTCCGCCGGCACAATTATGATGCCGGCGGAAGCCAGCCTTTCCGTGGCGGTTGAACCGCCATTGAAAGGCTGGCGGAGAATGCCTTCAGGGGCCCGTTGCGGGCCCCCTTGTGTTGGGGGAGGTGTGGTGCACTGGGGGTACCCATGGTGCTCTCTACATTTCACTGCACCAAGTGGCAGGCACAGTGTAGTGCCTGCCACGTAGTGCAGTGAAATGCTCAACATGCTCTTTTTAACATCACGGCGGTGCTGCTGTCAGCAGCCACCGCCGCAATGTTAAAGGTGCGGAATCCGACCGCAGCAGTGGCGGTCCCATTATAATTGTATTTGCGGGACCGCCACACGCATGGCGGCTGGACCCAATCACCGCTACGGTGGCAGGCGGACCAAGTCCACCAGCCATCGTAATGAGCCCCTAAGTATTCTTGCCACAACCTCCCAATTACACTTTTCTCCCTATTATATTGTAGGTCCTAGTTCCATTTCCTGCAACCAATGTATCAAAATGTGCTTTTTTCAGCAACAAGTAGTGGTGCCACCCGTTTGCATCGTATGTTCCCTCCTTTCTTCTAATTAGTATCCTCTGACTTCTGGCTACTCTCACAGTAAGTAAGAGGGTGGGACTTCTGGGTCAAACCTTTTCTACTAACAGAGGCTTTCCTCCTTGGGAGAGACGCCAATATGGCGGGGAGCCGGAGGACAGATACAAGACCGGGGCGACCAAGTCCCAGCTCCTGATTTGGAGGTCAGAGGTGATTGGGCCAGGCGGGTGCTGACCCGGAAGCAGTAAAGTGCTTCTGGGACAGCGCGGCTAAATCCTGCTCATATTTAAAGGGCTGCACGGCCACAAGCAGGTCTCTTGGTTCCTGCTCGCGGCAGACGAGGATGTGGTCGATTTCACTCCAGCACGCCCCCCCACAACAATCATGCGGTATTTAGTGGGCCCCCTCCCAGACCATCGCCCTGCAGGGAGCAGCACAGGCTAGAGAGCTTTCCAGACTGACCCAGGAGTCCTACCTTGGTATTGGACTTCCGATGGCGGCTCCGGAGGGCGGGCGGGAGCCATAAAAAAGTAAAGGGGGAGTGTAGTGTTGGGGGTTCTGTATTCTTTTTCTTGTGGCAGCTGTCATGCGTGCATTCTACATTCCTAGTTGGAATGCTAGCCTGCCCATGCCAGTTGCTGCCTGATTTTCTGCTGTAAGGTTGTTCTGTTTGTGGGTGGTGTATTTCTTGGAAATAAAGTACTTTCCTTCGACTTACCGTGTCTTGTATACTTTACAATTTTGGCGACGAGTTGACACACCACCCCGACGGACCCCACAATCTCGATGACCTTCTATTCTCTGGATCGCCTTCGTCCTGATTTCATTTCTTCATCCAGATCCTGCTTATTCTACACTGTTTTCAACGGTGATCTCCGCATCCTCCTGGCATTCTGCGACGTTGAATGGTGAATTTCCATCATTTTTGCGGCTTAGAGTGATAACCGTTGCCAACGCCATTGTCCAGCGACATCAGCAGTGAGCTCTGCTCCTTCATTCGCAGGTGTGCCGAACGTCTGACCACGTACCTGGTAACGTAGCAACTGGTTACCATCACCTTTGTCGTACTTTGTCTTACGCTTCACGTCGTAACCTTGTTTACGACCAACGTTGTTTCGTGGTGAGCATTCCAGCTTTTCTGTGACGTATCACGCTACGATCTAGTGATGTATCACGCTACGTGACTCCATTTTTTTTTTAACTTTATTCATTCGTACAGCATTTGCTCACACGGAGATCGATATTCGTTACTCATCAATTTCTGTCAGTAGAAATTTGTGGATGCGAATTGCTGACTTCGAGCATCTATTACGGTCAGTGGGAGTTTGCAGATGCTATTTTCTTTATTGTTTTAGGTTTCAACACACCGTTTTTTTTTTTAATTCTTTCAATTTAGGGTAAGTTCTACTTGTACTCATTCTACTGCAACGTTAAGACGCTACTCCTGATTTTCAGCCTCATTACTTACCTGCACATATTTTATACTACACGTGGTGTACAAAGACATTTGACTCATCGTATTTTTGGCACAGGGAGGAAATTAGTCTCTTCAAGCTCTGCGTACTGCGTTTTCTTTTCTTCCATTTCTACAACATGTGTGCACAGAATTACGCACTAAATCCTCCTCAATCATTCTGGCCTGCTGGTGGAGTTCCGTGTTTGAAGTGGGTGGAATGGAAACCATTTTTCTTAAACTACATTGAGACATTAGATGACCAAGGAAAAATGTCTCCTGAACAAAAAACCCGAATTTTTTTACGTTGTATTGGTCCTGAGGGTCTAAAAGCGTTTAATCAAATGTCAAAAGCTATTGGTGGTGATGGGGATTCTAATGTTTTTGATTGTGCCATTGCTGATTTTGACAGGCATTTCTCTCCTAAAGTTTGTATCGATATTATTAGATACAAGTTTTTTCAGAGAAAACAAGAGGCTAATGAGTGTGTTGATGATTATTTAGCCGCCCTTAGAACTTTGTCTCTTGATTGTCAATTTGGTTCTCGTCAAGAAGATTTTATTAGAGAGCAAATTGTCATGCATGTTAATGATTCCTCTATTCAAGACAGACTATGGGTTAATGGCGACTCTAGTTTGCAACACATTTTGGCCTTGGTAAGGAAAGCTGAAATGTCTAGTAGAAATGCTAAAGCTATTCAGGCCGAATCTGTTCCCAAACAAGTGGGAGTTGTGAGTAAAATTAATCCAAATTCTCGTCCTTCTAAGAGTTATGGTAAAATTGATCACACCCAATCTGACAAATATAGAGATAAATCTAAGTCTTATTCAAAGGAAATCTTTAAATGTTTCAGGTGTGACAGCCCTTCTCACCTGGCCAACAATAAGTTTTGCCCTGCGTTAAAACAAAAGTGTTCACAATGTGGTCTAATTGGCCATTTTTCTAAGGTCTGTAAAAGAAAATCTAAACAAAGAGTTAAATGCGTTGAAGACTGTGATTATGGTGATGATGATTCCAAGTCTTCTTCCCTTGCGGATGAGAAGTTCGTTCTGATTGTCAAAGATGAAAGTTGTGACAAAGTTTGCAATGTTTCTAACAAGAAAAAACCTTTGTGTGATATGACTATTGGTGGAGTTGACATTCAAATTTATGCTGATTCTGGTTCTCCATATTCTATTGTAAATGAAATGTGTGGAATTCTTTATTTATTTCCAAATTAGGTGCTGATCTGGAAGAACCTGATATTTCTCAGGAAGGGTATTCTGGGGAAAGGATTGATTTATTGGGTTTTCATAATTTAGTTTTTAGGTTTAAGAACCGTGAAAGTCTCAGCAAATTGTATGTTTCTAAAAAAGGACCTTCTGTTTTAGGTTGGTTTGACCAGGCTGAACTTGGTATTTTATTGGATCCCAACAGTTCTGAACCAGTAATGGTCCTTGCTGACAGTGAACTTACCGGTAAAGACATGCTCAAGAAGTTTCCTAATGTTTTTAGAGAAACAATTGGTAAATTAACTGACTTTGAACATAAAATTATTCTCAAAAAAGATGCATGTCAAAAATTTTCAAGGCAAGAAATATTCCCATTACTGTTAGGAGGGAGGTGGAGAAAGAACTGAATCACTTAGTTGCTGAAGACATTATTGAAAAAATTGAATCGTCTGAGTGGGTATCTCCAGTTGTTATTGCCAGACGTTCCAACGGCAGTATTCGCTTATGCATTGACTTAAGGTATCTTAATAACAACATCCTTGTTGACCAGTTTCCATTGCCACGTATTTCTGAGATGCTTTCTTCCGTCAAAGATGCCAATTTTTTTTCGTCAATTGATCTGTCTGCAGCATACCACCAAATTGTTTTACATAATGACTGCAAAATGTTAACTGCCTTTATCACCCCTGTAGGCTGTTATCAGTACAAAAGGATGCCTTTTGGACTTGCGTCTGCTGCGGCTGTTTTTCAGCGTCTTATGCATTCTTTATTTGGCCAACTGGATAATGTCCAATGTTTCCAGGATGACATCCTTATGTACGGTAAAGACAAAGCTGAACACAATTCCTTACTCAACAAGGTATTAGAGATATTAGATTCCAGAGGCCTTACTGTGAAATTTTCTGAATGTAAGTTTGCTGAAACTTCTGTTACGTACTTAGGTCATGTCTTGTGCTCTGATGGGGTTAAACCTAAACCCGATCAAGTGGAAGCAATTCTTTCTGCACCTGCTCCCAAGAGCAAGGATGACTTTCGATCTTTTCTTGGCCTCACTGAATTCTATTCTAAGTATATAAAAAAAAATTCATGCAGAGAGTATCAAATCAGACAACTTCTTAAAAACAAGTCTACATTTTTGTGGTGTTCTGATTGTGAGAAAGAATTCAAGGATGTCAAATCTGCCATTGCTGGGGCCACTACTTTATCTGGTTTTGATCCCAATCTCTTGAGTGTGCTCACTACCGATGCGAGTTCTAAAGGTTTGGGTGCCGTTTGTTCCCAGAAACAGGTCGATGGCAGTGAGGCCATCATTGCCTATGCTTCTAGATCCCTTACTTCTGCTGAGGAGAAGTTTTCAGTAATTGAAAGGGAAACTCTAGCTGTTGTTTGGACTTTGGAGCATTTTAGAGCTTTTATATTAACCATGGGCGGAGAGCTCCGCTCCGCTCACGGAGTGTGCGGAGTTGTGCCTACTCCGCGTTCTGCGGAGAACGCGAAGTAGGCACAACTCCGCACAGTCCGCGGCGGAGCGGAGTTGCCCAGCCCCTGCCTCCACCCCCCCTAGGAAGAATTACATTTAATACACATTAAAGGTAAAATAATAAAGACTTACCTTAACTGCGGCGTCCCCGGGCTGCCGTCCTCCTCTTCCTCGGTTTCGCGATGATCTGCGCATGCGTGCTGCCCACGCATTCCTCGCGAGAAATGCGCGAGCGCGCGCGCATGCGCAGATCATCGCGAAACCGAGGAAGAGGAGGACGGCAGCCCGGGACGCCGCAGGTAAGGTAAGTCTTTATTTTTTTTACCTTTAATGTATATTAAATGTAATTCTTCCTAGGGGGAGGTGGAGGCGGGCGGCAGAGCGGAGCGGAGTTTCCACGGAGTTGGTCCCCAACTCCGTGGACCTCCGCGTAGTGCTGCTCCGCCAGCTCCGCCCAGGCTTATTTTATATGGGGTAAACTATGTCACTTTAAAAGTGACCACAAACCTTTAGTCAACCTTCTTACTACTGATGGCATGTTCAAGGCTTCTGCACGCATTGCTAGAATGTCTATGAGACTTCAGGATTTCATATACAAGATTTTTTATGTTCCTGGCAAAGACAATGTGTCTGCTGATTTTTTATCCAGGATGCCATTAAAAATTAAGGAATGCGTTTTGAATTCTTGGGATGATTTTCATATTGCTTTGGTTCATGATGAAGGTATTCCTTTTATTCATAAGCAAGTTTGGTTGGAATCTTACTCTGAAGATACTGTTGTGCAAAGTGTATTGTGGCATTGTGAAGACTAAACGTGCTGTCAAAAATGGTTTTTGGTGGCCAGGATTAGACATTTTTGTGGAAAGGATAGTCAGAAATTGTGTGATTTGTGCCAATGCAGATAAATCTCTCCAAACTTTGCGACCAAATATGAGTTTTTCTTGCATTCCAGATGGACCATGGGAAACCATCGCTGTCGATATCATGGGTCCCATTGGTAATGAATCTAAGTATATTATTTCTGCCATCGATGTGTTTTCCAGGTGGCCCATTGTCAAAATCGTTAACAAGGTCGATACTGATGCCGTTTTATCCTTCTTAGACTCTATTTTTACTGAGGAGGGCCCTCCAAATCAAATCATCTCTGACAATGGTGTACAGTTTGTTTCCCACAAAGCTCAAATTTTTTTTGAAAGATTGGGTATCAAGCATCGTACCACTTCTTTATGCAACCCTAGTGGGAATGGTATGATTGAGCGCTTTAATAGGGTGCTCAAGGGTGCTATCCAATCTGTTGGCACTGAGGATAATAAGTGGGAGTTACACTTTTTTAAAACTGTCTGGAATTATCGTACTACTTTCAATGAAATGACCGGAAGTACCCCTTTCGAAATTATGAGAGGCAGGATTCCTAGAACTAAAGTTAATCCTGCATGGTTGGTTTCTAGCACTGTCTCTAATTTAGATTTGGAGGCGGTTAAAGAAACCATCAGAAACACTCATGATTTGTACAAAAGATCTTATGATCATAGAAGAGGTTCCAAGGTTAATACCAATATTGAAATTGGTACACTTGTTAAGGTCAAGAAACCTTGGAATGTGAAGAAAGGTTCTAGCCAGTTTCTTGGTCCTTTTGAGGTTACGAAAGTTTTGAAAAATGCAGTTATGTTGAATGATGGTAAGGTGTGGAATCTTAAACGCATTGCCATTCTCAAAGGCAACTAAGATGTTTATTTTGATTCTACCTCTTGTGTAAAGAGCAACTGTTTGGATGATGTAGATTCTTCTTGTGGAGTTTTGGTCATTGCTGATGGAAATTCCTTGTCCGACTCTCCGCCTGCGGAAGTCTTATCATCTAGCTTTGTTTCTAATGAGGTTTCACATAATGTACCATCTACTTTGGGGAAAAGAATCGTTAAGAAACCTTCTTAGATGGCTGATTACATTTCATGAAGTTGTTTTTTTGTATTTTGGGGGGAAGGTGTGTAGTGTTGGGGGTTCTGTATTCTTTTTCTCGTGGCAGCTGTCATGCGTGCATTCTACATTCCTAGTTGGAATGCTAGCCTGTCCATGACAGTTGCTGCCTGATTTTCTGCTGTAAGGTTGTTCTGTTTGTGGGTGGTGTATTTCTTGGAAATAAAGTACTTTCCTTCGACTTACCGTGTCTTGGATTCTTTACAGGGAGTGCGGCAGGCGATTTCCTCGGGCATTTGTGGCGCTTGTGTTGTAGCTCTGTTGGGGTGATAGGGTTGCCCCTCTGTTTTCTGAATTGCTGATTTTCTTTAGTTTAGCGCATGTGGGGAGCAGCTGTCTGTTAGCGATAGGTTTTCTGGGCAAGCTGGTGAGCGCTGGAGCGCTTGGGGCTCATGTGTTGAGCACTGGGAGAAAGTTTATTATGTACAGGGAAGAGGAGCATTTCCCTGTTGTGTTGAGAGTTGGTGTTGGTGACTGTGAGCAGCTGCCATCATACTAGGTGCATCTTAAAGCTGAGTGTTTGGGGCAAATCAAGTCTGGTGTTAAGGGCTGTGTTGTCACCATAGCAGATAAGTGTGCACAAAAAGTGTGAACTAGTGGGCACAGGTTTTTTCACCAGGAGCACCATACTTAGCATAAGATTAGTACTCTATGAGCATACCTGGGGGAGCAAGGAAGGCCTCTAAGAGGGCACGCCCTGTTAGTAGGATGGAGGAGATGATGATCAGAATGGAGCGCAGGATGGAGGCGATGGATGAGAGGTTGATGCTATTACAGTCATAGGGACCCCAGGGAGGGCAGCCAGTAGAGCCAGCAGTGCCGGCGGATAGGCCATGGTGGCCAGGGGTTGCACCTTGGGCAGTGTTCCCCCCAGTAAGGAAGCACGTTAGGGAGCAGGGGACACCTGGTGGAGGGGGTCATGGGCTGCGGGCCACCCCTGAGGTTGCGCCGTTGGGCAGTATAAGTGAAGGGCAGGGCAGTGCTCTTGCAGAAGTTGTACTGGTTGACAGAGTAAATGGTCCCGAAGGGGAGGGCAGTGCTCCTTCAGTGGCAGTGCCACCAGCAATCAGCAGCAGTGTACAGACGGGTAATAGCTTTATGACGCGAGTCGGCACTGCAGGTCAGCCAGAGTTGGTGGCAAGCTTAGCCAGTGTGTTGCCTTGGATCTCAAAGATAGGAGTGTGGTCCCCACTGTTTTTGCGAGGTGAATTGGCAGGGTTAGCGGGGAGCGACCATATTGAAAGAGCCAAGAGGTTGGTGGCACATGTGGCTGGCATGGGTATGCAAGGAAAGGCAGGAGTGACGGGTGTGTCATCAGTGCAGGGCTTAGTAGTAGCTGATACCTCACAAACAAGTAGTTAGGCGCAAACAGTTCCAGTGGCAACTGGGTCCATACCTCCCCTCAAGGAAGCTACACCTACAGGTATGTTACGGCCATTGCCAAGCTCGGGTTTGGGGGATGTGCATTCAGAGCCCGATCAGTTGGGCAGAGACATGCATCCAGATATTAAGGTGCTTATGTGGATATATGTGAGTTAATTGTAGATGTGCCTGACAGGGAGGAGAGCAAACAGTGCAAGGAGTGCTCGCATTCCAGGGAGTGCGGGCATTGGCCTTACAAGAAGAGGGTAGAAGAGACCATTATGAATTGGGTCAGAGGTTTCTTGATTTCCAGGCAATCTTAGCGGAGAGGTTCCCAACTCTGGAGGGACAGTTGGCGTGCTACCAAAATAGGATAGCTGTTGCGCATGATGAGCTTGGAGGCACTGCCTAGAGGGATTATGACAATGAATTCAGGCAGATCAAGGCCACTAGACCCACTTTGGGGTGGGATCAGATAGATGTGAACGCATGGTTACGATACATGAATCCACAGAGGGTGGTGGCTGCCCCAAGCCAGCCCTTTTGGGCGGGCTCTGGGGCAAGCAAGAATTCAGGGGGCAGGGCAAGAAAGGGGGCATTCTGGGACTTCAATAAAAGAACTTGTTCCAGAGCCCGAGGGATGTGCAAGTTTAAACACTTTTGTTCTTTCTGCGGACTACCCTCGCACCCCAAGTCCAAGTGTTTCAAAAAGACAAAGGGTAGGAACTCCAAAAAGCATGAATGAGCACCCAGCATTGGTCAAGGCTCCCTCCCCGGTTACCTGGCAAGCAATGGTGTCATGGTTTAACATCTACAGCAACCCAACGGCAGCACAGTCTTTATATGAGGGATTTAAGAACGGCTTCAGGATTTCGGCTATTGGTTGTGTAGGTGTGGCCTATTGCAGAAACCAGCAGTCATTAAGGGCTAATTCTAGCATTGCCAGAAGCAAGATTATGATAGAGAGGAATTTGGGGAGGGTGGCAGGTCCTTTTGATTCCATCCCTTTTGAGAATTTTGTGCATTCCCCTTTGGGGATAGTTCCCAAAAAAGAAACGGGGAGTACCATTTGATACACAACCTTTCGGCACCTAGGTGGCAGTCAATCAATGAGGCTATTGATGGGACATTGTGCTTGGTTAAGTATGCCTCACTAGGCCAGGTAATTGCAATGCTCCAGGAGCTGGGACCTGGGACCTGGGACCTTGCTGGCAAAAGCAGATATAGAATCAGGCTTTTGGCTGCTTCCAGTGCACCTCGATGCCTTTCATTTATTGGGTTTCCAATTTGAGGGTGCCTTCTACTTTGACAAATGTATGCCCATGGGCTGTTCCGTCCCCTGTGCTGACTTTGAGAGGTTTAGTACCTTCTTGGAATGTGTTTTTAGACAGTCAATCAATCAATCAAACATTTGTAAAGCGCACTACTCACCCGTGAGGGTCTCAAGGCGCTGGGGGGAGGGAGGGGGGAGCTGCTACTGCTACAGAGATCAGGACATCATTGGACACTTCATTATTTGGATGACTTCTTATTTATGGCCAGGCCTGGAACAGAGACATGTGGCAGGGCTTTGCAGTGCTTCCAGGAATTGATGGGTGTATTTGGGGTACCACTTGCGCAAGCAAAGACATGTGGACCGGCAATCACATTTGAATGCTTGAGGATAGAATTGGACTCCAGGACAGGTGTATGCAGGCTCCCATAGGAGAAGGTCAGGGCTTTCACAAAGGCATTGGAAGAATGCCTAGAGGTCCCAAAGGTGACGCTAAATCAGTTACAGGTGTTAGTGGGGCAGTTGAATTTTGCACTCCGCATGTTACCCATGTGCCGCCCAGTTTCCAGGTCTATAGCACAGGCCATGTCTGGTCTGAAGTTGAGAAAGCAAAAGACACACAGATGATGGACGGAATGCAGAGCAAATCAAACATTCACCCCCAGTCAATATATCTGGGTTAAATTCATTGTTCTTTTGCTCACCATGCCACCCCAGTTTAGACCCAGCCATATGCAAATCAGTCTTGACCCTGTGCCTCATGGGAACAGTCCAGACTGAACTGCCAAGCCAGGTCCTCCTTGGACCGGAAACAAGCATCCCTGGACTGGTTTCGGGGCATCACCCCTCATCAGCCAGGCTAGCTTGAATTCAGTGGCACAGTGAGCCCGGGACCCACGTCTGGGCATACCCGGCGCACTTATGGCGAGAAAGCAAAAGACACACAGATGATGGACGGAATGCAGAGCAAATCAAACATTCACCCCCAGTCAATATATCTGGGTTAAATCCATTGCTCATTTGCGCACCATGCCACCCTAGATTAGACCCAGCCATATGCAAATCAGTCTTGACCCTGTGCCTCATGGGAACAGTCCAGACTGAACTGCCAAGCTAGGTCCTCCCTGGACCGGAAACAAGCATCCTGGGACCAGTTTTGAGGCATCATCCCTCATCAGCCAGGCTAGCTTGAATCCAGTGGCACAGTGAGCCCGGTACCCACATCTGGGCATACCCGGCGCACTTAGGGCGAGAAAGCAAAAGACACACAGGTGATGGACGGAATGCAGAGCAAATCAAACACTCACCCCCAGTCAATATATCTGGGTTAAATCCATTGTTCTTTTGCTCACCATGCCACCCCAGTTTAGACCCAGCCATATGCAAATCAGTCTTGACCCTGTGCCTCATGGGAACAGTCCAGACTGAACTGCCAAGCCAGGTCCTCCCTGGACCGGAAACAAGCATCCTGGAAGTTGAGGCACCATCATGCTAAGTTGACAATTGAGGTCCGCCAGGACATGAGAATATGGGAAACATTTTTGAAGGACTTTAATGGGACGGTAGTATGGCCAAGCCCTGCCAAGACCAATAAGGAGTTGGATCTTTTTACACATGCAGCAGGCAGCACAGGCTTTGGTGCCATTATAGGGACAGCGTGGTGTGCTCAGTGATGCCCAGGAGACTCGGTAGAATCTGGGCTGGTTGTGAACATTGGTTACCTTGAGCTCTTCCCCATTTTGGTGGCCCTCACGATATGCCCAGAGCAGTTCCGCAATCAATCAGTGGTATTCTGTTCTGACAACATGACAGTGGTGGAGTGCATTAATCAGCAAGCTGCCAAGTGTAAAATGATCTTGCGATTATTGAAAGAAATCATACTGCTATGCCTGATATTAAATGAGGGGGCATATTGCACATATGACATATCGCAGGTATCAGGAAGTAAAAGGGGTGGGGGGATAATTTTTACATGAGTCAGTAATCGCATTCCTGGGATATCTGAGAGGGTAAGGGAGAACCATGTCCTATGCCAAGTGACATATTGTGGCAATCTCATTGTTTGCAAAGATGCTGGGTTACACCGATGGAACAAGGGCGTTCCTGATGTAATGGGCACTGAAGGGCTGGCAGCGCTTAGAGGGTAGCAGGCAAAACTCCAGTCGCCCCATAGACACACGGAAACTGGCAAATATCATGGCCAGTTTTGGCAAGGTATGTAGTTTGTCCGATGAAGTTTGCCTTTTTAGGGCAATGTTCTCCCTGGCATTTTATGGGGCATTGCGAGTGGGCGAGCTGGTAGCGAAGAACAAAAAAGATATGAGGGGTGGTCTGCAGCAAACAGACTTTCAGTGGCCAAAAAGCTCCCTGGCGGTCACCATTACTCATTCTAAGACCGAACAAGTGAGCAGGGGAGATCCCATACTGCTCCACAAAGCCCCTGGGAATGATTGTTTCCCGCTGGAGAATCTGGAAGCCTTTATGGCCCACCAGGTTCAGGTGACGGTAGGCCCTCTTTTTGTACGTGAGGATGGGGCGCCACTCACAAGGCTTCAATTCACCAGGGTGCTCAGCAGTGCTCTGGTGTAAGCAGGTTTGGATCCGGCAGAATATATATCCCATTCATTTCGAAATAGCACGGCGACCGCTGTGGCAAGCATGGGTTTGGCGGGACAGGCAGTTCAAAGGATAGGTAAATGGAAGTCAGATTGCTGCAAGCGTTATGTGAGATTGAACATGTTGTGAATGTCCTGTTTATTTCTGGTGTAATTTTCCCATTCCTTACCATATTCTCCTGTCAACGCAGGTGGAGGAGATGTCAAAAGGATACAGCCGCTGGATACTTCATTGCCTTCGGCTTACGTGGGAGCAAGAGGCATTACAGATGTGCTGGTGTTGGGCCACTCCAATGTGAGGGGCACTAAGAGTTCTTATTCAGCAGGTGGCTATGCATCTCGAGCAAAGAAAAACGAATACCAGCTGACTTTCTGCGGACACCGGGGGCTACGCTTGGCCTACTAGGGATCGGCATTGGACAAAATGTTGCCCGGAGGCTTACGCTTCAAAGGGTGATAATTGTGCATCTAGGAGGCAATGATTTGGCAGAGCGAGGTCGGGGAGACTTGTTTGAGTTGATTGTTTCTGAAATGTGTTGGCTCTCAAAGAAGTTCCCAGAGGCAATAATTGCGTGGTCCAATATTGTCCTGAGGTTGAGTTGGAGAGGTGGTAATTCGATCAGAGCTATAACTGAGTCAGTGAAATGGTTGAACCAAAAAGTGGGTAAGTTGTTCAGGACAGCTCGTTTGTCAGCCATACCTCATGGGTGCATAAAGGGTAAGCATTTTTTTATTACAGGATGGAGAAAACCTGTCAAAAGAAGGTAATGCACTGCGTGTGGGGTGGGGGGACCAGATAGTCGGTAAACTATGCTGGCCTGTGGCAGGTGAGGTCAAGATTGGGGGGACACTTCGGGTCCCTTAACGGCATCCTTTTTATACCAAATGTAACATCAGCGTCCCTGGACCATCCAAGGGATGCTACCACCAAGTCGAAAGGAGGTGGCAGGGGGCAAGGCCGGTTTCTGGGCAGTCCCTGACTTGCGGTCCTTACCAATCAACCACCCGTGCATGTGTGTTTGGGCATAACCTAGCACTGGTCCTTGGGGGACCAGGAGCCTGGGTGTAGGGGGTGGCCCGGAGGAGGTGCCCTAAGGGCAGCCGGCCCCCTGCACAAGAACTTCCGAGGCAGGAGAGCTCCCAGTATGGGAGAGGGAAGGCCGGCCCTCCCAAAAGGAGGGCCCCCATCCTTGGGACGGGGGAGGTGTGAAAAGAAGGGGCACATAGCCAGTCTTGATCTCACTCTGAACTGTTATGAATCTTTTTTGTTGGTTGCACAGGAACAGACTAGTTATGGTTAGGTGATTCCCATGTACTAGAGTCTCTGTTAAGGCTAGGTCTCACTTGTAAACAAGATGTAAATAACGTGGTTACTGTGTAAAATGTTATGAAAAAATGTTTTTGTGTGAAAATAATAAATACGGCCATGGGTCTTACGACTCCTAACCCAAATAAATAAATAATGGATTCATGACATTGTTTTGAGATTGATGTTGGTTAGGTAATGGTAAGTACTCATGGGACATCGGTGACTCCCTGGCCATATTTCCGGGCAGCATAATCCGAGTCAGCACAAAAGGGGAATGGAGTCAGTCCAGCGTTGCCTGCCAGTGCTTAGCAAGTTGCTCTTTGTCCTCTGCTTGAGTTCGTCACCCGGCATCCATTCCTGCACTTTGGTTATTTTCCTCTCTCTACTGGTTCCCCTTGTGTATTACCATACCGGCCATGTGAGATGAGTAGGAGGGGACTTGGAGGCAGTGGGGTTTGGAGAGCGGACAGTGCTTTAAGAGCCATTAAAAGGGTCAACAAAAATACAAACCAAAGCTTCTAAGGATGCCGATGCTCAGGGGATGTAGCTAAACCCCTTATGGATGCTAGCTGTGCAGAGTCTACAACCACAAGCTGGAAACCCACTCCGTGCAGGGGTTTCCAGTTTAACTTTTGGATACCGTTGTGTGATATCAACTCTTCACCAGATGACTGTGTGAGGTGAACCGAAATGATGTGACTCACAGTGGCACTGTGTGAGTTAACAGGTCTGTATCAGGCTCTGCTCAAGTGGATTACTCTGTTGTTCTTATCTACTGCTCTGTGACAGCTTGTCCACAGTTTCTGCTTCTCCATCTCTGGTTCCTCCTGGGTTCAATGTCTGTATCCTGGCTGGTGTGAAACTCGTTAACGCATTCTGTCTCCTGGAGACTGGTGGAACACTTCCTCCTACTTCACCTGTTAATACCTACAAGTACCGCTTTTTCATTTCACACACTAGATTCTTGTTTTATGAAACGATTGTCCTTGTATTCTGAAACTTTGCAACCAGAAGTGGTGGAGTACTGTACTGACTAGAGAGATGGGCTTTTGTGCGTGTGTCTCTCTTTTCCCCTTTTTAGGTCTCGCGCCTAGCGTTGCAGTGCGCAGCACTGCTCGCGCAGCGCGAGACCTCTAGAAAGGGCTTCTGAAAACAACCCACACGCTCGTGCGTGTGGTTTTGTTTTCGGAAGCCCACATTGGCTGGAGCGTGCGTTTATTTCATGGGGACGGCACGCGATTGGTCAAAGGCGGGTGCATGTCCCGCCTTTGCCGCGCCCATTCCTGACGGTGGCCAGAACGCGCAGCAGCGCGCGTTCGTCTGCTGCCGCGCTCCCTCCCCCCGCTCCTCTGTGGTGCGCGCGCACCACTGTTTCAATGATTGCTACTGTATACAAGGGTGCTATAATTTGTGATTTGAAAGTGAGAGTATCCAACTATAAATGTTCAAACCGCTTACACAACGTGTTTGTTTGTGAGAACCTTTACCCACGCGCTGGGAATGCTTCTTTTCCACTGTAAACTGGGGTGAATTTTCCTCACATTGCCGTTACCAAAATATTTAAATACTTTGCCTAAGAAAGCACACATAAACCATCTTAAAAAATATCGGCAAACGTTTAATTTATATAGCTCATTCTTTCAAATAAAATGTTAATGTATCAATGAGCAATAAAGCGAGTTGAATGAACTCTCTTTGAGTTCGCATCTATAACAAAACATGAACCAGAGAACTGGTTTCACCGAGTATCAAACATCCGCACAAAGAGATGTACGTATAAAGAGCTTGATCTGACCCGTGCCATCAGAAATAAAGTCTATCACCACGGCTTATTTTTCATGTGAAACTCGCAATTCGGAATTTCTGGTAAAAACAAACACACCAGCATTAACATGCAAGGGGAAGGGCTTGTGCTAAATACACCTGGCATTGAGCACGTTGTAGTCTCCGTATCAAGATGTGTTGAAACAACATGTTCTGTTCCGAAGACATCAACGCACGTAAGAAAGTGGGGGGTCTCAACTTGCCCTATTTTAAAGTGGCTACTTAACCCAGTCACACTGTTTCCCTTGTGTACTGGAACTGCAAGCTTTGCAATTTTCCTAATAAATTCGAAACTACAGGTTACTTTTTGTTCGACTTATTTCAATAAAGGGCACCTAAAAGCGTCCCACGAGGCATGCAAACATCAGGCGTTCTGAAAATAGATCATACATTACACACGCATTGTAAAAATTTGAGTTATGAAGGAGCACATACGAGCTCCGCGCTCCCGTAGCCCGTGAATGCCGGGCAGGTGCATGTGACATGGAGCGGCTAAAACACACGTTCTTAAGCCTGGCACACACTTTTGTACGCTGTCCAGGCGGGGCAGGTTCCAAATCGAGTTTATACTGATTATTGTAATAACACCTGTGGCATCACAGGGGCAAAAAAATAATAACTGCACGACTATTTTTGCACTCGCATCGTTTTGGCCAAATTAAGAGCACAACTACTCAAAATATTTGTACCGAACTCTAATGTAAAAGAGATCCCTGTGCACGATCTTTCAGGCCGGTTGTACAACCCGAACCCCGGGTTTGATTAATCGAACAGCACCTGATCGGGCATTCTTCTACAAGAATATCGCAGCACTGAAAGGTGGTCCTGGACCACTTCTGACTCCCCTCTTAACTTACCTCTTGGAGACTCTCGCACGTCCCCTTCTCTTCCTGGCTTCTGATGCCCTTCCCTCGTCTCCCAATGACGTGGCGTTCACACGGTCACGTGACCTCACCCTGCCCAGTGGTTAGCGTCCTCCGATGTGCCTCCCTGCCCCACCTCAATGTGGGATTTAATGCGCCTGTAGGTGTACGGTTTAGAGTAGGAAGAGGGTGAGCTGTTGTAATTCCCATCGTGAATGCCACGCCACACGGGCACTTGAGATTGTATACTGTGGTACGCAATCTCCTGAAATTAGAGGCGAAGAAAAATATTGTACGCTCCCATTTATGATGCAAGGATAGACAAAGACTATCCAGTTTTGTTTTTTGTAAAGTGAAAACAGTCTATCAAATTTCACCAAGAAACTCAAAGGCAGCATGCGCAGCAGTGGTACAAACGTACTTAACTTAAACTACAGGTATAGCGTACGCTTGCCACTGGAATTTTCAGTGCATTCTACCGCAATATTATTTCAATATTTTGTGCTTTTAATACACTAATATTTTTTGGCCCATGGTTTCAGCTCAGTAGTACCAGTTTTACACCTGCTTATAGGAGCGATTTTAAGGTGGCCTCGCCTGTTACCCTTTGTAAGAGGACTGCCATTGCGAGGCACGTTGTACTTTTCGTAGTAACTTTTGATTTGTTTGTTATGTTATGAGGATTTGTATAGTGCACTTATGACCCGAGGGGGTATCCAGGTGCTAGAACAGATGTGTAGTGTAAGCCGATTGGAGCTCTTAGTTGAACAGGCATTTCTTCAGTTTCTTGCGGAACCTTAGAGATGGGAAGGTCCTAATGTGATGGGGAAGGTTGTGCCACGTTTTGGCAGCGATGTTGGAAAAAGTGTGTTCTCCTGTTTTTCTTCTGTGGATGCATGGTATCTGTACGAGGCAGATTGTGGCTGAGTGCAGTTTCCTAGTTGGATGGTGGAAGTTAAGGCGATGGTTTAGCAGTGATGGTTGGTGACCCACAAAAATGGTGAGTCGGTGGACATAAATACAATTAAAAAGCATACAAATAAACATTAGAAAAAAAACGTTACACTTACCTTAGCCTGCAGCACTTCCTCGGTGTTCTCCAGTCCCTGGCTCCAGACTCCTCCAGCATGTGGTCCCACAACTCCCACAGGTCCTTATCCAATCCAGACACTGCTCTCATGCTGCATGAGTAAAGCGTCTTGATTGGCTGGAGCAGGCTGCCTCAGCGCTCCGAAGAGCACTGAAGGCCTGTGCCTGCTCTCCAACCCAGCTGTCTAAGACAGCCAGGGTGGATAGTTTGAATTGAGAGTGTCGGTTTGGCCGTAGCAAGGTAGCCGGCCAAACTGACATGCACAATTCATACTGAAGGGCCACTCGTCATTGCTGCCATTCAGCAGCAATGACTCACTGACCACGCCCTGCCCTCTCAGTTCGGTAGAAAGCTGGAAAAATAAAACGGTAATAAAATCCTTTTATTGACATTTTATTTTTCCAGCTTTCTGCGCAGCAGTATAAGGGGTGACGCTCCTCCGCTCCCATGGAGAAACCGCCGCTGTAGTTGAGGTAGGCAGGTCTGGCGTTGTGGAGGGCTTTGTTGGCGTGGATGAGCAGTTTGAATTGGCAGCACTTCTGCATGGGTAGCCAGTGTAGCTGTCTGAGGCAGTACATGCATACGTATGAAAACAATGCTGCAGCCATAGAATCACATCATTCCACTGGCTCTAAACATAGACAGTAGTTGGAACAATGTAAACTTCTCTGACATGAGGTCATGTGTACTACAGCAGCAAAGCAGCAGCAGATGTTTACTGTGTGGTGGAAAAGCAGACCAGTGACACAGATAAGGATATCCCCGCTGGAGCCTACAGTTATAACTCCCAGCACTGCTGACTTAACTGGTGACGTCATATTGCTAATGCACGTGTTGGCTGACCTTGCTGTTCCACCTCTGTTATGGCACTGAGACAAACTGCTTGTTGGTAGTAAAAAAAAATCCTGGAGGATCCCTCAACAGAAAAGCTCAGGGAATCTGTGTTTACCTATTTTACACTTACAAGTAACATATTTTCTGTCCCATGTTCTTCTTTCTTTTGACATTTTGGTAAGCTTTGGCCATTCTTGCTGTTTAGGTCCAGCCTAGCGGCAGCGGGCATGCGCGCTGCTCGCTCATCGAGACTACTGTAGTAGAGTATGGGAGAGAAGCAGCGCCCACTCTTCTCCCATATTTTTCATTGGCTTGTGTCATTGTCTTTGGTAAATGCTGCCTTCGGATTCGTTAATAGGCTTGTTAGTCCCTCCTTAGTACAGCCTTATCTTCATTTGTACCCTCCCTTGGAGACTGGCCCCTTTACTTCGGTTGTTACACAGGACCTATTATTTAGTCTGTAAGCACTATTTACTTTATTAAGTTTCTCTTACTGCAGGCCGGACATGCGCTTCTTCAGCTGAAACCGCTTGTGTTTTTTTAAGCAGCACGGCCGCACCCGTAACACGGGCACCCGCTTTCAATCTCTTTAACGGATTTAAGTCATGTGAATTCCAGGCAGCACATAATCGTGTGCTAATGGGCTGAAGCTGACAACAGCACATCTGTGTTACATCTCATCTGTTCTAAAGCCACCTGATGGGTTGTTTTCAAAAGCCTGTTCTATCAACAACACCACCAATACCACCATCAATACCACCACCTCCACCAATACCACCACCACCAGTACCACCACCACCAACACCACCACCAACACCACCACCAACACCACCACCACCAACACCACCAATACCACTACCACCACCACCAACACCACCACCAATACCACCACCAACACCACCACCATCAACACCACCAATACCACTACCAGGACCACTAATACCACCACCACCACCAATACCACCACCACCATCAGTACCACAATTGCAACACCAATAGCTCAAACTTTAATAATGCGAGACCTATTGCATTGCAAATGCTTGTTTCCTCTTTCACTCACTTCTTGATAACGGAATGGCAGGGGTTATCAATGGGTCCACTTTTTGATTTTGTAAGTTTATGACACATACATTTCTGCTGTTACCTTACATAACACTAAGATGGTTATTATTACTTCATGTCAGGCACCCTGCAGGGTCTGTTGCAGGGATTAGTTTCACAACAAATTTAATCAACAGTGGTCTCCTGCCCACTTCTCTTTTGCCTCAATTTTAGCACTTTTTTAATGTACTCTGGCGCCCCCACACCAAGGAAAATACAGCCGAACATGGAAGTACTATACAGATGTCATGTGAGTTCCTAAAATTGTTTCTTCTTAATGATCTCTCCTTGGTGACAGTGATATCCAATTTTGCAATTTCGACAGTGCGTTCTTGGCCATTTCAGACTTGCTGTGAATACCTGAATTATTCATGGACTTACAGTGGAAATTTCAGCAAAGGCATCAACCACTAGTGCCAGGCAGTTTGCCTTCAACATCAGGGAATGAGCTATTCCATGGCGTGTTTCATTTCATTTACAGGTTTCACACGATGGATGTCTTGCATTTGCCTCATGAGCACGCTTCTGGATGCTTTTTCAAGTTACAGGAGGCTCAGTCCTCCCTGCATAACTAGGACCTGAGGCAGAAGTGAGCACGGCAACTCCCTGATGAACTTGAGAAGAAATGCCTGAGACCTCTCAATAGCACCTCAAACCTTGAGAGGCAGGCTACTCTCACTTTGAAGAATAGAAGAGACCGTACAATCGAGCCTGTTGAATAGATGGAACCATAGTTGACTTGGAGTTTGAGGCATATAGTCAATAATGTCTTATGGTACTTGTTGGAGGCTCGGTTTGTGATGCCACATTGCTTATTTCCTTCATTTGTGATAGTACTTGTCATATTGTTGTCAATAATGATGAAATATGTTGAGATTTCTCCATTAACAAAAATAGAGAATTCAAAATTCTCTCTAGTGCCTGTAGTGCTTCAGAAAAGATAAAGTCCTGCTGAGCTGATTTCCTGGGTGAATGCATAGCATATTTGCTCTGACAAGGCATACTCGGAAGAACTGAGGGGTATATTTACAAGGAAGGTGACGGAGGGCGGCGTTAGCCTTCTTGGCTTAATGCCGCTATCCGCCACTTTGGAAACGCAGGGCTGCACTGTATTTACAACAATACGGTGCAGCCCCGCGTTTCCTACTGCGCTGGCTCTAATTACAGCTGCCTAGCGTCAACCCAGGCACCCTTGCACTATTTCAGGCACCCTTGTGGGAATGATTGTTTATTTGCAAGAAGGTGTCCCTTTTAAATGGCGATTTGTAAATTCTATGGGGCAGATTTACAAGCTCCTTGCACTGCCAGTACGTCACTTTTTGTGACGCACTGACAGCGCATTTCCTGCCCCATATTTACAAGGACAGGAAAAGCCACCCTGCGTGGCTTTTCCTGTCCTTGTAAATATGGCCCCTTTACACGCAGCATTTTGCGTGAAAGGGGCGATCCATGGGTGTTGCTGTGGGTGTTCCCACGCAACACCCATGGAACGAGACACATTTCCAGATTTACGAGGATTCGTAAACCTGGAAATGCGTCAATATGCTACGCCACCCTAGCGGGCAGATTTACAAGCCCCTTGCGCCACTGGTGCGTCACTTTTTGTGTCGTACCGGTGGCGCATTTAACTGGTCAATATTTACAAGGACAGGAAAAGCCACCCTGCGTGACTTTTCCTGTCCTTGTAAATATGGCCCCTTTGCATGCAGCACTTTGCGTCAAAGGGGTGTTCCATGGGTGTTGCTGTGGGTGTTCCCACGCAACACCCATGGAACCAGACACATTTCCAGATTTACGAGGAATCGTAAATCTGGAAATGGATGTGAATGCTACGCCTCCCTGGGGGAGGCGTAGCGAGGCGCAACGAGGAGCAATTTATTAATTTCTCCTCATTTTCTTTTCCTCTTTCTATGCGTGCTGCATTTTGTAGCCCGCATAGAAAGAGGAAATCACCTCTAATGATTGTTTTTGTTCAGGAAGAGTTCCCTTCCTGCACATAAACAATCATTGAAACAATTACGTTTTCCAACTTCTATGTGTGCTAATGCAGCACACATAGAAGTTGAAAAACTGCATTTTCCAGATTGTTTTTGTGCAGGAATGGAACCCTTCCTGAACAAAAGCAATCTCCCCACGACGCAGGCATCCTTGCACCATGGTGCAAGGGTGCCTGTGCCGGCGCATGGCAGCAGTTTGTGCGCCAGCGCAGGGGGAAGCACAGAGATGCGACATATTGTTGTAAATATGTCGCATCCCTGTGCTTTGAAAGTGACTCAGTGCGGCACAGCCAAATGGCTTGCGGAACGCACTGAGTCACTTTCTTGTAAATCTGCCCCCAGGGGTGGCATAGCGAGGCGCAACAAGGAGAAATGTTTCCATTTCTCCTAGTTTTTTCCTCTTTCAATGTGTGCCGCATTCTACAGCACGCATTGAAAGAGTAAAATTCCTGTAGGGATTGTTTTTGGTCAGAAAGGTGCCCCTTCCTGCACAAAAACAATCTCCCCATGGCGCAGGCATCCTTGCACCATGGTGCAAGGGTGCCTGCGCCGGCGCATGGCAGCTGTTTGTGCGCCAGCGCAGGGGAGAGCACAGGAATGCGACATATCATTGTAAATATGTCGCATTCCTGTGCTCTGAAAGTGCCTCAGCGTGGCGCAGCCAAAGGGCTTGCAGTGCCGCGCAGCTGCACTTTCTTGTAGATCTGCCCCTATGTGTGCTACTTTGTGCAGCACAGATAGAAGTTGCAACTCGTCATTTTTAAAATGATTGCTTATGTGCAGGAAGGGACTCCTTCCTTCACATAAACAATCATGCATGTACTTTTACTGTTTCTATGTGTGATGCACAATGCAGCACACATATAAACAGCAAAAACGAGGAGAAATAAAGCATTTTTCCTCGTTTCACCATGTTAAGACCAGGTTTTATTTTGTTCTTAATTTTGGCGCTGCCCCATATTTATGCCACCCTTGTAAATATGGGGCAGCGTCAAAATCAATGGGTGTTGCGGCGGAATGCCCACCGCCTTCCCCTTTCATGCTAAGTATAACGTATAACGTGAAAGGGTGCCTTATTTACAAGGCAGCGTTAAGCCATGAAGCCCGTATCACCACAGGAACGTCGAAAAAGGTGATGTTTCTGTGGCGATAGGGGATTGCAAACATGCCCCTGAGTCTCCAAGCTGTAGACAGGAGCTATCATCGCCGGAGTGTATTGTGGTTAATTGTTTAGGCTGTACAGGCTTCTACAGCTACAGCATTACACAACTTAGTCCATGCACCTGATGGTATATCAGGGAGAGTGCAGTAGATTTCGAATGAGGATCTCGCTAGCCGTACGGACTCAGGGATTAAAAGATTGTGAGTAAGCAACTCCCTTTTGAAATCTTGGGTCCTGGTTACATCAGAGACCGTATTGGAACAGTCCCCTTTGTGCAACTTCTCTGCCTTAGGGGTTTTCACTGGAGTTCGAAATTTCGGCCTAGAAGTCTCAAATACAACAGAGGGAGTGTTAAAGGGATTGTCAACCTCACTAGTAGCTTCAGTAATAGGTTCTTTCATTACCTTCAGTTCAATTTTTTCGGGAGCCACCTGGGATAACTCACTTAGATGTTTGGAGAACTAGTCTGTTATTACATTTACTTAGGGGCATGGCGCGATGGTAGACTCACTACAATTATTTAAATACTGTTGAGATACTTGTTCTGTTTTTATGTTTGACCTTGCACCTTTAGATACATGGGTAAATAACCTATTTTACCCTCTTAAGGACTTTCTGGATCATAGGGGCTTGGTTATCCCTTTTACCACTTATAGGGGTGTGTTATAAGGTTTATGTGATTTATATACGTTATGGTCACTGGTAAACAGTCAACACTAGTTAAATGTAAAAGGAACATACCAGAGCCTCCTTCTCAGTGTCCATTAACCAGTATCCGATCTATCAGATCTTTGCTCTTGATGCAAGACCGTCAGGGCAACAGAAACATTAATAAACAGGTCTGGGACTTTGGAACTGATTGACCAATGATGGAGCCGAGGATTACCATCCATATGAATCATGCCTCCACAATTCGTATAAGCCCATATGGGTTCATATAAGTCACGGGAAACAGCCATAACAACGCGGTCAAAACCACGCATGACCATTACCACTAATCATTTACAACAAACGTTCCTTTACAATGCATGTCCATTGGAACGAATCCTTTACCACGAATATACCTTTACTACGCATGCCTTTACAGCGAAATCGGCATGATTAGTAAAGGCATGTTTGAGGTAAAGGATTTGTGGTAATGGCCATGGCGGATTCGTGATTGAGATGGCGGAATACCTGGGGTTTTTTGTGTTCCTCTCTTCTGGTACTGGAGTGGGGGAGGAGCACGAGCAAAATATACCCAGCAGCAGTCTGGCGGAGACGGCGAGCATTACTGACCGCATTCCTAGTTTCAGCGGCCCCTGGCGGTGCTCGGCGAGGTGGCAGGGACGTGTCGTGTGGCTGCCCGGGAAGACTACGCGCCGAGGCGCTGGTTCATGGAATCGGATCTACCAGTCTAGCTGTGGCGGTGAGTGCGCCACACTACGCATGAGGGAAATTGCGGACCATTGACAAGGAGGTAAGGTTTGGGTTCAATCTTCCCCTCATTGCGCAGCTCAGCACGAGGGAGGTGTATAGTTTTAAAGTGTATTAAAGTCGCTGTAAGAATCGACTTTTAGGGGCGCAGGGTTGTTGTGGTCCACAGTGGCCTGGATGGCACAAGTGTCGAGCGGCGCCGCCGCACCTAATCTGGAGGTGGGGGAGGGGGTTGGGGTACACATGTCTATGTCTCGCATGTCTTTCCAAACCATGCCTTTACAGCGAAAATTTCGATGTAAAGGCTTGCGTGGTAAAGCCATATGCGGAAACCTTTAACACGCATATGCTTTTATCAAGCATGCTTTTACAACCAATTTCGTTGTAAAGGCATGCGTGGTAAATGTACATTCATTATTAAAATATGCGTGGTAAACGTTTGCGATGTCATGGCATTAGCGTTGTAACCCATGCGTTGTAAAGGCATGCGTTACAATGAAATGCGATGTAACGTCATACATCCATAAGTCACACCACAGTGCAATTTATCAATTTCATTCAGTTCTAGGAAGGAGCCGGGTGCCTTGGTTCCTAGATTTAGATAGGTTTTTCAGCTTAAACTCAGAAGAAGTCTCTAAAGGTGGTCTCTAAATGGCGTAGCAATGGCATAACACTCGATGTAATAGGCTGTAATGATTGATTTGATCTCTAGGCTTCTCCTACTAGGGTATGTGGTATAATGGTATAACAATTTATGGTGTGTAGTATGATGCCACCTCGCCCTCTTGCTTTAGCTTTTGCTTGCTTTGGCGTTTTACTTTTGCTACTCGCAATTCACTTGTCTGAAATTTTCACAGTTGACCTCTTTTGCTTACGCTTGCTCTCATGAACCGGCAAATGGGCGAGAACAACTCCAAGAGTAGGTGAATATAGGATTGCTGTCAACAGACTGTGCTTTCCAATCACAACCACAGTCACAATCACGTTTTTCAGTTACAATTACGCAGTTACTGTTCGAAGTCTCTAAGACCACATAGAGTTAGGATATAAAGGGGCTCAGAAATTCCCTCGCGGAACAAATTCCCAAGACAAAGTCTAATACAAGGCTCCTGTGGCAACACAACACTGTTCTATCACAGTTGTATCACAACTGTATACAACTGTATCATTGCTTGGGGAGTCTGAAGCTTCCCCAATGCCACAGGTGAGATCACCCTCAATGGAGTGACCAAGCTGTGCGGCTGGAAATAAACCAGCTGCAACACAGCGCAGCACCCCCCCTCCCCAAGAGCGCAAGTGGTATACTGGCGGCCGGGTAATATCACTCACCATGTACTAGGACAGGTATATACATATACAGAACGAAAACCCACGTTTCTGATATCCTGGGAGGTTGTATGCTGGCCTCATTAAGCCACCTGTATGAATAAGAAGGAGGGAAAGCAACGCCAGCAGCAGGGAAGATCATTATCCTGCAAGGCACTCCAACAGTGGTGAGACACGGCAGCAGAGAGCAACACAGCAGGAGTGTGGTGCAACAAGAGCAAGAACTAACATGCAAGCATGTAAGAGGGGTCACAAGTACATCACTGTCAACATCTTATGATCCTGTCTGATGAAAACAGCATTAGAAAACTGACCATTAAGGTTCTGAAGAAAATCCTAACCTTGATTATGAACCTAGTAACAGAGGACCTCACAACTAGTGGAACGCAAAGTGTGAAGCAGACTTCCTGGTACTAGACAACCCTTGAAGCCTATAATTTTTACACACTCCCTAATGTTCATAAGCACAGAACATCTACCCATGGAAAACCTATAGTAACAGTTGTGTCATTTCTTCTAAAATAGGGGTGATGTCTACATACCTAATATATACTAAGGATGTACTCAACTTCATTATGGTTCAACGTTTTACCCTGAGATGCAAAGTCAACTGAGCCTTGATGTTGAAGCATTGTACACCAGAATAACAAGTGAGTCACATTGCAAGTCATTGAGGAGATACTGAAGAACAGAGACTGGCCCTATAAGACTCTAGGTTCCTTCATATTGGAGGGCCTGGAAATGTCTGTAATAGGCAGCTTTTACCAACTGGAAGAATCCTTTGACCTCAAAATACGAGCCATCTCCATAGCTTCCACCTTTTCTGCTGTTGTTCAAATCTGTTTGTTGGAGACCTTAAAGATTCTTAACATTCAGAACCCTTACTTTGCCTAGATCATGATCCGGTAATGGTACATTGACTTTATCCATATCAGTTGGAATGGAGAACAGCAATCCACAGTTGAATTCTTTGCCTGACTCTTTCCGCCTCACTCTGTCAGCCACCAAGAGCAAGACAGAACAAATCTTCCGCAAAGCTGCAAAAAAACTCCACCACGCTACGCGGAGCTCCGCAAGCAGCGGAGTGCGTTAGATAAATGCCGTTCACGTGATTTTCAGTGCCAGGTGCTTGTCCGCACTGTGCAATCATCGCAAACGGCACCATGCACAGCGCAAGAGGGCGCTGCTTCCTTTCTGCCTTGAGCAGCAGCTTTCTCAACGCGAACGGACGGTTTCTCAACGCGAGCGGTCATGAGCATACACGACCACTCGCAATGAGAAATCTGACCGCCCTCGTTGAGAAAACTCGCTGGGAGGTTGATTTTCCATGCTCTCGCTCGCCAACTTGATGTTGATGATCGCAAACGAGGAAAAATCTCGCCGGGAGGAAAAAAACTCCGCTACGCTACATGGAGCAGAGTTTTTCGGAACGTGGCGTGCGGAAAACTCCGCAAACTCCGCGAGCGGAGTGGAGTTCATCGCCCAGACTTAGTTAAATCCCTGCTTCTCCATCCTGTTGTACACACCCAAATGAGACCCAGAAGTCCAGAGATGCTGACCCTGAGCACCAAGCAGTCATCCCTACCTTTTTGCTAGAGACCATAAAAGGGATGTACAATGCAGATGTACAATTTCAGATGTGCAGATTGAAACCTTCCTTGGCCCTGGAGTTAAGCAAGGTTCCTGGACAGTCATGTGCTTTGTCAAACTCCTCTTACAAAAGCTAGAAAACAAAGTGAAGTTGAAGAAAACTTCTTATTTCAGGAACGTTGATTTTGTTAAGTGAATTACAGCAGTAGCTGCAGAATCCTTTCTCCTGCAGAGGACATCAAAGAAACAGTGGTCCTGCCAGGACCAAAAGTGTGTCAGATTGTCAATCTCTTCATGCCATTTTGCATCTGTCCATTCTAGCCCTCTGAGACAAACAAGAAGTTCAGTCACAGCAATACAAAGAATTAACAGCATAATCTGATGCTCATAGAAGCGTCTCCGATCTTCTCTCCTAAACATGAGTAAAGTCTAAAGTTATCAAATTTAGAGTCTAGAACTAATGAGGATGGTTAAGTCTAACGAATCTCAAAAAGTTGGGGAAATCCAGAAAAAGAGAAAATGCGGGGAGTAGTCGAGAGGTTTCAGCATTTCAAGAGTCTTCTAGATATAGGGAAATAAGTGTTAACCTAAGCCACACTCAGCAAAGAATCAAAGGGTTAGCATAGAGGTCTGTACCTCTCAAAGTCCAGGAAAAAATGGCCAACAACGACCTGTGAGAATGCCAGTTAATACCACAAGAATCTTTGGGTAACACCCATTGATCACACCATGAGGGGCTCAGTTGTCCTTTCCATTCTCACATTGCTCTGCAACACTAGCAAACTCTTCCAAGGCAGTCCTGAGAAAAACATTGTCATTGGGTACCTGTGACTCCATGCAACACTACTAAATAGAAACTGCCAGCTAACTCTCTGGCTCTCCATATTCCTTGTCAAGGCTCTCTATCGCTAATACAGACTTCCATCTATTCTCAAACTAACAAACCATGTGAACATACCTGTAAAGGAAAAGTCATGCAAGCAGAAATGGAAAACAGTAATTAATGCAGAAAGAAGTATGGGCCTATTTATGCTAACTTAACATATTAACTCAATGGTGCACATATTAAATGTGTGTGTGCATACAACTTACAAATGAATGACACATGTCAGTACATTAGATTCAAGTTACATTTCAGTAAATGTTAAATAACTTTAAATGCACTAATAAAAGTGTGATTAAGAACTATATTATAAATATCAATGCGAAAACATTAGTACATACGTTTACATAAACCATTCTGGTTTCTAAAGTCAATATATTTTAATAGTGTGCAAATGTTTTTTTATCAAGTCTCTAAGGAATATGTATTTTTTAATAAAGTTAAGGAATACAGTATATATGATTCCTAGTTCTACAGTGAATGCACTTCAGTCCTGAGTTCGAGTGCAACACTTTTGCTTTAATAAGGTTAGGACACACAAGTATGTAGTGCTAAGTGCACATATAGGTTGCATATTTCTTTTTTTAAGTTCAAAAAGAAAATTTTATTAATAGAAGTAAAGGTGTCAATACAGAATTCATAGCATTAAATACATGTCATTACAATAAAATTTGCTACAGTAGAGAATAAGAAACCGGACTTATGGGTAAAATTGGAAAGATCTAAACAATACGAATGAATCTTATAAGTAGTTAATTAATAGATAATGTAGGAACATATAGGGGGTTCAGGGGGGTTTTAGAACTTTTTGCTGGGATGGTTGTAATTGGAAACATCGTTTGGCACAAGCGTCTAGATATACTGTAACAGGTGACCACAAATCCAAACGTTTCGTTGCCATGTGTATAGGATAAACAAAGGAGGTATCCAACCTGTGATTATGGCAAACAGCATACCACCATGCCTTGTAGGAGATTTTAGAGAAATCCTTCCAATTTACGGTGATCTGTTGAAATGCAACCGCTAGTAACAAGTCAATAATTTTAACATTAAGTGTAACATTCTCCCAACAAGGTGAAAGACTACCTAAGAAAACATGAATAAAGGAAAAAGAAAATTTAGTTCCAAAAATTAGATTAATTTGAAACCACACTTGCCTCCAAATTTTTTTTACAATTGGACATGAAAATATCATATGAAATAAATCAGCATTTGAAGAGGAGCATGTCCAACAAGCGTCTGACACAGTCGCAAATCTTTTGCTCAAGGCACTCGGTGTAAGTAAAAGTCTATTGTACACAAAAAACAGCGTCTGTATTGTGTTAGCTGCCCTGGATGATTTACGCAGTTTAAACCATATTTTATTCCAAAAGAGACTGGCCATGATGACGTAAAATCACGTTCCCATGCCTCCTCTGTTTTAGATTTCTGCCTATCAATGTCCCCGCCCTGTAAATACCTATATATAATAGAAGCTTTGGGTCTAGTTTTTAACAGAGTGCAAAGTTTAGAGGGAGGGTCTGACGAAGTGAGAGTAGTGGGTGTGGCGGATAATTGAGTGTATTTGTCCATCACAGCAGTTTTAAGTAATCTATATTTGTGAATGCTCGAGGCAGGTAAGTTGAATAATTGACTAAGAGAGGGAAAAGATAAAAGTTTAATTGTGAAAATAACTGATGAATCCAAATCAAACCCCTCTGTCGCCAAGTCTTCCAGTAGAAAGGTTTACTACAAATAGTCAGATCTTTGTTGTGCCAAATTGTGGAATTGAGGAATAAATCCGTAGTATTGTGTGTGGGAACAAGTGTGGGTTCCAAAAGCTTCGAGATCAGTTTGATTATGGGAGTAGACAAAGCCTGTGGTTTGCATGAGAAGGAAAGGTATTCGTGAAAAGAGAAAGGGGATAAAAAGAAATGCTCAATTGTAGTCCATAAAGGGCAATCGTCTGTAGATTCAAGTAACCAAAGGGATGCTTGATGTAGGAGAAAAGCTGTCTGGTATGTCTGAAAATCGGGGAAGTTAACCCCACCTTCTGTTTTGGGACGAATTAATTTAAATAAAGACATTCGGGATCTCTTGTTACTCCATAGGAAGGAAGAGAGTGTGGAATTGATCTTCTTAAAAAAAAATTAGGAATAGGGACTGGAATATTAGAAATGGTGTATAAAATTATAGGCGACAACATCATCTTTATAGTGTCCAGACGACCCCACCAGGATAAATAAAGGGGATGCCATTTAGCGGCTAAGTCCGAAACCTTTTGTATGCATTTGGTCATGCAAAGTGCTACCGTATCAGCTATTGAAGAGGTCACATGTAGTCCTAGATATTTAATGTGATGAGGACTCCAGGTAAAGTTGGAAGCACAAAAATCCGACTTGAAAGTATACTTAGTTAAGGGCAAGATCTCACATTTATCGTTATTCAATTTATATCCGGAGATACTAGAGTAAGCCTGTACCTCCGCCAAAAAGTAGGTATTGAGTCATCTGGTTTGGACATGAAAAGCAGAATATCATCAGCATATGCTGCGAGTTTAATATGGGAGTTAAATGATTGAAAACCATATAAGTCAGGATTTTGACGTAATTTGGAGAGAAAAGGTTCTAAAGCCAGGTTGAAAAGGAAAGGGGAGAGTGGACATCCCTGACGCACTCCTCTCCCTAAATCAACAAATGGGGAGATCAAGCCGTTGGCACATACAGCCGCACGAGGATTGGAGTAGAGAAGAGAAATCAGGGAAGTAAATTTAGGGCCAAAGCCAAACCACTTGAGAGTGTAAAACAAAAAGGTCCATTCAACTCTGTCGAACGCCTTCTCGGCATCTAGTGCAATTGCTGCAAGGGGGTATTTTAAATGGGAGGATTTAGACAAGACGTTAAAAGAAGTCTCGTATTGTCAGTTATAAATCTCCCTTGACAAATCCAGATTGTTCTTTCCCCAATAAATCAGGTAAGTAGGAGTCTAATCGTATGGCTAATGCTTTGGAAAAATTTTTGTAGTCTATGTTAACCAGGGATATAGGCCTGTAATTCTTGCAATATTTAAAATCCTTGCCCTCTTTGGGAATAAGGCAAATATGAGCTTCTGAGAAAGAACCCGAGGAACTACCTAATGTACTAAAAGAATTTAATAGAGAATGTAATTTGGGCATTATGAGTTTAGAGAAGTGTTGGTAAAATTCTACGGTGAAACCATCTGGTCCCGGTGCTTTGTCCCTTTTGAGATGTTGAAGAGCATTTAACAATTCTTGGTATGTTAAATCGGACTCTAGGGAAGATAGGTTTGGCAAAGTGTTTTGAGGTTTTAGAATACCAGAGAAAAAGTGCATAAGGGAACTGTCAGAGGGTTGTGTTTCAGAGGCGTACAGAGACTTGTAAAAGAGAGAAAATTCATTTAAAATTTCATTATCTTTAAATTTTAGGTCCAATCTATTGTCATAAATGGATTCAATATTCAGCTTATTGTGTTTAACTTTTAAATAACTAGCCAATAGTTTCCCAGCCTTATTTTTGCCCCCGTAAAATTTTGCACTGGACTTTAACAAATATAATGAAGCATCCTCCGTTGATTTCTTATTAAATTGCATTTTGGCGTTTATAAGAGCTGTGAGGCAATCTTTCGAATGTGAAGTGTAGAAAGAATGCTCCAGTCTTTTAATATCTTGAAGGAGATCTTTAGTTAATTTACGGAAAAGTTTTTGTTTCTTTGCAACAAAGCCGGTTATGAAACCCCTCGCTGAGGCTTTGAAAGCATCCCATATAGTTGAAAATGGTATGGAATGTGTTTGATTCAACTCGAAAAACTCATCGAAAAAGGTAGTAAACGAGGCAGTAAACTTTGGATCTAGAAGGAGGGCATTGTTAAAGCGCCATCTTTTGGAACCTGTAACTTTAGGTATAATATCGAGGCCGATCGAGACAGGTGCATGATCTGACAATAAGATGGGACCAATCTCTGCATTTGTAAGAGTTTGTGAGATGTTGTGAGAGACAAATATGTAATCAATCCTTGATTGAGTTTGATGGGAAGGGGAATAAAAAGAGTACTCTCTGGTAGTCGGATTACAAAGACGCCAAGCGTCCAAGAGTTTATGTTGATTGATAGCATGCACAAAAGATCTATAGGGTTTGTTGGGAATGAAGGAAACTTTGGAATTCCTGTCAATAAACGGATCAAAGGTCTGATTACAATCACCCGCCAAAATGAAATTATCCTCCATGTGTTGGGTGATTTGCTTAGCCAGTGTGGGCCAAAAGGAAGGTTCTCCACATGTAGGGCGTAGACATTAAGAAGAGAGATTGGAACACCCTTCAAAGATAATTTAACATTCAACCATCTACCATCAGCATCTGAGTCCTGGGACATAAATGTAAACGAAAGGGATTTACGGCACATTATCATCACTCCATTACGTTTGCCATCACCAGGGGAAAAGAAGACCTCCTCCACCCAGCCCCTTTTCAACTTCAATAATTCAACATCCGAGAGGTGAGTTTCTTGCAAGAATACAATATCGGCTTCTAATTTGGCTAAGTAGGTAAGGATTCTTTGCCTTTTGATGGGAGAATTTAATCCCCTAACGTTCCAAGTGATCAATTTTAATGACATAAGTAATTAAAAACAATTTGTACTGAGATTGTGAAACATAAGTCCAATTCAGTGTAGTAGCAATATGAAATAAGAGAGAGGCAAAACAGGAAAAGAGCAGTTGATTCGACTTCAAAGTTAAGAAAAATAGACATATCAAATAACAAAAGCGTGAAGTGTGATTTGAAGACAAGAATGAGAGAGGAGAAAAATCTGGGAAGTGGGCGAAAGGAAAATGTGAAAATAGAAATAAGCAGAATTATAATGACCAAAAAAGTGATAGATACAGAGAAGTAAGAAGAGTTAATAATACAAGAGACACCAGCAAGTGAATAGATGCAAGCAATGAAAAAGAAAAGACAAAAAACGAAAGACATACCCAATAACAAACTTGAGGGAATGCGGGAAAAAAACATACCTACAAAGGAAGGATCAGGGATATACGGGAGGATGGATGGGACCACATGGAATAGGCAACACAACCGGGATCAACAAAACGGAGGATCAAGGAAAAACCACGGTACACGAGTAGAGAAACCTGTGGAGACAATGACAATCAAGGATTACGAGAAGCGTCAGAACATGTCCGTGAAACATTTATCGCATAAAACAGAAACAGGAGAACCAACTGTAAACACTAAACAACGTGACTCGTTCCGTAACATCATAATAACAGTATCAGATATATCACCAACTGTTAAAAAGCACTTCTAAGATGGCGGAGTATTACTATTGAGTAACCAGAGTCTGAAGAATTTGTGGGAGGAAAAAAAGAAGAAACAATCAGTCAAGTGTTAAATGAAGAGGAGGGTCCAGAGGAATCCATATCGACTGTTTTGCAAGAGTTAATGAAGCTTTGTAAACGTATCGGATCTTCATACACCGTTGTTCTGTTGTTATGCGTGACTTTAAAGAGACAAGGATGGAACAGGCCGTATCTGGCCCCCAAGGAACGTAGATCCGCCCTCATATTCAGGAAAGCTTTGCGTCTGTTGACAGTAGCTTTAGCATAGTCTTGTGCGAAAAATAAAGACGAACCTGACCATGTGATTTTTGGAAAAGCTTTGACCGCCGCAAGCACCTTCAATAAATCTGTATATTCTAAGAAGTATAAGATGACTCCTCTTGGTCTCTGTGAAGAACTAGTTTGAGATGGAATCCGACCCAACCTGTGAGCTCATTGAATATTGAGTTGAGTCCCCTCTGGCATGTGAAGTAGTTTAGGGAGAAAGGATTTAAAGAAAGCGAGAGAGTCCGAACCCTCAAGTCCTTCTCCCAGACCGTAAATGCGTAGGTTGTTCCGTCTATTACGGTTCTCAAGCTCCTCAACTTGTTTCTGAAGTGTGGAGACCTGAGAGTGCAGCTGAGAAACACCTACACATGTGTCTTTTAGGGAAGAAACAGTATTTTCAACTGCTGTAACTCTCGTGTCCAGTTGGGACCAATTATCTGTTAAAATTTGCAGCTTGGTATTAGTCTCTTCCATAAAGGGTCGGAGGGCTCTGATTTCCTCAAGCAGCAACTCCAACGATACAGGCGAGGCTGACTTTGGTGATGAAGGAGGGTCCTTCTTGAGGCGTTTGGTGAGAGATTTCCCAGTAGGGCCAGAGGAAGGATCCATAGTTGTTCCTGGTTGTCGAGGTGAGGATAGCAAAGACTCCTCAAGCCTAGAAAATTCGGTGAAGATTCTTGAATTTTTTATATAAATGTTTTTCTTGGAGCTAGAAGAACTGAGTACTTTTGTTCTGCCCATAAACCTCTGAACAAGCCCTTCCGCCACCAGTCAACAGTATGGGAGTAAAAGGAGCAATCCTTCTGAGGACCTATTATAAAACCTGAAGTCAGCGCTGGCAAGAACCTCAGAACATCTTCATCTACTTATTGCAGCAATACTCAACAATATATCTCTTTGTCTTGAAGAGAAGCCAAACATTTATCAGAAGCTGAATTGTGCTGAATGCATAAAAAAACAGTCTATGGATATAGTAGTGAACTCGTCGCGCTCACTCCTCTACAACAACGTGGGACGAAAAACCAATGCTCTCTGTGAAGGCTGACTCAGATATCCTAAAATGGCCGCCATGCATTCCTTCCACGAACTTCTAAATATCTTGTTTGTACTCACTGTAACCTCCTAATTCAATGAAATGGTGAGTCATCCAGCAACGATTAGGTGGTAGGATACACTGGGAACTTCAGTCCAAAAGTTAATAGAAGTTCGGGATGCAAAGAACAAAAGTCCGCGATCGCGGCATAAATTCAAAATGGCGGCCACCAGAATGCGCGTTTGACAGAGAACAAGTCATCGATTTAAATGTACTTGCTGGTGAAAAATGATGGTAGCGAAGGCTTCAGGTTGTTCTCCCAACCTTCATCTGCTCTCCGCCGTCCTCCCCGAGTCACATCTCGGTCTTAGTAGTGGGTTGCTCCGAGAATCCTCCGGGAGCTTCACCCGTGCGCCGCCATTTCCGCTGGGCGCCAAGCCACGCCCCCAGGTTGCATATTTCTGACGTGTAACGGTGGAGCAAAATATACGCTGCTCCAATCACCCTTCTGATGACAAATCTGGCCAACACATTAAGATAATTTCTTATCACATGGACCACTCAAAACCTCATGGGTCTCATAAATGTTCGTCTGGATTCCTCCAGCTGTTTCATGTCTTCATAGTATTTGCTCCGTCTGTCTTCTAGCTCTATATCTGCTCTTTTTCTCTTGGCTCTTTTATTTACTTGTACCCGTTTATATCCCTTAGAGACTGCAGAGAGGAATAATCCACAAAGAACAATTATCACATGGGGCTTAAAGATACTTTCAACAATTCCACTCCCTAGGTTTCCAAATCATCTACCTATGGCAGAAAATAAATTTCCAACTGCTTCCCAAGCAGCTGTTGCTTCTCACTCCTTCAAATCTCCTTTTAAGTCAGTATTGTGTTTTATAAAGTCCTTACTGTTGTCAGAGATGTATGTACAAAATTGTTTAACTTTTAACATCCAACAGGCTCTGCCCTCTTTTGCAAGAAGGATGTCTAATGCAAGACGGTTCTGTAAAACCATGGATCTCACAAGTACCATTTCAGTATCTACAACTAATAAAGCACCTGCTGTACTAGTAGGCACTTTATCTACAATTGTGGACAATTTTCTAATTTTGATGTCATTCAAAATAACACCCACAGATGGAATCATTGCACCAAAAATATCTCCTACTACTTCTCCAGTACTAGTTCCTCTTTTGGGTCTATACGTCTGTTCCCACACAGGATCATCAAAATGTTCCACATGATAAATCTTTAGAAAAAACTATGCCTAAATAACATGTACCATACCATCCTTTTGGCAATCTAAAATATGCCTGTGTTCCACAAACAAAATAAACTCCTGGAATAGCAGGATCTTTCCCTTTTAATAATGACTCCCAGTGTCCTTTAGTTTCAAATGTGTGTTCACAACTTCCCACTTGCTCTTTCCCACAAATTTTGTGTCACTTGTGGACTTTTCTCTAGATATGCATAATTTCCCTTTGTCTCTCCAATCTAAACTTAATGCAGCTTGATTACCTGCTACTTGATGCTCAATTTCTTCTTTAGCCCATTGATATTCAATTTTAACTTTCTTTGATTTATATTCCATTCCTCTCCTTGAATTTATAAAGCTCTTTTCTGCATTTGTTAAGATACATGTCAAATTTTTAAGTGAGCATAAACAGTATCTAGTGTCATAGTGGGGTTGAGAAATCCTTCAGCTCTCTCTACATTTTTAGTTTCCGGGCGACGATGTAAATGCTTAAGTATGGGGGCTTCCGAAAATATCAAATCATAATTTGAGAAATAATTCTGAAAATGTCCTTGCCCATATAAAAGACTCATTAGAAAAGGACAAGTAACACCATAAGTGAGAGAAATGTGATACCCTCCTCAGCTGATGCAGGTAATTGCATACAAACGTTGCAATTCCTAGCATCCATAGTGTCAATGTACTCATAAAGCAATTTGTAGTAAACATTTGAAGAAAGATTTCCTCCAGAAGCATCTATGTGTAAGTCTTTCTCTTCGAGTGAGTGCATTCTATTATCAGTAAAAAGTCGGGTCTTAGGGTTAGGTGTAGATCTAATCTTCTCTAAACTGAAGAAGTGGGTGCATATAATCCCACCAGCAACAGAATTAGTACTACACTTACAGCTATTAACATACCTGCTATTATGCACCTAAATCTCTGGGTGTTATTATTACTATTAGGTTTCATGATTTCTCTGAATTCAGACCGTTATGTAAAAAGCAGCAGCCGCAGCAATTGGTCTTCTTTGTTATTTTCCAATTGTGCAAATAGCAAACAATGTCCATGCAATCGAAATGCAATTCTAGTCTTTATATGGTCTTCTTGAGCCTTCCTTAGCCCTACTCCGTGTTCTTCTAAGTGACAACCTTAAGCTCCTTCAACAGACTCGAGCCTAGATAATCTTCTTAATTCCCTATGAAGTCGATTTGATTGTCTCTAATAAATGCACTGTTCAAATTCACTAATGATCACATCCAGAATAAAGTGTCTCAGTCTGTGGCAATGAAATTTCAAAACTCAGTTCAGCCACAAAGTACAGTTCAAGAAGGCTCAGTTGGATTTGAATTGTTATAACAAAATGTCTAAAATTCTCTCTCCCAGACATTAGCAGCAAGGTGTGTCCATTCAGGTGAGGAATACCTCCGACAGGGTACCCTTGCTCTCTTTGATCTCCTTACTAAAGGCCCTTCATCATCATTGCCACTTAGGTCAGATTCCTCAGTATCTTCTGGGATTGTCTGTGGCACACGCACTCCAGGCAAATTCTTTCCTTTTGCCCTCTTGGCCACTGGTTTCCAGGCACTACTTGCGTTGCTGCAGCACTAGGCCCTTCGCCAGGGTCTGATTCTGGCACAGTCAACACTACAGGATTAGACCCTCTGGTACCGACTTCAACTGTTGACTCATTCAGACCCCCCTCAGGCCAAACATGTGCTGTCCCAGACTCTTGCTGGTCCCCAACAGCTTGACTAACCTCTCCCCTTTGTCTCACTGTAACCACCAACGCTTCAGGGAGTGGTGCTGTTACATCAGCAAAGGAACACAGGACTCTGCAGGTATTTACAGCATGCACCCAGTTGGGCAGAACTCCGCACTTCGCAGCTGTTGTAGTGACCAAGATAACCCGGTAAAGTCCTTATCAACCGAGGTTCCAAACACGTTTTGCGCACATGCTTCTTCACCATAACCCAGTCGCCAGGACTGAGGTCATGCCACTGCTCCTGATGAGGCGGGGCTGTAGCCTCTCCAACCTGATGAGACACAGAAATCATCACACCAGCAAGTCCTTTGCAGTAATCAAGAACCATGTCATTTGTAATGTTAACAAGCACATTTACAGGCACAGCTGGCAATCTCATTGCTCTACCCATGATTATCTCATGGGGAGACAATCTTGTCCTCCTATCAGGAGTACTGTGAAGTCTCATCAACACAAGGGGTAATGCATTAGGCCACTTCAGAGATGTCAAAACACACACTTTTAGCAAGTCTGGATTTCAGCATCCCATTGACCTGCTCTACAATGCCTGAAACCTCAGGTCGATAACTGCAATGTAGCCTCTGCTCCACTTGAAGTGCTGCACACGTCTTCAGGATCTCATCAGTAAAATGAGTTCCTAGTTCTGATTCCAGAGAAGTCGGGAATCTGAATCTCGGAATTAACTCCCTCAACAACAACTTAGTTATTGTGAGACTGACATTTCTTATGGTCGGGTAAGCTTCAACCCAACGCGAGAAGATGCACACAATCACCAGGACATTCTCAGCCCACTGCACAGAGGCATCTCGATAAAGTCTAGTTGCATCCTGTTGAAGGGACCTCTTGATCTCCCAATGTGACTCAGTGTTACTGCAGGTCTTCTTCCTATGTTCATTTGCTGACACAACCCTTGAACCATCACTCTGAACCTAGGATTAAACCATGTTTGCCAAAACAAATGGAGCAAAGCCCTATGATGAAGCATGACATCCATTCTGGTGTGTGAGGGCTCTATCTTCCGATAAGGAAGATTTTCCCTCTCACAATACATTCCAACCACGTTTCCCCCTTTTTTACTTTTTTCTATAGGAACAGCTACCCTTCTTTTGTATGCATACTTCTGGATACGAGCATGGGTGCTGGACCTTAAAATGCTCCTAGTCCCCCCCCCCTTTTTGATTGATTACTCAAACATAATCTTCATCTCTCTTAACACAACCTGCTCTAACTCAGCCTTTCTGTTCTGCTTCTGACACTTCCTCCTGAGGTCTTTTAACTTCCTCCCATGTATCAGCAGTGACTAGCAAGAGGTTGTAATTAGTCTTATCTGTTACTTAATTCTGGAATTCAACATTGAAAGTAAAAACATTTAAGGCACAATATCTGGCTATCTCATCTGCATACCTATTGCCCACTGTCACATAATCATCCCGCTTGTGGTGTGTGGAACATTTCACAACCACAAGCTGGGCAGGTAGCTGTAGTGCCTTCAACAAGTTATGTTTCTCCATTGCAAATCATTTTTTCTCCAAATCAGTGACCCTGAAGAGGTCATAAATCCCCTTTGTGACCTTAACTGTCTAAAGTCATGGACGACACCAAAGCCATATTGAGTATCAGTGAAAATGATCACTTTCAGCTGGTCTGAAACACAGCATGCCCTGGTAAGAGCAATCAATGTGGCCACTTGTGCAGTAAACTCTCCTTGAGCCAGGAGGCTGCGACCACACCTGAGCCAGTATACAAACTAAGTAGGCAGCTTTCAGGCTTCCTTCATTATCTCGTAAACAGTAACCATCAACAAACATGACATAATCTGATTCCGGTAGTGGCACATCTTATATGTCAGGTCTTGGCTTAGTACACAGTTCAGTAACATCAAGACAGTCATGTTCAACTTCACCTTCAATAGAATCATTTACAGGAACAGGCAACAGACATCTCTTAAGGGTTATGTTGTCGGCCACAAGTATGGCTTGCTCATACTTGATGAGATGGCTATTGGTCAGATGTTGGGTTCTGGTGCATATTAATGAAATTTCCTCAGAATGGGAGACAAAAACTGTTAGAGGATGATCCATAATAATGCTTTCACGCTGTTCAAAACTGACACCTGTGGAGGCCACACTTTGAGACAGCGGGTCAAAGCAGCAGCAACTTGGCAAAGTGTAGCTGAAAAATAAGCAATGGGTCTGCAAGCATTTCCGTGCATCTGAGTTAGCACTGAGAAAGCGCAGCCCTCCCTCTCACTGCAAAACAAAGTAAAACATTTATTGTAATCTAGCATTCCCAGTGCTGGGGCATGACAGAGACTTTCTCTCAGCTCTGAGAAGGCACCCATGCAACTGTCATCCCATGGTACTGGATCTGACATGTCCTTGTGTGTCAGTCTCTGCAAAGGCTTGGTCACTAGGGAAAGGTTGGAAATCAACTGTCGACAGTAGCCCACCATTCCCAAGAACATCCTTACTTTTTTCTAAGTGGTGGTTTGATTCACTTTACGAATCACCAAAATTCTCTCTTGTAACACCTTCCTTGCTCCCTTTTAAATGTGATGCCCGAGGTACGTGTCTTCTTTCTTACAGTAGTGCAGATACTTTAGGGCATATGTACAACAGAATGACGGAGCGTGGCATTAAGCAAAACTTGCTAACGCCACGCTCTGCCATTCTCAAAACGCAGGGATGCAATGTATTTATAAAGATATGGTGCACCCCTGTGTTTCCCCTAGCGCTGGTGCTAAATTAAGCTGCCTAGAGCCAACGCAGGCACCCTTGCACAGTAGTGCAAGGGTGCCTGTGTTGGGTGGAATGATTGTAAATGCGCAGGAAGGTGTCCCTTCCTGCATATAAACAATCACATATGGCGATTTGTAACTCCTATGTGTACTGCATTGTGCAGCACGCAGAGAAGTTGCAAATTGTCATTTTTTTAATGATTGTTTATGTGCAGGAAGGGACACCTACCTGCACATAAACAATCATTCATGATGTTTGGCTCTTTCTATATGTGCTGCACAATGCAGCACACATAGAAACAACAAAAACATGAAGAAAATAAAGAATTTCTCCTTGTTTTGCCATGTTAAGACCAGGTTTTCCCTGGTCTTAATTTTGGCGCTGCCCCATATTTACACCACCCTTGTAAATATGGGGCAGCGTCAAAATAAATGGGTGCTGTGTCAGAGTGCCCACCGCAACACCCATTGCCCTCCCCTTTCATACTAAGTATAGTGTTAAATGGTGTCTTATTTACAAGGCAGCGTTAAGCCACTGTAAGTGGTTTAGCACTGCCTTGTAAATAAGGCGAAGCCCCTATCGCCACAGGAACTTCGTTTAAAGTGACGTTCCTGTGGCGATAGAGGCTGGTAAATATGCCCCTTTATGTCCATTCTCAGCTAAGTGGTTCAACAATTCAATAGTATCTTGTCTGCAAGTTTCCAGTGTATTTGATTCCACCAACAGGTCATCAGTATACTGTACTGGATCAAGACTGAGTGACAGGGCATTACCAGGGACTCCAGATTCTTTTTCAGGATCTGGTTGAAGATGGATGGACTCTGTATACCCTTGTGGGACTCCGCACCATGCCAAAACAAGGCTGCCGAACCAAACAGCAACGAGGAACTGACTGTCCTCCTGCAACAATATGGGAAAGAAAGCTTGGCACAAGTCAATGACAGTTTACCACTCAGCCTCACTTGGAAGCTGAAACAAAATCACAGCCGGATTCAGTACAACAAGACAACAAAGTACTACTATGGTGTTGATCTTTCTCAAATCCTGCACAATGTGATACTTGCCATTGGGCTTCTGCAAACCCATAATGGGTGAGTTACATAAACTCCCCATAATCTCCTTCAGAATGCCTTGTTGAATCATTGAGTCAATTACTGGATTAATCCCAGCAATTGTTTCAGGGGTCAGACTATAGCATCTTCGTCATGAGTGTGAAACTCAGTGCCAGCCGCGGTCCGTGCAGGTAACAGCGGTGGGGCGGAGTAAGGGGGGATTTCGAGGGACGATGCAGAGGGAAAATTAAATAAATAATTAATTTTCCCTCTGCATCGTCCCTCGAAATCCTCCCTTACTCCGCCCCACCGCTGTTACCTGCACGGACCCCGGCTGCTCAGTGGCCTTTGGTGTACAGTAAATGGAACAGTTTAGTTTAGCTTGCACAAAAGATCTCGTTCAAGCAAATTTATGGGACTTGAATCACATACCACAAATCGATGATTCTCCTCAAAGAATCCTATTTTAACAGGCACTGCTTCAGAAACGGGGCTAGTCATTTGTCTATTGGCAACTTCTATAACTTGGATTCTTTTTCCCGAGAGGGGTAGGTTGGGATCCTCTGCTGTTCTCACAGTAGAGCGGTTAGCACCAGTATCAATCAAGAATTATATGGGTTGGCCATTCACCTCACCATCCACATATGGTCCACTCTGGTCTACCTCTAAGGTTGCGCTATCATTGCGACGGGTCTGAAATGTAATCCTCATCTGCTTGTATCATAGGGTACTGTTGAGACATACCCTGAATCACAAAAGATTGTTGTTTGCATTGGGTACCTGATTCGGATTAAATCTGGAAGCATTTGCTTTCAGCTGTGGTCTTGGGGGTTGTGGAACCTGCATTACCTGGCATTGGGCAACCTGAAAGTTTTGCGTCCTGTGCCTCTGTATTTGCTGTGTCTGAATTGGATTATTTGGAGTTGCATAAATCCATTATTAAACTGAACCTGATCCCCAGCATTCAATTGACATTCCCGCTTCTAATGCCCCAACTTGCTGCAAACGTGGCAAGGATTCAACTTCTTCAAAGTTGCCTCATCAATCCCTGTACTTGGATCAATTGGAACACCACGACCTCTAACTTGTTGTTGAAACCCATTACCACCTTGTATCATTGGAACTCCCTGTTCGTATACTCTCTGCATGGGACCAAAGTTTCCAACAAATGAATCATTCTGGCCTCGCTGTGCAGCTTTCATCTGCGCCACCACCAACTTCTCCTTCAGTTTCTTGCGCTTCATCACTGCAATACTTTGCATACTTAAAGATCTCATCAATTGACTTATTCTGCCAAAAATTTAGATGCTGCTGAATCATCATGCTAATTTCAGGTTTCAATCCCTGAACAGATCTGAACACAAAGGGACATATTTACAACAAAATGTCGGAGCGTAGAGCTGCGCCAAATTTAGCAGCGCTGTGCTGTGACATTTCTAAAACGCAGGGATGTGCTGTATTTACTACAATATGGCACACCCCTGTGTTCACCCTAGCGCTGGTGCTACAATAGGCTGCCTAGCGCCAACCCAGGCACCCTTGCACCATAGTGCAAGGGTGCCTCCATTGCAGGGAATGATTGGTTATGTGCAGGAAGGTGTCTCTTCCTGCACATAAACAATCCATAGTGGCTATTTGTTACTTCTGTGTGTGCTGCAGGATGCAGCACACATAGAAGTAGCAAATCACCATTATTTATTGATTGTTTATGTGCAGGAAGGGACACCTTCCTGCACATAAACAATCATTAATGACATTTTGCTCTTTCTATGTGTGCTGCAGATTGCCATTCTAACGCCTGCTCTAGCATGGCATTAGTTTTTGGCACTGCCTCAGATTTACTTATAAATCTGGGGCAGCATAAAAAAGCAATGGGTGTTGCGGTGGAATGCCCAAAGCAACACCCATTGCACGTCCCTTTCACGCTGATACCTGAGTGAAAGGGTACCATATTTACAAAGTGGTGTTAAGCCACAAAAAGTGGCTTAACGCCACTTTATAAATATGGAGCAGGGCAGTGCACCACAGAAATGTTGTTAAAAGTGACATTCCTGTGGCACAATGTCCCATGTCTTTGGCTTCAATAATCTCGGTCCCACTGTACTGTTTAAATGCAGTCTCTCATAATACGAATGTATTGTTTCCTTGGACTTTTAGGTCGTTCTGTCAATCTTGAGGCAATCAAATCTTTAAAGTACACCTTCTGTTTTAAAATTTTAATTACGAGCTGATACTTCTTCTTCACTAACAGCGATGGAGCTTTTGTCACAGGATGTTTCATGGGCTCCCTCTCAGGCCATTCTACCGCTACTTTACATTCAGCCCACAAATCAATTTGAACTATAATGTCAAGCAAACTATTCAAATCTGTCCACAAAACCTTTGATATTTTTACAAAACGATCAACCTGTTTGTACCATTTCACTGGCTACTCTCTCAATTTCGGGAAACGATTTGTGAATGATGCAAGATCACTACTCCAAGGCACATAGACATAACCTCCACCAGGCACTTTTCTCAATGGAAAATTTGACGCTTCGTCTTTTACAGACGGAGGCAGTTCAAACCTTGGTTTCTTTTATTTCTTTTTCACCCAACTGCCTTCCCATCTATCTTATTAACTCTATTTTCAGATATTGCCAATTAATTCCTTAATTTGTAATTAAATTCCTGATGTTCTCATGCTAATGATATCCTCATCATTAAAACATGCACTGTAACTTTTCTGCAATGTCTTGGTCTTATTCAAATCAATTTCGTATTTCTGTGCGAATTTGGACAACTTTTCTTAAACCTGTTCTTCACACCTGGTAAAATCTTTACACATGAATATGAGTTCATTCACCTGGTATGTATCTAATCCGGACAAGTCAAGAGTTCCAAGTATTAAGTCTTCTAATTCTACCTTTAATTTGGCAACATCCACTTTGTTATCTCTCACTGGAGGCTTGTGAGAAAGTGCCATCTTTCTTGCATGGTATGCCCCCACTTTTTGCTGAATTGCTGATGTGCTTTGACTGAGTGTGCCCTGGGCTCCTGCCAACCAGGTACCCAGGGCCTGTGTTCCTTCCCTAAAACTGCATTAATGCCTACACCCAATTGGCATCCCTGGCCACAGGTCAGCCCCTGGTAAATGGTACCATGGGTACCCAGGGCACTGTGACCAGGGAAGGCCCCTAAGGGCTGCAGCACTTGTTGTGCCACCCTTAGGGACCCTGTACCTTACACACACACACACACACTGCCTTTGCAGGCTGCGTGTCTTGGTGCAGAACAAAAGTGAAGAGTCGACATGGCACACATCCCTGTGTGCCATGCCTACAAGCCACTGCCCTGGCCTAGGTCAGCCACCCCTCTAGCTGGGTGCACTATGCCAGTGGTGAGGGCACAGAGGCATGAGCCCTGTGCCCCTACAGTGCCCAAGTCCATTCTTGGGCATTGTAAGTGCAGTGCTGCCATTAAGAGTATATGGTGCTGGGAGTCTGTCATTATGAACTCCACAGCACCATAATGGCCCCACTGAAAACTAAGAAGTTTGGTATCAAACTTCTCAGCACATTAAACCCACACTGATGCCAGTGTGGGATTTAATGTAAAACACACTCCAGAGGGCATCTTAGAGATGCCCCCTGAAACCAACCCGACCTCCAGTGTCCGGATTGAGTGGCTGCCCAGGCTGCCACCACTAGACATGTTTCTGGACACCTGGGTCGAGAGCCTCTGCTCTCAGGGGCCTGAAACAATGCGCATCCTGGGGCGAGGTGCCAAAGCCTCCTCCCCCAGGATGGGCAGGGGAAGCTTCAAAGGCCTGCCGCCTTTGAGCTTCCCCAGACCATTTGCTGTTCCCAGCAAACTGGTCCCCACTGGTTCTACCCCCACTTCTGGCGGGAGAACCGGCGGGAAAACCAGAGGCAGGAAATGGGTTGTGCCCACCTCTGCCAACTCCACCCCTAAGGTGGGGGAGGCGAGGTGAAGCACAACTCGAGTCCCCGCCATCCTGAGGATGGGGGGACCCAGCCAACCAGGGACAGGCTCCTGCCCCCTCCCACTGGAGAGTGGCAGAATAGGGGGTGTACCCACCCCAGGGACGGGACCCATTGGTCCCTGCCCTTACCTACCTGTAACCACCCCTAAATTCAGTATTTCGGGGCTCCCTGAACCTTCCTTCCTCAGTTCCCGAATCCGAAACAAGAAGAGAAGACGAAGCAAGAAGACCAGCCGTGCAGCTGCTAACAAGGAGGCAACGACAACTGACTTGGCCCCAGCCCTACCGGCCTGTCGACCTCCGAACCTGCTCCTGCAGAACCCCGGCCTCAGCAACCTCAAAAACCCCGGAGGACCTGACTTCTGCGCCACAGCCTTCAACCCAGGGACTCCCACGAGCAGTGGTACTGTTCAAAAGAAAAACTACAAAAGACCCCGCCCTGGCCCGGAACCGCGAAACCTGCACACTCTGCACCCGCCGAGCCCAGCCTGTGCCTGAGTGAACAAAGACTTTGAGGACGTCCCCCGGCGATTCTGACCTGGAATCCAGTGCCCAAGGACCCTCCTCGACGACCCAGACGACGCCTGCAGCCTCAGGACAAGGGACCCCTCCAACCGCGACCAGCAGGGGTAAGATTTCCCCACCTCAAAAGACACCCCTGCACCCGGCGCCCCACGGCCCCCTGTGCCCAACTCCTGGGTGTCTACCTATCCTCCAAGACCCCAACTTACCTCTCGAAGTGTTGGTCGCTCCTGAAGAGTCACCGTCCCCGAGCCTGCAGCCTTTGTTCACCTTCCAAGATCTCCATTGGTTAACATTGAGCGCCCGACGGCTCAAAAGCACCCTGCACCCAGCCGCCCGAGTGGCCCTGGCAGTGCAACCTCTGTCCTAATCCACTTCCCCATTTGCCCTGAGCAAGTGACCAGGAGCCCAGCCCCCACAGCCGCGTGGCCTGCTAGCCAGCAGCCACCAACCAAGGGCCCCCTGCCTGCCATAGGATAACATTGGGCCTAACTCACTCTGCACCCGGCCGCCCCTGTGCCGCTGGGGGTGAAACAACTGTACTTACCTGACCCTGGGAGACCCCTGAGTCTATGCCCAGAACCTTAACTTTGCCAGTCAAGTACTTACCCAAAAACCGATAACTCACTTACCTTCCATAGGGTAACATTGGCTGGCATCACCGGAAAATTCTTCTAAGTGTGGAGTTTCTCAACTTTAAAATATTCACCTAAAATCAACCGAGTAACTAAAACGAAAATACTCACCTGCTATTAGGAGAGATCCCAGTGCTGGATCTTGGTGCCCAGCACTGACCCTGAAAAGTAATCACAACGTTACTTATCGCTAACTCAATTTTCTTCCATAGGGACCCATTGACTGGTTTTCTGTGAAAATTCTTCTGTCTACTTTTGAAATACTAAAATATTGCCTAAAAATCACGAAAGTAACGAATTCTGATTTACTCACCTGTCATCAGGAGAGACTTCAGTGCTGCATCTTTCAGCCCAGTACTGACCCTGCAAAGTAATTTTTACCGTACTGAACAGTAACTTGAAATTCCTTCCATAGGATATCATTGCCTGCTTTTTGTTGAAAAAGTTTCTAAGTGTCGATTTCTGAATCTTACAAATATTCTTTAAAAATCGTGCCAACGATACAAACGTAATTACTTGCCTGTTTTAGATAGATATCCCAGTGCTGAACCTGAGACTCCAGCACTGGATTACAAAAGTAACGTAAACATACTTTGCTTGCAAACTGTATTTCCTTCCATAGGATAACATTGGTAATTTTACCCAGAAAAGTTTCTGTCAACTTTTGAAATACCATAATATTCCTCAAAAATCACTACTATAACCAAAACGCTTTTACTTAACTGTTTACAGGAGATGTCCCGGGACTGAATCCAAGATCCAGTCCTGTGGTTAGAAAAGTAATCCACAAAGTAATTAATTGCATTTAACCAAAACTTTCCATTGAGCTCAATGTTGCATTGTGTTTGAAATTGTGTTGCCTCTTGCAACAACTGTGACTACTGTCATCAAAAAGACTATTGCCTATTTGAAAAGTGTTTAAACAAAGCATTCTGAGAAAGTATATTTTGATTCCTATTTGTTGGTTCTAAAATAAAACAAGCCTATATTTTTATATACAAACCATTGGCCTAGAGTTCAGTTCTTGAGTGTGTGGCTTCATTTGCTGACTGAGTGTGTACAACAAATGCTTTACACTGTCCTCTGATACTGCCTTACTGCTCGACCAAGCTACCACTTTAGAGAGTAAGGTTATATCTAACTTTAGCCTCTGCCTTACCATTGGGGAACTGTGGACCCTATACACCCTGTACCTTACTTTGGTGCAGTATATATAGAGTCACTTTCCTACAAGGCTGAACAGTCCTTCCGCTTGATACTGCACATCCACCGTCATCTGAGATTTCTATTTGTTTGAGCCAGAAATCAAGTTCTTGGGCAATATACCCAGGTTGGTCTGCAAGGATATTAATGATTAATTCTCCTCTAAATGTACCAGGATTTACATTGGGTGGTGAATTCAAAAGAGACATATCAGAACTTGGCGAACCCTTAGGTATCTCTGTCCTGGGGGTACTCTAATAAACACTTGTTGGCATAGTTTTGTTGGGTATGAAAATAGGTGGCGATCTTTGGGAAACATAACATGGGGTGAAAACCCTGTCTGATATAAAGATGAACCTGCACTCGCCGCACATGGAGCATTTACTTGTGTTGGAACCAAGGGAACTTGAGGAACCCTTCTCATTGTCGAGCCAACAATAGTGTTACCAGTTGCACCTATTTCAGTAGGAACTGCTGAAGTGTATGTTGTGTTTCCCGCCGATACAGGGTTATACAGCGAGACAACGGGACCTACAGTGACCGGAACAGTAAGTGCATCTGGGGCATTCAAAGCAATCGGGTTAATGGGGGTACTAATCCCTGTATTCTCTCCCATTACATTGGGACTTGTATTCACTGGTTCGGTAGCTATTCCTGTATTTCCTTTGACACTTGCACCACCCATTCCTTCTTGTTGAGTTTCATTATATGGGGGTGGACGGGTCGAGAATAATGCGTTCAAAAGATCATCACTAGAATAACTATGACAGGTTTCATCCTCACTCTCTGCATTTTCTATCTTTTTCCCCCTTTTCTTTTTCTTCTTCTCTTCCTTTCCTGCCTCTGTCTCTTCACTTGTTAATGCGGGGTACAATCTAGCTCCCTGTATCTTATCGGTTCTCTGCCTCTTCTGCTCTGCATCCTATCTAGCATCAGTGTAAGTGTGCACTGCTTTTATAGCTCCTCCTTGAAGTATTTCCTTCTGCCTTTTCTGAGCTGCTTGCTCCCAAGCATTAAGTGCTTCGTATTGTGCGGGTCAATGCACCTTCCTTCTCAATGATCTTATGCCATTGGGTAAGCCAACTAACTAAATGTATGGTGTCCTACATTTTTAGTCATATAATGACCTGGCGTATCCTCAGATGGTGCCTTTTTTTCGCTCTCAAACAGGTGTCTTTACATCGCCCTTAAACAAGTCTCAAACAGAATTTCTTTTTTTTTAACAGTAAATCAACAATTACAATAAATCTTTTAATTTCAAACCAGGAAATAATTTCTTTACCTAAAGTTCTCGTTCTGCGTCAATAACCAATACCAGCGCAGCTCTCTATGAGGTAGGCAACCAATCTCAGCGTGGCTTACACCAACCGACCAATACCAGCGCAGCACACTGTGACGTCAATCTCACTCCTTACATGGCTCGCCCTCCTTTACAATTATTCACTAACGCATTCGCTCAGCAATTTTCCGCGAAAAACAAATGCAAGCAAATTCAACAACTAACTTTATCTGCTTCAACAAAGAAATTAAAGTATTCATACACACAAGAAACGATCCAGAACACATTTTAAGCCCTATCCTGACATCCACTTTGAATAAAACGTCGACAAGCGGGGTCTCACTCGGATTGATACAGTTCCTCCCGGTGCACAGAGGTTCACTGTACCAACCACACCTCACAATCACGCAAAGATTAAGTCCCTATCTCAATTGTGCTGTCGACGATGTCTCACGACTAGCACCACAACGCAACAGACAACTACAAGATAGTGTATTCTATAACCC